>OY751316.1:5913200-6513200 GCA_963564615.1 Rhorus exstirpatorius
ACAACGAGCCCTCGCGAAATCCGCAGGGAGATGAAATCAAACATGACAAGGGCATCGTAAATGTACAAATACTTGGTAGAACCGAATCTTGCAATTGGAAGTGTTGATTTCATCTCCCACAGTGCGCAATGCAGGGGATTCGATCATAATTCGCGTCACTTGTTGCGATACGAGTACACGAGCTCTCGAAATTATCGCTGGAGATTAATTCAGTTGCAATAGCAGAATCGATAATATTTTGCTATAAAACAAAACCATACTATCCAACAAAAAACACGAATCCCATCTCGTGCAAGGAGATTGTAGATTTTTGAAACGATTTTTCGTTCATCTGAAGCTCTTACTGTTCGAAGCACTTACCGTTTATTTTGCATGAAAGGCAGAGATGAAATCAGTCTCAAATATGGAATGTCGTGTCGTCGAATATTGAGAAAAATTGAACTGTCCGATCAGAAAAATGGATTTCATCTCGAGCAGTGAAAGAAATAGAATGTTTTTTCGCCTTTTTTCCTTTCGGTGAACAACGAGCGCTCGCGAAATCCGCAGGGAGATGAAATCAAACATGACAAGGGCATCGTAAATCTACAAATATTTGGTAGAACGGAATAGTGCAATTGAAAATGTTGATTTCATCTCCCACAGTGCGCAATGCAGGGGATTCGATTCAAATTCCCGTCACTTGTAGCTATACAAGTACACGAGCTCTCGAAATTATCGCTGAAGATTAATTCAGTTGCAGTAGCACGATCGATAATATTTTGCTATTAAGCAAAACCATACTATCCAACAAAAAAAACTAATCCCATCTCCTGCAGGGAGATTTTCGATTTTTGAAACGATTTTCCGTTTATCTGCAGCTGCACCACCGACCTTTCATTCTCCATGAAAGGCAGAGATGAAATCAGTCTCGAATATGGAATGTCGTGTCGTCGAATATTCAGAAAAATTGAACTTTCCGATCGGGTTGATGGATTTCATCTCGAGCAGTGAAAGAAATAGAATGTTCTTTCGCCTTGTTTCCTTTCGGTGGACAACAAGCGCTCGACAAATCCGCAGGGAGATGAAATCAAACATGACAAGGGCATCGTAAATGTACAAATACTCGGTAGAACCGAATCTTGCAATTGGAAATGTTGATTTCATCTCCCACAGTGCGCAATGCAGGGGATTCGATCATAATTCGCGTCACTCGTTGCGATACGAGTACACGAGCTCTTGAAATTATCGCTGGAGATTAATTCAGTTGCAATAGCAGGATCGACAATATTTTGCTATAAAACAAAACCATACTATCCAACAAAAAACACGAATCCTATCTCGTGCAAGGAGATTTTCGATTTTTGAAACGATTTTCCGTTTATCTGCAGCTGCACCACCGACCTTTCATTCTCCATGAAAGGCAGAGATGAAATCAGTCTCGAATATGGAATGTCGTGTCGTCGAATATTCAGAAAAATTGAACTTTCCGATCGGGTTGATGGATTTCATCTCGAGCAGTGAAAGAAATAGAATGTTCCTTCGCCTTGTTTCCTTTCGGTGGACAACAAGCGCTCGACAAATCCGCAGGGAGATGAAATCAAACATGACAAGGGCATCGTAAATGTACAAATACTCGGTAGAACCGAATCTTGCAATTGGAAATGTTGATTTCATCTCCCACAGTGCGCAATGCAGGGGATTCGATCATAATTCGCGTCACTCGTTGCGATACGAGTACACGAGCTCTTGAAATTATCGCTGGAGATTAATTCAGTTGCAATAGCAGGATCGACAATATTTTGCTATAAAACAAAACCATACTATCCAACAAAAAACACGAATCCTATCTCGTGCAAGGAGATTGTAGATTTTTGAAACGATTTTTCGTTGATCTGAAGCTCTTACTGTTCGAAGCACTTACCGTTTATTCTGCATGAAAGGCAGAGATGAAATCAGTCTCAAATATGGAATGTCGTGTCGTCGAATATTGAAAAAAATAGAACTGTCCGATCAGGAAGATGGATTTCATCTCGAGCAGTGAAATAAGTAAAATGTTCTCTCGTCTTCTTTCCTTTCGGTGAACAACGAGCGCTCGCGAAATCCGCAGGGAGATGAAATCAAACATGACAAGGGCATCGTAAATGTACAAATATTTGGTAGAACCGAATGTTGCAATTGGAAATGTTGATTTCATCTCCCACAGTGCGCAATGCAGGGGGTTCGATTCAAATTCCCGTCACTTGTAGCTATACAAGTACAGGAGCTCTCGAAATTATCGCTGAAGATTAATTCAGTTGCAGTAGCAGGATCGATAATATTTTGCTATTAAGCAAAACCCCACTATCCAACAAAAAACACGAATCCCATCTCGTGCAAGGAGATTGTAGATTTTTGAATCGATTTTTCGTTCATCTGAAGCTCTTACTGTTCGAAGCACTTACCGTTTATTCTGCATGAAAGGCAGAGATGAAATCAGTCTCGAATATGGAATGTCGTGTCGTCGAATATTGAAAAAAATACAACTGTCCGATCAGAAAAATGGATTTCATCTCGAGCAGTGAAAGAAATAGAATGTTCTTTCGCCTTTTTTCCTTTCGGTGAACAACGAGCGCTCGCGAAATCCGCAGGGAGATGAAATCAAACATGACAAGGGCATCGTAAATGTACAAATACTTGGTAGAACCGAATCTTGCAATTGGAAATGTTGATTTCATCTCCCACAGTGCGCAATGCAGGGGATTCGATCATAATTCGCGTCACTTGTTGCGATACGAGTACACGAGCTCTCGAAATTATCGCTGGAGATTATGTCAGTTGCAATAGCAGAATCGATAATATTTTGCTATAAAACAAAACCATACTATCCAACAAAAAACACGAATCCCATCTCGTGCAAGGAGATTGTAGATTTTTGAATCGATTTTTCGTTCATCTGAAGCTCTTACTGTTCGAAGCACTTACCGTTTATTCTGCATGAAAGGCAGAGATGAAATCAGTCTTAAATATGGAATGTCGTGTCGTCGAATATTGAAAAAAATAGAACTGTCCGATCAGGAAGATGGATTTCATCTCGAGCAGTGAAATAAGTAGAATGTTCTGTCGTCTTCTATCCTTTCGGTGAACAACGAGCGCTCGCGAAATCCGCAGGGAGATGAAATCAAACATGACAAGGGCATCGTAGATGTACAAATATTTGGTAGAACCGAATGTTGCAATTGGAAATGTTGATTTCATCTCCCACAGTGCGCAATGCAGGGGATTCGATCATAATTCGCATCACTTGTAGCGATACGAGTACACGAGCCCTCGAAATTATCGCTGAAGATTAATTCAGTTGCAGTAGCAGGATCGATAATATTTTGCTATTAAGCAAAACTATACTATCCAACAAAAAACACTAATCCTATCACCTGCAGGGAGATTTTCGATTTTTGAAACGATTTTCCGTTCATCTGCAGCTGCACCACTGACCTTTCATTCGGCATGAAAGGCAGAGATGAAATCAGTCTCGAATATGGAATGTCGTGTTGTCGAATATTGAAAAAAATACAACTGTCCGATCAGAAAAATGGATTTCATCTCGAGCAGTGAAAGAAATAGAATGTTCTTTCTCCTTTTTTCCTTTCGGTGAACAACGAGCGCTCGCGAAATCCGCAGGGAGATGAAATCAAACATGACAAGGGCATCGTAAATCTACAAATATTTGGTAGAACGGAATATTGCAATTGAAAATGTTGATTTCATCTCCCACAGTGCGCAATGCAGGGGATTCGATTCAAATTCCCGTCACTTGTAGCTATACAAGTACACGAGCTCTCGAAATTATCGCTGAAGATTAATTCAGTTGCAGTAGCAGGATCGATAATATTTTGCTATTAAGCAAAACCATACTATCCAACAAAAAACACTAATCCCATCTCCTGCAGGGAGATTTTCGATTTTTGAAACGATTTTCCGTTTATCTGCAGCTGCACCACCGACCTTTCATTCTCCATGAAAGGCAGAGATGAAATCAGTCTCGAATATGGAATGTCGTGTCGTCGAATATTCAGAAAAATTGAACTTTCCGATCGGGTTGATGGATTTCATCTCGAGCAGTGAAAGAAATAGAATGTTCCTTCGCCTTGTTTCCTTTCGGTGAACAACGAGCGCTCGCGGAATCCGCAGGGAGATGAAATCAAACATGACAAGGGCATCGTAAATCTACAAATATTTGGTAGAACGGAATAGTGCAATTGAAAATGTTGATTTCATCTCCCACAGTGCGCAATGCAGGGGATTCGATCATAATTCGCGTCACTTGTTGCGATACGAGTACACGAGCTCTCGAAATTATCGCTGGAGATTAATTCAGTTGCAATAGCAGAATCGATAATATTTTGCTATAAAACAAAACCATACTATCCAATGAAAAACACGAATCCCATCTCGTGCAAGGAGATTGTAGATTTTTGAAACGATTTTTCGTTCATCTGAAGCTCTTACTGTTCGAAGCACTTACCGTTTATTCTGCATGAAAGGCAGAGATGAAATCAGTCTCAAATATGGAATGTCGTGTCGTCGAATATTGAAAAAAATAGAACTGTCCGATCAGGAAGATGGATTTCATCTCGAGCAGTGAAATAAGTAGAATGTTCACTCGTCTTCTTTCCTTTCGGTGAACAACGAGCGCTCGCGAAATCCGCAGGGAGATGAAATCAAACATGACAAGGGCATCGTAAATGTACAAATATTTGGTAGAACCGAACGTTGCAATTGGAAATGTTGATTTCATCTCCCACAGTGCGCAATGCAGGGGATTCGATTCAAATTCCCGTCACTTGTAGCTATACAAGTACAGGAGCTCTCGAAATTATCGCTGAAGATTAATTCAGTTGCAGTAGCAGGATCGATAATATTTTGCTATTAAGCAAAACCATACTATCCAACAAAAAACACGAATCCCATCTCGTGCAAGGAGATTCTAGATTTTTTAAACGATTTTTTGTTCATCTGAAGCTGCACCACTTACCGTTCATTCTGCATGAAAGGCAGAGATGAAATCAGTCTCGAATATGGAATGTCGTGTCGTCGAATATTGAAAAAAATACAACTGCCCGATTAGAAAAATGGATTTCATCTCGAGCAGTGAAAGAAATAGAATGTTCTTTCGCCTTTTTTCCTTTCGGTGAACAACGAGCGCTCGCGAAATCCGCAGGGAGATGAAATCAAACATGACAAGGGCATCGTAAATCTACAAATATTTGGTAGAACGGAATAGTGCAATTGAAAATGTTGATTTCATCTCTAACAGTGCGCAATGCAGGGGATTCGATTCAAATTCCCGTCACTTGTAGCTATACAAGTACACGAGCTCTCGAAATTATCGCTGAAGATTAATTCAGTTGCAGTAGCAGGATCGATAATATTTTGCTATTAAGCAAAACCATACTATCCAACAAAAAACACTAATCCCATCTCCTGCAGGGAGATTTTCGATTTTTGAAACGATTTTCCGTTTATCTGCAGCTGCACCACCGACCTTTCATTCTCCATGAAAGGCAGAGATGAAATCAGTCTCGAATATGGAATGTCGTGTCGTCGAATATTGAGAAAAATTGAACTCTCCGATCAGAAAAATGGATTTCATCTCGAGCAGTGAAAGAAATAGAATGTTCTTTCGCCTTGTTTCCTTTCGGTGAACAACGAGCGCTCGCGAAATCCGCAGGGAGATGAAATCAAACATGACAAGGGCATCGTAAATGTACAAATACTTGGTAGAACCGAATCTTGCAATTGGAAATGTTGATTTCATCTCCCACAGTGCGCAATGCAGGGGATTCGATCATAATTCGCGTCACTTGTTGCGATACGAGTACACGAGCTCTCGAAATTATCGCTGGAGATTAATTCAGTTGCAATAGCAGAATCGATAATATTTTGCTATAAAACAAAACCATACTATCCAACAAAAAACACGAATCCTATCTCGTGCAAGGAGATTGTAGATTTTTGAAACGTTTTTTCGTTCATCTGAAGCTCTTACCGTTCGAAGCATTTACCGTTTATTCTGCATGAAAGGCAGAGATGAAATCAGTCTCAAATATGGAATGTCGTGTCGTCGAATACTGAAAAAAATAGAACTGTCCGATCAGGAAGATGGATTTCATCTCGAGCAGTGAAATAAGTAGAATGTTCTCTCGTCTTCTTTTCTTTCGGTGAACAACGAGCGCTCGCGAAATCCGCAGGGAGATGAAATCGAACATGACAAGGGCATCGTAAATTTAGAAATACTTAGTATAATGGAATCGTGCTATTGCAAATTTCGATTTCATCTCCAACAGTGCGCAATGCAGGGGATTCAACAATCGAATGTTGTAAAAATTCGAAAGATTCGATGGGAAGGGTGTAATTCATCTCGCGCAGTGAAAGCTGTTGGATGTTCCCTTGTCATTTTTTCGTGCGGATAGCTACGAATGCTCATTGATACAGCTAGGGGATTGAATCAAACACGACACGGCTATCGTTATTTCAAAATTATCGAGTAGAACGGAGTTTTGCACTTGGAAATGCCGATTTCATCTTCCATAGTGAGAAATGTAGGGAAATCGATCGTAATTTGCGTCACTTGTAGCGATGCAACTACATGAGCGCTCGTTATTCCTTCTGGAGAAAACACAAGTAGGAAAAGCAGGATCGATAATATCGAAGCATTTAACAGAACTGAACCTTTCAATAAACAACACGACTCCTATCTCTTGCAGGGGGATTGTAGATTTTCGAAGCGATTTTTTCTTAATCTTAAGCTTTACTACTAGTCGATCGTTCACCGTTCACGCTGTAGATGAAATGCGTCTCGATTGTGGAATCGAAAAAAATTTCGTTCCTCGACATTTTCTTCATGCGTAAATTTACACAATAAAAAAAACCGTCGACGAATTAAGTGACAACTTTATTTAAAATTTGAAATGGCTTGTCTTCGTGGTTATAGGATTTTTTCAAACTTTTATTTTTCCTCACGACTTGAATGCATAGTAAGATTAAAAATTATTCTATTTGATCGTAGTGTCACCTTTCAGCTTGTAGCAGCTTGCTAGCCGGATGCTCACAAATACGTTTTCTTATTCAGTCTTTCCCTATGAAAGTCTCCACTCAAAGACGATGAGAAATAATTTTTTTACCAAAGTATGGGAAAATAATTTTTCTATTCGACTGTACCATAACCAACTTTTTCCGACTCTGGTTGCTCGAAATCATCCGTCAAAACATACAGCATACGTATTGCTGTCGTGGAATCATCTGAACATTCTCGTGGATTCATAATTATTCTTAAAAATTGGAGTGGGTCACAATTTTCCCGTACATGATGAGAATCACAAAGAATAAACTTTCTCGGAATCTATCGACATCTCTGGCAGTACGGAAATTGCTCGAGTGGTCGATTCTCTCATTAACCAATAGCCTTATAATTTGACAGTTTTATTGTCGGTATCATGGTTATTAGCTTAATAGATTCCTGGCGATGCATCTTCATATTAATGAGAATATCAAAATGCCATTTTATTAATTAATAACAATTTTTATTATTATTATACGCAAAGTACGGTTAATTATTCCACGCTTTTTTTTATGCACAAATTCATAATAAATTAAAGTTTTGTCAAAAAAATTTCCCGTCATTATTTGGTAAAAAGTTTTCAACGTTTGTTTTCATACTCCAAAAAATTTTTCATTTCATTTGTTTTATCATTGCAGTTTTCATTTTTCCGTCGCGAGCTCTTTCGATTAAATACATTTTTGGAGCAATGAATGTTTATCTGCGTTCTAACAATGATTTCCAATACTTGTGAAATTATCATGAATTTTTGAATATTATTTAAAATAGCGGCTTTTTCGTATCTTTTTGCTGTATTCCTTGACAAACGTGTTTATTTAACACCAACGACAATAATCTAGGGATGGAACATGAAAAAGCCGCAAAAAGTGCAAGCCACAATTTTTTAATTTTTTTTTACTCTCAGCTCCATGCCGATCATTATTGTCAGTGCTGAAGCGAAGGCTTCGACGATCTGGCTAATTGACTTTGCTGATTCGTTTTTTTCAAAACAATTTCAGCCGTTCCTGGCCAGATATCTCCTTGAAAATATCAAGACAAAATGTAACCTTGCGACTGGCTAAACCGGATGCAAATCTTCTGAACCGGAATCACAACCCGCCTCTACAATGAGTTTTTTTTTTCTAATAATTCGAGACTATCCTGGGCAGTTTTGCCCTTTAGAATTTCGCGAAAAAATGTTTTCGGCGACTGCCTAGAGAAGATGCAATTTTTTTCAGTTCTCCGCCTTTTTATTATTTTTGGTCCTAAAATAAAAAGATTTTGTCGAAAAAAACATTTTTAAAAACCAACATTTGAAAAAGCCACCATCATAAATAATTACTAAATTTTTTTATCACTTTTTACTCATCATTGCGAAAAAATTATTTTCCTGCTGATTCTCGTCATTTGTTTTTATTCTCATAAGCCAGGCCATCGCGACAAGCATGAACATTGCCGCACGCCTAGCGTTTATTTGTTTCGCTCTCGCGCGTCCGTGCAGTGTTCAACGGTGTGGGTTTACGAGTGTTTTGTTTCACGAACCTCGCTACTACCGACGTCGTCCCCTCAGCTGTCTCTACCCTTTCAAATTTCTCTTCGATCGAGCGCTGATTGGTCGATGTTGGTCTACCTTGGTCGACTTTAAATCGCTAATAACTCCACATAATTTGATTTTACAAAATTTTCGAAAAGGACTTTTCTGCTCCGTTTTCGACGCTCTACCTGAATCTCATAATATGATCAGTACGTCAGTATACACCCTGTATATGTATATATATATATACTAGGGGTGCGTAGGGCGCTACGCGCCCTCACTTAGGTTTGGGTTTGGGTTTGGGTTTCGGGTTTTGGGTTTGGGTTTGTGTTTAGTCATCCTTTTCAAATTGGACACCCGGAATAAGCTCAAATCCTGAAACAGCGGCGGCGGCGGCCGCGGCGGTGGCGGCGGCGGCAGCGGCGATATATCTTTATATTATAATATATATATATACAACCCTTTCTTTCGAAGAGCAGCATATGCATAAGAAAAATATTTTATAAAAAATTAGCAAGCCAAATCCATAAGTCATATTCTTTGGAATAGAG
The DNA here is from genome assembly GCA_963564615.1 of Rhorus exstirpatorius. NCBI lineage: Eukaryota > Metazoa > Arthropoda > Insecta > Hymenoptera > Ichneumonidae > Rhorus > Rhorus exstirpatorius. The sequence continues at coordinate 5,922,340 of OY751316.1, forward strand.
GATGACAGCTAGTTTGCGCACGCCTAGGTTTACTTTGTTTTGATGAAAACCGAGTATTAATATCACAATGATTCATGAAAATGATATAAGACCTATTAGAGGTATGTAAGAAAATTTGATCGGACTTGAAGAAAAAATATTGGAGAGAGATATGAGCTCGAGGGTCAGCAAAGAGGTACGGCTGAGATCACGAGCATAGTTATCGAGCTCTCCTCTTTGTGCGAATATTCGCTAACTCTGTCTCTCTTTCTCTCTCTGTTTTCTGATGCATATCTTTTTCCATGCCTCGAATCTTTCTATCGCAGCAGTAGCGGGGCTTTTTTTTATATTTCTCGATGTACACCGAGTATTCGGGTATAACACTATGAGATTTCTCGATTTCTCGAGGTGCGTGAAACGCACCATCAGCGGAGCATCAGCAGACTGCATACCTTCTTTGCTCATTGCTGCGAATCTCTCCTTATTCTTCATTTAATGTGTTTTCGTACTTCATGCTCTTTATAGTAATATAATTTTAATATATTTAGGCCTCAAGACCCATTAAGACTTATGAAAATTATTGAGACCACCCACTTATTTCTCGTTTGTAAAAGTATATTTTTTGAAAAATGATATTAAGTTTTAAAATGCATATCAAAGCTAAGCGATCTCCACTTCGTTGCGCTTTTCGAAGAAGTCGCTGTTTAAAAAATTTGATCAGAGTCTCGCTATATAATGTTACATTGAAACAATAAGAGCATTTGGAATGCTTATACACATACGTGGCGAGGTCTTGAAATCTTGATATCTTGATATCTTGATACCTCATCATGCATGTTTTTGTGCCACAAGGGGCATCGATTTTTGATGGCGCTGCAATTTAAGTAAATGAGTAAGCTCGCTCAGAAGGCTAGCGCTAAAAAATTTGATCAGAGTCTCGCTATATAATGTTGCATTGAAACAATAAGAGCATTTGGAATGCTTATATACTTATGTGGTGAGATCTTAATATCTTGATATCTTGATATCTTGATACCTCATCATGCATGTTTTTGTGCCGTAAGGGGCATCGATTTTTGATGGCACTGCAATTTAAGTAAATGAGTAAATTCGCTTAGAAGGCTAGCGCTAGCGCTAAGTATTTATATGGAAAGAACAAGACGCAATGTTAATCAGTCTCAATCCAGCAGGGTATTATCACGTATCGTTATCAATCATGGCAGATCGAGCACTTCGCGAGTGTATGTTAAATCTTTTGCGTTTGGCCATATTACATAGTTCTCAGCTTCGTCGTCGGTGTAACGAGCAATGGTGCAACGAATTAAATCGATTATCGGGCGATAGACTTATAAGACGCCTAAAATATATTGTATGGTGGGCGCCCTTGCGAATCATAGCGGCAGCCTACAACAGAGGCATACTAAATGGTCAACAAGTGCTAGCGTGTGTGTTTGAAGAGCTGCAGCGTCGAGGATTGGAAAACGCGCCATGTGTCCGCGGTATTGTCGATGAAATCAGAAGTAAGTTCTGTTCTATCATAAAAAATAATCATGTATATTTGTAATACTTACACTGTAATGAAAAATTTTTTCACGACGCCATTATTACGCCAGCACGTATTGAAATTTTTTTCACGATGCCATTATTACGCTAGCACGGGCAAGCCTTATTTATCGAGCTCTTCTCTTTGTGCCATGCTTCGCGTGGTCCCGAGCTCTCTACCGCTCCTTGTCTCTCTCTCTCTCTCTCTCTCTCTCTCTACCTCTCGCTGGCTCTCTTTCATGAAAGCGATACAGAGCTTCTGTTACCGTTAGAAATTTTTTACGAATTTCAACGCGAAATATTCAAAAAGTATTCTTATTGATCAATTTCCTCTTTCTCTCTCTCTCTCTCTCTCTCTCGTTAAAGAGGTATGGATCTAAAAGCGTATTGAAAAAATATTTTCACGGCTGTTATTACGATAGTATCGTCAAACCCTATTTATCGAGCTCCACTCTTTGTGCCATGCTTCGCGTGGTTCCGCATACTTTGCCATTCTCTCACTCTCTCGCTCTTTTTTCACGAGCACGATGCAGAGCACCTGTTTGCGTAAGCAGAGATAATCGTTATTTATCGAGCTCTACTCTTTGTGCTATGCTTCGCGTGGTTCCGTGCTCTCTACCTCTCGCTGTCTCTCTCTTTCATTAAAGTGGTACAGAGAGCCTGTTATCGTTAGAAAAAATATTTTACGAATTTCAACATGATATATTTAAAAAATGTATTCTTATTCACCAATCTCCTCTTTCTCTGTCTTATTAAATTGATATGAGTTCTCTCTCTCCTTACATTATCATCGTCGGAAAAACATTTATATGAAATTTTAACACGGTTCGTTTACTGGAAAAAATTATGAGCTGTAAGCAGTACTTCTATTAAAAGAGGGGCATTATTTTTAATGGTTGTGCACCTAATATAGTATATCGGCAGCTATTCGATGCATCGCCGAATGAAGAAGCAGCTCTTATAGAAGGGGCTTGTGCTGTGGAATTAGCATGCCAGCAGAGAAGCTTATCGAGTCAGCACCTGTCATGCACCGAGCTGAATGATGAGCAGCCTATAAGTACTGTTTCCAGCATCGAGCATCCTTCGGAAATATTTACTAATTCGTCCATTTTCGAACGAAAGTTGAAATTAAGGTGCAAAAAAAATAAAAAATAAAAAATTGGTGTGGCGTCAATTTTAAATTATAAATTTATCCAGAGGGTATAGATAGGGAGAGGGTAACAGACGCTGCTGTACCAGGCCCGTCAGGTCTATGCCATTCTGGACAACGAACAATCCCAGCCTCTGACCCTGATGATGTTTTTGACCATCGCGAAAATCAGCTGTGGGAATATCCGATCGAGAACGAGAGAGACGAGAGAATAGCATTGCAAAGAGCTGAAGATTGGCTTCAAATGCTCGTGACTGATGACGACTCTGGTAAATAATTTTTCTTACACATGAAAAAATTAATTAAGCATGTAAGTAAGTGGGTCCTTTTGTAACAGGGTATTCGTCAGCATCTTTGTTTGAGTGGTGATATCGGTCTATTTAAGCAGTACTATGATGCGCAAGAGGTACAAATATTGATAAAATTTAATAATTTCATATTAATCAGCTCTAGAATCTAATACATGTCTCTTTTTCCAGAGTTGCAAAGTGGGTCAGGCAGGCAACGTGCTGCAGCAAGGAGCGAGCCGCTCCATGAAATACACCCGCCGGGAAAGCATTTTGAGATCATCGGTGATTACACGAGGTACTTCAAGCGCTTCAAAATACGGCGGCGTGAAACGTCGTTGCGAATTCGTCAACCAGTCTCTGGAGTTAGCGTGGTGGACTGGCTCAACGGTGCGTTTCGAGATCTGTTAACACACATCATGAGCTCCTGCGAGGGCGGCGATTATGTAGGCGTTTCGTTTACAGCGAATAGTTTGCCGCACGGGCCCGTGTGGTTTCTTTCCGTGTGGTTTCTTTCCGACCGGCCCACGATTATGTATTCGAAGATATATGGAAATTGATAAACAGCGTGGCACAATGTGCATCATCTTTGAACATTGATGACTCGTGCACGATAAAAATGTGCGCTGTCAAGGGGGTTGAAGGGCGCGGTCGGAAAGGTCTCACACACGAAGCTGTCGCAAAACAATCTATTCTTTCGATCCGAAACACCGACAATCTGTGTTTACCGCGTTCGCTGGTAGCAGCCCGAGCATACGCAGAACGAGGAGAAATACGGGCGGGTAGCCTTCATAATAAATGGCAACGTATGAGGCAAATTAACGGGTCCGTACAAAGACAGGCAGCGCTCGAACTTACAAGAGAAGCAGATGTGCACGTACCTGCAGAGGGCTGTGGTGTATACGAAATTGAGCGCTATCAGGATTATTTGGCACGAGACGGCTTAGCAATTGTCGTTTACGAATTTTTAACTTTGAGTCGCGGGGAGGAGCCTCTATTTGACGGAAGACAGGGTGTTCTGAACAGCATAGGCACAATTCAGCACACCCTGTATATATTGTATTACGAGCGTTCACATCATTTCGAGCCTATTCTCAATCTCAGAGCAGCTGTCGGTAGTAGAGATTTTTGTTCCTCGTGTAATATGGCTTATCGTCGACTCGGTCATAGATGTTTAAAGAAAAAATGTCCTCGATGCTGGGGGCTACAGGCGTGCAATACGCGCTCGCGCGATATAATCACATGTGAGGCGTGCAATCGCGATTTTTTTGGAGAAGACTGCTTTCAGAGACATAAGGTACCGATCGTGACCATGAGACGTAGAAAGCCTAGCGTTTGTAAAGCTCTGAAACGATGCCGGAATTGCTTCGAGCAATAAGGCCTTTGGAAAAATCAGAGAAGCATAAATGCGGAGTAGGGTACTGCAAAACGTGCAAATCCGATCAACCGAATAACCATTTGTGTTTCATGAAACCGATTCGTAGTACTCCAGACTTGAAAAAAATACTATTCATTTTTTATGATTTTGAAACACAGCAGAGCACACCTGTGAAGGGTGATGCGACTACTCTTGTACACGAACCAAATCTTTGCGTGGCACAGCGTGTTTGCACGGTTTGCTGCGTTAACGACTCTATAACCGAACCGTGCGAGCATTGCGGGGAACACGAATTTGTATTTAGTCACAGCCCCGTAGCCCAGCTTGTCGAACTAGCCATGCAGCCGCTCGAAGGTTTTTCAAGTACCATCTGTATCGCTCATAATGCAGGGGGTTTCGACGCTCAATTCATTCTGCGTTATTTCATCGAAGAGAAAAAAACTCAGCTCCCCACACTAATCATGAACGGTACGAAAATTATTACGATGCGCATCGGAAAGCTCGTATTTCTCGATAGTCTGAATTAGTTTCACATGCCTCTGAGCGGTTTACCGAAAGCCTTTGGGCTTACCGGTGCTATCGTTAAAGGCACTTTTCCGCACTTGTTTAACCGACCGGAAAATCAAAATTACGTAGGCAAATTACCGCCTCTCGAGCATTATTCTCCGGACACGATGCGCGCCGATGAGCGCCGAAAATTTCTCGATTGGTATCGCGAAACAAAAGACAACAATTACGTATTCATTTTTTCGGAAGAGCTTATCAGCTATTGTAAGACAGATGTCACGATTTTACGACGTGCGTGTATGGCTTTTCGGAATATGTTCATTATCAGTGGTCGCGTCTGCCCGTTTGATGAAAGTACAACAATAGCATCAGCCTGCTTCAGAGTTTTTCGAAAAAATTTCTCGAAAGTTAATTCAATAGGCATTATACCCACGGGGGGATACAGATGGGCGCAAAATCAATCGAAAAAAGCGGTTTCATGGCTATCGTGGATAGAGAACTCGCTGGGTGTTCGTATTATTCATGCGGGCCGATCACGCGAATTCAGAATACCTCAAAATCTCTTGGTAGACGGGTACTACGAGACTCCTAACGGGGCGCATGTATTGCAGTTTCACGGTTGCTACTGGCACAGTTGCCCACGTTGCTATCCCACAAACAGAGACAGTCGACAAAGCGACGGAATATCCATGCACGAACGTTTCGAGAGAACTACTGCTGTAACTGAGAGGATTCGAGCGGGAGGGTATTTGCTCACGGAAATTTGGGAGTGTGAATATGACCGCTTATTAAATTCGACAGCCGAGATGAGGACTTTCCTGCAAGATAATCCTTTAGCTACAGCAGAACCTCTCAATCCGCGTGATGCTTTTTTCGGCGGACGGACAGAAAACATGGTTACGCTCTATGACGTTGACGCTACGGAAAAAATACATTACGTAGACGTTTGCTCTTTGTACCCATATATTTGTAAATTCGGTAAATACCACGTGCGCCATCCGAAAGTATACGTGGGTAACGAGTGCATGGAATTGACAGGTCCTGATAACACCGATCTAACTCTCGTTGAGAGTCTCGTAAAATGCACGGTATTGCCGCCTCGTAATCTTTACCATCCTGTATTACCAGTGCGTATGCATAACCGCTTATTATTTGCTCTATGCCGAAGCTGTTGTGAGATTATGAATCAGGATGCATGCACACATGAAGACCCTGTAGAGCGCGTGTTCAAGGGTACATGGGTTGTCGACGAGTTGCGAAAAGCCGTGTCATGCGGGTACAGAGTGATAGACGTGACTGAAATCTGGCAATATGAAACGACACAATTCAATCGCGATACACAGACAGGGGGCCACTTTGTCGAATACATTAACACGTTTTTAAAAATCAAACAAGAAGCCAGTGGATGGCCCGACAATTGCTCCGAAGATAACGCCGCGCAAGACCTCTATATAGCCGATTTTGAACGATCGGAAGGAATCAAGCTAAATCGCGACTCCATAGCTAAAAATCCGGGGCTGCGATCTGTCGCAAAGCTATGCCTCAACTCATTTTGGGGGAAGTTTGGGCAGCGGGAAAATCTACCGCAAACAGAAATAGTTTCGACGCGTAAAAAGCTTATGGAACTATTGACTAGCCCTGAGTACCAAATCACGGAGATTTTACCCGTAAATAACGACATATTGTATGTAAGCTACACGAAAATCAGTGACGCTGTTATACCATCCACCATAGCGAACGCCGTAGTAGCAGCATACACCACAGCCCAGGCCCGCCTGAAACTTTATAGTTACCTAGAGCGTCGGGGTCATCGTGCTTTGTACTGCGATACCGATTCCGTAATTTACGTATCGCACGAAGAAAAAGACGAGTACGAGCCTCCAACGGGACAGCTCTTAGGGGATCTCACAGATGAGCTGAGCTCTTATGGGGAAGGTAGTTATATTAGAAGTTTCATTTCAGGCGGACCAAAATTTTATTCTTTTATCGTATGCACTCCCAATGGAGAGGAAAAAGAAGTATGTAAAGTAAAAGGGATAACGCTTAATTTTGCGAACAAGGGATTAATTAATTATAACTCAGTGCGCTCCTTTATAACCGGTGAGAGAGACGAGCCTGTTGTGCTATACAGTATGACGCTAGTAAGTATGACGCTATACGGCGCACGGCGTTTCATCGGGTCGTCACACGTCCTGAAACCAAATCATGCAAACCATCGAGCGTCAAACGGAGACAAGATGGCGAATATGGCACTCTTCCTTACGGTTATAACGAATAATGTATATAGATATAGACCTCGAACTATTTTGTAAATAATGTATATAAATAAAACTTTATGTTCTTACGTATATTCGTCTTTTCGAACCCTATATATTTTTAAGCTAATACGAAGATTGTGCTCATTTGCAAAAATGGATGTGCGGTGGAAACATTCTTGGACGGCGATGGTTTGCGGGCCCACGGGCTGCGGTAAAACATACTTTGTGAAAAAGTTTTTGAAATTCATTTCGCATTTGAATAGTGAACCGTTTCAACGAATTCTTTTCTATGATTCCGAGTGGCAACAAGCGTATATGGAGTACGGTTCTTCGATAGAGTTTCGCGAAGGTTTGCCGCAATCCTCGGATTATGCAAACGATCCGCGTGCAAAACTTATAATTATTGACGATTTGATGCGCGAGGCATCGAACAATAGCGTTGTCGACCTCTTCACCAAGGGTAGTCATCATAAGAATTCGAGCGTGTTTTTTATAACGCAAAATTTATTTCATCAGGGCCACGGGCAACGGGATATATCGCTGAACGCTAATTATATAGTAGTTTTCAAAAATCCGCGAGATCGCGCTCAAATACAGCACTTGGCGCGTCAGGTTTACCCCGAAAACCCCCTATTTCTGCAGGAAGTTTATTACGACGCGACGAGCAAACCACACGGTTATCTGCTCTTGGACTTGAAACAATCGACTCCCGATAACTGTAGATTTCGAACGTGTATTTTCCCCGATGATCCACAGCATTTCGTTTACGTGCCGCGAAAAAAGTTAAAAAGCACCGACACAGCCGGAGAAGTACCAGTCTTGCGGCTGTGATAGCGGGTAACAGGTCCTCTCTCTGCAAGAAGCACGTTGCAATATTGCACGCACTCCAGCATCTCAACAAGGAGCAGCGAGACGCCGTTTTGCGTAAAGCCGATCCACGAATAATTCGTTGTATTTGTGAGTGTTCGTTAAACATTCTACGTGGTAACGTGCCATTGAAGCCTGAACAAAGAAAAAAGTTGCGTCGCCACGCATCTATTCTTCGACGACTAGCTGCGAAAAGCGGTAGTTGGAATAGCAAGAAACGTTTTGTGGTTCAAAACGGTGGGTTCCTACCGCTGCTGCTCGCCCCCGTACTGGGTACGCTCTTGTCCCGTTTAATCTGCGGCAGTGGATAATGGAGCATGCGAGAAAAATGGTGCTCGTGCCTCAAGAGCATCTTCAGCATATAGGTGTGCAGAATAATCGACAAACGGAATCTGTTCAACGGCAACAGCAGCAAACAGTGCAAACCCTTCGTACGACACTGAGTAGATTGGACACTGAGATGAACGATATTCTGAATTCTAATTCGTACAAGGCTGAGAGGGAAAAGTGGTCGGCGTATTTCGCGGTGTTGCAGCGTTATCTCCATTTTGCCGATAATGAGCGAGCGCAGCAGCATCGTGCACTCGCAAAAAATGATGATTACATCACGACACCTATAGAGAAGGAGGGGAATAGTGGAAAAGGCTGTGGAATTCCACGCATAAACGACTCTATGATCGTTGAGAGTGTCCCGACAAAATATCGCAACAAAGCAAAACTATTGCTCCGTCGTTTACGCCTTGTACCGGTAACAGAGTTTTGCTGGGATCCTACGACACCGTCTCCATCGCAAGCATTAAAATCAAGGACTCCAATATTGTCGATCTTATAAACGATGCTATGCGCGCGAGGAAAATCTCAACGCCGGCGGGTCGTCATGCATTTGCAGGATTTTTAAAAGCGGCAAAAATTCCACGCGAGTTTGTTGGAAACCAGGATCTGTGGAGGTCCGATGTACCCACCTCGACGCCTTTTCGGAAAAAAAGAAAAATACCTGTGCACTCCCACGACTTGTCGTTGAGCGACGCGGGAGCCAATCACAGCAGTCACGAATCCACCGATCCCAGTATTTATGAGTTCTTCAGTACCTCTGAGAGGGAGCAAACAGGCGCTGGCCAGTGTAAAAAGAAGAAGAAGAATCGTGTAATTTGGGCTAACCTAAAACTCTAAACCATGAAAACATTGGAAAAGCTGTACTATAATCCCCCCCCACGAAGCATCGTTCTCGGGCGCTGCAAAATTATTACGCGCAACGCGAAAAAAAATTTCTAGCGAAAAGACCGTGCAGTGGTTGGAGACACAGGATGCTTACACGAAACATCGCCCTGTAAAACATCGATTTCCACGACGCCATTACAGCGTGCGAAACATTGACGATGTCTGGGAGGCTGATCTCGTAGATCTTCGCTCGATCAAAGATTACAACGATGGTCATACCTATCTCCTCATAGTCATAGATGCGCTCAGTAAATATGCATGGGTCGAACCTTTACGCGACAAGACTGCTGCGTCTGTAGCTAAGGCTTTTACGCTGATACTCACGCAAAAAGCCACTAATAGCCGATCACCCGTATGCCTGCAATCGGATCGAGGCAAAGAATTCATGGGTGCTGCATTGCAAGAGCTTTTAAAGAAGGAAGATATTCAGTTTCGAGCTGCACGGAATCCTGATATAAAAGCCGCAATTGTGGAAAGATTTAATCGAACATTGAAAGAAAGAATGTGGTGATACTTTATGTATACTCGCGCGAAGCGATACATCAATGTGTTGCAAAATATAGTGTCTGCATATAATAATGCCCGGCATAGCAGCATAAAAATGGCCCCGGTAACGGTGACTCTTGCCACTGCAGCTCAAGCTCGTGCTAATTTGATGCAGCGTTACAAGGATTCGGAGCGAGAACACACCCCTAAATACGGGATCGGTGATGTTGTACGAATCAGTAGCGCAAAAGCGGCCTTTGCAAAAGGTTACGAGAGCGGCTGGAGTAGCGAGCTGTTCAAAATTCATCGCATATCGACGACTAGTTGGCCGATGGTGTACTTTTTACGCGATCTTCACGGCGAAGATATTGACGGCATTTTTGAAGAGGCCAAGTTATCGAGAGTTCGTACTATTACCGAAAAAAATAAAAAATCACGATGAGAGACGAATTTTATATCGTTTCACCGAGCAATAGCAGTATGAAATATTACCCGGAAATACGATATATAAGAGTATAGACTCATTGCTCGAAGTAATAAATGAACTACAGGGAGTTGCTGGTCATTTACTATTTCAGCGCACTCGCAATGGCTACGTCCAAGTGACCCGTATATGAGATTCTTGCGAAAATTTCATTCATGCTTTCCATTTCTCACCAAGGCTCAACAAGATTTTAGGGTTTACCACACCCAGCAGTGTGGCGCTCCCGCCTGCATTCAGAGATGTTGACTATACTGGCGCACGACCTGCCAGCCTAACTAATGCTATTCCCGATATGTTATTCGTTTATACGGATATTTGTGAATCCTACATTACCGGCAATGTGCATGCACCTCTGTTACGTGTTGTACCATCTTATACCACGGATAGCAACGATTACGGCTCTGTGAAGATTAGAGGTTTCTCGCCACCACGCTACGTACCTATGCTTCATACAAACTTTCAATCGATCGATATCGATATAAGGGATGAGTTTGGACAGCCTATACCATTTGAGTACGGGACGCTGACGGTGACATTACAGTTTAAGCGTACTGATTAGAGAAGTCGTCGCAATGACTTATTACGATGAATACTTTGATATGCAAACGGGCGGTGCTCGGACCGGATATGGGGGTATCAGTAACGTGTACATAGGCTCACCGAATCAAAGGGGCCACGGGATTGGCAGTTTTCTCGGGGGTCTTTTCCGCCGTATTATACCTCTTTTGAAGAATGGAGCACGGGCCGTCGGCAAGGAGGCTCTGCGTGCCGGTGTTAATGTTGCCACCGATATAATGGACAATGGTGTATGACCAAGAGAAGCGTTCAAAACGCGTCTACGCGAGTCTGGCAAAAATCTGAAGCGAAAGGCGGAGGAAAAAATTGATACGCTCATGAAGGGTTCTGGCTATAAAATGGCAAAAATTAATCGATCTCGGCATTCCATTTCCGGCCGCGGTGTGCGACGTATCCATAGTGTGGAAAAAAGAAAGAAAGCTACGTCTTCGTCGAGAAAACCGAGAAAGCGGGCAACGGCAAAGAGGAGAATAAATAAGAGAAGGCCAACCAAGAAGAGGAAGGCTCTACGAACGGTGGCTGATATTTTCGCATAGAGATAGAGAGAGAGAGGACAAATATGGCTTTCTTACACACACACTCTTGCGAGTGTTTAAAGTCAGAGCTCAAGCTATTTACACTGCCTCCCACACAAACCACCATCGAGGGAACACAATGGGTGTACTACAAACCGATCTCATCTTTAACGGATGATTCACCAATTGAGTTTGTAGTACCTGGTCAGGGTGATGAATACATTGATCTTGCTCACACCATGCTAAGCATGCGCGTTCAAATACAGTGTTTGGCTGAGAAGCCTGATTCAACGATTAAAATAGGCCCCGTCAATAATCTGATGCATTCAATGTTTAATCAAGTAGATGTGTTTTTCAATCAGAAACTTGTATCGCCCCCGAATAACGCGTATGCATACAGAGCATACATTGAAACACTGCTAAATTATGAAGACAGCGCAAAAAACTCTCATCTTACGAGTGTGCTCTGGTTCGCCGATACACCGGGAAAAATGGAAGATACAGATACAGCCAACGGTGGGCTTGTTAGCCGCAGAGACCTTCTTAGCAGTGGAAAAACTATTGCTCTCCTCGGTCATCTTCACTGCGATGTCTTTAATCAAGAGAGATTCTTATTGAACGGTGTTGAAATGCGTCTGCGACTCGTACGCACGAATAATTCATTTTGCCTTATGGGCGGGACGGCAGACTATTTACATACAAATTGTCGAATTTAATATTGTCATATTTAGATACATATTGTCGAAGCGTCGCTTCTCGTACGTCGCGCCAAGATAGCACCTGGTATACTTTTAGCACATGCAAGAACTCTGTTTAAAGCTACAGCAAAATATCCCCTGATACGCGTGGAGGTAAAGGCTATATCCATGCATAGCGGAGTACATGGCGAAACTCTCGATAATGTAATCCTCGGCCAGCTACCAAAACGTATCATCATCGGTTTCATCGATAATAAAGCGTTCAACGGCTGCCTCGATAAAAACCCGTTTAATTTTAAAAATTATCGATTCAATTATCTATCGTTGTATGTGGATGGTATGCAAATACCGTCAAAGGCTCTGCAGCCCGACTTTACAAAATCGAAGCTTTACGTAGACGCGTATCATACTCTGTTCTCCGGAACGGGTATTCACTTTCTAAATGAAGGTAATTGTATTTCACGGGAGGCCTACCCCGAAGGGTATTGCCTTTTCGCGTTTGATCTTACGCCCGATTTATCAGCAAACAGCAGTACTCATTGGAATTTGGTAAAACACGGCAGTGTTAGAATAGAAGTACGATTCGAAAAGGCTCTCGCATCAACGGTAAATTGTATTGTGTACGCCGAGTATGATAATGTGCTGGAGATTGACTTATCCAGACAAGTAATCGTTGACTTTTCTGGATAGTCAGCAGAATTTGTATCCGCCGAGCTAGGTCTCCGTGACGCAAAGAGCTGAACAGTATTATCAGAGAGAGCAACGAGAAAGCATCACGAATATCGCAATCGATGTGCAGGGTTTGCGAGATAAAAACAATCGTTTTGTGCCGAAAGAAGTTGCGATCATTTGCCTACACGTGCCGTACACCGCTCATTGGCTTGTGTCTTCACCTCACGATAATGAGGATCTATCCCCGGCGCTGAAGCGTCAGAATTCCTGGTTGACTAGAAATCATCATGGTTTACAATGGCGTGAGGGCGATACAACGTCGCAACATATGGAATCAATTTTGAAAAATATTGCGGAACAATCTCATCGAATATTCACAAGGGGTTCAATAAAATCAGAGTACCTGGCGCAACTGACAGGTTGCTTCATTATAAATTTAGAGGAGGAGGAGGAGGCTCCTTCATTCCGCTATCTTTATCAGGACGACACTCGTTGCATATACCACGGATCGCTACATAACAATCTCACGTACAAATGTGCGCTGAATAATGCGAAACAAATAAAAGATTGGCTTTGTCATAAAGATCGCATCGACTCCTTATGGGAATATAGAACGACCACGAGCTGGAGCTTAGACGGGCCTCGCGAGGAAAAGAAAAAGAAACCTTCTGCTTCAGGCTGCTATGAACAGTCTAGAAATTCTGCAGGCCTTGCGGAACATACCAGACCACACGAAAGGCGTATACCCAGCCGATCGTATCCCGAAGGTGTGGACGTGGCCGACAGCTTTTGTCGTTAATACCGATGGCCACAAATTACCCGGATCCCACTGGGTCGCCATGTACGTCGATCGAACTGGAGAAGGACGATACTTTGACAGCTACGGGATCCCTCCAATCGTTCCGCAGCATCTCATCCGACTACGAAGAAACTGCAAGCTTTTCCGATGCAACGCTACTCAGCTTCAGGGTCCAGATTCGCAGTGTTGCGGACAGTATTGCATTATGTTTCTTCATTATATGTCTACTGGCTTTGGTATTAATAAGTTTCGAAGCGTATTTTCAGATGATTTATCCCAAAACGATAAAACAGTGAACGATTATTATAATGCGTATATAAAAAAACGGGAAAAGTCTAAGCCTCGGGGCAAAGTTTTCAATATGGACTCTGCGGTTGGAGGTGGCTGTGGTACAAATAATTTTAATTATAAAAACTTACACTGTATACAGAGCTCTTGTTCCCGTGTACGGCAATAATGAATCTAATTTTAATATAAGAAATAAAATCGACATTGAAATTTTTCACGTTTTATTTTTTCTACCTATCCTTGAACTGCGGTCACGCGCCTTGGAGTCAGCATTCTTTGGGTACAAAAGTCACTTTTAGCGACTATCATATTCCAAGCGGAATGTGCATCAAACCGACGATTCTTCGAATGGGTAGGAAAAAAATTCTTTTTGCCTTTGTTATGTCTAAGGAAATGAGTCATCATTATAGGGTATCATATGTAGACAATCAGATTTCTTTTTGTCTTTGGTATTTCTAATAAAATGAGTATTCTTTATAGTGGGGGAGGTCTAGTGGAGGGGCGACTGCAGAGTATAAGTTAGACCCTGGAGAACGACCATCATTCGCGATCAAACCGTGGTCAGATATCAAAGTAAACTTCAGAAACTCTTAAAGACTTTCATTTGCTGTCATTTGAGGTGTATGCTGAGAAACAACGCGAATTAAAGCGGCGAATAGAAGCACTTTCACACGACATTGCGAGTATCAAAGCAGTAATACAAGCAAGATCGCAATTTCTCTCTTTAACACGAAAATTTGACGAACTCGATATTTACGATGGATTTCGCACGAATCAACAAAGTGGGACAAACGGCCGCGTTTCTACCTGTGAAAAAGTTATCGGAACTGAAGCTCAAAAAAGACTACAGCATCAGCGACATAAGAACCGTTTAAACTAAATGGGGCACGCGTATCGTCATCTACGTGGAAAACACATTTGCGTGCTTCCTACCAGCCAGATTCGTCCAACTGTTCGAAAAAGACGATCAGCTATTTCAGCACATAATAGCCGCAGCCCGTGAAAATAATTTGGCCATGGAATATCGTGGAACAAAATTCAATAATCTGGAATTCAAACCGTCAACAAATCATAAAGTCCTGCGATGTATGCGAAACGTGCTAAGAATCTACGTGCGCTACTGCTACCGTTCGCATATAAGCTAAATAATTTAAGGACGAAATCTGTGTGGGTGGGCCTTGATATTTGTCGGAACAGTACGTTACGGCCTGTGATTAGCTTCAAATGTTATATCCATGGTTGTTTAACTATGGATGGTCGTTCTTGGCACGATTCTCAAAATCATTTCAACATAGAGGATGAAGAAGACCCTGCACATCGCTCGTTACGTATATTCTGTTTTACAAAAGAGCAATTCATTATACTGTCATTATTACAAGCCAGTATAAACAGAAATATCTCGTGGCTTCGTCGTGTTTGCAACGAGGTAACAAATTGCAGAGACTCTCGTGTAGATGCAATAACATCAGAAAAATCCATTTTTACAACGAGCTGCATACGCCGTAATATTCGCACGAAGCGTGCGAAAATACGAGAGAGAGCTACCCCAAAACGAACATCGCCGAATAATTCATATAACGAATTACCTACTTGTACAAAAACAACGATAATTGACAATCTACTGACGCATCATTTGGATCACATCGTTAAAACTGTTATAGCCCGTAAAAGATAAATCCTTTTCTCATTGTATAAAAGCATTACGTATAATTAAGTGAAAATGTATATAAATTTAAATAAAGAGAAAAAAGTATGGATTATTATTATTTGAATAATGATAATAATCGGACCACTCTGGCGAACCCTCAGAACTCTTTCCCCCCCACCAACTCTCCCCACCGCAAACCCCACCACGCTCGGGAAGAGGCTCCGACGCGGGGGGAAAGTGGAGGGGATAGGAGTGGAGATAGGAGTGGGGGTCGCCAGAGTGGTCCATATACTACTTCCGGCTTTAACGGAGAATAAACGGTCAGTGGTGCAGCTTGCGATGGAGGGGAAATTGGTTTCAAAAATCGAGAATCTCCCTGGAAGAGATGGGATTCGTGTTTTTTGTTGGATAGCATGGTTTTGTTTAATGGTAAAATATTATCGGTCCTACTATCGCAACTGATTTAATCTCCAGCGATAATTTCGAGCGCTCATGTACTTGTATGGCTACAAGTGACGGGAAATACGATCGGTTCCCCTGCGTTGCGAACTGTGGCAGATGAAATCAACATTTCCAATTGCACGATCCCATTCTACTGTATATTTGGAGACTTTCGATGCCCTTGTCATGTTTGATTTCATCTGCCTGCGGTTTTCGCGAGCGCTCGTTGTTCACCGAAAGGAAAATAGACGAGATAACATTATATTTCTTTCAATGCCCCGAGATGAAATCAGTCTGCTCGATCGGAGATTTAAATTTTTTTTTAATGTTCGACTACTCTACATTTCATATTTTAGACTCATTTCCTCTCCGGCTTTAGTGGAGAATGATCGGCTGGTGGTGCGGCTTGAGATGAAACGAAAATCGTTTCAAAAATCAAAATCCCTCCCCCCCCCCCTGCAAGGAATGGGATTTGTGCTGTTTGTTGGATAGTATGGTTTTGTTTGATGGTAAAATATTATCGGTCCTGCTATCGCAACTGATTTAATCTCCAGCGATAATTTCGAGCGCTCATCTACTTGTATGGCTAAAAGTGACGGGAAATACGATCGAATCCCCTGCATTGCGCACTGTGGCAGATGAAATCAACATTTCCAATTGCCCGATCCCATTCTACTGTATATTTTTAGATTTACGATGGCCTCGTCATGTTTGATTTCATCTGCCTGCGGTTTTCGCGAGCGCTCGTTGTTCACCGTATGCTAGTTATCTGAAGGTAATAAATGAAACCAAAATCGCTGTGGGGCTTATCAAGACTCTTATAATATGTAACGATTTTTATTCATCACTGACGATTTGTTTCACCCCTTGATGAGTCGAAATGTGTACATCGAGATTGGGCTATTCGTTACGGGATGTTTGAAAATGAAAGAAAAATCGCCATTTGGTCCATTTGATCTTTGACATTATTTTATAATTATTCGTGCCATACCCGCCATTTGTCATTTGTATCACTTCTTAAGAAGTCGAAATATTAATGGCGAGATCGGGCTGATCGTTGTCCGATGTCAGAAAATTTTCCATTTACCTTTCGTCGAACAACGAGCGCTCGCGTAAATCGCAGGCAGATGAAATCAAACATGACGAGGGCATCGTGAATCTGCAAATATACAGTAGAATGGGATCGGGCAATTGGAAATGTTGATTTCATCTGCCAAAGTGCGCAATGCAGGGGATTCGATCGTATTCTCCGCCACTTGTAGCCATACAACGCTCGGAATCATCGCTGGAAATTGAAACAGTTGCGATGGCAGGATATATAATATTTTACCATTAAACAAAACCATACTATCCAACAAGCAACACGAATCTCTTCTCTTGCAGGGAGATTTTCGATTTTTGAAACGATTTTTCTCTCTTCTCAAGCTGCACCACTAGCCGATCATTCTCCATGAAAGCCGGAGAGGTAATTAGTCTCAAATATGAAATGTGGAGTAGTCGAACATTAAGAAAAAATTAAAATGTGCGATCGAGACGACGGATTTCATCTGGAGCTGTGAAAGAAGTAGAATGTTCTTTCGTCTTTTTCCCTTTCGTCGCACCACGAGCGCTCGCGAACACCGCAGGCAGATGAAATCAAACATGACAAGGGCATGGAAAATCTACAAATATAGAGTAGAATGGGATCGTGCAATTGGAAATGTTGATTTCATCTGCCACAGTGCGCAATGCAGGGGATCGGATCGTAATTCCCGTCACATGCAGCGCTACAAGTAGTACATGAGCGCTCGAAATTATCGCAGGAGATTTAATCAGTTGCGATAGCAGGATCGATAATATTTTACCATTAAACAAAACCATACTATCCAACAAACAACACGAATCTCATCTCTTGCAGGGAGATTTTCAATTTTTGAAACGATTTTCGATTCATTCAAAGCTTGGAGTAAAATATAATTTTCCCATACTTGGAAAATTTTACCCATACATAGGAAAAAACATTTTTCCCGAGTAAGAAATTTTTCCAATACTTGCGGAAAAATATGTTTCCCAAGTATGGGAAAAAATTGGCCTGAGATTTGAAAGTATTTTCGAGCATCTCGCTAGCAAAAAGTTTGCTACGAGTTGATAAGATCGTTAAAAAAAATAATTCGTGGTTGATTTTCAAATTTGGAGCAAAATATAATTTTCCCATAAGTAGGTAAAAACGCTTTTCCCAAGTAGGAAATTTTGGAGTAAAATATAATTTTGCCATACTTGGAAAATTTTTACCATACTCGGGACAAAATATTTTTTGCAAGTGTGGGAAAAAAATTGGCCCGAGATTTAAAAGTATTTTCGAGCATCTGACTGGCAAAAAGTAGGCTACGTGTTGAAAAGGTCGTTTAAAAAAAAAATTCAGGGACGATTTTCAAATTTGCAGTAGAATATAATTTTCCCATGTCTGGGAAATCTATTCCGTACTTGTTAAATAAAACTTATCCCAAGTATGGGAAAAACTCCTAAATAGGTGGAAAAAAATTTGCCAGAGATTTGAAGGTACTTTCGGGCATTTGGCTAGAAAAATGTATGTTACGAGTTGATAAGGTCGTTTTAAAAAATGATTCGGAAACGATTTGGAAATTCGGAGCAAAATATAATTTTCCCATACTTGTGTAATGTTTTGAATTTTCCTCACAATCTTGAACGGGAAACATTTATAGACAGAGCATAGATAAGAGAAGTTGATAACTGATTGAAATCCGGAATAACTCGAACTTATGGTGATAGGACCGTTTAATTTTTTTTTTCCATTACATGCATGCATGCACAGGTAAAAAAATGGGCATGAGACGTAAAGGTATATTCGAGCATCTGGCTAGCAAGAAGTATGCTACGAGTTGAAAAGGTCGTTTCAAATAATTATTCGGGGACGATTTCTCAATTTGGAGTAAAATATAACTTTCCCATACTTGGGAAATTTTTCCTATACTTGGAAAAAAAATTTCCCATACTTGGATAATTTATCCCATATTTGGGAAAAAATATTTTTCCACGCATGGGAAACAATCCCAAGTAAGTGGAAAAAATTGTCCAGAGATTTACAAGTATTTTCGAGCATCTGGCTAGCAAAAGTTATGCTACGATTCGATAAGGTCGTTTCAAAAAATGTTTCGGGGACGATTTCTGAATTTGTTGTAATCTATAATTTTCCCATACTCGGAAAATTTTTCTTGACCTTGGGAACTTATTTCCATACATGGGAAATAATATTTTTCCCAAGTAGGAAATTTTGGAGTAAAATATAATTTTCCCATACTTGGGAAATTTTTCATACATGGGAAAAAATATTTTTCCTAAATGGGAAATTTTTCCCATACTTGGGAAAAAATATTCTTCCCAGCGATGGGAAAAAAATTGGCCTGAGATTTTAAAGTATTTTCGTGCATCTGGCTGTTAAAAATTAGGCTACGAGTTGAAAGGTTGTTTCAAAAAATAATTCCGGGACTATTTTCAAATTTGGAGTAAAATATCATTTTCCCATACTTGAGAAATTTTTTCCATACTTAGGAAAAAATATTTCCCATACATGGGTAATTTTTCTCATACTTGGGAAAATACATTTTTTCCACGCATGGGAAAAAATTCCAAGTATGTGGAAAAAAAATGGGCTGAGATTTAAATGTATTTTCGAGCATCTGACCAGCAGAAAGATGCTACGAATTGAAAAGGTCGTTTCAAAAAATGATTCGGGGACGATTTTCAAATTTGGAGTAAAATTTAATTTTCCCATACTTGGAAAAAATATTTCCCATAGTTGGGAAATTTTTTCATACGTGGGAAAAATTATTAGATGTAATTAAATATTTAATTAATCTTCTGAACCGGAATCATAACCCGCATGTACAATGAGTTTTTTTTTTTTTTATAATTCGAGACTATCCTGGACAGATTTGCCGTTTAGAATTTCGCGAAAAAATGTTTCCGGCGACTGCCTAGAGAAGATGCAATTTTTTTCAGTTCTCCGCCTTTTCATTATTTTTGGTCCTATAATAAAAGGATTTTGTCAAAAAAAAAATTTTTAAATACCAACATTTTAAAAAGCCACCATCATAAATAATTAGCAAATTTTTTTATCAATTTTTACTCATCATTGCGAAAAAATTATTTTCCAGCTTATTATCGTCATTTGTTTTTATTCTCATAAGCTGGGCCATCGCGACAAGCATGAACATTGCCGCACGCCTAGCGTTTATTTGTTTCGCTCTCGTGCGTCCATGTGGTGTTCAACAGTGTGGGTGTGAGAGCGTTTCGTTTCACGAACCCCGCTTCTACCGACGCCGTCCCCTTTACTATCTTAACTCTTTTAAATTTCTCTTCGATCGAGCGCTCATTGGTCGACGTTGGTCGATTTTGGTCGACGTTGAATCGCTAATAACTCCACCAAATTTGATTTCACAAAATTTTCGAAAAGGACTTTTCTGCTCCGTTTTCGACGCTCGACACGCACCTTATAAAATGATCAGTAGGTTAGCATACACCCTGTACATATATATATATATATATATGTATTCAATTTAGTGCTGTGGTGTTAGAATAATTTTTGTTCAGTTTTATCTTTTTGGCACAGAAATGGTGAAAAAAATTATATTGAAAGAATTTATGTGAATTTTTTCAGAATTTTTGGATCACATTTTCTGAGTAATCCGAGGTTCCAACTTTTTTTCTACGAACCTCCGTATCTCAAAAGTATAAGATTATAAGAGAAAATTTATGAGACAAAAAATTTGCAGTTTCGAATCAATTTTCGGAAATTTTTTTTTTGGAACTTCTCAAATCCCAAAAATACCAATTTTTATCAAAAATACGCGAGTATATTTTTTTTTCAACCAATACATCAATTTTGATTTGCCTCAAAAATTCACAGAAAATACTCTTAAGTGTTTACAGCAACCGTATATATTTTTTTAAAGATGCTTGGCTCACTCGTTTGGAAGCTTTGTTAACGGGAAAACTGGTGAATATGCATATTCACCAGTTGCTGTAAACACTTAAGAATATTTTCTGTCAATTTTTGAGGCAAATCGAAAGTGACATATTGGTTGAAAAAAAAAATTTTCGTGTATTTTTGGGATTCGAGAAATTCAAAAAAAAAAAAATTTCCGAAAATTGATTCAAAGCTGAAAATTTTTTGTCCCATAAATTTTCTCGTATAAATCTTATACTTTTGAGGTACGGAGGTTCGTAAAAAAAAGTTGGAACTTGGAATAACTCAAAAAATGTGTTCCGAAAATTCTGAAAAAATTCACTTGAATTCGCTCAATATATTTGTGTAATTTGACAAAATTTTGTTTTTTTTTTGGGATCGGTCAACTTTTCGACCGTTCCAAGCGAGGTGGAATGCCTCTCATATATATATATATATATATGCGGTATCGCTCCCCGATCAAATCCCGGTCAGCCACCGGCCAGTACTTGCCAGTGCCTGCTAATCACTGTGACAAAGTTTTCGCCCGACAAGCGCCCGGCTAGGACACGACTAAGCACTTGGATAACAAAATTGCCCGACCAGCACCCGGCCAGAAACCTTCTTGTAACAGGGCCAATCAGGGCAATTTCCACACGGGATGCGCTTTGGATTTAGTCAATCTTATTTCGAGAAATTGTATAGTATCCACCTACGGAAGGATTTCGTCGAAAATTACTAAATTTTGCCTATATTTTAGCTGAAGCAAAGAAAGTATAAAAATGCCAAAGGTTCAATGCGCTTTGGATTTAGTCAATCTTATTTCGAGAAATTGTATACTATCCACCTACGGAAGGATGTAAGCGATGCTTGTCAACTGGAAGGCGCGGAAGGCGCCCTCGACGTACGACTCGTACTGCTTTCTTCCCCCGATGCACAATAAACTATTCTAAACATACGCATCGGACACGAGTTTTATTCGCTTTTGAAACGGGGTAAACTCACTGAATTTTGACCGAGGAAATAGACAAGGTAACGAACGCCAGTGACAGGGAAAAAACTCTTTTTTGCCATGGGGGAAAAAAACGTTTTTTTTTCCTGTCGCTGTCGTTTGTTATCCTGATTAATTTCTCAAGACGAAAACTGTTGCGCTCATTCCATTTTAAAAGCGAGAAGAACACGAGTTTTTAATGCTCATATTGTAGATAATGAATTTTCTTACCATCTTGCTGCTCAGTCGAAATCGGCAAGAGACGAGTAGTCGCGATTTGTTCGGGAACGATCCCTTCCTCCGCCTGCATCATCCCATTGGTTTCTCGGTCACCGATTGGAGATTCGCCATGCTTATTTTCGGCCTCGATTATTCCATCGAGAGGACGAGTATCGTCGCGTTTCTCTTCTGCAACAAATTTTCGACACATTACTTACTTCCATTTAACCAATCGACGTACAAAAGCAGTTGACGTGTGCATGCGGAACTTTTTCCATAGTTCTTTCTTTTTCGCTTCAACTTAAATATGGAAAAAATCTCATGAAGAGTATTGAAAATATCTAAATGCTTGAGGTGTAGCAAAAAAGCACAAAATGCCAAATGTACACTACTCATTTTGTTAAATTTTGTGATACGCATGCTTCCGCTGGATATACTAAGAGGCAGTGCACCGGTACGCACCGGTACGCTGCATCTTGATCAATCCTGCGCATCACAAAATTTCACCACATCAAATGCGGTGGACCATTGTACTCATTAATATTTCTTTGCTTAGGCTGAAATTTTTAATAAATCCCTAGATATTTCCGATAATATTCAAATATTGAATTTTTTTATTATATTCGAGCTATAGAAAAAAAAAATAGAAATATGCTAAATGTCCCATGCGCTCAGGATTTGGGCAAACTGAAAAGAAGTATTTTATGCACCTACTGAAATAAGGGGGCGTTTTATGTTGAGTGACGTCCGCAGAACCAGTCGAGGGCGCTGAAAGCCTCTACGACTTGTTCGAGTGGAGATTCAAAATATTGAAATGTTTAAGCGCAAGCATATAATAACGTACAATGCCAAATGTAGCCATTTTTTATACTTGTAGAGGATCAATTGAGACTCTACGTCTTGTCTACTGTACGTCTTGATAATTTTTTTTGTAAATGAAAAATACAGCAGAAGCACTTTCTTACCTTTTTCTAATGATGCACGTACTTGCTGCAGTAGCACCCGAGGAATATCCTGGTTCAGATTGTTGCTTATTTCACTTAAAGTGTCTTGATTTCCTGCATTGAATATTTATATATATATGAATTCCGTGACGCGATTTTACGTGGTATTGGAAGTCTTATCGTCAGCGGCGGGGTGGATGGAATATCAGGGCGCAAAAAAAAATAATTGATTCTGGTAATCGAAATAGTCGGCAATAAAAAGAATAATATTCTTCGATAATAAACTTGATACAAAAAAAAAAAACGATATAATGTAGCTTTTCTAATAACCGGAATACTCGGGGCGGGGGAGGGGGGGGGGGTGGTGCTCGGAATTTTTCGAGGTTGGAACGACTCGTATAAACGAGGGACTATCGAGGTGAGAAGGCGTCGTACATTGGCTTCTCTCTATACCGCTTGGCCAGAGGCTCTCTCCTCAACCACTTGATCGCCTCGTGGCCTCGGGCTATTTTTAGACCTTTCTTAAAATCGCGTCACAATACATAAATCGTCCGTTTTTAATTTCATTAACTGATATTTATATGGATTTATATCGGATAAGGTACATATAGGGTTATGTACATACATAGGAAGTTTTTATTCTATAGAAAATCAGCTAGCAGAAGCGATAGGAAAAGCAAGGAATCAAGTTTTTCAATATAGAAAATATATGAAACTCACCGTTATAAGCTATAAGGAAAAAATTTCGATTTTTCCCTATGCCGAATCTGTGCCTTTGTTTCGGACTCGTGTAACTCGCGATGTCGCGTGTTCGACCAACACTATATCGGCCTTTTTTTCGTTTGATAAGAGCAAACATAATATTTTTGAGCACTTCACATTGGTAATTTTATTTAAAAAGAAAAAAAGGAAAAATAGTAGAACGTTTTCACACGTGCTGTAGCCGATGCTAGGCGCGGAGACAATGGCGATATGACGAAACGAACTGTACGTATTACGACGTTGACATCGCGCAATGATCACTGTGCGCTGTGACTGGCGGGAAGTAGCGCGGCAAGCAATCCCGCGAATCAGGAAGTTTGTCTGATCAAACATCCGGCAGCAACTGTTTCCGTTTTCGTTATAGGGCAATTCCTTATTTCGTCGCAAGTTGAAAATCATCAGGATGCCGTCTCATTACGCATGGGATACGAAAGGATCGAAAAGTGTCAACCAATCACAGTGATTCCCGCCGGAGCTGATCTCACGGAAATCCCTATGTTCGGTTTTCCCAGAGTGCAGAGTGCTTTTCCCTCTTTTCGTGTTCCGTGCATCAACAGAATCTTTGATTTCCCGTGGAAGCTATCCAAATGTATAACAATCATAAAATCATTGTACATAACGATAATAATATGAAATATATGTAATAAAGCGGACATCATTTGATTTGGTGATCTATAAATCAACAATTTAGCACCTATAGGGTGCCTTTTCATGATAGCGAGTTATGGCCGGTTTCTTCACCTCTGGTTATGTTCCAGTTAGACTTATCCACCAGAAATCCTATGCTTTTAGCATGGGTTATCTGGTGGATAACTCTAACCGGAACATAACCAGAGGTGAAGAAATCGGCCCTTATTCGCTGAAAATCGAGCGAATGATGGTCACATGACCGTGTTTAGGCTGGATTCACATGGCGAGCAAAAAACCACGGAACGTATACAAAATCTAGTGAATTTTAAAGACGGAACGGAAAACTTACTAGATTTTGTATACGTTCCGTGGTTTTTTGCTCGCCCATGTGACGCCGGCCTTATTCCATGATATTCGCTGTTTTTCCGCTCGTCCGTGAAAACAAAAGTGGCGAAAAAAACCAGCGTCACTCTAGTGATCGCTCGCTTTCCGCGACTAGTCGCTAGAAGCTCGACAATTCGAACTTCCAGCGAACAGATTTAGCGGTAGAAATCTCAGTCACGTAACAGACGCTGAAAAGCAACGTGTATTCGCCGCCATGAAATTGCACCTTTATGTAACATTCATTCAATTGTGAATGACCGGTCACTTTTTTGTGACAGTAAATTTACGAAAAAGAATCGTGTAGCCGACATTTTTGCGTCCAAATACATAGGTAAATTTTATTAGTAAATTATATTAGTAAATTTACCAATAGAAAAATCTGTAGCGGGATTCCGTAACTCTCTAGCGATAATTATCGCTGTCGCTAGCTATCGACAGTTGTCGCTTGCATCGACGATGCTAGCGATGTATAGTGATTGTGTAACTTAGACGTAACGATTTTCATCGATGCAAAATGTGTCACGGGCGCATCGATAAAACTCGATAAATTTTGAGTAAATGTGGCAACGTCGCAGTATATCACCACTCAAAATCTAGTAACATCGGGTAAAATTTAGGAACGCAAACAAAATCATCCATCTTTCTGTAAATTCAAATTGTTCGTGCACAAATATCCATCATCATTTTTGTGTACAAAGACCGTGGTACAAAGCACAAAGTATATCGCGTTTTGTGGAATTGTTTTCTTTGATTAGTGATTATCGAAAAAATGGCTACAAATGTAACAGTGTAAGTATAATAACAATAAATCTAAATCAAAAGAATCGAATAACCTATATCAATTATTTTTATCATCATAATTATTTAATAGGAAAAAATCAAGAAGTGCTCGAGCATCCGACATGCAGTTAGTGAAAATGATCGATTTCTTCAACCTTAACTTGCTGAAGGAAAGTTTCAAGTGATCAATGGAAAAGAAGAGGCTAAAAAAAAGTGGGCAGAAATGGCTGAAGAACTTAATCTTATGAAGGGAACTACAAAAACTTCGGATCAATGGCAAGTGGTATGTATCGTAGGCAGGTAGCCGAGTGACCACGAGCCAACTGGCCAATTTATGAATATATGTATGCATACATACATTCATAAATTTGCTATCCGTGTGGTGTACAGTTGACGCTGTGGCCAGTTGGCTCGTGGTCACTCGGCTGCTTGCCGTATCGTAACCAGGTCTATATAGTGACTGTACACGGAAAGAAATCTGTTGCGAATATCGCATGGGACGCTATTGCTATTTTCGCATTCGAGTGTTCCATGCGAAAAAGGCATGAGAAAATTGCCATTACCGCATGATAACCATGCTATTTTAGTATGAAAGTGTCCCATGCGAGAAAGGCATGTACCGATGTGATTATCGAACGAGAGCGATGCGCTGAACGCACGGATACCTTTTGACGACCCGTTACTCCGACTCCGTACTATAAATGCAAGGAGGTTCATGCGAAAAGAGTATGGGTCCTGAGCGTTTTGAAGATTTATGCACTGTGCATGCTCGCGGCAACCTATAAGCGATATGTGAGCGTGCGGCAGTGTTCTATAACCTCTCTTATACACGCTTATAAGCGTGTATACCTCAAGTATATAAAAGTTCTGGATCCGCCGGTGTTTGCGTTATAGGCAGGCATCGCCGATAATTTCATGGGTTCTAGTGTCTTCCACACTTATTTTTACAACATTTGGTAACGTTTTGCGGGGGGACCGGAGCGAAATTTCAAAAAACCCCAAAATAAGAAAACCCTAATATACAGTATGAATCATATAGTATGAATATAGTATGAATTGATCATATAGTATGAATAATTGAATTGATGATATAGTACAATGCCGTATTTACCGTTTGGTGTATACGTATGCTAAATTTGTTTACTGACTTCTTTTGATTGCAGTGAAACGTGTAAGGAAATTGGATGAGGTGGAATCAACGCGGGATCAGTTTCGATCTATTTCGGAGGAGCACGCTAAGGCTATGATGGTAATGATGTGACGGTTGTATAGTCGACAAGAATACTCCAACAAACCGACTTTAACTATGTCGGTTTCATGTAACTTGTTTTCAGTTATAGAGGAAAATTTGAGTTAATATACACTCCCTTTCAAAAGTTTGGGTTCGAAAGCCGAAGTAAAAGTTCGATAGCTCAGTCAAAAATCGACGTAAACAAATTTAACAAACGTCGTTTTGAAGGAGACAAATTAAGCTTCATTTTGCGACCTCACAATATTTTTTACGATTTTTTTTAAGCTGGCACGCGCTGTAGAACGGCCGTTTTTCGACAATTTTTTGACCTTCGAAAATGGACTGTCTATCTAGTGAGAAATTTTTTCTCCAGTTTTCTCGATGACAACTTTGAAGGGGATAGCAAAAGCTTAATTTTTGTTTTTCACAAAATTATTCTAATTTTCGCTAAAAACGAAAAATATAGCGTATCTAAAAAACTGCAGGGGTTCAGAGAAAATGTCTGGAGGGTAAAAAGTTGCGTGATTTCATAATAGACCTGTTGTAATCATTCCGGAATTTTTATTCGAAATTTATTTTTTTACTATTTTTGGTCGGTACTTGACTGAGAAAAGTGGTGTAACCCGAGAACTATGGGGTTTGGGATAAAATTTTAAGAGAGAAGAAAAGTTTAATTTATGATTTTGAACTCACTAAATTTTTTTCAAATTTTTTTATAGCGATTTTTTCTCTATACGGGTGAGCTATTTTTTTTTTAAATTTGATCACAATCCCCACGTCATTTTAACACAAAATTAAATCGCGTTTTTCATCGAAAAAACGCGTATAAATACAAAAATGCATCTCTTATTATTATGTATTTTATGTATTTTTGTATTTATACGCGTTTTTTTTTATGAAAAACGCGATTTAATTTTGTGTTAAAATGACGTGGGGATTGTGATACAATTAAAAAAATAGCTCACCCGTATGGAGAAAAAATCTCCACAAAAAAATTTGAAAAAAATTTAGTAAGTTCAAAATCATAAATTAAACTTTTCTTCTCTCTTCAAATTTTATCCCAAACCCCATAGTTCTCGGGTTACACCACTTCTCTCAGTCGAGTTCCGACCAAAAATATTAAAAAAATTAATTTCGGAAAAAATTCTGAACTAATTACAGTAGGTCTATTATGAACTCACGCAACTTTTTATCCTCTTGACATTTCCTCCGAATCCCCGCAGTTTTTGAGATATGCCATATTTCCTAAAACTCTTCGTTTTTAGCGAAAATAAGAATTTGTGAAAAACAAAAAGAAAGCTTTTGCTATCTCCTCCAAAGTTGTCATCGAGAAAACTGGAGAAAAAATTTTCGACTAGATAGGCAGCCCATTTTCGAAGGCCAAAAAATTAACGGAAAACGGCCCTGTTTTACAGCGCGTGCCCAGCTTAAAGAAATCGTAAATAATATTGTGAGGTCGCAAAATGAAGCTCAATTCGTCCCCTTCAAAACGACGTTTGTTAAATTTGATTACGTCGATTTTTGACTGAGCTATCGAACTTTTACTTCGGCTAAAAATTTCGACTGCTGAACCCAAACTTTTGAGCAGGAGTCTATATCGCTAATTCCACAAATTATGGGCCATAAATCTGGCATCAATCATTCGATTTCTCTGGAATTTCCGTTTTATTGCATATAATAAGAACTATGACAAATCGCAGCTCTTCAACAGTATTAGTTTTCGAGATTTTTTTTTTTATTTCCCTGCATAGCAAACTTGACTTGATTATTTTTCGGTTCTATCGGTAATAAAAAAAAATCAGCGAATACGCTTTACCTCTTATAAATTTTTTCCTGAAAATTTCATTTTTCAAAACAAAATTCAACTGTTCATGGTTCTTCCGCTGCATGAAAACCGATTTTTGCTCCTGAAAATTCATGAATTTATAAATATAAACTCATTTTTACAAAGTGGGATTCGAATGGGATGATAACTAGATTTATTAGTAAATGTTAAGTATGTTTTTTTCTATTCTGTAAAAATCAATTTCTATTTTTTAAAAACACGAATTTTCAGGCGAAAGAAAAAATATTTATCTTCATTCAGTGTAACCTTGAAAAGCTGAATTGCTATCTACAAATGAAGTTTGAAGGGGTAAAAACCACCCTCACGGCTGAAGCACTATTTTTTTTCGAAAAACGAACTTTTTTAAGTGGGAGAAAATATTTATCGTCTCTTTTGTTATTGCCAGTACAACTGAAAAATAAACTAGCACAGTACATTTTACTATACATGGAAATAATGAAAGAATTTTTTTTCTAAAACCAATACAGCTAAAGAGCTGAAAATTGTCACGGAATCAGTTTTTATAAGGTACAAAAAGATGAAAAAATTCCAAACAAATTGAACTTTTGACCGACAATTGGTGACATTAGCCATATCTATAAAAAGGAATTGCACGTAGAGGTAGATATATCTCATACATGATCTTTCACAATTTGCCCTCCATTGCAGATGCTTGCCGATGCCTCGAAAATTCAAGCGGGTGCATCCATGATCACTGCCCTTGCCGTGAGTGAAATGGCGAAAGCCGTACAGCAGCTTGCAGATACGGCAGCCGCACAGGCTGTTACGGATGCAGAACGGACGCCAATTATGGCTCAACTTGTTAAAGTTTTGTCAAATTTGCTGCCCACAGATCTTTACGAGCAAGTAAGAAACTGAAGTCTGATACGTTCATTGTGTTTCACGAAAGAAACATACATCGAGTAACTATCATTACTATATTTCAGAGTGAATAGTTCCTGAGTTCCAGATAGGGTAGCTCTCTCGACATGGAATGCCTCATCCATATAATATTAGGCTGTGCAGAATTTTATTTTATATATCTCCATATAACGGTGTGCCAAATTTCCTTTTTCGTCCTTGCTAATTATTAAGAATTGTTTAAAGACTGTTATTTATTAAATATTAATTCTACAGAGTACAATAAAGTTATAAAAATGTATAAAACGTGTTATATTTGTAAAGTACTGCAGTATTAAGTTTAACGCATCCAAAATAAATACACGTCAATTACTGAATGAATACTGTCTTTATTTAGCCCACAACTATACATGAGTCTCCGAACATTTCAAACTGTATTGGTGGTGTTTTTCAGTTACAAAATCGAATCGATGAAGGTATTCTTTGCGCGGTCGGTGGTGGGAGTCGGCGCGGCGAAGCGGGTATACATTATCAGTATATAGTATAATTTATTAGATAGAAATGTGGCCAGCATGTCATCAGCGACCTCCAGAACCCCTGAGTGCCGATTTTCATTCGAATTAAATCAATTTTGAATTTTTATACGCCATATTGGATCCGCCATTTTGAATTTCTGAATTTTTAACTGAAATTCATAATCAGCGACCAAAAAAACGCTTAGGTGCCATGTTTCATTAAAATCGAAATACTTTTTTTCCGCGCTTGGGGCACGAGTGAAATTTTTCTTGCCGCTCAAGGGGTTAATGCCTCTTAAGGTACTCCGATCGCAACGACGAAATCATCGGCTGAATCTTTCGGCAATCAAGCAGTCTTGGATACGACGTGCTATAGCAAGTGGTCGTAAATTATTATCTGGATCGTTAGGATCGTCGTCATATCTGAGTAAATCATTCCTATTTACGAGGTCTTCGAACGGATCATCGTTTAGTAAGCCTCCAGCAGTGCGCATATTGTGTAAGACTGCGCAGGCATTTACAATTCTTCCAGAGAAACCAGGTTCATACTGCAAAACTCTGTGTTTGGAAAGGCATCTCCAACAGCTTTTGAGCACACCAAATAAACGTTCAACACAATTCCTCGCACTGCATAGTGCTGTGTTATACGCGTAGCGTGGAGTTCCTTCCATTTCATGAGGCAACGGCGTGAGTAGCCACGGTTCCAAGGGATATCCTGAATCCCCTGTTTAAAAATATAGAAATATATTCAAGAATAGCGATAATCAACGTACAATGCCCGAGTCACAGTACTTTTATTTTAAAAAGTGGGAAACAAGTCTAAAAGTTACCTATGAGGAACGTTCTTCTTTCACCCTGATTGTATGCGCGTTCCATAGCACGGTGAGCAGCAGAAGCTCCCCATATGTAAGCATCATGCCGAGCTCCGGGAAATCTTGCATTCACATTCAGAATCTTTAAGCTTGGATCGCATATCATTTGTACGTTTATCGAATGATATCCGTTATGATTGACATATGCTTCTTCATGTTCCCTAGGGGCAAGTATCGCCACATGCGTGCAGTCTATTGCACCAATAGCTCCTTCAAATGGTTGATTTGCATTCCGAAATTTGTCCCTTGCTAACTGTCTGGCTTCCGGAGTCATGGGAAACTGCACCCATTGTCGAAGCATTAGATCGTTAATAGCATCTGTGACCTCGTGCAAGCATCTGCTGATCGATGACTGACTCATCGAAATACCCCATTGTTCTCCGACAGGGCGTTGAAAGCAGCCGGTCGCATAAAATCTTACTGCTGACAATATTTGTTTCTCTACAGACAAGCCAGTAATCCTTAACCGGTCTAATCGAGGCCCTAACGCATCGACGAGATCCCATACCAAATTCGGAGTTATGCGGTATAGTTGTACAAATTCATTTTCTGTTAAATCGAATGGATCCTGTATTTCCCTCAATACTCGTCGATCCGCTCTCTGCTCAAGACGTTGTAGGCGATCCTCTAGATTGATTTAATCTACAGCGAGATACCCAATAGTCATTCTGAAACAAAATTGAAAATCAACCCATCAATAAACTGACAGGAGTTGCGTGAATTCTTGAGGGGAATCAGTCCACATCCGATAGATAAACAGCAGCTACGATTCGAAGCTGACTTGTGATAATATCCCAGTAAACTGAAGGAAGCTTGACAACACAAATGAAACACCGCAAATGAGGAATACACTGCTGCGCTTTACCGCAAATAAGATCGGATTTTGCGTTAGCATGATAGCAGCATCCAGCGTCATCACGTGCATACAACGTGGCTTTAGCGCATTGTAATGCTATAGTAGCGTTACTCTGTACTGTGTCGTATTGCAAGGCGCTAGATATTTATTATTAAGCCGACGCATTAGTGTACGTTCTTTGCACCTCGTTTAGCTTACTGGGATATATAAACAAAAAAGAGGTAAGTATAAGGTACTACAAAAATTCTCCAGTGAGGTACCAAAAATGCGAAATTTTGTGCTATGACACGGGTAAGTTTTTGCCACACTTGGTACTGCTCGCTATATAAATGTTACAATTTTCAACTAATCTGATTCGGAGAGGAGACTATGTCCTTTGCTAGTCATCCATTGACTATTCGACAACATATTTTTGAGGTTAGGTTGATTTTATCCTCAATATCTATATTAATAATACGCAAAACCTGTATTTTGTGGACATCGGCAGAGTGTATTGAACAATGAAGAACACGATTTGATCACAGAATTTGCATAGAAACAATTTTATTACTTTATCTTCATACATTCCGAATTGGAACGATGCTGCGATAGAAAGCTTCTAAATGCAACGGACTTATTTTAAAGTACTTATATGAACTTTGATACGATTGTTTTATTGTGCCAACAATAATAATTGAATTGTCCGTTAAAGTAAATACATGTGCATACTCACTCGGTGTTTTTAATCAACTTTGAGGGTGTGCAAAAAACGCACTCGTAACTACGCTCGTTACATTCACAGATCACACCAACACTATCATATTTACCCCTGTCACTGATTATCGTTAGGCCTTAGCGAGACCTTCAAAGTTCATCGTTAGCGGACCGACAATTTTCGTAGCTTGCGATCCGAACTCAGCGACAAATATCGATAACTGTGTCATACAGAATCACTACTAGCGATAATTGTCGGTAGAGGGACTTAGCGACAGCGACAATCGTCGCTAGAGAGTTACGGAATCCCGCTACTGATTTCACATTGAACATTTCACATTGTCGCATTTCACAACTCAATATTTTATGAAAGGAAATTACGTCCATTCACGGTAAAAAATACGGTAATTTTACTTGATCAGAATTTAACCGTATTTTAACGTATCTAGCCTATAGCTGTACGCAACGTACCATTGCGAGTAAAGGATGGTCTACAATAGTCGTAAAGTTGGGAGGCAGTGTACTGTATTACCGTCTACAATCTGGATTGTAGACGATAACACAGTACTCATTGACAGGACCAAACTACTAAACCATGACCAAACCTCCGGCATGTAGAGATGTGGAAATACGGTAAATTCATTTTGTAAAACTACCGTAAATTGACGTAATTTTTCGTCATGGAATATTCTGTTGTGAAATGACGGTCACACATTTTTCTTGGTAAATTTACTGTAAAAATAGGGTCATATACCTATTTAGAGCGTGTTCGGAAATTGGCTGACAGTACTGTCAGTACTGATGCTGGTTGTACAGGAAAATCGGTGTCCTATTTTACTGACAGTGCTGCCTCTACTTGTAAATCCGAACGAATTTCAGTATTCTCAGCATACTGCCTATATATACATCATTTGAGTAAAGCGAAAGTCGCCATTACTGGCTCTGCACTACATCGCTGCTGACAGTCTCGACAGCCGGAAGTCAGCAATTCCCTAGGACCAACGTTCAACGAAATGGTGATAAGTTTTAGTCGCATCAGCCGTACTGAAAAGCATTTTAGAACGGACATCTAGTACTGACAGTACTGTCAGCCAATTTCCGAACACGCTCTAAGATGCAATAAAATACCAGTCAGGATTATTTTGCTTGGGAAATATTATCATGTTTTAAATCAATTATCGCATTTTTTTTCATTTATTGAAAGAAAAATATCAATTTCACTCATTAGTATGCACCATGTGAATTTTTGACAAGCAACCCCGCACTTGTCTACTTTCGAACGTTAACATATGTAGGGTGAATTATAAGCTCTTCAGATACGAAACGACGATTTTTGGGCTCGACTCGAAATCGAAAAAAAAAACTTTAAAATTATTTCGGCGAAATTCACTACAAGAGTAAAGTAGGTGAACGAATCGGAATTTCGGGACGTTAGAGGGCTTAAATTGTGGGGTGAATTATGAGCTCTTTAGATACGACACGACGATTTTTGGGCTCGACTCGGAATCGAAAAAAAAAAATTTTAATTTTTCTGGCTACACTGTAGCATTGTTACATCATAGCATGTTGTTACATTATAACATTGCTGGCTACATTGACTTCATGTCGTTGAACGATTGGGAATTTCATAACGTTCAAGGGCTTTAATTGAAGGGTGAATCATGGATTTTTCAGATACGTGTTACGTCCTGACCCTCGATTTTCCTCATCTCGGCCAAGAAAAGCGCGGCTTTCCCTTTAACACGTTATTCGAGATAAAATCGGAATTGGCCAGGTTATTGCCCTGTTTTGAGCCTAACCTTGCGGAAAATTGCTCAGGATGGGCGGAGAGTGCATAATTTGGTAACAATGGCAAATTTAAATAAAATCTCACGAACAAAACTCTTTAATTTTCGCGAGATACATCGGAAAAGACTAATAAATTGTAATTCGGCAAAATCGGACAAATAAACTCGTAATATAAAGGGACAAAAATTGTATGATCACATTAAATAAATTCTGAATAAAACGGGAACTAAACTGTTACTGACGCGGAAGAAAATAAACTACAGGGCCATCCTCAAGATAAGCCTCCTGGGGTTTATCCGCGCAAACTGCAAGGACAAACGAAATTATCGCGAGCACTAAAAATGACCGCTACTACAACGATAGCTATCTTTAATTGGAAAAGGTCCATGGTCGATTGACAACCCTCACAAAACAAAAATCAACACATAATTTACTCAACCACGACTCGATTAAATTTTAATTACTCAAAGAAATTCAAAAATCTCCAAAATGAATTTAACCACGGATGATGCATAAAATTTATATTAGAAATGAATATCAAGTGATAAACACAAAAAAACACTATTGATCCATTATTTTCCGGAACAAAACGTGAATGACTCAAATGAATTTAACTCGCAGATATTTCACTGAATTTACAAATATGAGCACTTCCTAGGAGAAAATAAATTCACACGAAAAATAATCCTACAATCGATTGAAACACGAACAGGTTTTTCGGAGCGATTTACTCAGAACATAGAAATAATCGAATCGCACAAACGAAAAAAATATAAAAATAATTTTAAAGGACACGAAATAAATTGGACAAAGAATTGAACTTAAACATGAGGAAGATAAAATTGGGAAAATAATTCTGATCAGACACTTTTCGCAAAACTGAAGTTAAATTGACATAACTCTTCACAAAACTGAATTTAACACAAAAATCTGAATTTCCATAAAACACAAAAACCTGAATCTTCATAAAACTGAATTTAACACAAAAATCTGAACTTCCATAAAACTGAATTTAACACAAGAATCTGAACTCCATAAAACTGAATTTAATACAAAAATCGAAATCTAATACAAAACGGATAACGCGAAAAGGGAAAACAACGACGAAAATATTTCATAGACCTTCAACGGTGAGTAACCCGGTAGTTTCGGTTACGGGACTCGAGCCGTCATGGGGTGTCGACCGGGGTCGGAGACACCGCGCAACACGAACGAAAATATACTGACACATGCGAGAAAACATTTTAAAATACTTACTACTTTGATGATTGAAACGGGTACAAAGGTAAATCGACGGTGATGGTTGATACAGACAATGGTAATAGCAGACGAAATGATGCACCGATGACAATGAGAGACGAATATGACGACAAACAGATGGATGCCAATTGGAATAATCCGACGTAGCTGATAGTGGTATTTCGCGACGAAGATGAAAGAAAACCGTGGAAAAATGGAACGAAAAATAAGCGGTGAAAAAGAAAAAGTTCAATACTATAAATCTCCACTGATTCAATACTTTTATTTGGAAGGAAAACAAAACACAAAACAAGTCTATGGTCCTGATACTATATAAACGGTATTCCGGAGACAAGAGTAAAAATTCTAAAAGATGAAAATGAGGCTAAATGATAATATTCTGACCCGACGGACAGTGATTTCGCGTAAGAATTTCTCCGGATTTTTCTGAACGTTCTGACATACCGCGACTTCAAACTAAGATCTACTCTGGCCTCCGACTGCCAGCGATTCGTTACTTAAAATTTTCTTCCGACTCTGATGAACATACCGCCTACTTAAGATTTCTCCCGATTCTAACGAACCTCCCGCGGGCTCATTACCCGGTCTTATATAGGGTCCTCTAGGATGGCTTAGTTTCGGCGGTGGGGAGGTACGCCCTTAGACGCCTTAGACGCTCCAGGCTCCTCCGCCGCCTCCACCTCGCATCCCCGATGATCCCCTGGAATCTATATAATCGAAAATTTATACTTATGATTAACACGAATTCATCCTTATGATATAATATTCACTCCTGCATTCCTTTATAATAATTATTTCATTATTACCTAATAATCAGAAAACGAATTTTCTCATACATACGCCGTCTTTTCATGAAGACGCTCATTCTGTCTCTCTCATACTTACATATTTCGTATTTACTTTCTCACTCACTCTATCCCTCGTTTTGGAGGTACCACACAGTGGAGGAGTAAACCCCTCTTCTTCATTTCTGGTCACTCTCTCCTTCTCATCCCTCCATGCTTGCATTTGACTTCTCCTACGGGCCACGCGTTGACCCGTCATAGGCTCTCGATGTCACACACACATACATACACATCCATTCGTCTTTTCCTATTCGTACTCTCGTTCGGTGACAACTTCTCCTCTGTTTCTCTGTATCTTTCTCGCTCTGGATTTCGTTCGATCTTTCCTCTCATTCTATTCATTCCTATTTTTTTTATAATTATTTACCATGCGGAGGTTCGGATGCAATGGTGTATGTCATGCTATTTCTTTTGGATTATAATTAATTCTTTCCAATAATTATACGAAAGGAAATTATTTTAGCGTATTCAAACTACTCAAAATTCTCATAATTATTAACCAGTTATTCAGATTCCACATTTGTTATAACAATTGAAAATTCTATCTATATACTTCGGATCTTGTGTAATTTTATGATTCCGGCTTTATCATTTCTCTTACTTGTCATTACAGGAAAGATCTATCTTCATGGTCACGCAACTATCACACATACATTCATTCATCAAACTCGTAATTATTATGGGAAAAGGATTCGTTCACAATTTTCATTTCCACATAAACCTTTACCCATGCATTACGAAATCTCCTGAAATCTTTGAATTTGGTCGTTGTTAATTAAAAAGGAAAACGTTAATTAAATAATGCACTTGCTACGCTTTTGGGGTCTTTGTTGGATTCGATGCCGAATTTTGGTGTCGCCCCTCCTTCGTAGGCGAGAGCTTGGATTCGTATGTCGATGGGACATACGCCTTCCGAATCCCAGGACTTGGGACAAAGCGCTGCTTGCTCTCTTTCTTTGGCTATAGACTCGGCGTTCTCTTCGTGCAGCATAAACATTCAGTGCTCATTAAATTGGAGTCCAATAACAGTCCAAGCATAAACAGATATTCTCAAAAGTTCGTTTAATTTTGGTCGTCGAAGATTGGGTGTTTCGCCGAAATCTTTCTTCCATCGAGTCTCCTCGACTCGACCAATGCGTTAATTTATCGATCACGTGCAGAGCTCATGTAGACCACCCATGAGAATTATCCGATGACTTTTTCCAGACGCCGTTCCCAAAAAGTCGTAACAAGGCTAAAACCTCCCATAATTTCGGAGCAAGAAAAAAAGAAAAACAACAAAGATTCAAAGAAAAATTCACATCTCTTCGACCAATTTCGATTCATGGAAATCCCGACCTAGTTTAAAATAAAATTGAACATTTAAATGCAATTATCTATAATCTAACGCCACCTTTACCATCACCGATGACCTGACCCAGGTACCCATGCTCATTCTTGATTTTACATTTTTTTCATCCGTTCACTCACGTACTTTCGGGAATTCAGTTCATAAAGTCTTCATTCGGGGATAAGGAAAAAGAGGATCACCGGTCACTTAGCTTTAGATGAGGCATACACGCTCTGTCTCTCCTGCTTTCCTTCTCACACACACCCAAAGAGACCGCCTGTGGTTCTCACGAAGGCAAAGACTTTGCACTCAGCCTGTACTAGTGTCCCATGTACATTGCTTTTCGTTGTGCACAAAGGCCCACCACTTCTGAGTAATCTGATGCCATGGCCAAAGATTTCTTCAGCATCGACGGATGTTTTTCTTCACGCCCGATGATGGACGTTTTGTTATAAAGAGCTGCGATATCGACGCCGCCATGGCGTCACCTCTCGATAATTTATGCTCACTTGAGACCATATTCGTGTCGACGGCTTGATTTGAAGACAGCCCGAACTATCCGAGTTCTCCAGAGAAAAAAAAACGTTTCTCTCGTATGACCGGGTCCCTTTCCTCGTATTGAATTTTATTGAGAATTACAAGATATAAGTAATCTCAAATCGATGCAAAAGTCCCGAAAGTCGCGGGACGTAACACCTCCCCCCTTAAACGAGCGCCGCTTCGAAGAACGGCGATCGACCTCGGTAGAGGCCTTCGCAACTACCCCTGGGTCAGCTCATCACGGACCCTTGTGGACTGAAGAAAGATAAAAAAACAAAAAAAACAAACGAAAAAAAAACTACCCAAATGATACGATAACCTAAATACAAAGATGACTCTCGTCGTACATGCTTTTCTTTGTCAGACGTTGATATACTGATGACGATTCTATTGCAAATGCTCTATGTTCCCCGGTAGATTCTCAATTCCCCGATTGGCTACTGATGATGTGACAACTTCTAACTGTTTTTTGTTGGTTGCGGCATTCATCTCCTCATTCATTCTATAATTTTACTCATAACAATCATCAATGGTTGAATTTAGATTTTCAAAATATAACCATACGAATTCTGAGGAAACACTACAATTCGAGAACATGATCACAAGGAATTTAAACAACAGATGTATCGTTAAAAATAAAAATTTGGGAGTGTAATCAGGGTTATAAGAATTGAAGAAAATCGAATTTAAACCATTGGCTATAATACTTAAAATCCTAATCGAAAACAAAACATTGAAATTATATTTAAGGATTTAATCGGAAAACATTAAGCTCATACCGTAAAAGAATAAGAAAATAAGAGATAACGAAATTACTTTTATGAATATAATGAAAACTGAGAAAATGAAAAAAATTCAAAATTACTTCTACGAATATTATCATAAAAAAAATTAAGATAACATCAAAATTACATCTAGGAATATAATCGAAAAAAAAAAAATAGGAAAATGCGAAAATTTTGCAATTAAAACTATGAATATGATCAAAAATAGATAATGAGAAAATATGGAAATTAAATCTACGAATACAATCAAAAACGTGGAAATGAGAAAATATGAAACTTCAATCTACGGATATAATAAAAAAAAAATTGAAAAGAATAACATAATAAGAAAATACTGGAATTAAATCTATGAATACAATAAAAAACGTGAAAATGAGAAAATATGAACTTCAATCTACGAATAGAATCATAAAAAAAAAAATAATAGGAAAAACATTGAAAGTATAAAACTACAAAATAGTAAAATTCAAAATTACACTTATGGCCATAATCATAAGAAAAAAAAATAAAAATAAAAATAAAAATTCGATGAAAAAAAAAAAAAAAAAAAAAAATAAAAAAAAATTAGGAGAATATTAGGATTATATCCATGAATATAATCATTATAGGAAGGAAACAAGATTAATAAAATAGGAAAATATTGAGGTTGGATTTAGTGGTATATCTGGTTGGAATGGGCTACTGTAGGGAGGGCCGGTGTATTTGCAACCGACATCTGGGCCACCACCGGGGGAGGATTAGGTTCTTCTTTCCCCCTCCAACTAGATCCCGAATGGATCCTGCCCTCTCGGAAGCACGACGTCACCCCATAGTGATCTTTCGGCACTGGGTCCCACATTTAGAAGGGATAAGGTGGTTATATTGGATGCTGACGATCCACACTCATATCCCACTATTACCTCACCGGGCAAGGGGTTAACATTTCCCATGCCAACATCACAATCGTCACAAACGTCATCCTTATTCTATCTAAATAACAGGCAAAAATAACGATTAGGGAACCCCCCTCCCCCTTTAATAAATGACCTTCAAATGGCAAGAAATATAAAACAAACCCTTTTTCAAAAGAAGAATTTACTAGATTACCAATATACGAATCATTAATTTATATCTACTTTTACCGATATTTCAAAACACAAAAAGATTTCACTGATCCCACCTCCTTTTTCAATCAAATTTTCAATCCACTTAAAACTAACATTCAAAGCATAGAAGCATAGAAGCATATAAATTTATCAAGTAGCGAATAAGCATTTAAATGAACAAAGTCCAAGCGGGGTTGGGAAAAAGCCATATGGTGAACAACACGGATGGCAAGGCCAACGACCCGCTTATTTAGGGTACATGGGGCTAGACAAATATATTTTCCGAATTCTGTAGACGTTTACCTTATTTTGGCATTCTTATGCGGGTATAATCCTAGAATGCTTGAGTCGGTTGGCGTGCACGACCTTTGTATTCTGATTTATTTTAATACGTATATTATTTTTACCCATCACCTCTACTATCTCATGCGGTCCGGTATAATGATCAACTAACTTTCCTGACTTCGGACCTTTTAGCAAAAACGCATATTCTCCAACCTTAAATTCTTTCGGATTTATCTTCTTATCATATCGTTCTTTCGATTTCTCTTTTGCTCCGATCAAATTTTGACGAGCCACATTCTGTATTTCATGCAACTGCGTGACGAGTTTTACTAAATAATTGTCATAATCCGGCAACTTATCCTCTACATGCAATGGTTCACTCGATGGAATTCTTGCTAATTTACCGAAAACTAACGCGTATGGGGTATGCTTTGTGCCTTCGTGCACACAAGTGTTGTAATTAAAAATGGCAAGACTCACCCATTCATCCCAATCATATTCTTTTCCGACATATTGTTTTAGATATTCCCCCAAAGCATGATGTGATCTTTCTAATGACCCGTTAGACTGTGGGTGGAAAGCGGTTGTACGAATTTTCTTGATTTTAAATACTTTGGCCACTCGTCGAATCAATACGCTTAGAAAATTGCGACCTTGATCCGTGAGTATTGCCTTGGGCGCTCCAAAAAGTGTAATAAAATTCTGAACCAGCGCGTCAGCAATGGTTGCTGATGTAGCGCTGGGTAAAGGGATTGCAATACAAAATTTCGTCAATTGATCTTGAATTGTTAATATATATTCATTATTCTTCCTTGTTTTTGGAAGAGGACCCACAATGTCCATGGCAATTTTATCAAAAGCCGTACCTGGAGTGTCGGTTATGACCATCGGCTGTCTAGTTTTGACTCGAACACATTTTTTTAATTGACAAGGCAAACACTGTTGAATAAAATGTTGAATATCGATTTTCATTTTTTCCCAATAATAATACTGTCTAATTCGATTAAAGGTTTTCGTTACGCCTCTATGTCCGCCCACAGCTGAACTATGCAACTCTTTCATGATTCCTTCCCGTTCTTCTTTACTCGGATATCTTATTATTCCATGACAAATTATTATTTTTACTGTACTTCGCAAAAATCCTAATCGCAAAGATGTGGCTATATCGTCCCATGGAACACTACCCACAGAGTCTGTTTTCGCGATACTAATACTTTGAATTTTTAAACCTTCCGATTTTTCACGAAGACTGGCTATAGCGCTCTTAATATGCCCAAGGGTCAATGACATTCCTTCCCCGGAGTCATCACTGACCGGCAACCCTACGTGGTACCTGCTCCCTCGTTTCACTAGGCTTGCTTGCCCCAGCTGGAGGTCCGGAAAGTACGGTAACTCATTACGGTCTCTCAGCTTTCGTGACCCAAGATCGAAAGGCTCACCACGGGTGTTCAAAAAGTATGCCAGTGTGTCTTTACGCGTGAAGAAAAGGTCTCTAGATTGAATAATATTTCCTGCTATAATCTCATCATTTACAATTTTTGGTCTATTAAGTTTTTCTTCTATTTCATCTTCATGTATTTTTCCCTGGTGATCTTCATAATTTCGGTGTACATCGTCATCGCTATCTTCGGTTTCCGATGATAACTCGTCTCCATCGGAATCTGGCAACGGTGAAATTTTCTTTTTCTTCCTTGGTTTTTCCATTTCTTCCGGGTCGGACGCTGTATCATCCGAAGATTCGTTTTCTTCACTTCCTTCGCTTTCTTGATAATTATTTCCCTGAATCGGAAGATCTGGTTCTCGTTGTGCTTTGGACTGACTCCTCGTGAGCCTACGCGTACATGTGGTTGGATGCTGAGATGGTCCAGCGACTGCCTCGATTGGTTCTGGATAGGATGGGTTTTCCGGTTGTCGGTTCGGAAATGTTTTTTCGACTAATTTCGCCTTGACGGAGAAATCCTTCACCTTTTGAGTGAGTGTTCCCTTCCCTCCTTCGACCTGAAGATGTTCGTTCTCGATTCCAGCCAACTCACACGGAGTTAATGACTCCCTCCATTGTTCTTCCGGATCTTCCTCATCGACAACATTCGTTTCGTCGCTTTCTCCATCATTCTCGCTATCTTCTCGTTCTAACAACTCTAGGATATCTTTATCGGTCAAATTCTTTTTCTTCTTTGAGTTTATCGCGAAAATCTCTTCCTCGGTGATTTCAGTTTCCCGGATCACAGGATTTCGCGACAATGCATCCGCGTTTACATTAGTTTTTCCGGCTTTATACACAACGTCGTACTCGTACTCAGATAATTTCAATCTCCAGCGGAGCACACGTGCGTTTCCGTCTTTGCAAGTTTTAAACCAGATTAATGGTTTATGATCAGTGACGAGCGTAAAACGTTTGCCATAAAGATATGGTCTGAAATGCAAAACGCTGTAAACGATCGCCAAAGCCTCTTTTTCATACGTATCATATCTACTTTCAGCACCATTCAATGTACGTGAAGCGTATGCTATTGGTCTGTCTTTATTTATTTCCCCTTGAGACAAAATACCCCCTATCGCGTATCCTGACGCGTCTGTAGTAACAACAAATGGTTTTGAAAAATCAGGAAAAATTAAAACGGGTTCCGTACAAAGTCTATCTTTTAATTCCATAAAACTTTCTTCTTGAATATTTTCCCACAAAAACGGCACATCGTTCTTTAAAAGATTTGACAAGGGTTTGGCTAGACGAGCGTACCCCTCAATAAAACGACGATAATAGCCCGTAAGTCTCAAAAATTGGCGTATATTTTTCACATTACGTGGCCGTGGAAAATCTCGAACGGCCTCCAATTTCCGAGGATCAGGCCTTAATCCCGTGCTACTAATAATATGACCCAAATAAACTACTTCTCTTTTCAAAAATTCACATTTATCAGGCTGCAAAGATAGGTTGGCCCCTCTTAGGCGATCGAAAAGCTTCGTACATTTCTCCATATGTTCTTTCAACGTTTTTGCATAAATCACGATATCATCCAGATAAACGAACAACTCTTGCCCTTGTAATCCCATCAACACCATATCCATGGCCCGTTGAAAAGTGGGAGGAGCATTTTTCAGCCCCATAGGCATTCGAACATACTCATAATGTCCGTACGGAGTTGTGAACGCGGTTTTATGACAATCATCTGGATGCATTTTTATTTGATAAAATCCTGAGGCTAAATCAAAGACTGAGAAATATCGGGCACCACCCAGCTGATCCAAAATATCGATTATGTTCGGCAAAGGATATGCGTCACCAATCGTCTTTTCATTCAACTGTCGGAAATCAAGGACCATTCTCCACCTAGGATTCCCTTGCGAATCCGGCTTCTTAGGCACAACCCATACAGGTGTGTTATACGGGGACTTGGACTCTCGGATTAACCCGGCTTCGAACAACTCCTCTACCTGCTTTCTTATTTCTTCTTTATGAACCACGGGAAAACGATACTGCTTTGAATTTACTGGTAAATCATCTGTCGTAGGTA
The DNA here is from genome assembly GCA_963564615.1 of Rhorus exstirpatorius. Classification (NCBI taxonomy): domain Eukaryota; kingdom Metazoa; phylum Arthropoda; class Insecta; order Hymenoptera; family Ichneumonidae; genus Rhorus; species Rhorus exstirpatorius. Next base: position 5,966,071 of record OY751316.1, read on the forward strand.
TTCTATGAGCAACAACATCGGTAGCCCCTAAAATCTCACCTGGTAGGTGGAATATATCGGCTGTACTTTTGATCAAATTCCTTATTTCTCCAACTTCTTCTTTTTCTAAATGATCCAAACGAAGTAACTCTAACACTTTGAGACAACGATCTTCGTCGGATATTCTGGCGGTGACTGTGAAACACTCTTTATCTAACTCAAAATTAAATTCCACTGCTTTTTCTGAAACAATACCATTCTCTCTATGAACAACTACATCTCTTACAAAACTGGATTCTGAATTTACATCTTCTATTATTGAATTTACCGTTACAGGAATTGAAACAAACATCTCGCCACTGGTACTCGGATACTGAACACTTTTTCCATCATTATTATCATCAAAAATCTCTATTTTCTCTTTATCAATTAAAACATTACTCGACTCTAAAAATTTAACCACCACGTTCGGATTTTCCTTTTCTAAATCATCAAAACTGTCTTGACTGACAAAAATGTTTTCGGGTTCCTTGTCCACACATTTCGGAGGTTTCGAGGTGTAGACACGCTGCTTCTCAGAGGTCTCATTAAACTTGTATGCCAACGTTCCACAATTTTCGAATACACTCATACATGGATTCGGAATCTTCCGAGAATTTTCTATATGGCCACTACTGGATTCTCCCTCATGATCTCTCAGAGGCTTCGATGTATGGATACGCTGCATCTCAGAGGTCTCATTCGACTTGTCCGCTAACGTTCCACTACTCTCGAATGCATTGGTATGCGGTTTACGAATCCCGGCACATTTTTTTATACCACAAATATCATCTACACAAAACTCTTGACACTGGACTTCAATTTCTGGACTCTCAAACTTTCGAATTCTGACTTCTTGGATTTCTTGATTTTCGACTTCTTGGATTTCAACTACTCGATCTTTGGAAACTTGAACAACTCGATCTTCAATTACAGAACTCTCAACTATACCAAAATTTTGAACAAAAACATGATTCTCAATTACAGGATCATAACTTTCTAGAACTTTACTTTCTGGATTTTGAGTTTCACTACTTCCAATAACACGATTCTCAAACACAGGAACACGATTCTCAACTATACCACAATTCTCAACAAAAACACGATTCTCAATTACAGGATCATAACTTTCTAGAACTTTACTTTCTGGATTTTGAGTTTCAATTCTTCCCAAAACACGATTCTCAAACACAGGAACACGATTCTCAATTTCAACACTTCCAATTTCACAATTTCCAATTCCTCGATCTTTAATTTCCAAATTCTCGACTTCACGATTTCCAATAGACAAATTTTCAACTTTACGATTTTCAATAGACAAATTTTTAATTTTACGATTTCCAATAGACAAATTTTCAACTTTACGATTTCCAATGGACAAACAATTTTCAACTTTTTTATTTTGAACTGACAAATTTCCGACTTCACAATTTTCAAATAATGGATCTTCAACTTTTTGATTCTCAAACAATAGATTTTTAACTTCTTGATTCTCAAACAAGGGATTTTTAACTTCTTGATTCTTAAACAATGGATTTTTAGCTTCTCGATTCTCAAACAAGGGATTTTTAACTTCTTGATTCTTAAACAATGGATTTTTAGCTTCTCGATTCTCAAACAATGGATTTTTAACTTCTCGATTCTCGAACAATGGATTTTTAACTTTCACATCTTCAATTTTCAAATTCTCAATGATCTCTGGATTTCCAATAGACAAACAATTTTCAACTTCTGGATTTTTAAACAATGGATTTTTAACTTCTCGATTCTTAAACAATGGATTTTTAACTTCTCGATTTTCAACTTTCACATCTTCAATTTTCAAATTCTCAATGATCTCTGGATTTTCAATAGACAAACAATTTTCAACTTCTGGATTTTTAAACAATGGATTTTTAACTCTTGGATTTTCAACTTTCACATCTTCAATTTTCAAATTCTCGATAATCTCTGGATTTTCAATAGACAAGCAATTTTCAACTTCTGGATTTTTAACTATTGGATTTTCAACGGATGAATTTTGGGATTTGGGAGTTTGGATTTTTGAATTCTCCGTCGTGGACCTCCCTCCTCCGCCTCTACTCCATCCTAGACAAAACTGGTTACTGGTAGGATCTCGCGGGAGGATCCCCCGATGTCCACTGTCACCGGTGGACCAGCAATCCCCCGCGACTCTACGTTTTTTGACTCGATTTCCGTCACCCGCTCGCAACTGTCAACTGCCGTCGCGGAAGGCGTAGGCGTCAACAACGTTAACGAGGGTATCGCGATCTCTACAGTATGATCTCTCGTATTCGTTACAAAGAAATATGCTCTTCCATCAACATTCTCCACATGTCCCCCTTGGACTATCATCCCCTCCAATTTCTTTAAAGGAGGTAGATATCCGTGAGAGATCTCCTCATTTACCACACGCGCGAAAAACAACTTCGTTGAACCTGGAGGAAACATCATAACTTCTCTGGTGTGAAACGGTATTATGTCGCCCCCGACCACAAGGCAATGATTAGCGTAGTCGATTTTGGCACCTGTTTCACGAAAATATTCTGAAGATAAAATTCCCGACTGATTTATAGGAAATTCATCAGGAACGATATGAAAAATGGACTTAAAACCCAACGTTTCCGTATATATATATCCCAAAGTGAGCAATGTGTTCTCAGTTATACCCCGAAGACGCAAAATTTGATCATCGTAAATAGGTACGTCTGAGCTAACATATTGCTCTTTTATAACATTCTTACTTGCTCCTGTATCTAACATCAACGTAACACCCTCAAACAAATGTCTACCCTTCAACATTATGGTTGGCGCAATCACATCGTCCGGTTGACGCGCCAAAAATACATCAATTATCTTTACTGGGTTGGTAACTGTTGGTCTACTTCGAACAGCATAGTCGGGTGTACCTGCGACACGGCCTTCGCCTGGGCACCCGCTCCCGGCTGGCCATTCCCGTTTCCCTGCATGCGATCGCGTCTCTCATGGTTTGCTGCGCGCAACTGACACTCATCGAGTACATGCCCGGCCTGCTTGCAGTACCGGCACACTCCCGGCGGGTAATTCAATTTTACAGCTTGTGAATAAGAACTTGGGCCTGCAGGGTACGACATTCGATTGTTTACGTTAGACAATGCAGGTGGACCTGGAATCCCCTGATTTATCTGGTTAATATTTTTACTACAATTTCTCGAAATATGACCCCATTCTTGACATTTATAACACTGAAGCGGTGGAAGCGAATCTCTCTGATTATTCTGATTTCCGGGGTACGATTGTACCTCGGTAGGTCGTTGCATTTGACGACAAGTGTCGGCTAAATGCCCCGTACGACCACAATTTCTACACGGAACAGAAAAACAACGGTTTGCAAGATGTCCTCTTTTTCCACAAATCTGGCAAATTGTCAATTCTTGACCATTCGTCGTAGGAAATTTAGAGGGACATTTATCAGCTGTATGGCCCGGTTGGCCACACAATTGACATATAATTATCTTCACAGGAATTCCACTAGCTTGAAGAGCTCCACATCTTTCCGCGGTATGCCCCCTTCGACCGCACAGCTGACAGCTCACGACCGGCGGAGCACTCGCGCCTGCTTCTTTCTTATTCTCATTCACGATATCTTGTCCCACGACATTCATATTAGCTCTCTTTTCAGTTTTCTCGGATAAACGCGATTTCTGTGAATCCCCCTCTCTCAGTCGTTTGGCGTCGGCAAGCTGGCGTTCTATTACCTTTGCTCGGTTTACCGTGTCACTAAGGGAGGCTTCATCCTTCATTCGCTGCTCGATTTCTGGCAATAACCCACGCTGCATGATTTTACGCGCCATTTCCTCAACCCTTTCACGCTCCTCACTAGTAATCCCTTCCTCTGTAGCCTGAGCTTCCAAGATTTTTTCTGCATAATATCGGATACGATCGACATAATCATCTACACTCTCTAAGGGCTTCTGATAACTGTTTCCCAGCTCTGCTATTAACTGATATACATCTCTAGGAGGGTCATATGTTTCACGCAAAAAATTTGTATATTCTTTAAGATTTCGAAAAGTGATTTTAGAGATTTTATTCCAAATTGAGGGCAACAGTTTGACTTTTAGGAGTCTCAATAATTGCTGATCGAGCGCCCCTCCGGTCATTTGACTGGCCTCCTCTATACCTGCGATATAACGACCAAGCGATGTCTTTTTACCGTCGAAATCGGGGATGAACCGCAACGCTTCACGCAAGGCGGACAGCGTCGCGGGGTCATATGCTCTAGCCGGCTCATTCATTGCTGTATTTAATTTTCGCCGAGGATTAAAATTTCTATTATTTCGCGGAGTTGAACTATCCTCTGGGTTCTGTGAGGTGCTCAAATTGCCACCCACAGGGGTTGAAAATTGATCGTTATCACTACAAAGAGAATGTTCATCTACAGGTTCGGATCGTTCAAATGATTTTACAGGGGTTCGCAATAATGGCAAAGCAATCGGACTTCTAACTTTATTCAAAATTAAATTTTCTGGAGATTTTTCTGAAACTCGAGCAGAAGGCAAAAAGGGTAAATTACTACTTTTATTGGCGGAAACAGTTAATTCTGGCGTTTCTACTACACCACTAAAAAGACACCAAGGGAAAATATTTGACCTCGAAGATATAGCGACAGTTAATGGATTAGACTTTTCCTTTTCCTCATTCACGGGTGATTCAATTTCGAGAGCCTGCTGTATCGCGAGACTATTCTTAAACAATTCCAACTCAGACGGAGATAATACTTTTTCCGCACCATAAATCAATTCTCCATCGGATTCTAATTCTGTACTTGTTGTTTCCTCGGAATCACAAAATTCTTCCTTCTCTATTAATGATAATGAAACTCGAGATAATTCCTCAGAGGATTTGACAGTTTCTGAATTATTGGTCTCAAGGGTCTCGGTCAAATCTACATCACTATCCTCTTTTTCTGATAAATTTTCATCATCTTCTAAAACACGCTTCCTTTCGTTGGGATAATTACTCAAAACGGACTCATCAACACGAACTTTAGAACGGGTTTGCCTATGCATTTATACGACGGGGTCGTTGACCAGCGGTGGACGCTTGGACTTACCTTCGTCCACCCTCCTCCAGTTGAAACAATACATGTAATGGCAACAAGGAAATAGCAAAAAAAACATGCGCAATATTTTTAAAATTTCAAATAACACAAAATTTTCATGGGAATAATCATGCGAACACAAAGAAAGAGAAAATCAAAACAATTTATAAATGCACTCTCAAGATCCCGGACGAGCCCCCAAATTTTGTTACGTCCTGACCCTCGATTTTCCTCATCTCGGCCAAGAAAAGCGCGGCTTTCCCTTTAACACGTTATTCGAGATAAAATCGGAATTGGCCAGGTTATTGCCCTGTTTTGAGCCTAACCTTGCGGAAAATTGCTCAGGATGGGCGGAGAGTGCATAATTTGGTAACAATGGCAAATTTAAATAAAATCTCACGAACAAAACTCTTTAATTTTCGCGAGATACATCGGAAAAGACTAATAAATTGTAATTCGGCAAAATCGGACAAATAAACTCGTAATATAAAGGGACAAAAATTGTATGATCACATTAAATAAATTCTGAATAAAACGGGAACTAAACTGTTACTGACGCGGAAGAAAATAAACTACAGGGCCATCCTCAAGATAAGCCTCCTGGGGTTTATCCGCGCAAACTGCAAGGACAAACGAAATTATCGCGAGCACTAAAAATGACCGCTACTACAACGATAGCTATCTTTAATTGGAAAAGGTCCATGGTCGATTGACAACCCTCACAAAACAAAAATCAACACATAATTTACTCAACCACGACTCGATTAAATTTTAATTACTCAAAGAAATTCAAAAATCTCTAAAATGAATTTAACCACGGATGATGCATAAAATTTATATTAGAAATGAATATCAAGTGATAAACACAAAAAAACACTATTGATCCATTATTTTCCGGAACAAAACGTGAATGACTCAAATGAATTTAACTCGCAGATATTTCACTGAATTTACAAATATGAGCACTTCCTAGGAGAAAATAAATTCACACGAAAAATAATCCTACAATCGATTGAAACACGAACAGGTTTTTCGGAGCGATTTACTCAGAACATAGAAATAATCGAATCGCACAAACGAAAAAAATATAAAAATAATTTTAAAGGACACGAAATAAATTGGACAAAGAATTGAACTTAAACATGAGGAAGATAAAATTGGGAAAATAATTCTGATCAGACACTTTTCGCAAAACTGAAGTTAAATTGACATAACTCTTCACAAAACTGAATTTAACACAAAAATCTGAATTTCCATAAAACACAAAAACCTGAATCTTCATAAAACTGAATTTAACACAAAAATCTGAACTTCCATAAAACTGAATTTAACACAAGAATCTGAACTCCATAAAACTGAATTTAATACAAAAATCGAAATCTAATACAAAACGGATAACGCGAAAAGGGAAAACAACGACGAAAATATTTCATAGACCTTCAACGGTGAGTAACCCGGTAGTTTCGGTTACGGGACTCGAGCCGTCATGGGGTGTCGACCGGGGTCGGAGACACCGCGCAACACGAACGAAAATATACTGACACATGCGAGAAAACATTTTAAAATACTTACTACTTTGATGATTGAAACGGGTACAAAGGTAAATCGACGGTGATGGTTGATACAGACAATGGTAATAGCAGACGAAATGATGCACCGATGACAATGAGAGACGAATATGACGACAAACAGATGGATGCCAATTGGAATAATCCGACGTAGCTGATAGTGGTATTTCGCGACGAAGATGAAAGAAAACCGTGGAAAAATGGAACGAAAAATAAGCGGTGAAAAAGAAAAAGTTCAATACTATAAATCTCCACTGATTCAATACTTTTATTTGGAAGGAAAACAAAACACAAAACAAGTCTATGGTCCTGATACTATATAAACGGTATTCCGGAGACAAGAGTAAAAATTCTAAAAGATGAAAATGAGGCTAAATGATAATATTCTGACCCGACGGACAGTGATTTCGCGTAAGAATTTCTCCGGATTTTTCTGAACGTTCTGACATACCGCGACTTCAAACTAAGATCTACTCTGGCCTCCGACTGCCAGCGATTCGTTACTTAAAATTTTCTTCCGACTCTGATGAACATACCGCCTACTTAAGATTTCTCCCGATTCTAACGAACCTCCCGCGGGCTCATTACCCGGTCTTATATAGGGTCCTCTAGGATGGCTTAGTTTCGGCGGTGGGGAGGTACGCCCTTAGACGCCTTAGACGCTCCAGGCTCCTCCGCCGCCTCCACCTCGCATCCCCGATGATCCCCTGGAATCTATATAATCGAAAATTTATACTTATGATTAACACGAATTCATCCTTATGATATAATATTCACTCCTGCATTCCTTTATAATAATTATTTCATTATTACCTAATAATCAGAAAACGAATTTTCTCATACATACGCCGTCTTTTCATGAAGACGCTCATTCTGTCTCTCTCATACTTACATATTTCGTATTTACTTTCTCACTCACTCTATCCCTCGTTTTGGAGGTACCACACAGTGGAGGAGTAAACCCCTCTTCTTCATTTCTGGTCACTCTCTCCTTCTCATCCCTCCATGCTTGCATTTGACTTCTCCTACGGGCCACGCGTTGACCCGTCATAGGCTCTCGATGTCACACACACATACATACACATCCATTCGTCTTTTCCTATTCGTACTCTCGTTCGGTGACAACTTCTCCTCTGTTTCTCTGTATCTTTCTCGCTCTGGATTTCGTTCGATCTTTCCTCTCATTCTATTCATTCCTATTTTTTTTATAATTATTTACCATGCGGAGGTTCGGATGCAATGGTGTATGTCATGCTATTTCTTTTGGATTATAATTAATTCTTTCCAATAATTATACGAAAGGAAATTATTTTAGCGTATTCAAACTACTCAAAATTCTCATAATTATTAACCAGTTATTCAGATTCCACATTTGTTATAACAATTGAAAATTCTATCTATATACTTCGGATCTTGTGTAATTTTATGATTCCGGCTTTATCATTTCTCTTACTTGTCATTACAGGAAAGATCTATCTTCATGGTCACGCAACTATCACACATACATTCATTCATCAAACTCGTAATTATTATGGGAAAAGGATTCGTTCACAATTTTCATTTCCACATAAACCTTTACCCATGCATTACGAAATCTCCTGAAATCTTTGAATTTGGTCGTTGTTAATTAAAAAGGAAAACGTTAATTAAATAATGCACTTGCTACGCTTTTGGGGTCTTTGTTGGATTCGATGCCGAATTTTGGTGTCGCCCCTCCTTCGTAGGCGAGAGCTTGGATTCGTATGTCGATGGGACATACGCCTTCCGAATCCCAGGACTTGGGACAAAGCGCTGCTTGCTCTCTTTCTTTGGCTATAGACTCGGCGTTCTCTTCGTGCAGCATAAACATTCAGTGCTCATTAAATTGGAGTCCAATAACAGTCCAAGCATAAACAGATATTCTCAAAAGTTCGTTTAATTTTGGTCGTCGAAGATTGGGTGTTTCGCCGAAATCTTTCTTCCATCGAGTCTCCTCGACTCGACCAATGCGTTAATTTATCGATCACGTGCAGAGCTCATGTAGACCACCCATGAGAATTATCCGATGACTTTTTCCAGACGCCGTTCCCAAAAAGTCGTAACAAGGCTAAAACCTCCCATAATTTCGGAGCAAGAAAAAAAGAAAAACAACAAAGATTCAAAGAAAAATTCACATCTCTTCGACCAATTTCGATTCATGGAAATCCCGACCTAGTTTAAAATAAAATTGAACATTTAAATGCAATTATCTATAATCTAACGCCACCTTTACCATCACCGATGACCTGACCCAGGTACCCATGCTCATTCTTGATTTTACATTTTTTTCATCCGTTCACTCACGTACTTTCGGGAATTCAGTTCATAAAGTCTTCATTCGGGGATAAGGAAAAAGAGGATCACCGGTCACTTAGCTTTAGATGAGGCATACACGCTCTGTCTCTCCTGCTTTCCTTCTCACACACACCCAAAGAGACCGCCTGTGGTTCTCACGAAGGCAAAGACTTTGCACTCAGCCTGTACTAGTGTCCCATGTACATTGCTTTTCGTTGTGCACAAAGGCCCACCACTTCTGAGTAATCTGATGCCATGGCCAAAGATTTCTTCAGCATCGACGGATGTTTTTCTTCACGCCCGATGATGGACGTTTTGTTATAAAGAGCTGCGATATCGACGCCGCCATGGCGTCACCTCTCGATAATTTATGCTCACTTGAGACCATATTCGTGTCGACGGCTTGATTTGAAGACAGCCCGAACTATCCGAGTTCTCCAGAGAAAAAAAAACGTTTCTCTCGTATGACCGGGTCCCGGGACCCGGGAAATGAAAAAAAAAAGATTGAAATTATTTCGGCGAGATTGACTACGAGAGTAAGGTAGTTGAAGGAATGGGAATTTCTGGACGTTAGCGAGCTTAAATGTTTCGTATCTAAAGAGCCCATAATTCACCCTACAATTTAAGCCTTCTAACGTCCCGAAATTCCCATTCGTTCACCTACTTTACTCTTGTAGTCGAGAATTTTGAAGTTTTTTTTTTTCGATTTCGAGTAAAGCCCAAAAATCGTCGTTTTGTATCTGAAGAGCCCATAATTCACCCTACAATTTAAGCCCTCTAACGTCCCGAAATTTCCATTCGTTCACCTACTTTACTCTTGTAGCCGAGAATTTTAAAGTTGTTTTTTTCGATTTCGAGTAGAGCCCAAAAATCGTCGTTTCGTATCTAAAGAGCCCATAATTGACCCTACAATTTAAGCCCTCTAACGTCCCGAAATTCCCATTCGTTCACCTACTTTACTCTTGTAGTCGAGAATTTTGAAGTTTTTTTTTTTCGATTTCGAATAGAGCCCAAAAATCACCACTTCGTATCTGAAGGGCCCATAATTCACCCTCAAATTTAAGCTCTCTAACGTCCAGAAATTCCCATTCCTTCAACTACCTTACTCTCGTAGTCAATCTCGCCGAAATAATTTCAATCTTTTTTTTTTCATTTCCGAGTCGAGCCCGAAAATCGTCGATGCGTATCTGAAAAATCCATGATTCACCCTTCAATTAAAGCCCTTGAACGTTATGAAATTCCCAATCGTTCAACGACATAAAGTCAATGTAGCCAGCAATGCTATAATGTAACAACATGCTATGATGTAACAATGCTACAGTGTAGCCAGAAAAATTAAAATTTTTTTTTTTTCGATTCCGAGTCGAGCCCAAAAATCGTCGTGTCGTATCTAAAGAGCTCATAATTCACCCCACAATTTAAGCCCTCTAACTTCCCGAAATTCCCATTCGTTCACCTACTTTACTCTTGTAGTCGAGAATTTTAAAGTTTTTTTTTTTCGATTGCGAGTAGAGCCCAAAAATCGTCGTTTCGTATTTAATGAGCCCATAATTCACCCTACAATTTAAGCCCTCTAACGTCCCGAAATTCCGATTCGTTCACCTACTTTACTCTTGTAGTGAATTTCGCCGAAATAATTTTAAAGTTTTTTTTTTCGATTTCGAGTCGAGCCCAAAAATCGTCGTTTCGTATCTGAAGAGCTTATAATTCACCCTACAATTTAAGCCCTCTAACGTCCCGATATCCCGTACGCCTATATGTGCGGCAGTGCTATATATGTTCGCACAGCCCCCAGGTTTCGCCAGAAATTTTTTTTTTTGTGTTTATGAACGCAAATAGAAGATATTACAAATAGAAGATAGAATATGATTTTCGAAAAAAGTGTTTTTTGAACCGCCCTAGTATACATATAAACGTGAGAAAATTGGATTTTTAGAGTTAATGTCAGTTTCAACCATTATAGGAGCGTGAAAACAAAAACTAATTTTTTTTCTGATAGTTGACATTTTTTCCACATAAAAAACATTTTTGACGAATTTGCTTGCTGGATATAAATGTCAAAAAATGTTTATGAAAAAAATACTCGACACTTATTAGCATTTGTTTTCGGCATGATTCAACAATAGTTTTAATAATATTTAAGTGCAAGAACAATGTAACTCTGATGCACACAACGCAGTAAACGTATACAGCACAGCACGCCCGGACGCGGTGCTAGGACGATTTTTTTCAACGCTTTGTTACACACATACACAACACATACACACGCACACACGCAACACACACACATGCCAGCACACGCGCGCTCGCATCATCTATACATCTAAACATAAGTCAAACGTATTGTTACGTCCCGCGACTTTCGGGACTTTTGCATCGATTTGAGATTACTTATATCTTGTAATTCTCAATAAAATTCAATACGAGGAAAGGGACCCGGTCATACGAGAGAAACGTTTTTTTTCTCTGGAGAACTCGGATAGTTCGGGCTGTCTTCAAATCAAGCCGTCGACACGAATATGGTCTCAAGTGAGCATAAATTATCGAGAGGTGACGCCATGGCGGGCGTCGATATCGCAGCTCTTTATAACAAAACGTCCATCGTCGGGCGTGAAGAAAAACATCCGTCGATGCTGAAGAAATCTTTGGCCATGGCATCAGATTACTCAGAAGTGGTGGGCCTTTGTGCACAACGAAAAGCAATGTGCATGGGACACTAATACAGGCTGAGTGCGAAGTCTTTGCCTTCGTGAGAACCACAGGCGGTCTCTTTGGGTGTGTGTGAGAAGGAAAGCAGGAGAGACAGAGCGTGTATGGCTCATCTAAAGCTAAGTGACCGGTAATCCTCTTTTTCCTTATCCCCGAATGAAGACTTTATGAACTGAATTCCCGAAAGTACGTGAGTGAACGGATGTAAAAAAAATGTAAAATCAAGAATGAGCATGGGTACCTGGGTCAGGTCATCGGTGATGGTAAAGGTGGCGTTAGATTATAGATTTTTGCATTTAAATGTTCAATTGTATTTTAAACTAGGTCGGGATTGCCATGAATCGAAATTGGTCGAAGAGAAGAGAATTCTTCTTTGAATCTTTGTTGTTTTTCTTTTTTTTTTCCTTGCTCCGAAATTATGGGAGGTTTTAGCCTTGTTACGACTTTTTGGGTAAGGCGTCTGGAAAAAGTCATCGGATAATTCTCATGGGCGGTCTACATGAGCTCTGCACGTGATCGATAAATTAACGCAGTGGTCGAGTCAGGGAGACTCGATGGAAGAAAGATTTCGACGAAGCACCCAATCATCGACGACCAAAATTAAACAAACTTTTGAGAATATCTGTTTATGCTTGGACTGTTATCGTCTCCAATTCAGAGAACTGAATATTTATGTAAATCAAAAATACGCCGAGTCTATAGCCAAAGAAAGAGAGCAAGCAGCGCTTTGTCCCAAGTCCTGGGATTCAGAAGGCGTATGTCCCATCGACATACGAATCCAAGCTCTCGCCTATGAAGGAGGGGCGACACCAAAATTCGGCATCGAATCCAACAAAGACCCCAAATGCGTAGCAAGCGCATTATTAAATTAACGTTTTCCTTTATAATTAACAACGACCAAATTCAAAGATTTCAGGAGATTTCGTAATGCATGGGTAAAGGTTTATGTGGAAATAAAAATTGTGAACAAATCCTTTTCCTATAATAATTACGAGTTTGATGAGTAAATGTTCGTGTGATTGTTGCGTGAGCATGAAGATAGATCTTTCCTGTAATGACAAGTAAGAGAAATGATAAGCCGGAATTATAAAATTGCATAAGATCCGGAGTATATAGAGAGAATTTTCAATTGTTATAACAAATGTAGGATCTGAATAACTGGTTAATAATTACGAGAATTTGAATAGTTTGGATACGCTAAAATAATTTTCTTATATATAATTATTTGGAAAAAATTAATTCCAATCCAAAAGAAATAGCATGACATACACCATTGCATCCGAACCTCCGCATGGTGAATAATTATAAAGGAATAGGAATGAATAGAATGAGAGAAAAGATCGAACGAAATCCAGAGCTAGAAAGATACAGAGAAACAGAAGAGAAGTTGTCACCGAACGAGAGTACGAATGAGAAAAGACGAATGGATGTGTATGTGTGTGTGTGTGTGATATCGAGAGCCTATGACGGGTCAACGCGTGGCCCATAGGAGAAGTCAAATGCAAGCATGGAGGGATGAGAAGGAGAGAGTGACCAGAATGAAGTAGAGGGGTTTACTCCTCCGCTGTGTGGAACCTCCAAAACGAGGGATAGAGTGAGTGAGAAAGTAAATACGAAATATGTAAGTATGAGAGAGACAGAATGAGCGTCTTCATGAAAAAACGGCGTATGTATGAGAAAATTCGTTTTTTGATTATTAGGTAATAATGAAATAATTATTATAAAGGAATGCAGGAGTAAATATTATATCATAAGGATGAATTTGTGTTAATCATAAGTATAAATTTTCGATTATATAGATTCCAGGGGATCATCGGGGATGCGAGGTGGAGGCGGCGGAGGAGTCTGGAGCGTCTAAGGCGTCTAAGGGCGTACCTCCCCACCGCCGAAACTAAGCCATCCTAGAGGACCCTATATAAGACCGGGTAATGAGCCCGCGGTATGTTCGTCAGAGTCGGAAGAAAATTTTAAGTAACGAATAGCTGGCAGTCGGAGGCCAGAGTAGATCTTAGTTTGAAGTCGCGGTATGTCAGAACTTTCAGAAAGTCTGGAGAAATGTTTAAGCCGAATCGCTGTTCGTCGCGTCAATTATTTTTCTTCATATACTTTTCATCATTTTTGACACAGTATCTCAAGTTTATTTTATTTTATTTCATTCAACCGATTTCAATACCGAACAACTATATTTTTGCGAACAATTTTATTTTTGCGAACAATTTTATTTTTGTGAACCATTTTATTTTTGCGAACAATTTTATTTTTGCGAACAATTTTATTTTTGTGAACCATTTTATTTTTGCGGACAATATTTTTATTTCTATTTCGTTGTGAACAGACATTTCATTTTCCTTTCGCTGGACCTTGTGTTTTAAAGAGCAAAATATATTTTTTTTCTCGTGTGAACATTTTGTTTTGTTGGACACTGTTTGCCCTACCACAAATTTACCATTACATTCAACCTCGTGGTCAATCGTTCCATCGTCGTGATCATTCAATTTTTGCCGGCCTTATACCTCGCTTTGTTCTCATAATAATCGAAGTAGTAAGTATCTCAAAATGTTTTCTCGCATGTGTCAGTATATTTTCGTTCGTGTTGCGCGGTGTCTCTGACCCCGGTCGACACCCCATGACGGCTCGAGGCCCGTAACCGAAACTACCGGGTTACTCACCGTTGGAGCTCTATGAAATATTTTCGTTGTTGTTTCCCTTTTCGCGTTATTGTTGTCGTTTGAAGTTCAGATTTTTGTGTTAAATTCAGTTTTATAGAGATTCAGATTTTTGTGTTTTATGGAAATTCAGATTGTTGTGTTAAATTCAGTTTTGTGAAGAGTTATGTCAATTTAACTTCAGTTTTGCGAAAAGTGTCTGATCAAAATTATTTTCCCAATTTTATCTTCCTCATGTTTAAGTTCAATTCTTTGTCCAATTTATTTTGCGTCCTTTAAAATTATTTTCATTTTGGTTTTGTGCAATTAGATTATTTCAATGTTCCGAGTAAATCATTCCGAAAAACCTGTCCGTGTTTCGATCAATTGTAGGATTATTTTTCGTGTGAATTTATTTTCTCCTAGGAAGTGCTCTTGTTCGTAAATTCAGTGAAAAATGTGCGAGTTAAATTCATTTGAGTCATTCATGTTTTGTTCCGGAAAATAATACATCAATAGTGTTTTTTTTTGTGGTTATCATTTGATATTCATTTCCAATATAAATTTATGCATTATCCGTGGTTAAATTCATTTTCAAGTAATTTCGAATTTCTTTGAGTGATAAAATTCAATCGAGTCGTGGTTGAACAAATTCTGTGTTGATTTTTGTTTTTGTGAGGGTTGTCAATCGACCATGGACCTTTTTCCAATTAAAGATAGCTGTCGTTGTAGTAGGGGTCATTTTAGTGCTCGCGATAATTTCGTTTGTCCTTGCAGTTTGCGCGGATAAACCCCAGGAGGCTTATCTTGAGGATGGCCCTGTAGTTTATTTTCTTCCGCGTCAGTAACAGTTCAGTTCCCGTTTTTATCAGAATTTATTTAATGTGATCATACAATTTTTGTCCCTTTATATTACGAGTTTATTTGTCCTATTTTGCCGAATTACAATTTATTAGTCTTTTCCGATGTATCTCGCGAAAATTAAAGAGTTTTGTTTGTGAGATTTTATTTTAATTTGCCATTGTTACCAAATTATGCACTCTCCGCCCATCCTGAGCAAATTTCCGCAAGGTTAGGCTCAAAACAGGGCAATAACCTGGCCAATTCCGATTTTATCTCGAATAACGTGTTAAAGGGAAAGCCGCGCTTTTCTTGGCCGAGATGAGAAAAATCAAGGGTCAGGACGTAACAGTATCAATCGTCAAGAGCTTAGGGAAAAGAGTGAGAACACGAAACATTGCACAAAGAGGAAACTAAGAGAATGGGGCATATCGTCTAACTATGTTCTATCTCATTCACTCATTTGCTATATATTATAAGCTTGTCTCTTGTTATTGTCACTTTTTCTTTTCATAATTTTCAATTCGTTCTCGCTAAAGAGGTTTTGCTTTAAAAATACGTGGGTAACAGTAGAGCGTGGAAACGATAGCGAAGAAAGAAATTGTAGAAGGCTTTCCAAATAGTTTACATTGTAGATCTTGGCGCAGCGCGCGGGTCGCTCGTCCTTTCGGTTCACCTTCAGTTTGTTATTGTGTCCACTCCTGCGTATCGACTGCATGACAGCGGGTCTGATCTCGTTCGTTCACGCAAATTTTCATAACGTATATGACGCCAACGATCGTTCAGTGTAATTTCATTTAGTTTTACGTATCTCGAGAGTTTACAGTGTATACAGCTAGATCGTGTATCGTGAGAGTTCTATAGTGCAATGTAAGTGGGTATGAGATCGTTCGCAATTGAACGATAATTCGCAGCCTTAACACGAGATCGAACAAAATGTCAAAGCCACTTGCAAAACGGGGACGGCCTTGCCAGATTTCTGCGGAAGAGGTTGACTCGATTATTGAATCTTTCGCTGAAGAAATTTTTGTTGACGATAAAGTTGTGTCCAAAGAACATGCGGTGTGGACGTCGATGGCGAAAAAATCTGGAGGTTTGAAAAAAGCTCATGGGTTTAACAGCTACTTCGTTGACAACCGCAATAATATAAGAAATCGTTTGCAAATAGTCAATGGCAATGACAGTTCGAACTCCGCTACAACCATTGCATCTCGAGAAAACAATTTAACAGTTATTAGTACTGCTGATGAATCCGATGCGTCTATCCTCATAGGTACGGTAAACATATCGATAAATTTCACTCACCGCGAATTCGTCGATATTTTACAGCAAAAAGAGTACAAACGTACCGAAGAAAACCGACCGGACTTGTGGTACTGACAATATACTACGTTTATTCCGGGTATGTGGCAATTAAAAGTGAGTGAA
This sequence comes from Rhorus exstirpatorius, assembly GCA_963564615.1. Classification (NCBI taxonomy): domain Eukaryota; kingdom Metazoa; phylum Arthropoda; class Insecta; order Hymenoptera; family Ichneumonidae; genus Rhorus; species Rhorus exstirpatorius. Next base: position 5,982,675 of record OY751316.1, read on the forward strand.
AAATTGTGGGCCAAAAAGTGCAACACGGCTTTCATTTCAAAACTTACAAAATCTCGTGGTATTCGAACTCGGCCTCTTTCCAGGGCTACTGCCTATGTGGCTCGGAAATTACCGGCAAATTCGAAGATATTTCGTGCGATAATATTGTGGTTGAGTGCACCATTACAGCAGGAGTTGAATCGGGATGCGGAAAGAGACACTGTCGAGCACCCGAAAGGAAACAGATTGGCCGGAAATTAATAGAACGGCACAAATCCGTGTACGCTTACAGAGCTGAGAAGGCCGATGATCTCATGAAACTAGGCGACCCTGAGCCTCCACACCTGTACAAGGACAATGTGTACAGAGTGATCAAAAGTAAAGCGAAGAAAGAGGGACGTAAGCACAACGAGGTTTTATCGGCTTTGGAGATTCTGCAACGAGCTGAGTTGAAAAACGTAATTCACTCGCTCGGATTGAACCCCTTTTACGTACATTACTGGACACATCATCAGCTCGACGTCTACAGGAACTATTGTAGAATCGACAATTCGAGAATCAGTATAGACGCAACGGGTAGCATCGTCCGAAAAATTGATCGGCTAGACAAATCCAAATCTCGGGCTATTTTTCTTTACCAATGTGTTGTCAATGATGGGAAGGAACAGTACTCGGTCAACCAAATGCTCACAGAATCACACAATACGAACAGCATCACGTTCTGGCTTGTAGAGTGGCTGAAATCTGGTGCACCATATCCTAAAGAAGTGGTGTGCGATGGTTCACTAGCTCTACTTGCTGCTTCAGTACGGGCATTCACCGGCTATTTAACAATCGACGAGTATACGAATGCATGCACACAAGAGAACGTTCCAAAGTCTTATATCAGACGAGATGTTGCCCATTTTCTGGTCGATTACGCGAAATTTCTGAGTATCACGAGACTCCGTATTAAACGGTTCTACCTCGGATGCATCGGACAACTCATACTGTCAACGAACAAAACTGAAGCTGAAGAGCGTCTCACGTGGCTGCTGACCGTGTGCCGTAGCGAGACAGAGGGAAAGACGGATACCGGCCCCACCTTGTGTGAGATTCGGAAGCAAAATCTACAGAATTTGTTAATCTGATCAACTAACGAGATCATTGATGAAACTATAGGTGAGTTTAGAACGATTTTATAATTCTCGCGGCTAGTTGAGATATATAGTTACACTAAAGTTAGGCAGTTCAGTTAAAAAGTAGATAGCCAAATTTTCCAAGCAGCGTTTCAGAGGGGACACATTCACCTTCATTTTGCTTTATTAAAAAGTTCTCAACGATTTGTTTGGACCCAGTACGCACTTATGAACGTGGGCGTTTTTCGGTTATTTATTGCTCGTCCAAAACTGGCCGTAGAACGTCTGAAAAAATTTTTCAACCGTTTTTTCATTAAAAACTTATAAAGGGTATTAACTTTTTTTACAAAGTTTTGTACGATGTTTTTTCGCGCGATTATTTAATTTTTGCCTAAAAAAGATAAGTTTTAGAAAAAAGGTGTGATCCAAGAACTATTGGGAACTCACAAATATCCCCCTGACCTCTAGCGGCCAAATGTTTAACTGCTTTCTCCCAGTCGCTGCTCGATGATAACTATGCGAATTTGTCACTTTTGAATAATAATTCAAAATCTACTGCTTCATGACAAGAAATAAATTATCAATAAAGATCGGGAAGACATAGTCGATATTTGGTGCGAGGGCATGAGATTTTCAGCACACGCAGAATATTAATAATCGTTTTATTTATGTCGTGTAAACACAAGCGACATGACTTTCAATTTCATAATTTCTGAATCACGAACAACAATTTATAAATAAAATATTTTTCATGCGATAAGGTTGATATTTTAAATAATAATTTATTGTTCGAAAGCATTTATTTAGCCGAAAAGTGACGGGAATTTTTTAAAAAGATTTTGAGGTTAATCATGGGTCATGTAGGTTCATTGTATCCTTATGGCGATAATCACTTCATCTGTATCCAATATGCGCAGTGAATTCTATCCACACATAATCCTAACGGTAATAAGCCTCATAATCAAATCTTACTCAAAACAATCGCATTTTGCCGATAATTTTGCGATAATCCAGTGTATACAATTGTTCTATACTGCCCCATTAGGGTGGCTCATTTTTTAACTTTTTTTTAAGGTGCTACTTAAAACATTTGTGACAAATATTGAAAAAAAAAAAATTGTCGTAAAACCTGGAGGAGGTAGAAAAATATTAAAAATCGCTACCGGTAAATAAATAAAACAAAATCCTTTTCATTCTCAATATTTGTTATTAACTACTTTTATTATCAAAATATATGTGAAATAATAGTAATCAGGTATGCAGCACTTGTATAATCTTACATTTTGTGAGAATAGGCATTTTCATTTGATGCTTGCATACAATTAATAATAAATCCTGCAATTGCTCTTGGTTATTGGTAATCAGGTGATTAAACTCTTACAGTTTTGTTACCGAAAGAGGAGTACCTCATCACCTGAATGTCCCGATTTCATTTTCAGTACTGATTTTTATGAACCAGGATTAATTGGACCACGATACGAAAAAAGTAAACTAATATATGGGGCATTCCATGCCAACCTGAACAGGCTGCGACCCTCACCCTCTTTGATTAAAAAAAAAAATTGCAAAATATATGAATAAATGTTTTTTACGTTTTTTTTTTAAAGCTATAATGTTTACGCGTCAAACCCGAATTTTCAGATCATTATTGTGCCCTTATTTTCAAAGATAGGGTGTTGGACGTAAGATAACTTTCCATGCATTTTATTATACCAAACATCTTTTGTTTAAAACCTTTTTTAATCGAGCTATTAACTACTTTTCGAGATAGGTGTAGCGATTTTTAACTTTTCAACCCCTATTTCTAAAGGTAAGGGCGGGTTGAGGACTAAAATTTCCTTTTGGTTATTTTTAGTGTTCAATCATCTAGCTTCAGTCAAAAATTCATATACTACGGAAAAAATTGCTTCATTTGGGCACATTTTACTGAACCACTTTAAAACACCGCTTGGAAGATTCCGCTATCTACTTATTGACTGATTTGATAACTTTTAGTGCGGCTAGAAATCTCGACCAGTTAATCCAAACTTTTAAGTGAGAGTGTACGTTCAGTTAGAAAAATGCAAAAATTTAGAGGAAAATTGGAATAAAAATATATGTTTCATTTTTTTAATTAAGCATGGTATCATTTCCACTAACTTTACTTGTGCATGAAGCATTACCGGATTTTTTTTCAAGGACGTTCATATTTCAACATTAATATATCAGATAAAACAGGTTTCTGAGTGATTTTCGGAAAACAAAAGTTCCCCAAATTTACCGTTGGATTGCTGTCATAGCCAATCGCTCGAAGATGAATTTTTGCTTTATGTTCATATGTTTCATAACCTTCGCAATTCCAAAGCACTCACCACAAGAAGATTGCATTTTTTTAGATAGCATTAGCTTTTTGAGAGCATGGACCTTGAATCTCAAAATTACAAACCTTGTTACGTACGTCATCCAGAAAATTTTCTCTGTTTTTAAGTGAACATGCAATTTAATAAAATCTCGAGTGTAAATAAGCGTATATATCAAGCGTAAATTATCGTGATCGTTATTTTTATTCTATATATTAGAATCGATCCTTGTTGAAAATTAGGGGTTCGACGACGAAGGCAATGGAGAGAACGAGGAGGCAGGTGATGAGGATCCGATGGACAAAACATTCAAGGGGAGTTCGTGGAAGGTTTGGGGTGACGAATCGACAAAGTCGTGAAAGATTCGATCGATGGTAAAATCGGTGACGGCGATAACGCTCATTTTCTCCCGGCTCTGGCCGATCGACTCGTTCGAGACATGAGATATTTTCCGCTGTGGTCATGCGTCTGCCGGAATACGTTTGGGTATAGACGCCAACCGGCTTCAAGCGCGCCCGTTGAAGCGGACTTCAAAAACTTCAAAAGGCATGTATTGCAAAACGAAGTTCTTCCGATGAGAGCCGACGAGTTCATCTCAAAACACATCAAGCATATCAGCGGAAGAACGAAAATTGTTGACGCAGCAACTGCTAATATCGCGAGCGAAGACAACAGAGGAACTTCGACGGAAAAACGGAGCAGCGCACAAGCGAACGAAAGTAATTTTGCCGATTCAAACGAAGAACCGAACGAGTGTGATTTTGGGTGGACCGCAGTGATTCCGAACGCAAACTCCACGTATACAGAGTGTAGAGACGACCCTTGCACCGACGTCAGCATTCATCAAGTACATGGAATCCGAGAAGAAACTGGTGGGAACGACGGTGTCGACGCTCAAGCGATCGACGGTTTGCCAACAAACGAAATAATGCCCGAAAAAAAACAACAAAGCCATCGTCAGCCAACAGTTACAGGAGTTTTAAAATTCGGGAACGAGTGCGTGGCATGCAGAATGGGCAACAGTCCGAGCGGTGCTCATAAATGTGTGTACTGTAAAAAATTGGTACACGCATTACCGAACTGTTCCACAGCAGTGGAGGGACAAGAGGAGGGTTACGGAGAAAAGAGAGTCTGTGTCTCATGCCTCAAGGATTTTCCAGACAGCGTTCCAAAAAATTTGGCTTCAAATGCCAAAGAAAACTGGAAGAATTTGGCAGTCAGCCCGCCAACGCAGTCAACTAATCGCTCCAATGTACGGAAACGTTTTGCTGCTGAAAATGAGTCTCGCAACAATGCCCTAAATTTGTTCCGGGTGCTCCTCAACGCTCGAAAAAACGGTCTCGTTACCTTGAACCGAACTTCTTAGAGCATGAGTTGGTGCTGCACGACGATCTAGATAAGGTTCCCATTTTGAAGAATGGCAACCATATGGCTTTGAAGCCAATTTCATTGGGTCGAAGAAAGATGACGCTAGCCAATACGTGCCCCTTTGATAGTATTTTTCAAGTCTTTTTAACGGCTGCGCTCGATTCTGAATCATTTCGCAAAACTTGTAAGGTTTCTCCGAATAACCTGTTGAATATGGTCGATGCTGTTGCCAAAGAGGGAGTACGAGCGGTTACATACCGTACACGAGCGAGAATTCTTTCCGCGATAATCGACGTTTCGGTCAGTCATTGCGGTGTTGACAACATCGATTGTAAACTGACAGCGGGTGGAGTATGCCACGAGCTCTTTAAAGACGTGCCAAGCCTCACGGAGATAGTGCTATGCTCTCAAGGATGTCCGGAACGCCGCATAGCTTTGCCTCGTATTCAGATCCATCGCGAACATGTTGATGAAACTGCGAGACTTGAAGTAGCGATTGAATGTTCGTTTGCCTCGACACAACGAGCTTGCGTAAACGAAAAGTGTTCAACCCAATGCGCACCTACCGTCGTCCAACCAGGTGAATATGTGTATGATATCGCGTAACTAATACCAGAAAGTATGACATATTTGCTATGTATGAACATAAAAAAAATCGCTTCTGGTTTTTATCTTAAGGTATGGAAAAAGTTTATTAAAAATACAATCTTTAATGTTGTTTTCAATGGAATGTTCATTGTCTTCATGGCAATAACGTAACATAACATTATTGTTTATCATTACAGGCCATTTTCTGATCATCGAAGTGATAGGCAGTGGCGATACTCCACTAGAACACGAAAAGCTGCAGCTACACGAAATTCCCACCGAATTGGAGTTGTTGTTTTCGATAGAACGGTATCGCCTTATCGGGGCAGTTCAGTTTGTCCCGCCAGCAATGATCCGTCGAAGCTCCACAAATGAACCACTTGGTCATTATGTCGCTGTATCTCACAGACGTGACTGCAGCTGGATTGCGTATGATGACAATAAAGAGAAAGCCAAACTCGTAATTGCCACACATCAGGCACATTACCAATTATTAATGTATGTTAGGTAATGTGACGGAAATATAAAATAAGAAAAGGTTTTGTTTTTTATGACATATGTTATCTACGAATTACTAACTCAACTAATCCTTCATCAATTTCAATCCTATAACGCGATATCTGGATTTGGTAGACCCCAGCAGTTGAAAAAAAATGTTGATGCATTGAGAATTTTCCGATTCCGATCCATTCGTAACGCTTATAGGTCATATGATATTTGATCTATCTGTTTCATGAATCTGTGATAATTGACTACAAGAGTATTGGTACAAGACTACAGGAGACTACAAGAAACTCCTAAAGTAGGTGAACGAATGGGAATTTCGGGGCGTTAGAGGGCTTAAATTGTAGGGTGAATTATGGGCTCTTCAGATACGAAGTGGCGATTTTTGGTCTCGACTCGAAATCGAAAAAAAAACTTCAAAATTATTTTGGCGAGATTGGCTACAAGAGTAAAGTAGGTAAACGAATCGAAATTTCGGGACGTTAGAGGGCTTGAATTGTAGGGTGAATTATGAGCTCTTCAGATACGAAGTGGCGATTTTTGGGCTCGACTCGAAATAAAAAAAAAGCTTCAAAATTATTTTGGCCACATTGACTACAAGATGAAAATTGGTGAAAGAATCAGAATTTCGGGGAGTTGGAGGGCTTTAACTGTAGGGTGAATTATGGGCTCTTTAGATACGAAGTGGCGATTTTTAGTCTCGACTCGAAATCGAAAAGAAAAACTTTAAAATTATTTTGGCGAGCTTGGCTACAAGAGTAAAGTAGGTGAACGAATCGGAATTTCGGGACGTTAGAGGGCTTAAATTGTAGGGTGAATTATGGGCTCTTCAGATATGAAACGACGATTTTTGGGCTGTACTCGTAATCGAAAAAAAAACTTCAAAATTCTCGACTACAAGAGTAAAGTAGGTGAACGAATGGGAATTTTGGGACGTTAGAGGGCTTAAATTGTAGGATCAATTATGGGCTCTTCAGATACGAAACGACGATTTATGGGCTCTACTCGAAATCGAAAAAAAAAAACTTCAAAATTCTCGACTACAAGAGTAAAGTAGGTGAACGAATAGAAATTCCGGGACGTTAGAGGGCTTAAATTGTAGGGTGAATTATGGGCTCTTCAGATACGGAACGACGATTTTTAGGCTCTACTCGAAATCGAACAAAAAACTTTAAAATTATTTTGGCAAGATTGACTACAAGAGTAAAGTAGGTGAACGAATGGGAATTTCGGGACGTTAGAGGGCTTAAATTGTAGGGTCAATTATGGGATCTTTAGATACGAAACGACGATTTTTGGGCTCTACTCGAAATCGAAAAAAAAAACTTCAAAATTCTCGACTACAAGAGTAAAGTAGGTGAACGAATGGGAATTTCGGGACGTTAGAGGGCTCAAATTGTAGGGTCAATTATGGGCTCTTTAGATACGAAACGACGATTTTTGGGCTCTACTCGAAATCGAAAAAGAAAACTTCAAAATTCTCGACTACAAGAGTAAAGTAGGTGAACGGATGGGAATTTCGGGACGTTAGAGGGCTTAAATTGTAGGGTGAATTATGAGCTCTTCAGATACGAAACGACGATTTTTGGGCTCTAATCGAAATCGAAAAAAAAAAACTTCAAAATTCTCGACTACAAAAGTAAAGTAGGTGAACGAATGGGAATTTCGGGACGTTAGAAGGCTTAAATTGTAGGGTGAATTATGGGCTCTTCAGATACGAAACGACGATTTTCGGGCTCTACTCGAAATCGAAAAAAAAACTTCAAAATTATTTTGGCGAGATTGACTACAAGAGTAAAGTAGGTGAACGAATGGGAATTTCGGGACGTTAGAGGGCTTAAATTGTAGGGTGAATTATGGGCTCTTCAGATACGAAACGACGATTTTCGGGCTCTACTCGAAATCGAAAAAAAACTTCAAAATTCTCGACTACAAAAGTAAAGTAGGTGAACGAATGGGAATTTCGGGACGTTAGAGGGCTTAAATTGTAGGGTGAATTATGAGCTCTTCAGATACGAAACGACGATTTTTGGGCTCTACTCGAAATCGAAAAAAAAAACTTCAAAATTCTCGACTACAAAAGTAAAGTAGGTGAACGAATGGGAATTTCGGGACGTTAGAAGGCTTAAATTGTAGGGTGAATTATGGGCTCTTTAGATACGAAACGACGATTTTCGGGCTTTACTCGAAATCGAAAAAAAAACTTCAAAATTATTTTGGCGAGATTGACTACAAGAGTAAAGTAGGTGAACGAATGGGAATTTCGGGACGTTAGAGGGCTTAAATTGTAGGGTGAATTATGGGCTCATTAAATACGAAACGACGATTTTTGGGCCGATAAAAAAAAATTTTATAAATTTTTTAGGGGTTGCTAGCTCCGTTGGGGTAGGTCCCAGGTGATTGGCAGTTACATATCTGCAGAGCCCATAAAAAGCCCATAAATATGTGACTAAAAAAAATTTCCCAAGTACTCAATGAAAAAAAGTGGCGCTAGCTTAACGTTAAGCTAGCACCCCCACACTAAAATTTTGATTTTCTCTTAACAGGAATGAGCCCAAAATTTTTTGCCTACGGGTTTCGAGAGCCCATAAAAAGCCCATAATTCCCATGCACTTAAAAATTTTTTTCGATGTTGTGGGGGTGCTAGCTTAATAGACCTCACTCCAACGAAGTCGCTCGTCTCGATTTGATTTGATATGTTACAGAAAGAACTACGAATTTAGGATGATTGACTGAAGGGTGTGCAAATCAATGAAATCGTTACGCATTTATAGGAGAGCACGTAAATATGTTTTGTTTATTACTTATTTTATAAGGTATATGAAAAAGTGAACTACACTACAAGATGGCTTGAATTTAAGTGATGTAGAGTCGAACGCGGACTTCTCGGTCTTCGGAAAAGTCCGCCCTCGCACGTACACACATACACATGCATACACACCGTTACATATGTCGTCGAGCGCACCCCGCCAAAGGTGCGCGTGGATGCTGGCATATACCGGGGCCACCAGCCTAGACCCGCAAAGAGGGGGTTGTATATGCGTACGGGGCCTCATCATCGCATGAGCCCCTTTTGCCCCCCTCCATGTGGATTGACCAGCTCACAAAGAGGCCTTTTGACGTAAAACAGTCCACGTGTTTCGCACTTACAAAGAAACTATAAAACCTTCGCCTCAAGAAACCCTGTGTTTATGTATATATCCAAACCTTAAATTCTAAGAGTTATATTCTAAACCATTTGGTCACGCTTTAATCTGAAACACGATTTTCGTCACAGGAAATGTTAAACATATGACCCTTCGATTTCTATGACCTTCGGGAATTCAGTTCATAGTCTTCATTCGGGGATAAGGAAAAAGAGGATCACCGGTCACTTAGTTTTAGATGAGCCATACACGCTCTGTCTCTCCTGCTTTCCTTCTCACATACACCCAAAGAGACCGCCTGTGGTTCTCACGAAGGCAGAGACTTTGCGCTCGGCCTGTATTAGTGTCCCATGCACATTGCTTTCCGTTGGGCACAAAGGCTCACCACTTCTGAGTAATCTGATGCCATGGCCAAAGATTTCTTCAGCATCGACGGATGTTTTTCTTCACGCCCGACGATGGACGTTTTGTTATAAAGAGTTGCGATATCGACACCCGCCATGGCGTCTCCTCTCGATAATTTATGCTCACTTGAGACCATATTCGTGTCGACGGCTTGATTTGAAGACAGCCCGAATTATCCGAGCTCTCCAAAGAAAAAAAAACGTTTCTCTCGGATGACCGGGTCCCTTTCCTCGTATTGAATTTGATTGAGAATTACAAGATATAAGTAATCTCAAATCGATACAAAAGTCCCGAAAGTCGCGAGACGTAACAACACTATACAATTTGCCTTCTATTTTAGGGGACGATCCTTTGTATAAAAAGGCAGTTTGGAAGACGGTACCCTAAACTGCCGTTGTACACAAACTGCTTTTGTATATAAAGGCAGTTTCGAGGCAGTTTCCCCAAACATATAACGCTATATATAATGATATGACAAATGCCCACAAAGCGCTCCTCTGTTAGCAAAGCCGTGTTTCCGTACTTTTTCCGTAACAATTAATATTATCGACACAATCCAATCGAGTTTTCACAAGTCGTTCATCGTGCGTAAAAACCTAATTTGCCTTTGTTTGAAATATCAACAATCTTGGATAAATCAGGAAAGAAAATATATTGTGACAGGAAATTAAAAAGGACTTTGTATTCCTCGACGTCAACGCTCAAGAAACTCCTCGAGCGTACCATAAATGTTATATATTCGACTGTTAACATTAAGTTTCGTTATGATAAAACATGCATGGTCAATTTTGTATTTCGCATGGATTATTTGTCGAAATTATCGAAGTATAATTCGACAAAATATTGAACGTGACACGTCACGAGACAAGAGAGCCGATAGCTCGGCCCTAGATCAACGTACGCGATAGGTGGGGATAGCCGAAGATTGACGAACGAGCCTCGTATAATGAACAAGTAGCTAAGGGATTCTAGACGGAGAGCTAGCCACGGAAATAGGGTAGCAATTTATAGAACGATTAAAACCACCTAATCAGTCTGCCTTAACATAATTGTTAATTGTTTCGGGCGCCTGGCAGCCTTTCATTGGTGGGGGTGGGCGTGGTACGGCCGTAAAGGGGTTGAAAAATCAATTGAAGGTGTTCAATTTATAGAGCGCTGGTTTTTGGTGTAATTGTAGCTAATTATGTTCAAAATTCGAAAATAATATTGCCAGGCGATTTGCTTGGGGGAAAAGTATAGTGCCAGGTGACGTTAAAGGTGCGTAGAAAAGTGCCGAAGTCGTCTCATTTATAGAGGGCTGGGACTAAATTTTTTCGTTACATTTAACCCTCAGGATAGTGTGTGAAATGACAGGCGGAAATATTGAGCCGAATACCTTGCCAGGCGCCGATAAAGAGCGAGAAATGCGCGCACGATAGTCAATCAGATGCTACAGTTATTTTTCATTATGAACGTTGTACGTCATTCTATTGATATGGATTAAAGGGAGAACTTTTTTTATTCATGATTGTTTATTATTTTTAAGCAGTCTCAACATTCACGATGTTAATTGTTTATCTTTTATCAATTAATATCATGCAATTTTTTTTTTTTTTTTTTAATTTCATGCATGAATTGTACGTGAAAACACGGCAACAGAAACGGCTAGATATCTTGATAATTATTCTGAATATTTAAGTATGAAAATTACCGTTATAACTGTTCATGAAAAAAAACTATCAATACTCTAAAATATGAATAAAAATTTATAAAAATTTATTAAATTGTCTCAAATTTTAAAATTTATAAAAATTAAAATTTATTTTAAAAAAATATTTTAAGTATGACATATTAATATTAAGGTTTCTCGGACTGTTTGCTCCTCTATCCGATAATTCTTGTGATCTGTACGATGAAGTAAAAGTTTTCGCTATATATTGAGTCAGGTAAAACCCCGGGGAATTATCGGATAGAGAAGCCAACAGTCCGAGAAACATTGATGTCAATATTTCATACTTCAAATAGTTTTTAAAATTTTTATTATATAGAATTGATATGTTTTTTTCATAACGAGTTATAACAGTAATTTTCATACATTAATATTTAGAATAATTATCAAGATATCAAGCCGTTTCTGTTACTGTGTTTTTGATTGATTGGTAAAAAATAAACAATTAACATTGTGAATGTTAATACTGCTTAAAAATAATGAATAATAATAAATAAAAAATTTTCTCCCTTTAAGGATGTATGTTAATTAGACAAGGAGGGGGAAAGCGCGGCGCTGTGGCGACGTGAGAGGCAAGCTGCGCAGGAGAACTGCGCGCGCGACATAAATGCTTTCTTTTCATAACGCGAAGTTTAACTCATAATATTTCGGAAAGTATGTGCGCACTTAACAATTTTTTTTCTTTCACGTGTCTCAAAAACTACAGGGTTACGTTGGGACATTTTTGTAACTCAAAAAGTAGTCGGGAAATACTTGATTTTCTAGAATAAATGCTATTTTCCATGGGCTACTGCTCTATGAATCCCATGTTAAATGTCTCACTTTGAGCTTGTATATCTCAGAATTCACATGAGCGAAAATTTGGCAAAAAATATTTTAAAAAATGCTATATACCGTCTTTTCTAACATCTAAAATTTTCAATTAGAGAACTGGTAATCGACTTAGCTAACATAAATCCTTAATCCATAACAATAGAATGACATACAACGTTCATAATAAAATAATAACTGTAGCCTCTAATTAACTATCGTGCGCGCACTTCTCGCTCTTTGTCAGCGCCTGGCAAGGTGTTCGGCTCAATATTTTCGCCTGTCATTTTGCACACACGATCCTGAGGGTTCAATGTAAGGAAAAAATTTGGTCCCAGCCCTCTATAAATGAGAAGACTTCGGCACTTTTTAATGTACCTTTAACGTCACCTGGCGCCCTTTTTCCACCAGAAAAATCGCCTGGCTATATTATTTTCGAATTCAAAGCATAATTAGTTACTACCACACCAAAAACTAGCACTCTGTAAATCGAACACCTTCGATTAATTTTTCAATATCTTGACGGCCGTCTCGCTATTCTCGCTCTTTGTCGACGCCTGGCAAGGTGTTCGGCTCAATATTTTCGCCTGTCATTTTGCACACACTATCCTGAGGGTTGAATTAGTAGAGAAACAGTACCGGTTCTACACCAAGATCCCTACCCCGACATTTACCGACATTTTTTAGCTCAGACATGAACCACTTAGCCGAGACATGAACCCGGGAGGGGTGGGGGCTGATTTTGATGGTGGCATTCGAAAGTTGCTATCTCTAACAACTGGAGGGCACCTAATCTCTTATGGGTCGATACATTGGGAGGGGGTGGGGTGGGGGGGGGGCTAGCTTTGAGGGTGGTATTGGAATGCCGCTATCTCTGGAAGCGGTGGTGCGCCTAATTTTTCAAGGCGGCATTTGATTGATGATTATCAGTTAGACTGGCGTCTCTGCAGGGGGGGGGGGGGCTAGTTTTGAGGGTGGTATTAGAATGCCGCTATTTCTGGCAGCTGCAGTGCAGCTTGTCTCTCGTGCTGGCATTGGAATGTTGTTATCTCTAACAAGTAAATAGTGCGTCGGAGCGTTAGACCTTTCAACCGCACACGACGCTACCCTCCCGGGCCAGTGCGTCTGTTTGTCGCAACCTTATCGTTGGTCATAAATTATTTCTGTTTGTGTGTTAAGGACCAGACCGCAGTCTGGAAAAGGCCGAACATAAAATCTTAGAGGCGCCTATGATAGTGTCTCGCCGGTCCTCGGCACCTGAAGGAAAAACGTCGAAATGCCCCTAACAAGTATTCTTCTGACCGAATTTATATAAGCGTTTCCCTATCACTGACTGGTGCGTGAGCAGATGTAGCGCAGGGTGCCGCGGCATATATTTTTTTAAACCGCGATGAAATTGGGACGAAGAGGAGATTGAAAATATGGAAAAGCACGTTCGATTCGATACTCGAGCTCAAATTCATGTGATGTATGCATGGGATTATGCGTATAGAGCCGCTCGCCGAGGCCGGTGGGAAGAAGTTGCACGTGATCGTGAGCGATTTAGATTAAGAATTGAAAAATGCGGCAAACTGATTGAATCTGTATTGACGGAGAAAAAAATTTAACGGAAAATGGTATACTGATATGCGCCTTCGACGTGTCTCGACCTGTTTCGAGTCCTCCCATTACCTTCGAGAGCGGATGATGCCATCTTGCATGTCTGAACACGCTTGAGCCTGCACAGTGTTTACATATTTTGACAAACCGCCGGAAAATGAGGCTTTGATTTTCATGGAATGCCGCTATGACACGCTTAGTCGCTTTCTTATTATCAGCATGGATGGAGAAAGAAAAACGTTCAAGTGTCCCTAGCGGGTATTCTTCTGGCTGATATATATAAGCGTTTCCCCATCACTAGCTCACATTTTCTCCCGTGCATTCAAACAAATATTACCGCTCGGAAAAAAGAAAAAAAAAATGGATGCGCAAATGTGTAAAAGGACTGTCGCGCTAATGGAGGAGGCATTTTCCATAATTAGAAAAAAATCTAGACCAGCTTCAGTGCAAAAGTGGATAAAGTTCAGTGATAAACATGTGAAGATTTTGGGCAAAGTGTTACGTGCAAACGTTCCGACAATAGGTGAAAAAATTCGTATTCAGACAACAATAGCGACATTGATGTCGCTGAGTGAAAAGCTGAAAAAATGTGGTGCTGGTGCTGTGAAAAGTGACAAGGTGCGGTGGAGGGACATGGACACTGCGTTTAAGAAAAGAATTAGGACTGGAGTGGTTATCAATCTACAGCACAAAGATGTACAAAGTTTTCTTGACGACGCGAGACCTCTGATAATCTCGAAAATAACCGCGGTTTTGAGCAAAGCAGGAAACTTAAAAGTTAACGTTATTCTAGCCTGCCGTTTTCACATCACCAAACTCGATGAAATAATGGAAGATAATAAATTCTTTAATACGCAGAATCAAGCTATTTTACCCTCGACAGACATGGAAGAGTGGTTCAGGGTACATGTAAAGGATAAATTGTTGGTGAAAATTGAGGAGTTTACGGAAAAGGAATCCGGCTGGTCTCTCTCTTCCATAATTAACTTAGTCGTCAATATGAACAAATACATGCCTCTGCGTGGTGGACTATCTACGTATACAAGTCTACCGAAAAAAATTCAATTAAAACGTGCAGTCGTCAATATTATAAATGATGACCCTTATTGTTTCTTATGGTCTGTGACGGCAGCTCTTTACCCTGCAGCTGAACATTGTGAGCGAAAATCGTCGTACCCGCCGTTCAGTGAAGTGCTTCAGTACACTGGGCTCAATTTTCCTATGAGTCTAAAGGACGTACCGAAATTTGAAAAAATGAATGGTTTGTCAATTAACGTATATGGCATAGAAGATCATCGTCGTGAAAAGCTTGAAATATTGCCAGTATATTTGAGCGCTCAAAGGTCCGATAGACCTACTATACACCTACTCATGCAGGAAGCTGCGAGCGAAGAAGAAGAAGAAGAAGAAGAAGGAAAAGAAGACAGCAATCCGGTGCATCACTTTTCATGGATCAAAAATATTTCTCGACTGGTCAGCTCGCAAATTTCAAAATATGCACATCATACTTGGCTCTGCGACAGATGTTTGTGTCATTTCAAAACAGAAAATTTGCTAATAAAACACACGGATGACTGTGTAAAAATTAATAAATGTCGAACGGTCTTTCCGGAGGGTGAGGAGAGAATATTAAAATTCAAAAATTTCAAATTCAAAGAAGATGTTCCATTCGTCGTGTATGCCGATCTCGAGTGCTTATTAGAGCCAATAATACCGGTACAGAAGAACACAATGTGATATCAAATCCATGTGCCCCACAGTATCGGTTATTACCTGCGCTGTAGCTATGACGATGCACTTTCCGAGTACAAATCATACCGTGGCAAAGACTGTATCCAGTGGTTTATGGTGGAGTTGAAAACCCTATCAAAATCGCTGCATTCGCGCCTAACACATATCACACCGATGGAGAGACTGAACACCGTACAAAATCATCAATTCACGACGTCTACAGCCTGCCACATTTGCGAGAAAGAATTTCTTCCAAGTGATCTAAAGGTTCGAGACCACTGCCATTTTACGGGTCGTTATCGCGCTGCCGCACACCAAGATTGTAATTTAAATTTTAAGAATTCTCATGTAGTTCCCGTTGTATTCCACAATTTATCCGGATATGATTCTCATTTTTTAATAAGGTCATTAGCGACTGCATTCGAGGGCTCTTTATATCTTTTACCTATAAACAAGGAAAAATATATTTCATTCTCGAAAAGTGTCAAGGGGACAGTTGTAAATTACAGATTTATCGACTCATTCAGATTTATGCCAAGTAGCATCGACAAATTAGCCTCATATTTAGACAGTAATAACAAATTAATTACACGCGCAAATTGTAATAGTGAGGCTGAATGCACGCTATTGGCACGGAAAGGTGTTTTCCCGTATGACTATGTTAATAGCTGGGATATCCTCGATGAGACCGAATTGCCCTCAAAAAAAGATTTTTTTTCCAAGCTCAATAATACGGAGATTTCCGACAGCGAATATGCGCACGCGTCTAACGTTTGGAAAACATTCAAGATAAAAACTTTAGGTAAATATTCAGATTTATATTTAAAAACAGACGTTCTCCTTTTGGCTGACATTTTCGAAAATTTTCGACGAAATTGTTTGAATACGTATAATTTAGATCCGCTCCATTACTACACAGCCCCTGGTCTTTCATCCGATGCAATGCTCAAGTGCACGCAAATTGAACTCGAACTCCTCACTGACGTGGATATGTTACTTTTTATTGAAAAAGGCATCCGAGGCGGAGTCGCGCAATGTACCAACAGGTATGCGAAAGCAAACAATCGATTCATGGAAACGAATTTCGATCCAAACACCGCCGAGTCATATCTGATGTACTATGATGTCAATAACTTATACGGTGCAGCTATGAGTGAATCATTACCATGCAACTCATTCGAATGGGCGGAAAATTTTATTGAAAATATTGAAAATATTCCCGAAGACTCGCCGATTGGGTATATACTCGAGGTTGATTTAGAATATCCCAAGGAGCTGCACGAATCTCATAAAGACTTACCGCTATGTCCAGAACACTATCGAGCCCCGCAATCTAAAAATTCAAAATTGATGACGACATTGCTACCGAAGGAAAAATACATTATTCACTATCGTAATCTACAGGAGTCTTTGAGATTAGGCTTAAAATTAACGAAAATTCATCGCGTGCTAAAATTCAAACAATCCCCTTGGTTGAAAAAATACATTGATCTCAATACGAATTTGAGAAAGCAGTCCAATAACGATTTCGAGAAAAATTTTTACAAACTAATGAATAACGCGGTGTTTGGGAAAACGATGGAAAATGTACGTAATCATCGTGAAGTAAAGCTCGTTACACGCTGGCATGGGCGATATGGCGCAAGAGCTCTCATCGCTCGAGCTACCTTTCATAGCTGCACCATATTCGACGACGATATGGTTATAATAGAATTGACTTAAGCTAAAGTAAAATTCAACAAACCGATATATGCTGGATTTTCAATTCTTGACCTGTCTAAAATCTATTTATACCGTTTTCATTATGACTATATGAAGATTACATTTGGCGAGCAAGCCAAATTATTGTACACAGATACAGACAGCCTAATCTATCACGTAACTACTCCAAATATCTACGAATCCATGAGACGTGACATACACCAATTTGATACATCCGATTACCCGACAAATAATCCCTATGGAATGCCTCCTGCGAATAAAAAAGTGTTGGGTCTTATGAAAGATGAAAATAATGGTAAAATTATGACCGAGTTTATAGGGCTTAGGGCAAAGTTATACTCGTATAAAGTACAAGGTAATGAGCTTGAAAATAAACGTGCAAAAGGCGTTAGAGGAGCGACATTGAAAACCATCACGTTCGATGACTACAAAGAGTGCCTACTTCACTGTAAAACTCTGATTAGGACCCAGCACATGATACGCAGCTCAAAACACGTTGTCGAGACGGTTAGGCAAAATAAAATAGCATTAAGCTGGAATGACGACAAAAGAGTTCTCTCCGCTGATACAACCGATACTCTACCTTGGGGTTATGAGCGCAATACGAAAGAATGTTTGTAGCTTAAAGTAAATCAAAAATGAAATAAACGTGTGGAGGTAAACTGTGAATGGTATGAAAACTGTGAATATATTGTATATGAACTAATAAAATTGATGCGCTGGAGGAAAAACATATTAAAAAAAGATATATTGAAACCGACTTTTTCTTAATTAATATCCTGTCCAACAAAATAATCCTGTGAGAGATGGGATAGAAGGTGGCGATTGAAAAGATCAATAATGTTAATTTGTTGAAATATTTTATTACACATCAGATTTCCTTATCCAGCTATTGTGGGAGTTGTCGAAACCCAGCCATTTTACAAACATTTTATTTCCGCGCTTCTTCAATACTCGTTCAATCAGATAAATATCGGGATTTTCAACTCTAAGTGCTCTTGCTCATAACAACCATCGGTGATGGGTTCATCTTGATAATCTTTCAGACTGAACGTCACAGGGCTCGTATTTTTCCCTTGATGTATTGTAAATATTTCCGTTGTCCAGTTTGGAGAATAACCCTTGGCAAATATATTTTTGAATTTGCTTATCCCCACTTTGTCACCGCATCGAAATTTCGTCAACTTTTTTTTTTCTTTTTTTTTTCAACGGTTCTCGAGTCGTGAAAACGCGTTGTAATAGCTGCTTCTTATTCTCCGAGTTCATGTCTTTCGGCTTCATTTTAATTGTGCGATGTTATATCTGTAAATCTATTGTTATATCTGGAAATCAAATTTTTGAGAATATCGGTCCACTTGTAGCTTCCACGAAGACTAAATTGCATCCACATTTTATTTTTCAAGGTACGATTAAAACGCTCTCAAATTGATGCTTTCAAATTACTGTATGTCGAGAACATATGAATATTATACTTGTTCATGAGAGTTTGCAAGCTATTGGCACGAAAAAATGTTTTCCCGCATGACTATGTCAATAGTTGGGGGCGCGGGGCTATTCACTTTGATTTTGGGTGTACAGGAGGCTTCCAACTTCCAAAAACTTCCGAAGATTTCGGAAGACTTCCGAAGAATTCCAAGCACCTCCACAGACTTCTGAAGACTTTTAAAGACTTCCGAAGACTTCCAAAGACTTCCAAAAACTTCCAAAGACTTTCAAAGACTTCTAAAGACTATCGATTGCGTATTATGAGGAATTCTTCGAAGACTTCCATAGACTCCCAGAGTCTCCAAAAGACTTACAGAGACTTCCGACGAATTCCAAGGACTTCCACAGACTTCTGAAGACTTTTGAAGAATTTCAAGGACTTCCACAGACTCTTGAAGACTTTTAAAGACTTCCGAAATGCCTTCGTGCTCACCCAAGGGGGGGGGGGGGCATCATGATATTCTTTTAGCACTTTTTCTCGGTCTTCTTTGCTTAGGCAGGCGGCGCCTATGCTGAAGCCTTCTTCGTTCCTCTCGTGGCTGCTTAAGCATCGGTGATTGTCTGGGAAATGCCAAAGCGTAATCTCCCTGCACCCCCTCCCCCCCGAGATTACGCTTTGGCATTTCCCAGACAAGCACCGATGCTTAAGCAGCCACGAGAGGAACGAAGAAGGCTTCAGCATAGGCGCCGCCTGCCTAAGCAAAGAAGACCGAGAAAAAGTGCTAAAAGAATATCATGATGCCCCCCCCCCCCTTGGGTGAGCACGAAGGCATTTCGGAAGTCTTTAAAAGTCTTCAGGAGTCTGTGGAAGTCCTTGAAATTCTTCAAAAGTCTTCAGAAGTCTGTGGAAGTCCTTGGAATTCGTCGGAAGTCTCTGTAAGTCTTTTGGAGACTCTGGGAGTCTATGGAAGTCTTCGAAGAATTCCTCATAATACGCAATCGATAGTCTTTAGAAGTCTTTGAAAGTCTTTGGAAGTTTTTGGAAGTCTTTGGAAGTCTTCGGAAGTCTTTAAAAGTCTTCAGAAGTCTGTGGAGGTGCTTGGAATTCTTCGGAAGTCTTCCGAAATCTTCGGAAGTTTTTGGAAGTTGGAAGCCTCCTGTACACCCAAAATCAAAGTGAATAGCCCCGCGCCCCCAACTATTGACATAGTCATGCGGGAAAACATTTTTTCGTGCCAATAGCTTGCAAACTCTCATGAACAAGTATAATATTCATATGTTCTCGACATACAGTAATTTGAAAGCATCAATTTGAGAGCGTTTTAATCGTACCTTGAAAAATAAAATGTGGATGCAATTTAGTCTTCGTGGAAGCTACAAGTGGACCGATATTCTCAAAAATTTGATTTCCAGATATAACAATAGATTTACAGATATAACATCGCACAATTAAAATGAAGCCGAAAGACATGAACTCGGAGAATAAGAAGCAGCTATTACAACGCGTTTTCACGACTCGAGAACCGTTGAAAAAAAAAAGAAAAAAAAAAAGTTGACGAAATTTCGATGCGGTGACAAAGTGGGGATAAGCAAATTCAAAAATATATTTGCCAAGGGTTATTCTCCAAACTGGACAACGGAAATATTTACAATACATCAAGGGAAAAATACGAGCCCTGTGACGTTCAGTCTGAAAGATTATCAAGATGAACCCATCACCGATGGTTGTTATGAGCAAGAGCACTTAGAGTTGAAAATCCCGATATTTATCTGATTGAACGAGTATTGAAGAAGCGCGGAAATAAAATGTTTGTAAAATGGCTGGGTTTCGACAACTCCCACAATAGCTGGATAAGGAAATCTGATGTGTAATAAAATATTTCAACAAATTAACATTATTGATCTTTTCAATCGCCACCTTCTATCCCATCTCTCACAGGATTATTTTGTTGGACAGGATATTAATTAAGAAAAAGTCGGTTTCAATATATCTTTTTTTAATATGTTTTTCCTCCAGCGCATCAATTTTATTAGTTCATATACAATATATTCACAGTTTTCATACCATTCACAGTTTACCTCCACACGTTTATTTCATTTTTGATTTACTTTAAGCTACAAACATTCTTTCGTATTGCGCTCATAACCCCAAGGTAGAGTATCGGTTGTATCAGCGGAGAGAACTCTTTTGTCGTCATTCCAGCTTAATGCTATTTTATTTTGCCTAACCGTCTCGACAACGTGTTTTGAGCTGCGTATCATGTGCTGGGTCCTAATCAGAGTTTTACAGTGAAGTAGGCACTCTTTGTAGTCATCGAACGTGATGGTTTTCAATGTCGCTCCTCTAACGCCTTTTGCACGTTTATTTTCAAGCTCATTACCTTGTACTTTATACGAGTATAACTTTGCCCTAAGCCCTATAAACTCGGTCATAATTTTACCATTATTTTCATCTTTCATAAGACCCAACACTTTTTTATTCGCAGGAGGCATTCCATAGGGATTATTTGTCGGGTAATCGGATGTATCAAATTGGTGTATGTCACGTCTCATGGATTCGTAGATATTTGGAGTAGTTACGTGATAGATTAGGCTGTCTGTATCTGTGTACAATAATTTGGCTTGCTCGCCAAATGTAATCTTCATATAGTCATAATGAAAACGGTATAAATAGATTTTAGACAGGTCAAGAATTGAAAATCCAGCATATATCGGTTTGTTGAATTTTACTTTAGCTTAAGTCAATTCTATTATAACCATATCGTCGTCGAATATGGTGCAGCTATGAAAGGTAGCTCGAGCGATGAGAGCTCTTGCGCCATATCGCCCATGCCAGCGTGTAACGAGCTTTACTTCACGATGATTACGTACATTTTCCATCGTTTTCCCAAACACCGCGTTATTCATTAGTTTGTAAAAATTTTTCTCGAAATCGTTATTGGACTGCTTTCTCAAATTCGTATTGAGATCAATGTATTTTTTCAACCAAGGGGATTGTTTGAATTTTAGCACGCGATGAATTTTCGTTAATTTTAAGCCTAATCTCAAAGACTCCTGTAGATTACGATAGTGAATAATGTATTTTTCCTTCGGTAGCAATGTCGTCATCAATTTTGAATTTTTAGATTGCGGGGCTCGATAGTGTTCTGGACATAGCGGTAAGTCTTTATGAGATTCGTGCAGCTCCTTGGGATATTCTAAATCAACCTCGAGTATATACCCAATCGGCGAGTCTTCGGGAATATTTTCAATATTTTCAATAAAATTTTCCGCCCATTCGAATGAGTTGCATGGTAATGATTCACTCATAGCTGCACCGTATAAGTTATTGACATCATAGTACATCAGATATGACTCGGCGGTGTTTGGATCGAAATTCGTTTCCATGAATCGATTGTTTGCTTTCGCATACCTGTTGGTACATTGCGCGACTCCGCCTCGGATGCCTTTTTCAATAAAAAGTAACATATCCACGTCAGTGAGGAGTTCGAGTTCAATTTGCGTGCACTTGAGCATTGCATCGGATGAAAGACCAGGGGCTGTGTAGTAATGGAGCGGATCTAAATTATACGTATTCAAACAATTTCGTCGAAAATTTTCGAAAATGTCAGCCAAAAGGAGAACGTCTGTTTTTAAATATAAATCTGAATATTTACCTAAAGTTTTTATCTTGAATGTTTTCCAAACGTTAGACGCGTGCGCATATTCGCTGTCGGAAATCTCCGTATTATTGAGCTTGGAAAAAAAATCTTTTTTTGAGGGCAATTCGGTCTCATCGAGGATATCCCAGCTATTAACATAGTCATACGGGAAAACACCTTTCCGTGCCAATAGCGTGCATTCAGCCTCACTATTACAATTTGCGCGTGTAATTAATTTGTTATTACTGTCTAAATATGAGGCTAATTTGTCGATGCTACTTGGCATAAATCTGAATGAGTCGATAAATCTGTAATTTACAACTGTCCCCTTGACACTTTTCGAGAATGAAATATATTTTTCCTTGTTTATAGGTAAAAGATATAAAGAGCCCTCGAATGCAGTCGCTAATGACCTTATTAAAAAATGAGAATCATATCCGGATAAATTGTGGAATACAACGGGAACTACATGAGAATTCTTAAAATTTAAATTACAATCTTGGTGTGCGGCAGCGCGATAACGACCCGTAAAATGGCAGTGGTCTCGAACCTTTAGATCACTTGGAAGAAATTCTTTCTCGCAAATGTGGCAGGCTGTAGACGTCGTGAATTGATGATTTTGTACGGTGTTCAGTCTCTCCATCGGTGTGATATGTGTTAGGCGCGAATGCAGCGATTTTGATAGGGTTTTCAACTCCACCATAAACCACTGGATACAGTCTTTGCCACGGTATGATTTGTACTCGGAAAGTGCATCGTCATAGCTACAGCGCAGGTAATAACCGATACTGTGGGGCACATGGATTTGATATCACATTGTGTTCTTCTGTACCGGTATTATTGGCTCTAATAAGCACTCGAGATCGGCATACACGACGAATGGAACATCTTCTTTGAATTTGAAATTTTTGAATTTTAATATTCTCTCCTCACCCTCCGGAAAGACCGTTCGACATTTATTAATTTTTACACAGTCATCCGTGTGTTTTATTAGCAAATTTTCTGTTTTGAAATGACACAAACATCTGTCGCAGAGCCAAGTATGATGTGCATATTTTGAAATTTGCGAGCTGACCAGTCGAGAAATATTTTTGATCCATGAAAAGTGATGCACCGGATTGCTGTCTTCTTTTCCTTCTTCTTCTTCTTCTTCTTCTTCGCTCGCAGCTTCCTGCATGAGTAGGTGTATAGTAGGTCTATCGGACCTTTGAGCGCTCAAATATACTGGCAATATTTCAAGCTTTTCACGACGATGATCTTCTATGCCATATACGTTAATTGACAAACCATTCATTTTTTCAAATTTCGGTACGTCCTTTAGACTCATAGGAAAATTGAGCCCAGTGTACTGAAGCACTTCACTGAACGGCGGGTACGACGATTTTCGCTCACAATGTTCAGCTGCAGGGTAAAGAGCTGCCGTCACAGACCATAAGAAACAATAAGGGTCATCATTTATAATATTGACGACTGCACGTTTTAATTGAATTTTTTTCGGTAGACTTGTATACGTAGATAGTCCACCACGCAGAGGCATGTATTTGTTCATATTGACGACTAAGTTAATTATGGAAGAGAGAGACCAGCCGGATTCCTTTTCCGTAAACTCCTCAATTTTCACCAACAATTTATCCTTTACATGTACCCTGAACCACTCTTCCATGTCTGTCGAGGGTAAAATAGCTTGATTCTGCGTATTAAAGAATTTATTATCTTCCATTATTTCATCGAGTTTGGTGATGTGAAAACGGCAGGCTAGAATAACGTTAACTTTTAAGTTTCCTGCTTTGCTCAAAACCGCGGTTATTTTCGAGATTATCAGAGGTCTCGCGTCGTCAAGAAAACTTTGTACATCTTTGTGCTGTAGATTGATAACCACTCCAGTCCTAATTCTTTTCTTAAACGCAGTGTCCATGTCCCTCCACCGCACCTTGTCACTTTTCACAGCACCAGCACCACATTTTTTCAGCTTTTCACTCAGCGACATCAATGTCGCTATTGTTGTCTGAATACGAATTTTTTCACCTATTGTCGGAACGTTTGCACGTAACACTTTGCCCAAAATCTTCACATGTTTATCACTGAACTTTATCCACTTTTGCACTGAAGCTGGTCTAGATTTTTTTCTAATTATGGAAAATGCCTCCTCCATTAGCGCGACAGTCCTTTTACACATTTGCGCATCCATTTTTTTTTTCTTTTTTCCGAGCGGTAATATTTGTTTGAATGCACGGGAGAAAATGTGAGCTAGTGATGGGGAAACGCTTATATATATCAGCCAGAAGAATACCCGCTAGGGACACTTGAACGTTTTTCTTTCTCCATCCATGCTGATAACAAGAAAGCGACTAAGCGTGTCATAGCGGCATTCCATGAAAATCAAAGCCTCATTTTCCGGCGGTTTGTCAAAATATGTAAACACTGTGCAGGCTCAAGCGTGTTCAGACATGCAAGATGGCATCATCCGCTCTCGAAGGTAATGGGAGGACTCGAAACAGGTCGAGACACGTCGAAGGCGCATATCAGTATACCATTTTCCGTTAAATTTTTTTCTCCGTCAATACAGATTCAATCAGTTTGCCGCATTTTTCAATTCTTAATCTAAATCGCTCACGATCACGTGCAACTTCTTCCCACCGGCCTCGGCGAGCGGCTCTATACGCATAATCCCATGCATACATCACATGAATTTGAGCTCGAGTATCGAATCGAACGTGCTTTTCCATATTTTCAATCTCCTCTTCGTCCCAATTTCATCGCGGTTTGAAAAAATATATGCCGCGGCACCCTGCGCTACATCTGCTCACGCACCAGTCAGTGATAGGGAAACGCTTATATAAATTCGGTCAGAAGAATACTTGTTAGGGGCATTTCGACGTTTTTCCTTCAGGTGCCGAGGACCGGCGAGACACTATCATAGGCGCCTCTAAGATTTTATGTTCGGCCTTTTCCAGACTGCGGTCTGGTCCTTAACACACAAACAGAAATAATTTATGACCAACGATAAGGTTGCGACAAACAGACGCACTGGCCCGGGAGGGTAGCGTCGTGTGCGGTTGAAAGGTCTAACGCTCCGACGCACTATTTACTTGTTAGAGATAACAACATTCCAATGCCAGCACGAGAGACAAGCTGCACTGCAGCTGCCAGAAATAGCGGCATTCTAATACCACCCTCAAAACTAGCCCCCCCCCCCCCTGCAGAGACGCCAGTCTAACTGATAATCATCAATCAAATGCCGCCTTGAAAAATTAGGCGCACCACCGCTTCCAGAGATAGCGGCATTCCAATACCACCCTCAAAGCTAGCCCCCCCCCACCCCACCCCCTCCCAATGTATCGACCCATAAGAGATTAGGTGCCCTCCAGTTGTTAGAGATAGCAACTTTCGAATGCCACCATCAAAATCAGCCCCCACCCCTCCCGGGTTCATGTCTCGGCTAAGTGGTTCATGTCTGAGCTAAAAAATGTCGGTAAATGTCGGGGTAGGGATCTTGGTGTAGAACCGGTACTGTTTCTCTACTTGAATTTAACGAAAAAATTTAATCCCAGCCCTCTATAAATGACTTTGGCACTTTTTTACGCACCTTTAACGTCACCTGGCACTACTTTTCCCCCAAGCAAATCGCCTGGCAATATTATTTTCGAATTTTGAACATAATTAGCTACAATTAGACTAAAAACCAGCGCTCTATAAATTGAACACCTTCAATTGATTTTTCAACCCCTTTACGGCCGTACCACGCCCACCCCCACCAATGAAAGGCTGCCAGGCGCCCGAATCAATTAATAATGGTGTTAAGGCAGACTGATTATGTGGTTTTAATCATTCTATAAATTGCTGCCCTATTTCCATGGCTAGCTCTTAGACTATTCCGTTACCAAAAATCACTTCTCTCACGACAGAGAGAACGTCCGGATTGTAAAACCTCGAGGGTCCCGTCGCGTCTGTCGGCCAATCTGTATCTTTTGAGTCGAATGCAAATCTCGTTGCGTCTGTTGACAAGATTTGTATATTCGTTGAGCTATTATAAACCGAGCATTTTGTCGAGTAAAAGGGTTGAGATTGTCTCGTCAAAACCCAAACGGAATAAAGTAAATTGAGAGTCTAGTCGCGTCTGTCGACAAAACTGAATTGATTGTGTTAATTTGAATAAGTGTAAGTTGCGTATTTTGTCCTATTACATTGTGAATCGAAGGACCTCCGCCGTCTTGTCGAGGTCATACGTTATGAAGGACCGATTGTGAGGTATCGAATGTCAAGTATTGAAGTAATCAAGTAATTCAGAATAAACCTATATTTCTTGCTTCAAGTACTGTTCTTTATCGTTCTTGCAATTCCTTGTCGTTGGTCCTCCAACTGTACCCCTCCTTGCGATAGTCTCATTGTCAAGGGAGCTAGTCGGATTCGTAAATAAAATATATCGATAGTTTATTAGTTTTATGAAAATTAATTGGCGCTCAGTATTAAAATCGAGTTGTATATAAATAATTAGAGCCCTGCCAGCCGACGGACCACGGCCGCGGCAGGAGAAGGCATAGTAAATCGTCTGTAAAAAAATAGCCTGTCTTAATATTACCTACCACGGTATACTCTTTTAGGGTATACCGTGGTATACCGTGGTATAAAAATATCACGCTATACAGTGATATTAAATTACGCTACAATTGCTCGCTAAGGGCTCCTTTGGTAGCAAAGCCGCGTTTCTCTATTTTGTCCAGAACAGTTAGTATTGCCGACACATGCAAATCGAATTTTCATACGTCTGTTCATTACGCATGGAAAACCTAATTTGTTTTTCTTTGAAATATCAACAGTCTCGGAACACAGGGAAGGCAATTAGTTACCGACTCCGGCATACTCCTATATGGTGTGTATATGCTATATACACACCATACAAGTTGCCTTGTACGTTATGGGGATGATACTTCGTATAAAAAGGTAGTTTGGAAGACGATACCCTGCTAAACTACCTATGTATACAAACTGCCTTCGTATCAGTTTCGAGGACAGTCCCCAAATATAAAAGGCTACATAATCATATGAAATGATGTGAGGAATGCCCGCAAAGGGCTCCTCTGGTAGCAAAGCCGTGTTTCCTTACTTTTTCCGGAACAGTTAATACCAAAAACCGCCTTTGGCGAAAAAAAATTGGACAAGTACATGGTAAGTTCTTATCATACTCTGTATCACAAAACAAAATGTAATACCTCTATACACTAGGACCTTGATTTAACGGCCAGTGGCGGGACCGGCTTCGCATCGCACCTTGTTAAATCGAAGTAGCGTATGCCCGCCCATATGCTGTATCTGCGCATCGGCAGTCCGTGCTACGGGCCTGATCGGGGAGACTTTAAGCGTCCCCCACCATCTCCCACAACGCGAAAAACCGATCGATAAATGCGACATGGTGGGGACTGTTCAGTAAATCGCGGGCCATTAAATCGAGGTCCTAGTGTACAAAAATCATAAAAATATTCATAATGAGTATAAAAAAAGCAGTCTTCAGAATCTACCGAGAACTGGGATTTTTTAAAAAATTATCTTGAACAATTTGTTTTCTATGTAGAGTCTATGAAGTCTACAGGATCCCAAATATTTGCCTAAAAATGGAATTTCATTATTTAGCGTAGCATGGACTCTGCATCGAAATAAGAAGTCCATGCGACGCTGAAAAAAATAAATGCTACACGCCAAAATAAATGTTAACCATAGACGATGATAAAGACACTGATGACCCGGAGAACAACGGCAGATTCACGAAGAATGTATTAAGCGGTTATCATAATAACTCACTGCGACCGCTGAAAGATATTCCGAATCACTGTTTAACGTATTTGATAAAATTTCATCATTAAGGTAGTACCCATCATTAAGGTAGTACCCAGCTAGAACCACTCGAGACAGATTTTTCTGAAATTTCAATACAGTTTCATTCATAATAGAATCTAAATCTCCTAAAAATTTTAGAATGATCATCTCACACAATCCGGAGATAAATTATGTTAAAACTCGGTTCTTTTACATGCATCGCATATGCCATGTCGCTGTTTATGTCATATTCTCGCTAATTAAGCTTTTATCTCGAGACAGATTTTTACGAAAAACGTACACGTAATAAATAAAAAATATTTCGAATTTTCTCAATCGAGAGTTCCATAACCTCATACATTCCATTTACTCATACATTTTCGAGAGTTCCATTTACTCATACATTTTCGAGATATGAATGTTCAAAGTTCGAAATTCATGATTGTAAGCGGTCCGACTCTCTCTTGTTTCATGCGTGCCCGCTCACCGCGCTTCGCCTTGCCTACGTTTACGCTTATTCCCCGACACCGGTCGCCGAGGTACTACCTTAACAACCACAACTCTTTCCAAAAAAGATAAAATATGATGTTCTTAATCAAACACCCTCTCTGACAAATGTTTATTGCGCGTGTGATCGGAGATTTCTACAGAGCGATTTTCTATGATGCGAATTTGTCACTTTTCAATAATTAAAAATCTGCTGCTTTATAACAAGAAATAAATCATAAATGAAGATCGAGAAGACATAGTCGATATTTGGTGCGAGGGCATGAGATTTTCAGCACACGCAGAAGATGAATAATCGTTTTATTTATGTCGTGTTAACACAAGCGACGTGACTTTCAATTTCATCACTTCTGAAATACGGACAATAATTTATAAATAAAACATTTTTCATGCGACAGCTTGATATTTTAAGTAATAATTTATTGTTCGAACGCATTTATTTAGCCGAAAAGTGACGGGAATTTTTAAAAAGATTTTAAGGTTAAACATGGGATGTCATGTAGGTTCATTGCATGCATCCTTATGGGGATAATCACTTGTTCCATATCCAATTTGCGCAGTGGATTCTATCCACGCATAATCCTCAACGGTAATAAGCCCAATTGTCAAATCTTACCACAAAAAATCGCATTTAGCAGAAAAATATGCGATAATCCAATGCCACGGATCACGGATAATTTTTTTACATAAAACGAACAGACCTTATAGCTTTGTTCATTTAAGCGGCTGAAACAGGCGCCGCGGCGCTCGGGTCGCACGAGATGCGTAGTGTGAACGCACCTCAGGGTACACGCCTCCTTTGCATGTATTAGCGTGCGAATACCTACATTGCGTTTATGAGTGTGTGAGGTTGAGAAAAAAATATGAGAAAGATGCACGGTATGAACGCACCTCAGGTCACACATCGCCTTTGCATGTGTGCTTGCGGGAGTGCATATACCTACATTGAATTTATGAGTGTGTATGTGAGGTGAGATTTTATAATTGTGCACAATTATCGAAATGCCATAAAACGTGGCCCAAATCAGATAATTCGGGGTGCAATGGATAGAGCAATGTTGAATTCTATTATAAAAATGCTTTCAGAAATCTATATTCTTATACCAATTTTCTGTTATTCGCTGTATAAGAGATCCCACCAAAAACACCATGAATGGTGTACAAAAACTTGACACAAGTACTTTTCCTTGCGTCTTTTTTTTTATGCTTACAAAAAGATGTCAAACCCAAATATTTGACAAATAAACCTTTACAAAAAGACGTCAAACACAAAAAGTTGTCAAATAAATTCAAATGATCTAAGTCACAGTTGCCAAGTACATCAAGCATTTTCATTGTTTACATTTTTATTAACCGTTTATAAGTATAACAACGCTCGAAAACGTCTTGAAACGGGACTTAGGGACTTAATTAAAAAATTTAAGGTTTGAAATATTGTATTGAAAAAAAATTCGCATTAAAAAAAAAAATTCGAACGAAGTACTTGGCGAGTTATATAAAATGACTGTACGGACTACCTGTTACGAACTCGCCAAGTACTTCGTTCGAATTTTTTTTTTAATGCGAATTTTTTTTCAATACAATATTTCAAACCTTAAATTTTTAAATTAAGTCCCTAAGTCCCGTATTAAGACGTTTTCGAGCGTTGTTACTTACTTATAAACGGTTAATAAAAATGTAAACAATGAAAATGCTTGATGTACTTGGCAACTGTGACTTAGATTATTTGAATTTATTTGACAACTTTTTGTGTTTGACATCTTTTTGTAAAGGTTTATTTGTCAAATATTTGGGTTTGACATCTTTTTGTAAGCATAAAAAAAAACGCAAGGAAATGTACTTGTCTCAAGTTTTTGTACACCATTCATGGTGTTTTTGGTGGGATATGGTTCCTTTTTGCAAAGCATTATATATGTCGATATATATTTACGATGTAACTTCTATGTAAAAGCTTTAAATGGTGACTGCTATGCTCATGCTAGAATTGAACAATTTTTGACGGCATAAATTGTCTTGCCAAAATATTTCGTACAATTATGGAATGGTTTCATTATTTCACAACTTCAGAAGCCCCAATCTAGCCCCTAGCACACGAATTATCATTTGAATTTTTTTTATTAGATCGTTAGCAAGTTTAGCGAACTCCAAAGTGTTCTATGCGTACAAAATCCTATCAATGAGGTCTCTCTATTCTTGAAAGTGCTCGCATGATCCATTCAAATAACTTTGAGTTTCGATTCTTGATACAAAGCACCATCGCTGAGTTATAAAAATCACAAGCATTGCTTTTCTATAGTCGGTTCATAGTATTGAGCACTATCTTTTTTTTCGCGATGGAATAGTAGAGCTTCGTTTGTAAGATATAAATTAAACGCAGACTCAACCCGACCGCGACCCACGTAATTCTACTCATAAAAGCCATCATAGTCAACTGAACACAGGAAAATTCGACAAATCATTGCACTACCAAAAAAAAAAATCCCATGAAGCGATTTGATCCAGACAAACGCAGTCTATAACCGAATTGGTACAGGAAAATCAAGCATGTTGTCCGTATGCGCAGGTCCTTTGAAATTTGAATTGTCTGTACCGAACCGAGTTGTGAAAATTGTAATTAAACTTTGTTTACTTACAAATCACAAATGTAAATTAAAATTAAACTTTTTTTAATGGACTATTACAAATGCGATCTGTAATTGAACCCTTTGTAATTAAAAATTAGAAATATAATCTGTAATTGAAATTTTTACTTTTTTCAATTACCCATTACATATAAAATTTCTAATTACACTTCTTTTAATTTCAAATTATAAATGTAATTAGTAATTAAACTTCTGTGTAATTACACATTATAAATGTAATTTAAAATAGACAAGAATTTAATTACAAATTAGAATTGTAATTGAACAACGTTTAATTATAAATTATGAAAGTAATATATTCAATCAATTATTTGTAATCGATTAGACGAGTACAAATTCGCAATAAACAGATCCTCCGGAACATCATTCGTCACCCAGAGTTATCATTTTTTAATTAATTTTTACGTTGGATTATTTTTATGTTTTGCTCCCGATGGACATGTGGTGATGCGCTCCGTAGCACCAGATCCCCAGATCATGAGATCTTTTTTCCTGCCGTCCAGGTATCACTTTCGGTAGTTCTTGAGCAAAGGTCGACGGGCATGCGTCACCTACCGTCCTGGAATGGCCCCGCGCTTTGTGATCTTTGAGCACCAGGTCGTCGAGAAGGCGTTATTTGCCGTCCAGGCTCTGCGCTCCGTTGTTCTTGAGAACCAGGTCGACGGGAATGAGTTTTCCGTCATCCAGGTCTCACGCTTCCGTAGTTCTTGAGTTCCAGGTCAACGGGATTGGGTTTTCCACCGTCCAGGTCTACCGCTCGATTGTTCTCGAGTTCCAGGTTGACGGGAATGCGTTTTACGCTGTCCAGGTCTCGCGCTCTGTAGTTCTTAAGTTCCAGGTCAACGGCAAGGCATTACGCTTATAAATGGCGCGTAAGACCCGGACGCCAAGCACTATGGTGCGATCAAGCTGGACGCCAAGAAGTAACGCGCGATTAACCTGGATGCTAAAAACTATGACGCGATTGAACTAGACACCAAGAATTATGGAGCGATTAACCTAGGCATCAAGAACTATGGCGCGATCGACCTGGACACCAAGAACTATGACGCGATTGACTTAGGCACCAATAACTATGGCTTGGTCAACCTGGACGCCAATAACTACCGCGCGATCAACCTGGACGCCAAGAACTATGACGCGATCGACCTGGACGCCAAAAACTACGATGCGATCGACCTGGACGCGAAGAACTATGGTGCGATCGACCTGGACGTCAAGAACTATGACGCGATCGACCTGGACGCCAAGAACTATGGCGCGATTAACCTTAACACTAAGAACTATTGCGTGATCGACCTGGACGCCTAGAACTATGACGCGATTGACTTAGGCACCAATAACTATGGCTTGGTCAACCTGGACGCCAATAACTACCGCGCGATCAACCTGGACGCCAAGAACTATGACGTGATCGACCTGGACGCCAAGAACTATGGTGCGATCGACCTGGACGCGAAGAAGAATGGTGCGATCAGCCTGATCGCCAAGAACTATGACGCGATCGATCCGGACGCCAAGAACTATGGTGCGATCGACCTGAACGCCAAGAACTAATGTGCCATCAACCTGGATTCCAATAACTATGACGCGATTGACCTAGACACCTAAAACTACGACGCGATTGACCTGGACACGAAGAAATATGGAGCGATCGACCTGGACGCCAAAAACTTATGATGCGATTAACTTAGACACCAAAAACTATGGTGCGATCAGCCTGGACGAAAAATGTGCGTGGTGATGTAGGATTCGGGGATTGAACATCAAGATTTCTCGATTTCTCGGTCAACAATCTTGTCGGTCGCCTGGTCTTGTCTCGACTCATCAAAATGTTTCGAGACGAGAAAAGCCAAAATGTTCGAGACGAGAAATTTTTTGTTTCGTCTCGTGTTATGGAAAAGTTTCTCGTTTCGGTGGCATCACTATCGCGACTAAAAAAATCCTGAATCGTGGAGAAATACAATTCTCAATTAATGTTTACTCTACACAATTAAATAACTATTTAATAAAATAATCGCGGAAACGACTTTTAGGATAACGAATTTCGGGGCAATGCTGCACTACTCTAGAGAGATAGATACGGCATGTACGTGAGACGCTCCAATCTGTCACCACTCGTGGACCTAACCTAATTGGTGCGACAGTTCTTGGTGCGACAGATTTTGGTGCGACAGATGCGAAAATTTCGTGTGAAGTGATTGTACGTCGAATATAATTAATAAAATGCGATAACTCTCATATATCAATAGCTACAGCATTCATTTGGGTACCGATCGAAAGAGAAAAAAAAATAAAAAATATACGTGTTAATATCATTGCCGAAGTCCGTATAATTAATTAATAATTAGGAAAATAAGTTTCGTTATATAGAAATACTCCTATGTATAAGCAAGTTGTGCGGCGTATAAGAGGCTGTAGTACCTGTCGACATGTCGGTATAGGAGGCAATGTACTTGTCTCGAGGCACTACCGTGCCTCTTGATTGAAAATTACCCCCACCACGGCGAATCGTTTCGTTTCGAGAAAAGAGATACTCGTTGGGTGCGTTCCACTAATCGCCCGCAACGCTCACGGCCGGCGATTTAGCGTGGTTTTTCGAGCGCCGCGAGCGTTGCGGGCGCTAAGTGGAACGGACCCGTTGAGTCTCGGCGACATAAACACATGTATACATGTACTTGTCCCGAGACTCTACCGAGTCTCTAGATTTACTTTTGTTTGAAATATCACAGTCTTGGAAAAAACAGGGAAAGCAATTGTTTACTGACCATGGTATATGACCATGTTCCTTCCGCATGGAAAAGCAGTTTCAAAGAGGGTACCCTAAGGGCCGATTTCTTCACCTCTGGATATGTTCCGGTTAGAGTTATCCACCAGATAACCCATGCTAAAAGCATAGGATATCTGGTGGATAACTCTAACTGGAACATAACCAGAGGTGAAGAAACCGGCCATAAACCGGCTTTGTATACAAAGACAGTTTCGAGGACAGTCGAGTTTTCATGCGTCTCTCCATTGTGCATGGAAAGCCTAATTTGCTTTTGTTTGAAGTATGAATAGTCTCGGAAAAAACAGGGAAGGCGATTTATTACCGACCACGGTATACTCGTCATAATGAAGTGTATGAAGTGTATATATAAATACCATACCATTAGCCTTGTATTTTTTTGGGCGGTCCTTTGTATACAAAGCTATTTTCGAAAATGGTCCCCTAAAATGCCTTTGCATATATACATATAAGCAATTTTGCGTACGGCTATGTAAAATACAAAGGCAGTTTTGAGGACGGCTATATAAAATACAAGGGCAGTTTTGAGGATGGCTATATAAAATACAAGGCCATAGAATGATAACAGGTAATGTACTCAACGAGAAATCCGCATATTATTGGTTAAAAGCTCCATTATATTATCATTTATTGCGACTAATGGAAAAAGGTCGTAAAGCGACAAATTTATGCCCTTTTGAAATTCTTCAAGGTCAAAGGTTATATATGTCAGATACGATCATACGATCAGGGTATTAAGAGGCGCGGTAGAGCTTCGAGCCAAGTACATTTCCTCCTATACCGACATGTCGAGAGGTACTGCAGCCTCTCATACGCCACACATCTCGCTTATACACGGGAGTATAT
The DNA here is from genome assembly GCA_963564615.1 of Rhorus exstirpatorius. NCBI lineage: Eukaryota > Metazoa > Arthropoda > Insecta > Hymenoptera > Ichneumonidae > Rhorus > Rhorus exstirpatorius. The sequence continues at coordinate 6,017,352 of OY751316.1, forward strand.
CTATATAACGGAACTTATTTTCCTAATTATCAATTAATTATACAGACTTCGGCAATGATATTAATACGAATATTTTTTATTTTTTTTCTCTTTCGATTGGTACCTAAATGAATGCTGTAGCTATTGAAATATGGGAGATATCGCATTTTATTTTTTATTTTTGACGTACAACGATCATCACGCTTTCGCTCCGCCAGTTTTTCGCTCTGCTAGTTTTTCGCTCCACTGGTTTTTCGCACCACCGTAAATATAACCGCACTAACCGTCTTGGGTCCCGTGTCACGCTGCACAGTGGTCCAAATCCCGAATTGCTGGCCAAAAATATAAGGCATCATTGAATCGCTATCAGATTTATTACTAGGGGGTTTTTGAGGTCGCGAAGTCAAATTCCCAAAAAACAAAATGGTGGCCCAAAAACGGCGGATAATTTTATTCAAACTTGAATCAATCTTCATGGAATTTGGTACTGCGGGGTTTTCGAGGTCGCTGAACACGAATCTGAAGTCAAATTTCCAAAAAACAAAATGGCGGCCGAAAAATGGCGGATAATTTTATTCAAACTTGAATCAATCTTCATGGAATTTGGTACTAGGGGGTTTTTAAGGTCGCTGAACACGAATATGAAGTCAAATTTCCAAAAAACAAAATGGCGGCCCAAAAATGACGGATTATTTTATTCAAACTTGAATCAATCTTTATGGAATTTGGTACCAGGGGGTTTTGAATAGAAATAATTTATTATTACGTACATGTGTAGGATATAGTATATTGGGAAAGTATGTAAATGTAAATACGAATTTAAATACAAATACTTATTTATTAAGAAATTACATTAAATATTACATTCATATAATAAAATGATGTAAAGGCACTTAATGAATGATGTGGATTATTGGATATGAAGGTCAAAGACGAAGCATCAGTTACGTTAACGTTTCGACCCGAGTGCGGGCCCTCCTCAGAACGAATTTATTACATCTATCGAAGAGAGTATACACATTAACTTAGCTACAATTATTTAGCACATTAACTTAACTACAATTATTTTTTTAAATTATATATATATCTAATATGATAAAAGGCACTCAATCTTAAAGGCTCCAATTGTCATCCGAATCGCTATCATTATTATCGCTAGAGTCGCTCCAGTCAGACATTGCAACTACTCTTGGTTTGGTTGCAGTTGGCGATTCCAACAAAGCCATGGCTTCACGCGATAATGATTTGCTTGACTTAGCTGGTAGTTTACGCAAACTTGAGATAACAGGGACAGATGCAACCAAAAGCCGCGCAAAAACATCCTCCATATTTTGTTTCCTACTAAATTTTCTAGCAAAGTCTAGTCTAAATGATTTTATATATTTATTGCAAGATTCCTGGGCTTCCTCGGACATCTGTCCTATCGGCAACATGAAAACCCCTATTATTTTTGCGCCGTGAATTAAAAGTTTGTGCACAGTAGTCGGCATGTAATACCAAGGATATAGTAGCACGTATCTACGGGCTGTTTCTACAGCGTATTTTTCAGATTCATCAACATTTATTTCAAACCCGCACGATATTATTTGCAAGATCACGTGGAATCTTTTGATTAGATCCTCATCTATTCCCGTTAGAGATGCGGCAACATCGGAATTTTGAAAGAAACGACGAGCAGTATTACCGTCATTCGTGCTACCATATCCTTGTTTTGGTTGATCAATCAAAAGTCCCAATCGTTCACGGAAACCTTTTTGGATGGTCTTTTTCCGACTTTCGATGCTTTTCTTATCGGCCTGCCATTTTTTAATTTCTAATCTGTATGAAATATGTATAAGGCACTCGAAAAGACGAATCCACGCGTGCAGTGGTGACATCCCATATTGTAAATGATCTTCATTTATTTTCCCCTTCAAAATGTTGTCGATGTCGTTGAATTCTTTGGATGTAGCACCTCAATGATAACATCGTTGACTTGATGCAGTAGATGTTAGTGAATTGCAGACTTTTCCATCAACCATTGTTAAGCCCAATTTGTAGGATACAATGACTTCTTTTCCGTTCACAATCGTATGAAAAGGTTGAAGCTGCTCTTCTTGTTCCTTGATGTTTTGAACTTCATTTCGGGTGCCTTCTGCAGTCTCTTTCAAAAACTCGATTTTTATTGGCCTACAGAATCGAGGGGAGGAGGGTCGTGGATTTTTCCACACGGTTAATCCTTCGTTATCACCCCCGTCAACAAACACGAGCTGCAGCGGCACGAGGGAAGTGAAGAAAATAGTTGCGTCTGTTTTATCTCCGTCGTCATTATCAAATTTTTGTTTCAATGTACTTTGCCCAGATGTTCCGTCGCATCCCCATTTGCAAACAAAATTCAATTTATAAATTTCGCTGGATGGGAGGAGATGCAAAACTTCACTTTGCAATGCTAATATGCGACTCGCTGTGTGGTCTAACAGTGCTTGAAGTTTTACCGCAGCTTTACCCTCAGTAATCGTGATGTCATCTTTGGGTAGATAACATTTTTTCTTCGCCTCTAACACAGATTTGTACGAGGGGTACACCTTCGAATTTAGTTCCAGTGCTCCAGACCGTATTCCCTGATATACATGTTTAGACATGCGGTATTCAATTATAAGAGATATCGCAGCATCAGCGGAATAACGATTGGTCGTCATGTCCGTAACAGTGCGTAAGGCTTCCTTGTATTTGGACGCTTTTGTAGGACTGCCCAGAGCAACCTCTTCCACCACTTTTGCTGCATCCAATTTTCCTGCAGCTCGAAGACTCATGTGTATGGCAAATGCAAGCTCTTCGGCACTGGACTGCTCACGAGTTGCTGCAGTTTTTCTCCGTTTCGACCGCTCACTGGAGTCCTCGAAGCTCTGCGAATGTCAACCAGGCCCACGAACTGCATCTGAATCTTTGTTTCCCTTCGAAATTTCCGTATTATTTACAAAGGTGACGATTCTGCTTAGCCAATCCGTATTTTTCTCCATAAACCTCGCCTTCATTCTTCTAGCTGTTTGCCATTTGTCTTTCATATCATATAATAACTTGCGAATTGTTTGTTTTTCATCCGCAGATAATGTGTATGAGCAATGGAATTTTTTAGACAATTCGACCTCCAAGATTTCGTACACGTCATTCGCATTATCATTCAAGTGATCAGCGAATAAATCAAACAACTCCTTTCGCGTGAAATTGACCGCCTCACTGCTATCACGAGAGCCTGGAAAATCAATTCAAAAGTTAGACAATAATAGAAAATTTTTAAGAATCAGTAATGATTTGTTAATGAAAATGATAGTCGAATCTGGTACAATAATAATTATATTTATGAGAAACAAATCACTTAAATTCGCACCCTACTGTGGTGCACTTCGCACAGTATAGTATACATGCCGCGCCAGCACGCGCCGTGCCTGAATTCCCGCGTCCATTTATTAAAAAACTCACCATTACCAGAGGGGCAACTTGGTGCACCTAATTTTTTGGTGAGGTATTACTCAAGAGTGTATACAATAACGTGGCACTTCACCAGGATTATAATTATTTAGAATTATTAACTTTTACTCAACGTGAACATAACTTTTTTCCGCAGCGAGCACGAGAATTTACGGTAGATGTTCACAATATTTGTTGCTCGGTGTATGATTAATATAAGAAATCGCAATGATATAATAAGTGTACTTACATCCAGGAAGAGACTCCATTTTGCAGAATTAAAATAACTAAATTTTACTTCAAGATATATCACTTTGAATACAACGATATTTTTCCAGCGTAGCGCACGACCGACTATACCTGTTCGAGCGCTCCGTTACGAATGAGATCCCAACGGCTAAATGCAACACCTGCAACTTACCGACCCTTGGAAGGGTTCCCCGAAATACCCCTCTACCTGACCCCACAGGTAGAATTCCTTGAATATAAACTTCATTTTTCGGTTTTTAGCCAGCAATTCGGGATTTGGAACCACTGTGACTCGGGTCGAAACGTTAACGTAACTGATGCTTCGTCTTTGACCTTCATATCCAATAATCCCCATCATTCATTAAGTGCCTTTACATCATTTTATTATATGAATGTAATATTTAATGTAATTTCTTAATAAATAAGTATTTGTATTCAAATTCGTATTTACATTTACATACTTTCCCAATCTACTATATCCTACACATGTACGTAATAATAAATTATTTCTATTCAAAACCCCCTGGTACCAAATTCCATAAAGATTGATTCAAGTTTGAATAAAATAATCCGCCATTTTTGGGCCGCCATTTTATTTTTTGGAAATTTGACTTTCGATTCGTGTCCAGCGACCTCAAAAACCCCCTAGTCTCAAATTCCATGAAGATTGATTCAAGTTTGAATAAAATTATCCGCAATTTTTGGGCCGCCATTTTGTTTTTTGGAAATTTGACTTCAGATTCGTGTTCAGCGACCTCAAAAACCCCGTAGTACCAAATTCCATGAAGATTGATTCAAGTTTGAATAAAATTATCCGCCATTTTTGGGCCGCCATTTTGTTTTTTGGGAATTTGACTTCAGATTCGTGTTCAGCGACCTCAAAAACCCCTGAGTAAGAAATCTGATAGCGATTCGATGATACCTGCTATTTTTGGCCAGCAATTCGGGATTTGGAACCACTGTGCGCTGAAAGGCCGAAAAGACGCGATACCGGCGCATCTTGAAAAAATATTTATCTCTGGATAAATATTTTTTTCATTCAATGTGGTCCTGTGTTAAAAAAGAAGAATTTTCGTTCCGTTTTCTTTTTTTCTTAAATAAATGGTGGAAAAAAAACAATTATACGTACGCGACTTCGCAGACCACATGTTATTGGGGTTAATTTACTCAGCTCGGCCCCCTTTATTACCCCTATCATTTTGTGCCCCTAATTTTGGGACACCCTGTATACATATCTGTGCGCGTTCATAGTGGTATCGCTTTCCGATTAAGAGGTTATGTCAGTGTATTTCGAAATAAATAATGATTAAACAGCAATTCAATAGTGTTTAGAGTATATTAATAATCAGCATTTTCATTTTTTACGTTGTTTATGTTTTTTAATCATTTATGAGTAAGCACAACGCCGGAAAACGTGTTATTACGAACTCGCCAAGTACTTCGTTTGAAGCTTTTCAATTATTATTATTTATTTAATTAAATTTGTGCTGAAGCAGAGCGAGGATTTTGCCAATGAAACGAATTTTGGCAATAAAGAATCGTCGAGATAGAGATCTCTCGACGAAGAAAACGTGAGTTTGAGGGACGAGTTGCTAAGAGCTCTTCAGGAGAGCAAAACGATACAAAAAGAAAATATTAAATTGAAATTACAATGCAAAGAAATCATCAAGTTCACTTGAAATTTAAATATCATTTAAACAATAATCAAAAAGTTTTAAAAAATCTCGTCTACTTTCCAAATTCATAGATTTTATTATCATTGAAATAATAAATAAATTAAAGCGTTCATTCTTTTTCAATTTCGGTTTTTTTATAAATTAATGAAAGTAAATTAAATGAATTTAGATGCAATTGAGAAGGTCGGAGCTTGAGCTAAATTGATAATAATTGATGTAGTCGAATAATAATAATTATTTAAAATATCAGAATGAAATAAATCTATAAATTCGAAAAGTAGACGAGATTTGTCATCAAGCACTTTAATTATTGTTTAAATCATATTTAAATTCAAAGTCAACTTGATAAGTTTGCATCGTGTAATTTCGATTGAATATTTTCTTTTTGTATCGCTTCGCTCTTTTCAAGAGCTCTTCGTAACTCGTCCCTCAAACTCGCGTTTTCCTCGCGGAGAGATCTCTATCTCGACGATTCTTTATTGCCTAAATTTGTTTCATTGGCAAAACCATCGCTCTGCTTCAGCATCAATTTTATGAGATTCGCCTGTGAAATATTTTAATTTCTTGCATTGCTCGAAAAATCTTTGTACTCTCGTTGCTCATATGTTCCAATTCATATGCTCATAATTCCTTGATGGAATTCGTCATCGTGATCTCGAATTTTTCATAGCTCTCGCATCGAGCAGGACAATCCTCTTAGCCACGATCGTGTTCCATCGACGTCGAGTTAGACCGAGACACTACGCTCTCTCGTGAAGATTCCGAGGGTCGACTGTTTTCCTTGCTGGAAGATTCGTATCTGTGACTGATTTCTTTGCCAGATCCCACGTAATAAATAAATTGCGAAATGTTTCTAATAATGCTTATATTCATTTATTTATTTATTTAATTTTGATTTTTTAAATAAAGCTTTTCAATTATTATTATTTAATAACATCAATTATCAATTTAGTTTAACTTCTGATCTGAGCATAAATTTTATGAGATTTGCCTGTGAATTTAAGTTAAGTTTTCTTACATTGCTCGAAGAATCTTGACCCCGAGAACGTTCCTTGGGCTCCAATTTTTTTCTTGCTCCTTGCCATCACCCGGAGGAGAGATGTATTACTAGATTTATTTTTCCCCGTCGATATACCCTCGCACGTTATATATTTTCTTTTGCGGAGAACCGGACTTTTCATAGTTCATTGGATTTTCCATTTGAAACTTTAGCCGTTAACAGAGACGATTCTGCTTTTTCTTTGTCTCTGAGCTTTATCGCAGGGAGATTTTGAGTTTCCTGCTTGAAGCTGAGCTGCAAAAACGATGGCTGTGATCGTCTTTGGGTGATATTGCGTGTTGGGTCACGCAACGCACTTCCCAGCCATTGCTTGACATGAATGAGCTTCAAATCTTCGAGGAACGAATCATTCATCACCGTGGTATTAAATTGTCAGTTTGTTCGAGTCTGTTAAACAAATCATTTGTAACAAGGCAAGTTTGCTTATGAGTATGGCGAGAAATCATTACTCTCAGCGTAAAGGGGACAAGAGTTTGTTGATGACGTTTTCTCTTTGACAAAGAATTTGGAGGTACATATTGTTTATTTTGAATTTTAAATTTTGAATTTTGACCAATCACATTAAGAATATTGCTGATGGCGATATCGCTTGAGCCAGCTCTGAGTGAGTGTCCTAGCGGCGCTTCTACATAGACAGGATGAAAAGTATACTGTTTGGCTTAATGTAGTACCTCCGCGACCGGTGGCGGGGAATAAGCGGAAACGTAGGGAAGGCGAAGCGCAGCGAGCGAGCACGCATGAAACAATAAGAGAGTCTGACCGCTCACAATCATGAATTTTGAACTTTGAACATTGATATCGCGGAAACGTATGAGTAAATGGTTATTATGGAACTCGATTAAGAAAAGTCGAAATATTTTTATTATTTATTACGTGTTCGTTTATCGTAAAAATCTGTCTCGAGATAAAAGCTTAATTATTAAGAACGTGACATAAGCAGCGACATAGCATACGCGATGCATGTAAAACAACCGAGTTTTAACATAGTTTATCTCAGGATTGTGTGAGATGATCATTCTAAAATTCTTAGCAGATTTAGATCCTATTATGAATGAAACTCTATTGAAGTTTCAGAAAAATCTGTCTTGCGTGGTTATACCTAGGTACTACCTTAACATGAAATATAGGTGCGAGAAAGATATAGCGAATTCGACTCGTTACACTGGTTCGCACTGAGTGCAGTTTCATCCTTTTCTACCATACGCTTTGGAAAGATGAAAATACAAATGCACCACCACTGTTTTGTTTTTTCCACGATTCAGCATTTTTTAATCAATATTGTATTTTATTTATATTATACTGCTAGACTCATAACTGTACATAAATTGTCCCCCCCTACCCTCTGAGTACAGTTCTTCATTTTTTGTTTAGGTGGAGTAAGGAACATTAACGAATAAATTATACTGTTATTATATCTTTTTTAATTGATTTTTATTTTCAGCGGGGTTCAGCCATTAATTTTAATGAATTAATTTTTTTTTTTTTGTTTTGCGACCTCTCGTCGTCGCACTTTCCTCCCAGCTCGTTTCCACCGTGGTGGTCTTGTATGTTCACCTGAAAAAAAAAATAAATTGAATTAAGGATATTTATTTTCAAGAAGAAATGGTTAGAAGTCTTTCAATGTGACTCCGCCGATTAACGGAACTGTCTCTGCAGGTAGGATAATTTCTTAATTTTCAGCGAACCGATTGACATTTGGGCAAAAAGAAGTGTCAACTTCTGCTCTGTTAATTAATAAAAAACATAACGCTTTTCCTTTGTTCAAAATATCATAATCCGTTCTGCAAAAAAAAAGAGCAACTCATGGGCTGCACGACATGTCGACAAACCATGGTTCTGTGCATCATCATTCGAATTCTTTGCGCTGCGACACAACGTTCACTGGCATATTGTAGCTAGTGTGACAACGCTGTTACATCCTGCAGGCATATGAATAATGAATAATGATGCACCATGCTTTATGCCAATATGTTGTGCTGCATTCTTTCTTCTATCACTAGCTGATGCAACGAGTGTTTAACCTCCCCATTGGAGCCTATGCGATATATATTAATTTTTATTTGTAACTTACCATTATTGGGTGGCTCGACATCCTCTGGTTCCTCCTTTGGAGAGTGCGTCGACTCCGGCTCACTTGCAGCTACTAAGAAACGAAACAGAAAAATTTTATTAAAAATTATGAAATTTTTTAAGTCCGAAATGAAAAACACATTGCACTTTTTTTTTTTACATGCCACCACATCAAAAAATCATAAAAATTGAACTTACCGATGTTTTTGTTTTCATTTCCGCTGGACTGAAAAAAAAATTTAATTATTCATTTTTACTTGCTTGTATCAATTACAATCATAATTTTTACTAATTTCATTTGTTAAAACTTACCGGCTCCATGATGTCGTAAAGATTCAAATTCATAAAAAATGGCGGGTGGCGAAGGGGAAGGTTTGATTCAACGAACTTTTTATTACTGACTTTTTCATAAAATAAAATGAAACGACTGGAATTGAACCAAACACAGCTTGGATGAACCAATCTCAAGGGTGCCTCCCCATGCAGTGTAACTTGCGTGTGCGTAACTTGCATCGACCAATCAGATCATCATATCACCTCCATAAAGATAGCCGCACAACTTTGACTTTTTAACTTTTTTGTTTGTAATCGTTTGTTGGTCGTTGGGTGAAGATTAGTGAATTCATTAAAACGTTCGGCGGTCAATATTATTTTTTCAAATAAATAATTAAAATTGTAGCGTTATGTTGGTCGAACGCCAAACATTTTTTATTATCAGCAAAATTGGTTAATTAAGAGCTTATTCAATGTAGAATCGGTGGGGGTCAGGAATATTTTTTTTTATTCACGATATTTGGTGGTCCGTAGTTTACCGCATCCATAACCCATCATTATGACTAGTTCAGACCGGGCGCGATGAGCGATATCCAATAAGAGCTCTGCTTTTCTGAAAAGCAGAGCTCTCATTGGATATCGCTCATCGTTCCCGGTCGCCCGGTCTGAACTATAGGCATTACGCTTACGCGTACACTCTATGGGGCGGCAACATAAGCTTCTTCCTTTTACTACACTTTTGCACTTTTATAGGGACTTCCTAGGGATTTTAAACTACCAGCCAATCGCATTCTACTTGCAAAATGCAGAAAGTATAGACTTATAAACCTATACTACCCGAGACGAAGCGGGAAGAAAAGTATAAACAGCAACCAGCAACGTACAACGTGTGGCGACAAAACAAAGGACGAGGAGAAAATGGCCAGCGACGACGAGGTAAGTTTTTCTTCATTATTAATAATGATTTTTCATGCTTTTTACTGCTTTTTGGCTATAAAGTTTATAAAAAATGGTTAGAAACATAATTTGTATTACAGTTGAACATCGACAACGAGATCGGGTGGCGCGATATTGGTAAGTACGGTTACGAAAAAAAATATACAGCTTGTAAAATGACTGCAGCGTTTGTATAGGCTAGTTAATAATACAAATATTTGTAATTGCCTATTTTCGTTACTTTTGCGAATGTTCGTGGTTTTTTTTCGACAAAACCATTTCGGCACTATCAATGATAATCAAGCAGGGAGCATGAAAAAGTTTGGCTCGGATACATTTTTCAAGCTCCATCGTCTGATTATCATTCTTTAGTGCTGAAATGAAGGGTTTTGACAAAAAAAAAACGCGAAAATTCGGAAAAGTAACCGAACTAGACAATTACCAAAGTATTTAGATTGCTAGCCTGCAGAAGCAGCTCTTGTTGATTTTTCAATGTCATATCTTGGATTTTCTTCATGGAATAGCTAAATAGCCGAGAAAAAAATTGATATTGTTTGCTTAATTTTATTTTATTTGTTATATTTAATTCTTTTTCAGATTTCGATAATGAAGAGGAGCCTCGGCAGAGGCAGACGGAGGCTGGCGAGGGTGATTTAGAAGTCGACGATGCTCGCGGAGGGGCTGCCGCTGTTCAACGCCAAAATCCACCTGCTCCCTCACCCCGTGATTTTCCTCCGCTGCGTGGTGCTGCTCCGCTGCGTCGTGCGGCTCCGCTGCGTGGTGCTCCTCGGCTTCGTGGCAGTCCTCCGCGGCATGACGCTGTGGTGGCTCCGGCAGTGGCTCAAGGACAAATATGGACGCTGAACGATCAAAGATGTAAGAATGGTTTAAATTATATTTATAAATATTAAAGTAAGGATTTTTTCGTTTCGATTTGAACAATTGATTTGAAATTTTTTTTTTCTAGATGAGCGAACGAGGATGGCTCAACGACATTGGAACGCTCAAAGCAGGATGGTAGACCTCCTCTATCAAATGAGCGACCCATTGCGTCGTACCAATCGAAATCGTTCTGAAGATAACGCCGATGAGCAATGAAAAAAATTTGTTTAATTATTACAATTAATATTATAGCTAATATTATTTTATGTTACTATATTAGCTTTGTACTTCCGAAAATTATTATAATATTAACATTAAAATATTCAGCTACCACAAATTAATAATGTTTCTTATTGGGAGACAGAAGTTTTCTTGAAACCGTCACGATTTTCGAAAGACCTGAAAAATAAAAAACAATATGATTTTTTTATTTAAAAAAAAAAAATTATAACCGTGCTTATAGGGGAAAAACGAAAAGAAAAATAAAACACGGTAACGGCCCCATCCTATAGCCTAAAAAACTCTTTTCCTTTCCCACGCCAGCTCATCAACTTCACTCTCGCTACTAGTCCACTCGCACGCTTAAACCTTACATATCAGCTAAACCTAATACTCCTTTCCGGTCAATCTCACAACCGTCAGCACCTTAGCTCCAGTTTGCCCTTGGTCCCACGGGCCTTGTTCCTCTGTCTTGACGACATCCCCTCCACTCTCATTAAGTCCTCTCCTTCCTTCACCTCATTAGCACTGCAGTTCATCATTAACAGTCAATCATTTCGGACGTGCACTCCCGAATTAACCGTACATAGAATAAACTATCAGTCTAACATATCTCAAAGTCTATCTTCATTGCAACTCTATTAAACCCGTTCGCCCATTACAACACATTTTGGAAATTTTTCATATTTTGCATATTTTCCAAAAAATAAATGAGAACATTAATTTTTTTATAAAGATCTTTTTTATTGAAAAAAAGGATTTTTTCATTTATTTTGGAAAATATGCAAAATATCAAAATTTTTCAAGATATGTTTGATCTTTCTTTTTTTTACTCTCATGAGTATCATTAGAAATTAATTATGTTTTATTTTATTAAAAAAATATATATATATATTATATATACTTATGCATGTAGTGTGAATTTAAGGTAATGATTAAAAAATATATATAGTGTAACGATATCGCAAAGCCCCCTCCCCCATTTTTGTAATACGCTACGATGATCAAGTCGAGCGCGCCGAGGAGACGCATCGCGCGTCGTGAGAATCCGGCTTAATGGCGGAGAGGGGATGAAGTCGAGCAAACCGAACAGACGCGTCATAAGGATCCGGCTTAACAGCGGAGAGGGGAGAGGCGCAGAGGATTCTGGGACACGGCCCAGGACGGGTATAAAACGAGGGATTTCGGCTACTGGAAGGTACTTCCCTCCGAGACCGGAGAAGAGGACGGAGCTCTAACCAGCCGACTCTGCTCTAGCTCGGAATGACCCTCGAAGTCCCAACGAGACAATTACTCTGCCCGACGACAGAACGCCATTAGTCAATTAAAATCACCTAAAGAATTTAGAGTTTGTATTAGAATCCAAGTTTCCTCATCCGATTCCGAGTGCCAGCAACGGATTTCCTTGGGATGACCTCGGATTTCCCGCCGTTGGGCTCTACCAAAAATATCCGCTTAATTTCCGAGTACTAGCAACGGATTTCCTTGGGATGACCTCGGATTTCCCGCCGTTAGGCTCTACCTAAAATCTTCCACTTAAAATTCCGAGTGCCAACAACGGATTTCCTTGGGATTACCTCGGATTTCCCGCCGTTGGGCTCTACCTAGATCGTCCGCTTAAAATTCCGAGTGCCAGCAACGGATTTCCTTGGGATGACCTCGGATTTCCTGCCGTTGGGCTCTTCACTCCTAATTAAAAACCTACCTCTTCTATCATTGGAGAAATTTGAATATAACAAGGACACCATGAGCTGTTGTGATACGAAAAAAATATATTATGAATAAAACATAAGAAATACGAGAGAAACGACTGTAACGAATAAAATAAATTAAAACATATTTGAGTCTCTTTTCACCTGCTCCGTATATCAACGAAGCGCGAATTCACGCATAGCGTGAATCCATGTCATAAGGACAAAAGCGTACCGTTACAATAGATATATTGTTTGAATAAATATCTGGAAATCGCACTATACGTAAATTATATACATCAAAATTACTCAATCATTATTATATATACTTATGCATATAGTGTGAATTTCAGGTAATGATTCAAACATATATATATATAGATATATTGTTTGAATAATTACCTGGAAATCGCACTATACGTACATTATATACATCAACATTGTTAAATGATTATATATATATATATATATAATGGAAGTTCCTTCCTGGTATATTTTGGGGTTTTTTTTTAAAGAATAAACAATTGTATTTCTCTGCAAATAGAGTGGGAAACTCTCTTTATTACAATTGTCGTACAAATTAGAATTATTAATAATAACAATTACAAGTGTTACGTCCCGCGACTTTCGGGACTTTTGCATCGATTTGAGATTACTTATATCTTGTAATTCTCAATAAAATTCAATACGAGGAAAGGGACCCGGTCATACGAGAGAAACGTTTTTTTTCTTTGGAGAACTCGGATAGTTCGGGCTGTCTTCAAATCAAGTCGTCGACACGAAGATGGTCTCAAGTGAGCATAAATTATCGAGAGGTGACGCCATGGCGGCGTCGATATCGCAGCTCTTTATAACAAAACGTCCATCGTCGGGCGTGAAGAAAAACATCCGTCGATGCTGAAGAAATCTTTGGCCATGGCATCAGATTACTCAGAAGTGGTGGGCCTTTGTGCACAACAAAAAGCAATGTGCATGGGACACTAATACAGGCCGAGTGCAAAGTCTTTGCCTTCGTGAGAACCACAGGCGGTCTCTTTGGGTGTGTGTGAGAAGGAAAGCAGGAGAGACAGAGCGTGTATGGCTCATCTAAAGCTAAGTGACCGGTGATCCTCTTTTTCCTTATCCCCGAATGAAGACTTTATGAACTGAATTCCCGAAAGTACGTGAGTGAACGGATGTAAAAATGTAAAATCAAGAATGAGCATGGGTACCTGGGTCAGGTCATCGGTGATGGTAAAGGTGGCGTTAAATTATAGATTATTGCATACAAATGTTCAATTGTATTTTAAACTAGGTCGGGATTTCCATGAATGGAAATTGGTCGAAGAGAAGAGAATTCTTCTTTGAATCTTTGTTGTTTTTCTTTTTTTTTTTTCTTGCTCCGAAATTATGGGAGGTTTTAGCCTTGTTACGACTTTTTGGGTAAGGCGTCTGGAAAAAGTCATCGGATAATTCTCATGGACGGTCTACATGAGCTCTGCACGTGATCGATAAATTAACGCAGTGGTCGAGTCAGGGAGACTCGATGGAAGAAAGATTTCGACGAACCACCCAATCATCGACGACCAAAATTAAACAAACTTTTGAGAATATCTGTTTACGCTTGGACTGTTATTGGACTCCAATTTAATGAGCACAGAATGCACGAAGAGGACGCCGAGTCTATAGCCAAAGAAAGAAGCAAGCAGCGCTTTGTCCCAAGTCCTGGGATTCCGAAGGCGTATGTCCCATCGACATACGAATCCAAGCCCTCGCCTACGAAGGAGGGGCGACACCAAAATTCGGCATCGAATCCAACAAAGACCCCCAAAAGCGTAACAAGCGAATTAATAATTAACGTTTTTCTTTTAATTAAAAATGACCAAATTCAAAGATTTCAGGAGATTTCGTAATGCATGGATAAAGGTTTATGTGGAAATGAAAATTGTGAACGAATCCTTTTCCTATAATAATTACGAGTTTGATGAATAAATGGATGTGTGATAGTTGCGTGAGCATGAAGATAGATCTTTCCTGTAATGACAAGTAAGAGAAATGATAAGCCGGAATTATGAAAGTGCATAGGATCCGAAGCATATAGATAGAATTTTCAATTGTTGTAACAAACGTAGAATCTGAATAACTGGTTAATAAATCTGAGAATTTTGAGTAATTGAGATATGGCAAAAATGATTTTATTTTGTGTAATTATTGGAAAATTTGGAATGAATTAATTATAATCCAAAAGAAATTGCATGTCATACACCATTGCATCAGAACCTCCGCATGGAGAATAATCAAAAAAAGAAATAGGAATGAATGGAATGAGAGAAAAGATCGAACGAAATCCAGAGCGAGAAAGATACAGAGAAACAGAGAAGAAGATGTCACCGAACGAGAGTACGAATGAGAAAAGACGAATGGATGTGTATGTATGTGTGTGTGACATCGAGAGCCTATGGCGGGTCAACGCGTGGCCCATAGAAGAAGCCAAATGCAAGTATGGAGGGATGAGAGAGAGAGAGAGAGTGACCAGAATGAAGAGGAGGGGTTTACTCCTCCGCTGTGTGGAACCTCCAAAACGAGGGATAGAGTGAGTGAGAAAGTAAATACGAAATATGTAAGTATGAGAGAGACAGAGTGAGCGTCTTCATGAAAAGACGGCGTATGTACGAGAAATTCGTTTTATGATTATTAGGTAATAATGGAATAATTATTAGTAGTATGTGGACCACTATGGCCACCCCCACTCCTATCCCCACTCCTATCCCCTCCACTTTCCCCCCACGTCGGAGCCTCTTTCCGAGCGTGGTGGGGGTAATGGTGGGGAGAGGTGGTGGGGGGAAGAGTTCCGCGGGCTGGACATAGTGGTCCGATTATTATCATTATTCAAATAATAATAATCCATACTTTTTTCTCTTTATTTAATTTTATATACATTTTCACTTAATTATACGTAATGGTGGGGGGAAAGAGTTTTGAGGTTTCGCCAGAGTGGTCCGATTATTATTATTATTATTATTAATGTTTATTATTTTCTCTCTCTCTCTCTCTCTCTCTCTCTCTCTATCTCTCTCTTGGGAGAGGTGGTGGGGGGAAAGAGTTCTGAGGGCCTCGCCAGAGCGGCCCGATTATTATTATTATTATTTAAATAATAATAATAATAATTCATAATTTTTTATTTTTATCGTTATTTATTAATAAATATGAAAAACTTACGTGTCTGTGGGGAGATCCTTACGCCGCTCCGATGACGCCTACAGCCGATGCACTGAGAGACACACACACACACACACACACACACACACACACACACACACACACACACACACACACACACACACACACACACACACACACACACACACACACACACACACACACACACACACACACACACACACACACAAGTGGACGCGCTACGCGTCACCACCCTCTTCGTCCTCGGCGAACCCTTCATCGGGGTACCCCCGATCGTAGAGTATGTTGTCACCGAGGGCATCTATCAAAATGCCCCCTACATCCCGACGATCAGGACCCCGCAGGCGTATACATGGTGTATCGTGACTACGGTACACCATGCGAGCCTCCATGAGGGGCTCGCCGAGACACAGGTTCTCCAAAAGGGTGATGATGCCTGCGTTGTCCACGCCAGCCAGACCCATCAATCGACATACCACGCACTGGGGTGGTAGCATGGCAAACAACGGTTCCGGCTGGTATAGGTCCGCGACCTCGAAATATTCTCTGTGCCCCTCGTCGATGAGGCGTACCTCCGTGAATCCGGCGTCATCGGAAGAAATTATCTCCCCGCGTAACATTATCGCGTCGCACCGTGCAACGCATGACGCGCCCGCCACCACATCATTGGCCGTCATACGAGCGCCTTTTTGTTGTGCGATATAAAAATCGCACAACAACTGGGCCAATTGCTCATACGTATCCGCCATTTCGGCGGTACGTATGGCTATAAATTGTTCGCTCAACACCCCCACCACACGACACCAAAACGCGCCCGACGGAAGTGCCTCTTTGTATCGCGGATACATTTTTTTTTTTTTTTAATTTGAAATAAAATTTCTCGCTCGCGATCTTAATTCTTTGCCTGCTTAATAGTGACTGAAGTCTGCGTACTATAATATACAGCAGCAGAGAAGATGCTATGGCTGTATTAAAGGTGCGATCGTCAAGAAATGCATGGCCCGCAAAAATGTACGTGGTCCGTGTAAATGAACCCCTTTGTAATTAATATAAGAGTAAACTGACCCCCGGAGACACGACTGTCTGTTTAGCCTATACAGCATCTTTTTTATTTCGCGTCTTTCGCGAGCACCGTAGTTCAGCATATATATATATGCTGAACTGCTGAACTATATATACAACCCTTTCTTTCGAAGAGCAGCATATGCATAAGAATAATATTTTATAAAAAATTTGCAAGCCAAATCCATAAGTCATATTCTTTGGAATAGAGGATGACAGCTAGTTTTCGCACGCCAAAGTTTACTTTGTTTTGACGAAAACCGAGTATCAATATCAGAATGATTCATGAAAATGATATAAGACCTATTAGAGGTATGTAAGAAAATTTGATCGGACTTGAAGAAAAAAATATTGGAGAGAGATATGAGCTCGAGGGTCAGCAAAGAAGTACGGCTGAGATCACGAACATATAGTTATCGAGCTCTCCTCTTTGTGCGGCTATTCGCTAACTCTGTCTCTCTTTCTCTCTCTCTTTCTCTCTCTCTCTCTCTCTCTCTCTCTCTTTCTCTCTCTCTTTTTCTGATGCATATCTTTCTATCGCTGCAATAGCGGGCTTTTTTTATATTTTTCGATGTACACCGAGTATTCGGGTATAACACTACGAGATTTCTCGATTTCTCGAGGTGCGTGAAACGCACCATCAGCGGAGCATCAGCAGACTGCATGCCTTCTTTGCTCATTGCTCTTTATAGTAATATAATTTTAATATATTTAGGCCTCAAGACCCATTAAGACTTATGAAAATTATTGAGACCACCTACTTATTTCTCGTTTGTAAAAGTATATTTTTTGAAAAATGATATTAAGTTTTAAAATGCATATCAAAGCTAAGCGATCTCCACTTCGTTGCGCTTTTCGAAGAAGTCGCTTTTTAAAAAATTTTATCAGAGTCTCGCTATATCATGTTACATTGAAACAATAAGAGCATTTGGAATGCTTATATACATATGTGGCGAGATCTTGAAATCTTGATATCTTGATATCTTGATACCTCATCATGCATATTTTTGTGTCGCAAGGGGCATCGATTTTTGATGGCGCTGCAATTTAAGTAAATGAGTAAACTCGCGCAGAAGGCTAGCGCTAAAAAATCTGATCAGAGTCTCGCTATATAATGTTACATTGAAACAATAAGAGCACTTGGAATGCTTATATACATATGTGGCGAGTCTTGAAATCTTGATATCTTGATATCTTGATACCTCATCATGCATATTTTTGTGTCGCAAGGGGCATCGATTTTTGATGGCGCTGCAGTTTAAGTAAATGAGTAAATTCGCTCAGAAGGCTAGCGCTAGCGTTAAGTATTTATATGGAAAGAACAAGATGCAATGTTAATCAGTCTCAATCCAGCAGGGTATTATCACGTATCGTTATCAATCATGGTAGATCGAGCACTTCGCGAGTGTATATTAAATCTTTTGCGTTTGGCCATATTACATAGTTCTCAGCTTCGTCGTCGGTGTAACGAGCAATGGTGCAACGAATTAAATCGATTATTGGGCGATAGACTTATAAGACGCCTAAAATATATTGTATGGTGGGCGCCCTTGCGAATCATAGCGGCAGCCTACAACAGAGGCATACTAAATGGTCAACAAGTGCTAGCGTGTGTGTTTGAAGAGCTGCAGCGTCGAGGATTGGAAAACGCGCCATGTGTCCGCGGTATTGTCGATGAAATCAGAAGTAAGTTCTGTTCTATCATAAAAAATAATCATGTATATTTGTAATACTTAAACTGTATAGAAAAATTTTTTCACGACGCCATTATTACGCCAGCACGTATTGAAATTTTTTTCACGATGCCATTATTACGCTAGCACGGGCAAGCCTTATTTATCGAGCTCTTCTCTTTGTGCCATGCTTCGTGTGGTCCCGAGCTCTCTCTCTCTCTCTCTCTACCTCTCGCTGGCTCTCTTTCATGAAAGCGATACAGAGCTTCTGTTATCGTTAGAAAATTTTACGAATTTCAACGCGAAATATTCAAAAAGTATTCTTATTGATCAATTTCCTCTTTCTCTCTCTCTCTCTCTCTCTCTCTTTCGTTAAAGCGGTATGGATCTTAAAGCGTATTGAAAAAATATTTTCACGGCTGTTATTTCGATAGTATGGTCAAACCCTATTTATCGAGCTCTACTCTTTGTGCCATGCTTCGCGTGGTTCCGCATTCTTTGCAATTCTCTCACTCTCTCGCTCTTTTTTCATGAGCACGATGCAGAGCACCTGTTTGCGTAAGCAGAGATAATCGTTATTTATCGAGCTCTACTCTTTGTGCTATGCTTCGCGTGGTACAGAGAGCCTGTTATCGTTAGAAAAAATATTTTACGAATTTCAACATGATATATTTAAAAAATGTATTCTTATTCACCAATCTCCTCTTTCTCTGTCTTATTAAATTGATATGAGCTTTCTCCTTACATTATCGTCGTAAGAAAAACATTTATATGAAATTTTAACACGGTTCGTTTACCGGAAAAAATTATGAGCTGAAAGCAGTACTTCTATTAAAAGAGGGGCATTATTTTTAATGGTTGTGCACCTAATATAGTATATCGACAACTCTTGGATGCATCGACGGATGAAGAAGCAGCTCTTATAGAAGGGGCTTGTGCTGTGGAATTAGCATGCCAGCAGAGAAGCATAACGAGTCAGCACCTGTCATGCACCGAGCTGAATGATGAGCAGCCTATGAGTACTGTTTCCAGCATCGAGCATCCTTCGGAAATATTTACTAATTCGTCGATTTTCGAACGTAAGTTGAAATTAAGGTGCAAAAAAATAAAAAATAAAAAATTGGTGTGGCGTCAATTTTAAATTATAAATTTATCCAGAGGGTATAGATAGGGAGAGGGTACCAGACGAAGAAAACGCTGCTGTACCAGGCCCATCAGGTCTATGCCATTCTGGACGACGAGCAATCCCAGCTTCTCACCCTGATGATGTTTTTGACCATCGCGAAAATCAGCTGTGGGAATATCCGATCGAGAACGAGAGAGACGAGGAAATAGCATTGCAAGGAGCTGGCGATTGGCTTCAAATGCTCGTGACTGATGACGACTCTGGTAAATAATTTTTCTTACACATGAAAAATTAATTAAGCATGTAAGTAAGTGGGTCCTTTTGTAACAGGGTATTCGTCAGCATCTTTGTTTGAGTGGTGATATCGAACTATTTAAGCAGTGCTATGACTCGTGAGAGGTACAAATATTTGTAAAACACAATAATTTTTGCATTTAACCATTTTAGAATCTAATACGAGACTCTTTTCCAGAGGTGCAAAAAGGAGCAGGCAGGCGACGTACTGTACCAAGGAGCGGGCCTCTCGAAGAAATACATCCACCCGGAAAACATTTCGAAATCATCGGTGATTACACGCGATATTTTAAGCGATTTAAACTACGAGGGCGTGAAACCTCGTTAAGAATTCGGCAGCCAGACTCCGGCATTAGCGTGGTAGATTGGCTCAACGGTGCGTTTCGTGATCTCTTAACGCACATCATGAGCTCCTGCGAGGGCGGCGATTATGTAGGCGTTTCGTTTACAGCGAATAGCTTGCCGCACGGACCCGTGTGGTTATCTTTCCGACCGGCCCGAGATTATGTATTCGAAGATATATGGAAATTAATAAGCAGCGTGGCGCAAAGTGCGTCATCTTTGAACATCGATGACTCGTGCACGATAAAAATGTGCGCTGTCAAGGGGGTCGAAGGGCGCGGTCGGAAAGGTCTCACACACGAGGCTGTCGCAAAACGATCTATTCTCTCGATCCGAAACACCGACAATCTGTGTTTACCGCGCTCGCTGGTAGCAGCCCGAGCATCACAGAACGAGGTGAAATACGGTCGGGTAGCCTTCATGATAAATGGCAGCGTATTAGACGAATTAATGGGGTTACACAAAAACAAGCGGCACTCGAACTTACAAGAGAAGCAGATGTCCGCGTACCTGTAGAGGGCTGTGGTGTATACGAGATTACGCGCTATCAAGATTATTTGGCACGAGACGGTTTTGCAATTGTCGTTTACGAGTTTTTAACTTTGGGTCGCGGGGAGGAGCCGCTATTTGACGGTAGACAGGGTGTTCTGAACAGCGTAGGCACAATTCACCACACCCTGTACATTTTGTATTACGAGCGTTCACATCATTTCGAGCCTATTCTAAATCTCAGAGCAGCTGTCGGCAGTAGAGATTTCTGTTCATCATGTAACACAGCATATCGGCGATTCGGTCATAGATGTTCAAAAAAAAAATGTCCTCGGTGCTGGGGGTTACAGACGTGCGATACGCGATCGCGCAATATAATCAGATGCGAAGCATGCAACCGCGATTTTTTCGGAGAGGCATGTTTACAGAGGCATAAGGCACCGCTGGTGACCATGAGGCGTAGAAAGGCTAGCGTTTGCGAATCTCTCAAACGGTGCCGTAACTGCTTTCGAGCAATAAGGCCATTAGAAAAAAAAGAGAAGCATAAATGCGGGGTAGGCTTCTGCAAAACGTGCAAATCTCATCAGCCTAGTAATCATCTGTGTTTCATGAAACCGATTCGTAGTACTCCGGACTTGAAAAAAATACTATTCATTTTTTATGATTTTGAAACACAGCAGAGCACACCTGTGAAGGGTGATGCGACTACTCATGTACACGAGCCAAATCTTTGCGTGGCTCAACGAGTTTGCACGTTTTGCTGTGTTAACGACTCTATAGCCGAACCGTGCGAGCATTGCGGGGAACACGAATTTGTGTTTAGTCACAGCCCCGTAGCCCAGCTTGTCGAATTAGCCATGCAACCGCTCGAAGGTTTTTCGCGTACAATCTGTATCGCTCATAATGCAGGGGGTTTCGACGCTCAATTCATCCTGCGTTATTTCATCGAAGAGAAAAAAACTCAGCTCCCCACACTAATCATGAACGGTACGAAAATTATTACGATGCGCGTCGGAAAAATCGTATTTCTCGACAGTCTAAATTACTTCCATATGCCTCTGAGCGGTTTACCGAAAGCCTTCGGGCTTACCGGTGCTATCGTTAAAGGCACTTTTCCACATTTGTTTAACAGGCCTGAAAATCAAAATTACGTAGGCGAATTGCCGCCTCTCGAGCATTATTCTCCGGACACGATGCGCGCCGATGAGCGCCGGAAATTTCTCGATTGGTATCGCGAAACAAAAGACAAAAATTACGTATTCGTTTTTTCGGAAGAGCTTATCAGCTATTGTAAGACAGATGTCACGATTTTGCGACGCGCGTGTATGGCTTTTCGCAACATGTTCATTACCAGCGGTCGCGTCTGCCCTTTTGATGAAAGTACAACAATAGCATCAGCCTGCTTCAGAGTTTTTCGAAAAAATTTCTTGAAAGATAATTCAATAGGCATTATACCCACGGGGGGATACAGATGGGCGCAAAATCAATCGAAAAAAGCGGTTTCATGGCTATCGTGGATGGAGCACTCACTGGGTGTTCGTATTATTCATGCGGGCCGATCACGCGAGTTTAGACTACCGCAAAATCTCTTGGTAGACGGATACTACGAGACTCCTAACGGGGCGCATGTATTACAATTTCACGGTTGTTATTGGCACGGTTGCCCACGTTGCTATCCCACAAACAGAGACAGTCGACAAAGCGATGGAATATCCATGGACGAGCGTTTCGAGAGAACAACAGCAGTAACTGATAGAATTCAAACGGGAGGGTATTTGCTCACAGAAATTTGGGAGTGTGAATATGACCGTTTGTTAAATTCGACAGCCGAGATGAGAACTTTCCTGCAAGATAACCCTTTAGTTACAGCAGAGCCTCTCAATCCTCGTGATGCTTTTTTCGGAGGACGAACAGAAAATATGGTTACGCTCTACGACGTTGACGCTACGGAAAAAATACGCTACGTAGACGTTTGCTCGCTGTACCCCTATATCTGTAAATTCGGCAAATACCCGGTGGGCTATCCGAAAGTATACGTGGGTAACGAGTGCATGGAATTGACAGGTCCTGATAACACCGATCTAACTCTCGTTGAGGGTCTCGTAAAATGCACCGTATTGCCGCCTCGTAATCTATACCACCCCGTATTACCAGTGCGTATGCATAACCGGTTATTATTTGCTCTATGCCGCAGCTGCTGTGAGAATATGAATCAGGACGAATGCACACATGAAGACCCTGTAGAGCGTGTGTTCAAGGGTACATGGGTTGTCGACGAGTTGCGAAAAGCCGTGTCGTGCGGGTACAGAGTGATAGACGTGACTGAAATCTGGCAATATGAAACCACGCAATTCAATCGCGATACACAGACAGGGGGCCATTTTGTCGAATACATTAACACGTTTTTAAAAATCAAACAAGAAGCCAGTGGGTGGCCCGAAAGTTGCTCCAAAGATAACGCCGCGCAAGACCTCTATATAGCCGATTTCGAACGATCGGAAGGAATCAAGCTAAATCGCGACTCCATAGCTAAAAATCCGGGGTTGCGATCTGTCGCAAAGTTGTGCCTTAATTCATTTTGGGGGAAGTTTGGGCAGCGGGAAAATCTACCGCAGACAGAAATAGTTTCGACACGTAAAAAACTTATGGAACTATTGACTAGTCCTGAGCACGAGATCACGGGTATTTTACCCGTAAATAACGAAATATTGTATGTAAGCTACACGAAAATCAGTGACGCTGTTATACCATCCAGCATAGCGAACGCCGTAGTAGCAGCATACACCACAGCCCAGGCCCGCCTAAAACTTTATAGTTACTTAGAGCGTCTGGGTCGTCGTGCTCTGTACTGCGATACCGATTCCGTAATTTACGTATCGCACGAAGAAAAAAACGAGTACGAGCCTCCAACGGGACAGCTCTTAGGGGATCTCACAGACGAGCTGAGCTCTTATGGGGAAGGTAGTTATATTAGAAGTTTCATTTCAGGCGGACCAAAATTTTATTCTTTTATCGTATGCACTCCCAATGGAGAGGAAAAAGAAGTATGTAAAGTAAAAGGGATAACGCTTAATTTTGCGAACAAGGGATTAATTAATTATAACTCAGTGCGCTCCTTTATAACCGGTGAGAGAGACGAGCCTGTTGTGCTAAAGTATGACGCTATACGACGCACGGCATTTCATCAGGTCGTCACACGTCCTGAAACAAAATCATGCAAACCATCGAGCGTCAAACGGAGACGAGATGGCGAATATGGTACTCTTCCTTACGGTTATAAAGAATAATGTATATAGATATAGACCTCGCACTACTTTGTAAATAATGTATATAAATAAAACTTTATGTTCTTATGTATATTCGTCTTTTCGAACCCTATATATGTTTCAGCTAATACGAAGATTGTGCTCATTCGCAAAAATGGATGTGCGGTGGAAACATCCTTGGACGGCGATGGTTTGCGGGCCCACGGGCTGCGGTAAAACATACTTTGTGAAAAAGTTTTTGAAATTCATTTCGCATTTGAATAGTGAACCGTTTCAACGAATTATTTTCTATTATTCCGAGTGGCAACAAGCGTATATGGAGTACGGTTCTTCGATAGAGTTTCGCGAAGGTTTACCACAAGCCTCGGATTATGCAAACGATCCGCGTGCAAAACTTATAATTATTGACGATTTGATGCGCGAGGCATCGAACAATAGCGTTGTCGACCTCTTCACCAAGGGTAGTCATCATAAGAATTTGAGCGTGTTTTTTATAACGCAAAATTTATTTCATCAGGGTCACGGGCAACGGGATATATCGCTGAACGCTAATTATATAGTAGTTTTTAAAAATCCGCGAGATCGCGCTCAAATACAGCACCTGGCGCGTCAGGTTTACCCCGAAAACCCCCGATTTCTGCAGGAGGTTTATTACGACGCGACGAGCAAACCACACGGTTATCTGC
Source organism: Rhorus exstirpatorius (assembly GCA_963564615.1). Taxonomy (NCBI): domain Eukaryota; kingdom Metazoa; phylum Arthropoda; class Insecta; order Hymenoptera; family Ichneumonidae; genus Rhorus; species Rhorus exstirpatorius. The sequence continues at coordinate 6,041,952 of OY751316.1, forward strand.
TCTTGGACTTGAAACAATCGACTCCTGATAACTGTAGATTTCGAACGTGTATTTTCCCCGATGACCCACAGCATTTCGTTTACGTGCCGCGAAAAAAGTTAAAAAGCACCGACACAGCCGGAGAAGTACCAGTCTTGCGGCTGTGATGGCGGGTAACAGGTCCTCTCTCTGCAAGAAGCACGTTGCAATATTGCACGCACTCCAGCATCTCAACAAGGAGCAGCGAGACGCCGTTTTGCGTAAAGCCGATCCACGAATAATTCGTTGTATTTGTGAGTGTGCGTTAAACATTCTACGTGGTAACGTGCCTTTGAAGCCTGAACAAAGAAAAAAGTTGCGTCGCCACGCATCTATTCTTCGACGACTAGCTGCGAAAAGCGGTAGTTGGAAGAGCAAGAAACGTTTTGTGGTTCAAAACGGTGGATTTCTACCGCTGCTGCTCGCCCCCGTACTGGGTACGCTCTTGTCACGTTTGATCGGCGGCAGTGGATAATGGAGCATGCGAGAAAAATGGTGCTCGTGCCTGAAGAGAATCTTCAGCATATAGGCGTGCAGAATAATCGACAAACGGAATCTGTTCAACGGCAACAGCAGCAAACAGTGCAAACCCTTGGTACGACACTGAGTAGATTGGACACTGAGATGAACGATATTCTGAACTCTAATTCGTACAAGGATGAGAGGGAAAAGTGGTCGTCGTATTTCGCGGTGTTGCAGCGTTATCTTCATTTTGCCGATAATGAGCGAGTGCAGCAGCATCGTGCACTCGCAAAAAATGATGATTACATCACGACACCTATAGAGGAGGAGGGGAATAGTGGAAAAGGCGCTGAAATTCCACGCATAAACGACTCTATGATCGTTGAGAGTGTCCCGACAAAATATCGCAATAAAGCAAAACTATTGCTCCGTCGTTTACGCCTTGTACCAGTAACAGAGTTTTGCTGGGATCCTACAGGCACCGTCTCCATCGCAGGCAAAGAAATCAAGGACTCCAATATTGTCGATCTTATAAACGATGCTATGCGCGCGAGGAAAATCTCAACGCCGGCGGGTCGTCATGCATTTGCAGGATTTTTAAAAGCGGCAAAAATTCCACGCGAGTTTGTTGGGAACCAGGATCTGTGGAGGTCCGAGGTGCCCACCTCGACACCTTTTCGGAAAAAAAGAAAAATACCTGTGCACTCCCACGACTTGTCGTTGAGCGACGCGGGAGCCAATCACAGCAGCGACGAATCCACCGATCCCAGTATTTATGAGCTCTTCAGTACCTCTGAGAGGGAGCAAACAGGCGCTGGTCAGTGTAAAAAGAAGAAGAAGAATCGTGTAATTTGGGCTAACCTAAAACTCTAAACCATGAAAACATTGGAAAAGCTGTACTATAATCCCTCCCACGAAGCATCGTTCTCGGGCGCTGCAAAATTATTACGCGCAACGCGAAAAAAAATTTCTAACGAAAAGACCGTGCAGTGGTTGGAGACACAGGATGCTCACACGAAACATCGTCCTGTAAAACATCGATTTCCACGACGTCATTACAGCGTGCGAAACATTGACGATGTCTGGGAGGCTGATCTCGTAGATCTTCGCTCGATCAAAGATTACAACGATGGTCATACCTATCTCCTCGTAGTCATAGATGAGCTTAGTAAATATGCATGGGTCGAACCTTTACGCGACAAGACTGCTGCGTCTGTAGCTAAGGCTTTTACGCGGATACTCACACAAAAAGCCACTAATAGCCGATCACCCGTATGCCTGCAATCGGATCGAGGCAAAGAATTCATGGGTGCTGCATTTCAAGAGCTCCTAAAGAAGAAAGATATTCAGTTTCGAACTGCACGGAATCCTGATATAAAAGCCTCAATTGTGGAAAGATTTAATCGAACATTGAAAGAAAGAATGTGGCGATACTTTACGTATACTCGCGCGAAGCGATACATCAATGTGTTGCAAAATATAGTGTCTGCATATAATAATGCCCGGCATAGCAGCATAAAAATGGCCCCGGTAACGGTGACTCTTGCCACTGCAGCTCAAGCTCGTGCTAATTTGATGCAGCGTTACAAGGATTCGGAGCGAGAACACATCCCTAAATACGGGATCGGTGATGTTGTACGAATCAGTAGTGCAAAAGCGGCCTTTGCAAAAGGTTACGAGAGCGGCTGGAGCAGCGAGCTGTTCAAAATTCATCGCATATCGACAACTAGTTGGCCGACGGTGTACTTTTTACGCGATCTTCACGGCGAAGATATTGACGGCATTTTTTACGAGGCCGAGTTATCGAGAGTTCGTACTATTACCGAAAAAAATAAAAAATCACGATGAGAGACGAATTTTATATCGTTTTACCGAGCAACAGCAGTATGAAATATTACCCGGAAAATACGACAACGCATTATACCACACGATTGCCACAGCGCGTATCTTTGCAAGGCAATTGGGCCGTTGGACTTACAGAAATACATATACCCATGACGATTCTGCATATACCTCAGGAAGACGAGCAGAACTTCATCAAGACCGCACCGTATAAAGTACAATCGGGTATTCACGATTCTGCTATTGACATTGAAAAGAGCTGTGTGTATGTTCCACCCGGTGTATATAAGAGTATAGACTCATTGCTCGAAGTAATAAATGAACTACAGGGCGTTGCTGGTCATTTACTATTTCAGCGCACTCGCAATGGCTACGTCCAAGTGACCCGTATCTGCGATTCTTGCGAAAATTTAATTCATGCTTTCCATTTCTCGCCAAGGCTCAACAAGATTTTAGGATTTACCACACCCAGCAGTGTGGCGCTCCCGCCTGCATTCAGAGATGTTGGTTATAGAGGCGCACGACCTGCCAGCCTAACTAATGCTATCCCCGATATGTTATTCGTTTATACGGATATTTGTGAACCCTATATTACCGGTGATGTGCATGCACCTCTGTTACGTGTTGTACCATCTTATACCGCGGATAGCAACAATTACGGCTCTGTGAAGATTAGAGGTTTTTCGCCACCACGCTACGTACCTCTGCTTCATACAAACTTTCAATCGATCGATATCGATATAAGGGATGAGTTTGGGCAGCCGATACCATTTGAGTACGGGACGCTGACGGTGACATTACAGTTCAAGCGTATGGATTAGAGAAGTCATCGCAATGACTTATTACGATGAATACTTTGATATGCAAACGGGCGGTGCTCGGGCCGGATATGGGGGTATCAGTAACGTGTACATAGGCTCACCGAATCAAAGGGGCCACGGGATTGGCAGCTTTCTCGGGGGTCTTTTCCGCCGTATTATACCTCTTTTGAAGAATGGAGCACGGGCTGTCGGCAAGGAGGCTCTGCGTGCCGGCGTTAATGTTGCCACCGATATAATGGACAATGGTGTACGACCAAGAGAAGCGTTCAAAACGCGTCTACGCGAGTCTGGCGAAAATCTGAAGCGAAAGGCGGAGGAAAAAATTGATACGCTCATGAAGGGTTCTGGCTATAAAATGGCAAAAATTAATCGATCTCGGCATTCCATTTCTGGCCGCGGTGTGCGACGTATCCACAGTGTGAAAAAAAGAAAGAAAGCTACATCTTCGTCGAGAAAACCGAGAAAGCGGGCAACGGCAAAGAGGAGGATAAATAAGAGAAGGACAACCAAGAAGAGGAAGGCTCTACGAACGGTGGCTGATATTTTCGCATAGAGAGAGAGAGAGAGAGGGTAAATATGGCTTTCTTACACACACACTCTTGCGAGTGTTTAAAGTCAGAGCTCGAGCTATTTACACTGCCTCCTACACAAACCACCATCGAGGGAACACAATGGGTGTACTACAAACCGATCTCATCTTTAACGGATGATTCACCAATTGAGTTTGTGGTACCTGGTCAGGGTGATGAATACATTGATCTTGCTCACACCATGCTAAGCATGCGCGTTCAAATACAGTGTTTGGCTGAGAAGCCTGATTCAACGATTAAAATAGGCCCCGTCAATAATCTGATGCATTCAATGTTTAATCAAGTAGATGTGTTTTTCAATCAGAAACTTGTATCGCCCCCGAATAACGCGTATGCATACAGAGCATACATTGAAACACTGCTAAATTATGGAGACGGCGCAAAAAACTCTCATCTTACGAGTGTGCTCTGGTTCGCCGATACACCGGGAAAAATGGAGGATACGGATACAGCCAACGGTGGGCTTGTTAGCCGCAGAGACCTTCTTAGCAGTGGAAAAACTATTGATCTCCTCGGTCATCTTCACTGCGATGTCTTTAATCAAGAGAGATTCTTATTGAACGGTGTTGAAATGCGTCTGCGACTCGTACGCACGAATAATTCATTTTGCCTTATGGGCGAGACGGCAGACTATAAAATACATATTGTCGAAGCGTCGCTTCTCGTACGTCGCGCCAAGATAGCACCTGGTATACTTTTAGCACATGCAAGAACTCTGTGTAAAGCTACGGCAAAATACCCCCTGACACGCGTGGAGGTAAAGGCTATATCCATGCATAGCGGAGTACATGGCGAAACTCTCGATAATGTAATCCTCGGCCAGCTACCAAAACGTATCATCATTGGTTTCGTCGATAATAAAGCGTTCAACGGTTGCCTCGATAAAAACCCGTTTAATTTTAAAAATTATCAAATCAATTATCTATCGTTGTATGTGGATGGTATGCAAATACCGTCAAAGGCTCTGCAGCCCGACTTTACAAAATCGAAACTTTACGTAGACGCGTATCATACTCTGTTCTCCGGAACGGGTATTCACTTTCTCAATGAAGGTAATTGTATTTCACGGGAGGCCTACCCTGAAGGGTATTGCCTTTTCGCGTTTGATCTTACGCCCGATTTATCAGCAAACAGCAGTACTCATTGGAATTTGGTAAAACACGGCAGTGTTAGAATAGAAGTACGATTCGAAAAGGCTCTCGCATCAACGGTAAATTGTATTGTGTACGCCGAGTATGATAATGTGTTGGAGATTGACTCATCCAGACAAGTAATCGTTGACTTTTCTGGATAGTCAGCAGAATTTGTATCCGCCGAGCTAGGTCTCCGTGACACAAAGAGCTGAACAGTATTATCAGAGAGAGCAACGAGAAAGCATCATGAATATCGCAATCGATATACAGGGTTTGCGAGATAAAAACAATCGTTTTGTGCCGAAAGAAGTTGCGATCATTTGCCTACACGGGCCGTACACCGCTCATTGGCTTGTGTCTTCACCTCACGATAATGAGGATCTATCACCGGCGCTGAAGCGTCAGAATTCCTGGTTGACTAGAAATCATCATGGTTTACAATGGCGTGAGGGCGATACAACGTCACAACATATGGAATCAATTTTGAAAAATATTGCGGAACAGTCTGATCGAATATTCACAAGGGGTTCAATAAAATCAGAGTACCTGGCGCAGCTTACAGGTTGCTTCATTATAAATTTAGAGGAGGAGGAGGAGGCTCCCTCATTCCGCTATCTTCATCGGGACGACACTCGTTGCATATACCACGGATCGCTACATAACAATCTCACGTACAAATGTGCGCTGAATAATGCGAAACAAATAAAAGATTGGCTCTGTCATAAAGATCGCATCGACTCCTTATGGGAATATAGAACGACCACGAGCTGGAGCTTAGACGGGCCTCGCGAGGAAAAGAAAAAGAAACCTTCTGCTTCAGGCTGCTATGAACAGTCTAGAAATTCTGCAGGCCTTGCGGAACATACCAGACCACACGATAGGCGTATACCCAGCCGATCGTATCCCGAAGGTGTGGACGTGGCCGACAGCTTTTGTCGTTAATACCGATGGCCACAAATTACCCGGATCCCACTGGGTCGCCATGTACGTCGATCGAACTGGAGAAGGACGATACTTTGACAGCTACGGGATCCCTCCAATCGTTCCGCAGCATCTCATCCGACTCCGAAGAAACTGCAAGCTTTTCCGATGCAGCGCTACTCAGCTTCAGGGTCCAGATTCGCAGTGTTGCGGACAGTATTGCATTATGTTTCTTCATTATATGTCTACTGGCTTTGGCATTAATAAGTTTCGAAGCGTATTTTCAGATGATTTATCCCGAAACGATAAAACAGTGAACGATTATTATAATGCGTATATAAAAAAACGCGAAAATTCTAAGCCTCGGGGCAAAGTTTTCAATATGGACTCTGCGGTTGGTGGTGGCTGTGGTACAAATAATTTTAATCATAAAAACTTACACTGTATACAGAACTGTTGTTCCCGTGTACGGCAATAATGAATCTAATTTTAATATAAGAAATAAAATCGACATTGAAATTTTTCACGTTTTATTTTTTCTACCTATCCTTGAACTGCGATCACGCGCCTTGGAGTCAGCATTCTTTGGGTACAAAAGTCACTTTTAGCGACTATCATATTTCAAGCGGAATGTGCATCAAACCATCGATTCTTCGAATCGGTAGGAAAAAAATTCTTTTTGCCTTTGTTATGTCTAAGGAAATGAGTCATCATTATAGGGTATCATATTATGTAGACGATCAGATTTCTTTTTGTCTTTGGTATTTCTAATAAAATGAGTAATCTTCATAGTGGGGGAGGTCTAGTGGAGGGGCGACTGCAGAGTATAAGTTAGACCCTGGAGAACGGCCATCATTCGCGATCAAACCGTGGTCAGATATCGAAGTAAACTTCAAAAACTCTTGAAGACTTTCATTTGCTGTCATTTGAGGTGTATGCTGAGAAAACGACGCGAATTGAAGCGGCGAATAGAAGCACTTTCACACGACATTGCGAGTATCAAAGCAGTAATACAAGCGAGATCGCTATTTCTCTCTTTAACACGAAAATTTGACGAACTCGATATTTACGATGGATTTCGCACGAATCAACAAAGTGGGACAAACGGCCGCGTTTCTACCTGTGAAAAAGTTATCGGAACTAGAGCTCAAAAAAGACTACAGCATCGGCGACATAAGAACCGTTCAAACTAAATGGGGCACGCGTATCGTCATCGACGTGGAAAACACATTTGCGTGCTTCCTACCAGCCAGATTTGTCCAACTGTTCGAAAAAGACGATCAGCTATTTCAGCAGATGATAGCCGCAGCCCGTGAAAATAATTTGGCCATGGAATATCGCGGAACAAAATTCAATAATCTGGAATTCAAACCGTCAACAAATCATTAAGTCCTGCGATGTATGCGAAACGTGCTAAGAATCTACGTGCGCTACTGCTACCATTCGCCTATAAGCTAAATAATTTGGGGACGAAATCTGTGTGGGTGGGCCTTGATATTTGTCGGAACGGTACGTTACGGCCTGTGATTAGCTTCAAATGTTATATCCATGGTTGTTTAACTATGGATGGTCGTTCTTGGCACGATTTTCAAAATCATTTTAACATAGAGGATGAAGAAGACCCTGCACATCGCTCGTTACCGATATTCTGTTTTACAAAAGAGCAATTCATTATACTGTCATTATTACAAGCCAGTATAAACAGAAATATCTCGTGGCTTCGTCGTGTTTGCAACGAGGTAACAAAGTGCAGAGACTCTCTTGTAGATGCAATAACATCAGAAACATCCATTTTTACAACGAGCTGCATACGCCGTAATATTCGCACGAAGCGTGCGAAAATACGAGAGAGAGCTACCCAAAAACGAACATCACCGAATAATTCATATAACGAATTACCTACTTGTACAAAAACAACGATAATTGAGAATCTACTGACGCATCATTTGGATCACATCGTTAAAACTGTTATAGCCCGTAAAAGATAAATCCTTTTCTCATTGTATAAAAGCATTACGTATAATTAAGTGAAAATGTATATAAAATTAAATAAAGAGAAAAAAGTATGGATTATTATTATTTGAATAATGATAATAATCGGACCACTATGTCCAGCCCGCGGAACTCTTCCCCCCACCACCTCTCCCCGCCATTACCCCCACCACGCTCGGAAAGAGGCTCCGACGTGGGGGGAAAGTGGAGGGGATAGGAGTGGGGATAGGAGTGGGGGTGGCCATAGTGGTCCACATACTACTATTATTATAAAGGAATGCAGGAGTGGATATTATATTATAAGGATCAATTCGTGTTAATCATAAGTATAAATTTTCGATTATATAGATTCCAGGGGATCATCGGGGATGCGAGGTGGAAGCGGCGGAAGAGCCTGGAGCGTCTAAGGCGTCTAAGGGCGTACCTCCCCACCGCCGAAACTAAGCCATCCTAGAGGACCCTATATAAGACCGGGTAATGAGCCCGCGGTATGTTCGTCAGAGTCGGAAGAAAATTTTAAGTAACGAATCGCTGGCAGTCGGAGGCCAGAGTAGATCTTAGTTTGAAGTCGCGGTATGTCAGAACGTTCAGAAAGTCCGGAGAAATTTTTAAGCAGAATCGCTGTTCGTCGCGTGGATTCATTTTTCTTTTACATACTTTTCATCGTTTGACCACAATATTTCCAAGTTCTCCGTTTTATTTTATTTTATTCAAACTGTCTCCGTGGATTCGATAACGAACATTTTATTTTTCTGAACGAAGTATATCTTTGTTCGTGTTGCGCGGTGTCTCCGACCCCGGTCGACACCCCAAAACGGCTCGAGGCCCGTAACCGAAACTACCGGGTTACTCACCGTTGAAGGTCTATGAAGTATTTTCGTCGTTGTTTTCCCCTTTCGCGTTATTTTTGTCGTTTTAGATTCAGATTTTTGGTGTTAAATTCAGTTTTATGAAAATTTAAATTGATGCGGAGATTCAGATTTTTGTGTTTTATGGAAATTCAGATTGTTGTGTTAAATTCAGTTTTGTGAAAAGTCATCTCAATTTAACTTCAGTTTGTGAAAAGCGTCTGATCAAAATTATTTTGCCAATTTTATCTTCCTCATGTTTAAATTCAACTCTTTGTCCGATTTATTTAACGTCCTTCAAAATTATTTTATTTTTGGTTTCGTGCAATTATATTATTTCAATGTTCCGAGTAAATTATTCCGAAAAACCCGTTCGTCTTTCAATCGATTGTAGGATTATTTTTCGTGTGAATTTATTTTCTCCTAGGAAGTGCTCATGTTTGAAAATTCAGTGAAATATGTGCGAGTTAAATTCATTTGAGTCATTCACGTTTTGTTCCGGAAACTAATAGATCAATAGTGTTTTTTTGTGTTTATCATTTGACATTCATTTCCAATATAAATTTTATGCATTATCCGTGGTTAAATTCATTTTCAAGTAATTTCGAATTTCTTTGAGTGATTAAATTCAATCGAGTCGTGATTGAGTAAATTCTGTGTTGTTTCTTTGCGTGAGTTGTCCTGTCAAATGACCATGGACCTTTTTCAGCTAAAAATAGCTATCATTGTAGTAGCGGTCATTTTAATACTCGCGATAATTTCTTTTGTCCTTGCAGTTTGCGCGGATAAACCCCAGGAGGCTTATCTGGAGGATGACCCTGTAGTTTATTTTCTTCCGCGTCAGTGACAGTTTAGTTCCCGTTTTATTCAGAATTTATTTAATGCGATCATACAATTTTTGTCTCTTCATATTACGAGTTTATTTGTCCGATTTTGCCGAGTTACAATTTATTAGTCTTTTCCGATGTATCTCGCGAACATTAAAGAGTTTTTGTTTGTGAGATTTTATTTTAATTTGCCATTGTTACCAAATTATGCACTCTCCGCCCATCCTGAGCAATTTTCCGCAAGGTTAGGCTCAAAATAGGGCAATAACCTGGCCAATGCCGATTTTATCTTGAATAACGTGTTAAAGGGAAAGCCGCACTTTTCTTGGCCGAGATGAGAAAAATCGAGGGTCAGGATGTAACAAAATTTGGGGGTCGTCCGGGATCTTGAGAGTGCATTTATAAATTGTTTTGATTTTCTCCTTTTTGTGTTGCATGATTATTTCCATGAAAATTTTGTGTTATTTGAAATTTTAAAATAATGCGCATGTTTTTTTTTGCTATTTCCTTGTTGCCATTATATGTATTGTTTCAACTGGATGAGGGTGGACGAAGGTAAGTCCAAGCGTCCACCGCTGGTCAACGACCCCGTCGTATAAATGCATAGGCAAACCCGTTCTAAAGTTCGTGTTGATGAGTCCGTTTTGAGTAATTATCCCAACGAAAGGAAGCGTGTTTTAGAAGATGATGAAAATTTATCAGAAAAAGAGGATAGTGATATAGATTTGACCGAGACCCTTGAGACTAATATTTTAGAAACTGTCAAATCCTCTGAGGGATTATCTCGAGGTCCATCGTCATTATCATTAATAGAAAAGGAAGAATTTTGTGATTCCGAGGGAACAAAAAGTACAGAGTTAGAATCCGAGGAAGAATTGATTTATGGTGCGGAAAAAGTATTATCTCCGTCTGAGTTGGAATTGTTTAAGAATAGTCTCGCGATACAGCAGGCTCTCGAAATAAAATCACCCGTGAATAAGGAAAAGAAAAAGTATAATCCGTTAACTGTCGCTATATCTTCGAGGTCAAATTTTTTCCCATGGTGTCTTCTTAGTGGTGTAGTAAAAACACCAGAGTTAACTGTTTCTGCCAATAAAAGTAGTAATTTACCCTTTTTGCCTTCTGCTCGAGTTTCAGAAAAGTCTCCAGAAAATTCAATTTTGAATAAAGTTAGAAGTCCGATTGCTTTGCCATTATTGCGAACCCCTGTAAAATCATTTGAACGATCCGAACCTGTAGATGAGCATTCTCTTTGTAGTGATAACGATCGATTTTCAACCCCTGTGGGTGGCAATTTGAGCACCTCACAGAACCCAGAGGATAATTCAACTCCGCGAGCTAATAGAAATTTTAATTCTCGGCGAAAATTAAATACAGCAATGAATGAGCAGGTTAGAGCATATGATCCCGCGACGCTGTCCGCCTTGCGTGAAGCGTTGCGGTTTATCCCCGATTTCGACGGTAAAAAGACATCGCTTGGTCGTTATATCGCAGGTATAGAGGAGGCCAGTCAAATGACCGGAGGGGCGCTCAATCAGCAATTATTGAGACTCCTAAAAGTCAAACTGTTGCCCTCAATTTGGAATAAAATCTCTAAAATCACTTTTCGGAATCTTAAATAATATACAAATTTTTTGCGTGAAACATATGACCCTCCTAGAGATGTATATCAGTTAATAGCAGAGTTGGGAAACAGTTATCAGAAGCCCTTAGAGAGCGTAGATGATTATGTCGATCGTATCCGATATTATGCAGAAAAGATCTTGGAAGCTCAGGCTACAGAGGAGGGGATTACTAGTGAGGAGCGTGAAAGGGTTGAGGAAATGGCGCGTAAAATCATGCAGCGTGGGTTATTGCCAGAAATCGAGCAGCGAATGAAGGATGAAGCCTCCCTTAGTGACACGGTAAACCGAGCAAAAGTAATAGAACGCCAGCTCGCCGACGCCAAACGACTAAGAGAGGGGGATTCACAGAAATCGCGTTTATCCGAGAAAACTGAAAAGAGAGCTAATATGAATGTCGTGGGACAAGATATCGTGAATGAGAATAAGAAAGAAGTAGGCGCGATTGCTCCGCCGGTCGTGAGCTGTCAGCTGTGCGGTCGAAGGGGGCATACCGCGGAAAGATGTGGAGCTCTTTAAGCTAGTGGAATTCCTGTGAAGATAATTACATGTCAATTGTGTGGCCAACCGGGTCATACGGCTGATAAATGTCCCTCTAAATTCCCTGCGACGAATGGTCAAGAATTGACAATTTGCCAAATTTGTGGAAAAAGAGGACATCTTGCAAACCGTTGTTTTTCTGTTCCGTGTAGAAATTGTGGTCGTACGGGGCATTTAGCCGACACTTGTCGTCAAATGCAACGACCTACCGAGGTACAATCGTACCCTGGAAATCAGAATAATCAGAGAGATTCGCTTCCACCGCTTCAGTGTTATAAATGTCAAGAATGAGGTCATATTTCGAGAAATTGCAGTAAAAATATTAACCAGATAAATCAGGGGATTCCAGGTCCACCTGCATTGTCTAACGTAAACAATCGAATGTCGTACCCTGCAGGCCCAAGTTCTTATTCGCAGGCTGTAAAATTGAATTACCCACCGGGAGTGTGCCGGTACTGCAAGCAGGCCGGACATGTACTCGATGAGTGTCAGTTGCGCGCAGCAAACCATGAGAGACGCGATCGCATGCAGGGAAACGGGAATGGCCAGCCGGGAGCGGGTGCCCAGGCAAAGGCCGTGTCGCAGGTACACCCGACTATGCTGTTCGAAGTAGATCAACAGTTACCAGCCCAGTAAAGATAATTGATGTATTTTTAGCACGTCAACCGGACGATGTGATTGCGCTAACCATAGTGTTGAAGGGTAGACATTTGTTTGAGGGTGTACGTTGATGTTAGATACGGGAGCAAGTAAGAATGTTATAAAAGAGCAATATGTTAGCTCCGACGTACCTATTTACGATGATCAAATTTTGCGTCTTCGGGGTATAACTGAGAACACATTGCTCACATTGGGATATATATATACGGAAACGTTGGGTTTTAAGTCCATTTTTCATATCGTTCCTCATGAATTTCCTATAAATCAGTCGGGAATTTTATCTTCGGAATATTTTCGTGAAACGGGTGCCAAAATCGACTACGCTAATCATTGCCTTGTGGTCGGGGGCGAGATAATACCGTTTCACACCAGATAAGTTATGATGTTTCCTCCAGGTTCAACGAAGTTGTTTTTCGCGCGTGTGGTAAATGAGGAGATCTCTCACGGATATCTACCTCCTTTAAAGAAATTGGAGGGGATGATAGTCCAAGGGGGACATGTGGAGAATGTTGATGGAAGGGCGTATTTCTTTGTAACGAATACGAGAGATCATACTGTAGAGATCGCGATACCCTCGTTAACGTTGTTGACGCCTTCGCCTTCCGCGACGGCAGTTGACAGTTGCGAGCGGGTGACGGAAATCGAGTCAAAAAACGTAGAGTCGCGGGGGATTGCTGGTCCACCGGTGACAGTGGACATCGGGGGATCCTCCCGCGAGATCCTACCAGTGATGAGTTTTGTCTAGGATGGAGTAGAGGCGGAGGAGGGAGGTCCACGACGGAGAATTCAAAAATCCAAACTCCCAAATCCCAAAATTCATCCGTTGAAAATCCAAGAGTTGAAAATCCATTGTTTAAAAATCCAGAAGTTGAAAATTGTTTGTCTATTGAAAATCCAGAGATTATTGAGAATTTGAAAATTGAAGATGTGAAAGTTGAAAATCCAAGAGTTGAAAATCCATTGTTTAAAAATCCAGAAGTCGAAAATTGGTTGTCTATTGAAAATCCAGAGATTATTGAGAATTTAAAAATTGAATATGTGAAAGTTGAAAATCCAAGAGTTGAAAATCCATTGTTTAAAAATCCAGAAGTTAAAAATTGTTTGTCCGTTGAAAATCCAGAGATTATTGAGAATTTGAAAATTGAAGAAGTGAAAGTTGAAAATCCAAGAGTTGAAAATCCATTGTTAAAAAATCCAGAATTTGAAAATTGTGTGTCTATTGAAAATCCAGAGATTATTGAGAATTTGGAAATTGAAGATGTGAAAGTTGAAAATCCCAAAGTTGAAAATCCAAGAGCTAAAAATCTATTGTTTGAGAATCAAGAAGTTAAAAATCTATTGTTTGAGAATCGAGAAGTTAAAAATCCATTGTTTAAGAATCAAGAAGTTGAAAATCCATTATTTGAAAATTGTAAAGTCGGAAATTCGTCAGTTCAAAATCGTAAGGTTGAAAATTGTTTGTCTATTGGAAATCGTAAAGTTGAAAATTGTTTGTCTATTGGAAATCGTAAAGCTGAAAATTTGTCTATTGGAAATCGTAAAGCTGAAAATTTGTCTATTGGAAATTGTGAAGTCTAGAATTTGGAAATTAAAGATCGAGAAATTGGAAATTGTGAAATTGGAAGTGTTGAAATTGAGAATCTTGTGTTTCAGAATCGTGTTCTTGTAGTTAAGAATCGTGTTTTGGAAAGAATTGAAACTCAAAATCCAGAAAGTAAAGTTCTAGAAAGTTATGATCCTGTAATTGAGAATCGTGTTTTTGTTGAGAATTGTGGTATAGTTGAGAATCGTGTTCCTGTGTTTGAGAATCGTGTTATTGGAAGTAGTGAAACTCAAAATCCAGAAAGTAAAGTTCTAGAAAGTTATGATCCTGTAATTGAGAATCGTGTTTTTGTTCAAAATTGTGGTATAGTTGAGAGTCCTGTAATTGAAGATCGAGTTGTTCATATTTCCAAAGATCAAGTAGTTGAAATCCAAGAAGTCGAAAATCGAGAAATCCAAGAAGTCAGAATTCGAAAGTTTGAGAGTCCAGAAATTGAATTCCAGTGTCAAGAGTTTTGTGTAGATGATATTTGTGATATAAAAAAATGTGCCGGGATTCGTAAACCGCATACCAATGCATTCGAGAGTAGTGGAACGTTAGCGGACAGGTCGAATGAGACCTCTGAGATGCATCGTGTCCATACATCGAAGCCTCTGAGAGATCATGAGGGAGAATCCAGTAGTGGCCATATAGAAAATTCTCGGGAGATTCCGAATCCATGTATGAGTGTATTTGAGAATTGTGGAGCGTTGGCGTACAAGTCTAATGAGACCTCTGAGAAGCAGCGTGTCTTCACCTCGAAACCTCCGAAATGTGTGGACAAGGAACCCGAAAACATTTTTGTCAGTCAAGACAGTTTTGATGATTTAGAAAAGGAAAATCCGAACGTGGTGGTTAAATTTGTAGAGTCAAGTAATGTTGTAATTAATAAAGAGAAAATAGAGATTTTTGATGATTATATTCATGGAAAAAGTGTTCAGTATACGAATACCAGTGGCGAGATGTTTGTTTCAATTCCTGTGACGGTAAATTCAATAATAGAAGATGTAAATTCAGAATCCAGTTTTGTAAGAAATGTAGTTGTTCATCGAGAGAATGGTATTGTTTCAGAAAAAGCAGTGAAATTTAATTTTGAGTTAGATAAAGAGTGTTTCACAGTCACAGCCAGAATATCCGACGAAGATCGTTGTCTCAAAGTGTTAGAGTTACTCCGTTTGGATCATTTAGAAAAAGAGGAAGTTGGAGAAATAAGGAATTTGATCAAAAGTACAGCCGATATATTTCACCTACCAGGTGAGATTTTAGGGGCTACCGATGTTGTTGCTCATAGAATACCTACGACAGATGATTTACCAGTAAATTCAAAGCAGTATCGTTTTCCCGTGGTTCATAAAGAAGAAATAAGAAAGCAGGTAGAGGAGTTGTTCGAAGCCGGGTTAATCCGAGAGTCCAAGTCCCCGTATAACACACCTGTATGGGTTGTGCCTAAAAAGCCGGATTCGCAAGGGAATCCTAGGTGGAGAATGGTCCTTGATTTCCGACAATTGAATGAAAAGACGATTGGTGACGCATATCCTTTGCCAAACATAATCGATATTTTGGATCAGCTGGGTGGTGCCCGATATTTTTCAGTCTTTGATTTAGCCTCAGGATTTTATCAAATAAAAATGCATCCAGATGATTGTCATAAAAC
The DNA here is from genome assembly GCA_963564615.1 of Rhorus exstirpatorius. Classification (NCBI taxonomy): domain Eukaryota; kingdom Metazoa; phylum Arthropoda; class Insecta; order Hymenoptera; family Ichneumonidae; genus Rhorus; species Rhorus exstirpatorius. Next base: position 6,057,464 of record OY751316.1, read on the forward strand.
CGCGTTCACAACTCCGTACGGACATTATGAGTATGTTCGAATGCCTATGGGGCTGAAAAATGCTCCCCCCACTTTTCAACGGGCCATGGATATGGTGTTGATGGGATTACAAGGGCAAGAGTTGTTCGTTTATCTGGATGATATCGTGATTTATGCAAAATCGTTGAAGGAACATATGGAGAAATGTACGAAGCTTTTCGATCGCCTAAGAGGGGCTAACCTATCTTTGCAGCCTGATAAATGTGAATTTTTGAAAAGAGAAGTAGTTTATTTGGGTCATATTATTAGTAGTACGGGATTAAGGCCTGATCCTCGAAAATTGGAGGCCGTTCGAGATTTTCCACGGCCACGTAATGTGAAAAATATACGCCAATTTTTGGGACTTACGGGCTATTACCGTCATTTTATTGAGGGGTACGCTCGTCTAGCCAAACCCCTGTCAAATCTTTTAAAGAATGATGTGCCGTTTTTGTGGGAAAATATTCAAGAAGAAAGTTTTATGGAATTAAAAGATAGACTTTGTACAGAACCCGTTTTAATTTTTCCTGATTTTTCAAAGCCATTTGTTGTTACTACAGATGCGTCGGGATACGCAATAGGAGGTATTTTGTCCCAAGGTGAAATAAATAAAGATAGACCAATAGCATACGCTTCCCGTACATTGAATGGCGCTGAAAGTAGATATGATACGTATGAAGAAGAGGCTTTGGCGATCGTTTACAGCGTTTTGCATTTCAGACCATATCTTTATGGCAAACGTTTTACGCTCGTCACTGATCATAAACCGTTAATTTGGTTTAAAACTTGCAAAGACGGTAACGCACGTGTGCTCCGCTGGAGATTGAAATTATCTAAGTACGAGTACGACGTTGTGTATAAAGCCGGAAAAAATAATGTAAACGCGGATGCATTATCGCGAAATCCTGTGAGCCGGGAAACTGAAATCACCGAGGAGGAGATTTTCGCGATAAACTCAAAGAAGAAAAAGGATTTGACCGATAAAGATATCCTAGAGTTGTTAGAACGAGAAGATAGCGAGAATGATGGAGAAAGCGATGAAACGAATGTTGTCGATGAGGAACATCCGGAAGAACAATGAAGGGAGTCATTGACTCCGTGTGAGTTGGCTGGAATCGAGAACGAACATCTTCAGGTCGAAGGAGGGAAGGGAACAGTCACTCAAAAGGTGAAGGATTTCTCCGTTAAGGCGAAATTAGTCGAAAAAACATTTCCGAACCGACAACCGGAAAACCCATCCTATCCAGAACCAATCGAGGCAGTCGCTGGACCATCTCAGCATCCAACCACATGTACGCGTAGGCTCACGAGGAGTCAGTCCAAAGCACAACGAGAACCAGATCTTTCGATTCAGGGAAATAATCATCAAGAAAGCGAAGGAAGTGAAGATGACGAATCTTCGGATGACACGGCGTCCGACCCGGAAGAAATGGAAAAACCGAGGAAGAAAAAGAAAATTTCACCGTTGCAAGATTGCGATGGAGACGAGTTATCATCGGAAACCGAAGATAGCGATGACGATGTATACCGAAATTACGAAGATCACCAGGAAAGAATATACAAAGATGAAATAGAAGAAGAACTTAATAGACTAAAAATTGTAAATGATGAGATTATAGCAGGAAATATTAGTAGTGTTACAAGGACAGTTCTAACTCAAGATCCCTACCCCGACATTTACCGACATTTTTTAGCTCAGACACGAACCACTTAACCAAGACCGGAACCCGGGGGGTGGGTAGGGGGGGGCTATCTTTAAGAGTCCGAATGCCCGGAGTCGATCGGGGGGGGGGGGATCTCTAACAACTGGAGGGCACCTAATCTTTATGGGTCGAGGCATTGGGGGAAGGGGGGGGGCTAGCTTTGAGGGTGGTATTGGAATGCCGCTATCTCTGGCAGCGGCGGGGCGCCTTATTTTTCATGGCGACATTTGATTGATGATTATCAGTTAGACTGGCGTCTCTGTAGGGCGGGGTGGGGGGGCTAGTTTTGAGGGTGATATTAGAATGCAGCTATTCTGTATATCTGGCAGCTGCAGTGCAGCTTGTCTTGGCATTGGAATGTTGTTATCTCAAACAAGTAAATAGCGGACTAGAGCGTTAGACCTTTCAACCACACACGACGTTACCCTCCCGGGCCAGTGCGTCTGTTTGTCGCAACCTTATCGTTGGTCATAAATCATTTCTGTTTGTGTGCTAAGGACCAGACCGCAGTCTGGAAAAAGCCAAACATGAGGTCATAAAATCTTAGAGGTGCCTATGATCCGGCTGGTCCTCGACACCCGAAGGAAAATACCCCTAACAGGTATTCTTCTGACCGCATTTATATAAGCGTTTCCCTATCACTGACTGGTGCGTGAGTAAATGTAGCGCAGGGTGCTGCGGCAGATATTTTTTCAAACTGCGATGAAATTGGGCTGATATGTGCCATCGACATGTTTCGACCTGTTTCGAGCCCTCCCATTACCTTCGAGAGCGGATGATGCCATATTGCATGTCTGAACACGCTTGAGCCTGCACAGTGTTTAGATATTGTGACAAACCGCCGGAAAATGAGGCTTTGATGTTCATGGAATGCCGCTATGACGCGCTTAGTCGCGTTCATGCTATCAACATGGACGGATATTCTGATGGCGTTCTCGGAGCCAAATATCCGTGGGAATTATCAAGGGGTGATCTTAAGAATATAACGAAGCCTATGATTTTAAAATATTTTAGTCGATCAATTCATATCTTTTATGATCGTTTACCCGAAAATCTTCGTGCAGACGCCGAAATTATGTCATATCTGCCTTGTATGGAACATTGGAATACGCCCCACATCATGACTCATATCGATGGCCCTGCACCCTCTGTACGGAATTGTCAAATGTGTCGCAGCAAAGTGTGGGCGGAGGAAAGTGTGGAAAATTCTATTGGGTCCTAGAATTGAGAGTTGGTGGGGGTTTGGAATTCGGAAGGCATATATAAGCTGAAGATGCACGCCTAAACTGCAACCGTTTACATGCAAGACAAGCGCCGTGAGCTGAAAGAACGATTGCTCCTGCTTTTGAAAAATATTGAAGAAGTGAAAAATCTTATACGTTGGAGAGTGGATCTGGGATTCATCACAAACAGATTAAAAAATACATCAATAAGTCGAAATGGATTTCGCAAGTATCAACAAGGTGGGAATAATGGCGGAATTTTTGCCAACAAAAAATTGGCTGAACTCTCCGTTCAGGCAGATCATCCGATCTCCGACCTGAGAATAGTCGGAACGAAATTCGGGAGGAGGATCGTGGCGGATATCACCAACGAATTCTCTGTATTCTTACCTGCAAGATTCGTGAAGGCGTTCGACGAGAATAAGGAAATATTCAAAGAGATGATTGACGCTGCGCATGCAAATCAACTCTACATGAATTACTTCGGTGGGAAGTACAACAGCGTAGAATTCAAACGCATCTGACGCCATCAAACCATCAATCCATCGCGCCTACTATCGGGTCGTGACTCTACGCGAACGATGGTGGCAATGAAAAAAGTGTTTGAATCCATAAGTGCACATTGTTGAAAAAGTAAAAAAAACATTATAGATGACGTGTGGTGCGAAATGTATAAGTTGGATTGAAACCAAATATGTAAAACAATTTCCTATGGTTTATTTCATTAAAAAAACACACATATATTTTTCGATAAAATGTTTTTATTTATTTCAAAAATCCTGCGTTTACACAATGCCTTATGTACTAGCTCCTGAAAGATTTCACGTTTGCGTTGGCACAATTATATTTTGAGTCATGGGGATGATGAGAACATCCTTTATTGTTTGATATTTTCTGCAATGATGGACAATCGAGAGTTTCCATCTCGACAATATGCGCCGACGAATCCGTGAATTGCGCTAACCATATCCTCTTCTCCAATCCCTTCACGTAGATGGTTCTAGCTTTTTTCAAGATAGCTCGAATTATTGTTCCGGTGGCATCATATGGTGTATAGCCTGCATTCCATCGTATTCCATGAAAATTTCGTTCGAGCCATGAATTCATGGTTTTGTACTTCGCTGGTAGAGAGTTACATAGCGTTGGAGATTCGAAGATAGCGAGGCCGAATGCAATCTATTGACAGGAAAAGGTGTTTTCCCGTATGACTATGTCAATAGTTGGGACCGAGGGGCTATATACTTGGATTTTGGGTTGAAAATTCATCTCCTGCCTTGAAAATAGTTTTCGTTATGAACGAAAATTATATTTTGAAAAAAGGCCAAGAGGTGAGCTCAATGTTTAACAGAGAGCTACAGCAGAGAGCACAAGCATAGTTATTGAGCTCTCTTCTTTGTGCGAGTATTCACTAATTCTGTTTGTCTCTCTCTCTCTCTCTCTCTCTCTCTCTCTCTCTCTCTCTCTCTCTCTCTCTCTCCCTCTCTCTCTCTCCGTATCCATATCTTTTTCCATGCTCGAGAGTCTTTCTATAGGAACAATAGCGGGCATTTTTAATATTTTTCGATATATATCGAGTATGCAGGAATAGTACTGCGAGTAATTGCGATTTCCCGAGGAGCGTGAAATGCATGCAGTCTTCGCTCAATGCTGCGAATCTCTTCTCCTTTCATTCAATGTTCTTTAGTAATATAATTTTAATATGTAAATATTTTACCCTGAAGGTTCATGAAACCTTATGAAAATTATTGCACCAATATTTACCGCTGATCGCACAGCGCGCTCATGTATTTCTCTTATTAGCTTGCAAATATTTTATTTATTGAACGAAAATCATTTTTTGGAAAAAGAGCAGAGAGGGAAACTCAAAGCTCAACCGAGAGATATGGTTATTGAGCTCTCTCTTCTTTAGGCAAGTATTCGCTAACTCTCTCTATTTTTTGTAGATATTTGCAGAATTCCTCATAATACGCAATTGATAGTCTTCAGAAGTCTTTGGAAGTCTTTGAAAAACCCATCGCCGCTGGTTTTTATGAGCAAGAGCTACTTAGAGTTGAAAATCCCGATATTTATCTGATTGAACGAATATTGAAAACTTGTGGGGATAAAATGTTGGTAAAATGGTTGGGTTTCGAAAACGCACACAATAGTTGGATAAGGAAATCTGATGTGTAATAAAATATTTTAACAAATGAACATTATTGATCTTTTCAATCGCCACCTTCCATCCCATCTCTCACAGGATTATTTTGTTGGACAGGATATTAATTAAGAAAAAGTCGGTTTCAATCTATATATTTTTTTAATAGATTTTTTCCTCCAGCGTATCAATTTTATTATTTCATATACAATGTATTCGCAGTTTTCATACCATCCACAACCCAAATCTCGTGAAACGTTGAGAGGTTTCGCCGACTCTCACTGCTCGAAGATTTATGCTTCCATGTACATGTCTTTACTCGTCACATCGTAACCCCATGGTACAGTATCAGTAGACTTTGGGCACAGAATTCGTTTGTCATCCTACCAGCTTAATACTATTTTATTTTGCCTAACCGTCTCTACGACATGTTTTGAACTGCGTATCATGTGCTGGGTCCTAATCAGGGTTTTACAATAAAATAAACACTCTTTATAGTCATCGAACGTGATGGTTTTTAAAGTCGCTCCTCTGACGCCCTTTGCACGTTTATTTTCAAGCTCGATACCTTGTACTTTATACGAGTATAACTTTGCCCTAAGCCCTATAAACTCAGTCATAATTTTACCATTATTTTCATCTTTCATAAGACCCAACACTTTTTTATTCGCAAGAGGCATTCCATAGGGATTATTTGTAGGGTAATCGGATGTATCAAATTGGTGTATGTCACGTCTCATGGATTCGTAGATATTTCGAGTAGTTACGTGATAGATATGGCTGTCCGTATCTGTGTACAATAATTTTGCTTGCTCGCCGAATGTAATCTTCATATAGTCATAATGAAAACGGTATAAATAGATTTTAGACAGGTCAAGAATTGAAAATCTAGCATATATCGGTTTGTTGAATTTTACTTTAGCTTTAGTCAATTCTATTATAACCATATCGTTGTCGAATATGGTGCAGCTATGAACGGTAGCTCGAGCGATGAGAGCTCTCGCACCATACCACCCAAATTTTACGAATGAAAGAAACGTGTGAGCGAACGGTACGGTTCGTACCGTTCGCTCACACGCCCACTTCCAAAGACTTCCGAAGACTATCAATTGCGTATTATGAGGAATTCTGCAAATATCTACAAAAAAAAGGGAGAGTTAGCGAATACTTGCCCAAAGAAGAAAGAGCTCAATAACCATATCTCTCGGTTGAGCTTTGAGTTTCCCTCTCTGCTCTTTTTCCAAAAAATGATTTTGTGTGAGCGAACGGTACGAACACGTTTCTTTCATTCGTAAAATTTGGGTGGTATGGTGCGAGAGCTCTCATCGCTCGAGCTACCGTTCATAGCTGCACCATATTCGACAACGATATGGTTATAATAGAATTGACTAAAGCTAAAGTAAATTCAACAAACCGATATATGCTGGATTTTCAATTCTTGACCTGTCTAAAATCTATTTATACCGTTTTCATTATGACTATATGAAGATTACATTCGGCGAGCAAGCAAAATTATTGTACACAGATACGGACAGCCATATCTATCACGTAACTACTCGAAATATCTACGAATCCATGAGACGTGACATACACCAATTTGATACATCCGATTACCCTACAAATAATCCCTATGGAATGCCTCTTGCGAATAAAAAAGTGTTGGGTCTTATGAAAGATGAAAATAATGGTAAAATTATGACTGAGTTTATAGGGCTTAGGGCAAAGTTATACTCGTATAAAGTACAAGGTATCGAGCTTGAAAATAAACGTGCAAAGGGCGTCAGAGGAGCGACTTTAAAAACCATCACGTTCGATGACTATAAAGAGTGTTTATTTTATTGTAAAACCCTGATTAGGACCCAGCACATGATACGCAGTTCAAAACATGTCGTAGAGACGGTTAGGCAAAATAAAATAGTATTAAGCTGGTAGGATGACAAACGAATTCTGTGCCCAAAGTCTACTGATACTGTACCATGGGGTTACGATGTGACGAGTAAAGACATGTACATGGAAGCATAAATCTTCGAGCAGTGAGAGTCGGCGAAACCTCTCAACGTTTCACGAGATTTGGGTTGTGGATGGTATGAAAACTGCGAATACATTGTATATGAAATAATAAAATTGATACGCTGGAGGAAAAAATCTATTAAAAAAATATATAGATTGAAACCGACTTTTTCTTAATTAATATCCTGTCCAACAAAATAATCCTGTGAGAGATGGGATGGAAGGTGGCGATTGAAAAGATCAATAATGTTCATTTGTTAAAATATTTTATTACACATCAGATTTCCTTATCCAACTATTGTGTGCGTTTTCGAAACCCAACCATTTTACCAACATTTTATCCCCACAAGTTTTCAATATTCGTTCAATCAGATAAATATCGGGATTTTCAACTCTAAGTAGCTCTTGCTCATAAAAACCAGCGGCGATGGGTTTTTCAAAGACTTCCAAAGACTTCTGAAGACTATCAATTGCGTATTATGAGGAATTCTGCAAATATCTACAAAAAATAGAGAGAGTTAGCGAATACTTGCCTAAAGAAGAGAGAGCTCAATAATCATATCTCTCGGTTGAGCTTTGAGTTTCCCTCTCTGCTCTTTTCCAAAAAATGATTTTCGTTCAATAAATAAAATATTTGCAAGCTAATAAGAGAAATACATGAGCGCGCTGTGCGATCAGCGGTAAATATTGGTGCAATAATTTTCATAAGGTTTCATGAACCTTCAGGGTAAAATATTTACATATTAAAATTATATTACTAAAGAACATTGAATGAAAGGAGAAGAGATTCGCAGCATTGAGCGAAGACTGCATGCATTTCACGCTCCTCGGGAAATCGCAATTACTCGCAGTACTATTCCTGCATACTCGATATATATCGAAAAATATTAAAAATGCCCGCTATTGTTCCTATAGAAAGACTCTCGAGCATGGAAAAAGATATGGATACGGAGAGAGAGAGAGGGAGAGAGAGAGAGAGAGAGAGAGAGAGAGAGAGAGAGAGAGAGAGAGACAAACAGAATTAGTGAATACTCGCACAAAGAAGAGAGCTCAATAACTATGCTTGTGCTCTCTGCTGTAGCTCTCTGTTAAACATTGAGCTCACCTCTTGGCCTTTTTTCAAAATATAATTTTCGTTCATAACGAAAACTATTTTCAAGGCAGGAGATGAATTTTCAACCCAAAATCCAAGTATATAGCCCCTCGGTCCCAACTATTGACATAGTCATACGGGAAAACACCTTTTCCTGTCAATAGATTGCATTCGGCCTCGCTATCTTCGAATCTCCAACGCTATGTAACTCTCTACCAGCGAAGTACAAAACCATGAATTCATGGCTCGAACGAAATTTTCATGGAATACGATGGAATGCAGGCTATACACCATATGATGCCACCGGAACAATAATTCGAGCTATCTTGAAAAAAGCTAGAACCATCTACGTGAAGGGATTGGAGAAGAGGATATGGTTAGCGCAATTCACGGATTCGTCGGCGCATATTGTCGAGATGGAAACTCTCGATTGTCCATCATTGCAGAAAATATCAAACAATAAAGGATGTTCTCATCATCCCCATGACTCAAAATATAATTGTGCCAACGCAAACGTGAAATCTTTCAGGAGCTAGTACATAAGGCATTGTGTAAACGCAGGATTTTTGAAATAAATAAAAACATTTTATCGAAAAATATATGTGTGTTTTTTTAATGAAATAAACCATAGGAAATTGTTTTACATATTTGGTTTCAATCCAACTTATACATTTCGCACCACACGTCATCTATAATGTTTTTTTTACTTTTTCAACAATGTGCACTTATGGATTCAAACACTTTTTTCATTGCCACCATCGTTCGCGTAGAGTCACGACCCGATAGTAGGCGCGATGGATTGATGGTTTGATGGCGTCAGATGCGTTTGAATTCTACGCTGTTGTACTTCCCACCGAAGTAATTCATGTAGAGTTGATTTGCATGCGCAGCGTCAATCATCTCTTTGAATATTTCCTTATTCTCGTCGAACGCCTTCACGAATCTTGCAGGTAAGAATACAGAGAATTCGTTGGTGATATCCGCCACGATCCTCCTCCCGAATTTCGTTCCGACTATTCTCAGGTCGGAGATCGGATGATCTGCCTGAACGGAGAGTTCAGCCAATTTTTTTGTTGGCAAAAATTCCGCCATTATTCCCACCTTGTTGATACTTGCGAAATCCATTTCGACTTATTGATGTATTTTTTAATCTGTTTGTGATGAATCCCAGATCCACTCTCCAACGTATAAGATTTTTCACTTCTTCAATATTTTTCAAAAGCAGGAGCAATCGTTCTTTCAGCTCACGGCGCTTGTCTTGCATGTAAACGGTTGCAGTTTAGGCGTGCATCTTCAGCTTATATATGCCTTCCGAATTCCAAACCCCCACCAACTCTCAATTCTAGGACCCAATAGAATTTTCCACACTTTCCTCCGCCCACACTTTGCTGCGACACATTTGACAATTCCGTACAGAGGGTGCAGGGCCATCGATATGAGTCATGATGTGGGGCGTATTCCAATGTTCCATACAAGGCAGATATGACATAATTTCGGCGTCTGCACGAAGATTTTCGGGTAAACGATCATAAAAGATATGAATTGATCGACTAAAATATTTTAAAATCATAGGCTTCGTTATATTCTTAAGATCACCCCTTGATAATTCCCACGGATATTTGGCTCCGAGAACGCCATCAGAATATCCGTCCATGTTGATAGCATGAACGCGACTAAGCGCGTCATAGCGGCATTCCATGAACATCAAAGCCTCATTTTCCGGCGGTTTGTCACAATATCTAAACACTGTGCAGGCTCAAGCGTGTTCAGACATGCAATATGGCATCATCCGCTCTCGAAGGTAATGGGAGGGCTCGAAACAGGTCGAAACATGTCGATGGCACATATCAGCCCAATTTCATCGCAGTTTGAAAAAATATCTGCCGCAGCACCCTGCGCTACATTTACTCACGCACCAGTCAGTGATAGGGAAACGCTTATATAAATGCGGTCAGAAGAATACCTGTTAGGGGTATTTTCCTTCGGGTGTCGAGGACCAGCCGGATCATAGGCACCTCTAAGATTTTATGACCTCATGTTTGGCTTTTTCCAGACTGCGGTCTGGTCCTTAGCACACAAACAGAAATGATTTATGACCAACGATAAGGTTGCGACAAACAGACGCACTGGCCCGGGAGGGTAACGTCGTGTGTGGTTGAAAGGTCTAACGATCTAGTCCGCTATTTACTTGTTTGAGATAACAACATTCCAATGCCAAGACAAGCTGCACTGCAGCTGCCAGATATACAGAATAGCTGCATTCTAATACCACCCTCAAAACTAGCCCCCCACCCCGCCCTATAGAGACGCCAGTCTAATTGATAATCATCAATCAAATGTCGCCATGAAAAATAAGGCGCCCCGCCGCTGCCAGAGATAGCGGCATTCCAATACCACCCTCAAAGCTAGCCCCCCCCCCCCCCCCCCCAATGCCTCAACCCATAAAAATTAGGTGCCCTCCAGTTGTTAGAGATCCCCCCCCCCCCCGATCGACTCCGTGCATTCGGGCTCTTAAAGATAGCCCCCCCCTACCCACCCCCCGGGTTCGGGTCTCGGTTAAGTGGTTCGTGTCTGAGCTAAAAAATGTCGGTAAATGTCGGGGTAGGGATCTTGAGTTAGAACTGTCCTTGTAACACTACTAATATTATTCAATCTAGAGACCTTTTCTTCACGCGTAAAGACACACTGGCATACTTTTTGAACACCCGTGGTGAGCCTTTCGATCTTGGGTCACGAAAGCTGAGAGACCGTAATGAGTTACCGTACTTTCCGGACCTCCAGCTGGGGCAAGCAAGCCTAGTGAAACGAGGGAGCAGGTACCACGTAGGGTTGCCGGTCAGTGACGACTCCAGGGAAGGAATGTCATTGACCCTTGGGCATATTAAGAGCGCTATAGCCAGTCTTCGTGAAAAATCGGAAGGTTTAAATATCCAAAGTATTAGTATCGCGAAAACAGACTCTGTGGGTAGCGTTCCATGGGACGATATAGCCACATCTTTGCGATTAGGATTTTTGCGAAGTACAGTAAAAATAATAATTTGTCATGGAATAATAAGATATCCGAGTAAAGAAGAACGGGAAGGAATCATGAAAGAATTGCATAGTTCAGCTGTGGGCGGACATAGAGGCGTAATGAAAACCTTTAATCGAATTAGACAGTATTATTATTGGGTAAAAATGAAAATCGATATTCAACATTTTATTCAACAATGTTTGCCTTGTCAATTAAAAAAATGTGTTCGAGTCAAAACTAGACAGCCGATGGTCATAACCGACACTCCAGGTACGGCTTTTGATAAAATTGCAATGGATATTGTAGGTTCTCTTCCAAAAATAAGAAAGAATAATGAATATATATTAACAATTCAAGATCAATTGACGAAATTTTGTATTGAAATCCCTTTACCCAACGCCACATCAGCAACCATTGCTGACGCGTTGGTTCAGAATTTTATTACACTTTTTGGAGCGCCCAAGGCAATACTCACGGATCAAGGTCGCAATTTTCTAAGCGTATTGATTCGACGAGTGGCCAAAGTATTTAAAATCAAGAAAATTCGTACAACCGCTTTCCACCCACAGTCTAACGTGTCATTAGAAAGATCACATTATGCTTTGGGGGAATATCTAAAACAATATGTCGGAAAAGAATATGATTGGGATGAATGGGTGAGTCTTGCAATTTTTAATTACAACACTTGTGTGCACGAGGGCACCAAGCATACCCCATACGCGTTAGTTTTCGGTAAATTAGCGAGAATTCCATCGAGTGAACCATTGCACGTGGAGGATATGTTGCCGGATTATGACAATTATTTAGTAAAACTCGTCACGCAGTTGCATGAAATACAGAATGTGGCTTGTCAAAATCTGATCGGAGCAAAAGAGAAATCGAAAGGACGTTATGATAAGAATATAAATCGGAAAGAATTTAAGGTTGGAGAATATGCGTTTTTGCTAAAAGGTCCGAAGTCAGGAAAATTAGTTGATCATTATGCCGGATCACATGAGATAGTAGAGGTGATGGGTAAAAATAATATACGTATTAAAATAAATCAGAATACAAAGGTCGTGCACGCTAACCGACTCAAGCATTCTAGGATTATACCCACATAAGAATGCAAAAATAAGGTAAACGTCGACAGAATTCGAAAAATATATTTGTCTAGCCCCATGTACCCTAAATAAGCGGGTCGTTGGCCTTGCCAACCGTGTTGTTCACCATATGGCTTTTTCCCAACCCCGCTTGGACTTTGTTCATTTTAATGCTTATTCGCTACTTCATAAATTTATATGCTTCTATGCTTGTATGCTTTGAAAGTTAGTTTTAAGTTTGATTGAAAATTTGATTGAAAAAGGAGGTGGGATCAGTGAAATCTTTTTGTGTTTTGAAATATCGGTAAAAGTAGATAAAAATTAAGGATTCGCATATTGGTAATCTAGTAAATTCTTCTTTTGAAAAAAAGGGTTTTTTTTTTATATTTCTTGCCATTTAAAAGTCATTTATTCAAAGGGGGTAGTTTGAAAATGTTTGAGAATAAAAATTTAATAGAGGAAATGTATAAAGTAAAAATTTTAAATGGGAAAAAGGGGAGGGGGGTTCCTTAATCGTTACTATTGCCTGTTATCTAGATTAAATGAGGATGACGATCGTGATGATAATGATGTTGGCATGGGGAATGTTGATTCCTTTGCCCGGTGAGGCAATAGTGGGATATGAGTGTGGATCGTCAGCATCCAATATAACCACCCTATCCCTTCTAAATGTGGAAGAGTGCGATATACCACAACCAGTGTTGAACATTACCACTGAGCACATACAGTTTTTGCAGATAGACGATTATAGTTCGATACATGTTCGTCAGTGTAAAATAGAGATCTCCCGCGATATACGAAAGTGCGGGATGTTCTCGCATACCAGTGACGTATATAACGGAAAAGCTTCTTACTTGTCGGCCATTTCACGGGAATCGTGTATACGCATGCACGAATACGGGTCTGTAATAATCGACAAGGCCTTAATATCGGGACTAAGGGGAAATGAAAGTGGAAGTTATCCTTTAACCCTAGCGGGAGTAGTGGGGGTGGACGGTAGTTGCGCAGGAACTACGTACTCAGACCCCTATGGAAGCTGGGTAGAAGTTGTCGTGCAAGCAGACGTTAAAATCACGTTGCGCGATTATCGAACAAGGGTGGGGGTTAAAAACAATAAAGTATATTTGAACTCGGGTACGAAATGCGATCTCAGCAAAGGATATTGCATGGATGCTGAGGGGGGACCGACCTTTTGGGAACCCGTGCCGAGAGACTTTTGCGGAGAAGGGAAATATAGTATACTTTACGCAGGTATGGCCGAACGCGCGACTAATTTCGATGGTAAAATAATGTATTCTCTGACCGCTTCCGATGTCACGTTTGCGCTTACCGCAACCTCGAGTGTAACTGTTTGCGGCCAAACACTAATTCGGACGGAGCACCCTCGTTTGCTCATTCATGAAGTTCGCGATGGGCAGGGATTTGTAAAAGGGAGAAGGGTCGAGGTGGATAATATGGACATTTTCGCGTATATCAATTCCAAATTCGTGTACGTTGAGCGGCATATACGCACTCAGATACAACAACTCTATTATGACGTCTTGGTCCAGAGATGTTCCTTGGAAAGGGAAATGCCGAAAAATCGTTTGGCCATAGCCACCCAGGCACCCGATGAATTCGCATACCATTTGATGCAAGGGCCGGGCTATATGGCTGTTATATCGGGAGAAGTCGTACACATCGTTAAGTGCATACCAATGGAAGTCCGGATTCAACACATGGAGGAGTGTTATACTCAGTTGCCAGTGACTGAGGGTAACCAGACATATTTCATGGCACCAAGAACACACGTACTCATGAGCACGGGGATACAGGTCACCTGTAACAAGCTCGTGCCGCCAATGTACTTTATTGAAGGAGAATGGTACGGTCTGTCACCGGGTCCGGTACACGTGTACCCTCCGGAAACCATGAAGCCAATGACGAAACCTACTTGTAGATATAAGGACACCAAATCTTTGGCCACCAGCGGAATATATACTTCAGCCGATCTAGAACAACTAAGGGAACATGTCATGTTCCCGGCGGAAAGACTCGGCGTGCTGAACAAAATTGCAAGAGGGATGATGGGAAAACCGACTGTATCCCAGGGGGGATCCATCACGAATTTTCTGGATGGGCCCGATTTCACTAGGCTCGTAGAATCAGCATGGAATAAAACATGGGAGAAGTTTGTGACCTTTGGACATGTTAGTGCGGGTTTGATAGGGATTTTTATGCTAGTGCGTGGGATAAAATTAATCCTCGACACATTAATACACGGGTACGCGCTTCACACGGTTTATGGTTGGTCAATATTTCTCATTGGTGCGGTTTGGGATTCGGTAACTAACCTTTTGCTGCACCTTAAGAGAGGTCATAACGGACTTAATGGGGGAGGTGGAGGGAATCCGATTGAGAACAGGGAGGATCGGGAAGTGGACAATGTTGACGCAAGGCCCGAAGACGAGGGGGCTGTGGTGGTGGAAATGTGCAAGGAAGCTTCCGCCCCAATAGCCGCTGCTGACGGGGAGAATCACCAGAATACCAGACTTCTGTTATATCCCACTCTTCCGCGTAATTAGTTCAATTATTATTGGGTTACTCATTTTGGTTTTCGACAAGGCACGAACATTTATTTCTTCTCCATCGCACGTGTGTGAAACTCCACCGCTTGATAGCCATTTCACCCCTACAACAACAATATGAAATTCGAAGAGGGCCATAATTGAATAATATTTCTTTCCCATTTCCGATAATGTTACAAAGAATAAAACATCATGCTGCCCTATGGAGCGGACCTGGTTACACTAAAGATTGACGTCAATCAGGAGTGGCCAATGGGGGCCCCGGCAGGATACGAGGACGAAATTGAGTATTGGAGGGGCCCTCAGGGGTTATGGGTGCCCCCTGAATGGCGACTGTTAGGACAGCGTGTCCAGGCCTCCTGGGCCCAAGCAATCAGGGATGCCGCGCCTAGGGCGCTCAAACTCGGGGGATGGTGGTACGAGGTATGGGCAGACGTCATCCTGCCGAGAGGGCAGGACCCGAATACGATTTGCTATGAGGGGGAGGAAAGGGGTGACCCAGCACCCGCGCCAACACCAACACCAGCGGCAGCGTAGACTTTAATCTCTTAGTGAAACCTTGTTTCATCAAATTTCCCTACAATTATATCTCGAAATTTAAATTCAAAAATTTTCTCATTTCATTATTTTATTCTCTTATATTCATAGATTTAATTTCAATATTTTCGATATTTTTCAATATTTATATAATACTCGAAGTGGTGGGCCTTTGTGCACGACGAAAGGCGATGCATACGCGACGTCGACATAAGGCGCAACACAAAAACTGTACGGTCATAAACACCCCGTGGAGTCTTACTCGTTGTGCGCAAAAGAGAAGAAAGAGAGAGAGAGAGTGGGAATAGAGAGAGAAAGAATGGATCCTAAATCTAAGAGACCTGGTAATCCTTTTCTTCCCTTTTCCTCGAGTGAAAGATTTTACAAATTAAGATCCCGAAAGTACGCAAGCAAATGACTATAATGAAGTAAAATCAAGTATGAGCGTGGGTACCTGGGTCAGGTCATCAGTATTGGGCAGGTGTCGGTAGATTATAGGTTATTGCACTTTAATACTAGATTTTATACTTTTTTTTACTGAGTCGAGATCTCCATGAAAAGAAATTGGTCAGAGAAAAGAATTTTCTTCTTTGCATTTTTTGTTCCTTGTCGTCTCGTTTTTTTTCCTCCCTAAATTTATGAGGGGTTCGAGCCTTGCTACGATTTTTTTTTTTGGAAACAACGTCTTGAAGAAATCAATGGATGGCCTGTATGGAGTGCTGCACGTGGCCAGTAAATTACCAATGGCTGAGACAAGGGATTTCGATGGAAGAAAGACTTCGGAGGACCACCCAACCGTCAACGGAAAAAATTAAATAAACTTTTAAGAACATGCCCGGTCCGCTATCGGGCCGGATGTGTATATCGTCTCCAATTCAGAGAACTGAATGTTTATGTAACTCAAAAATACGCCGAGTCTATAGCCAAAGAAAGAGTGTAAGCAGCGCTTTGTCCCAAGTCTTGGAATTTAGAAGGCGTATGTCCCATCGACATACGAATCCAAGCTCTCGCCTACGAAGGAGGGGCGACACCAAAATTCGGCATCGAATCCAACAAAGACCCCAAAAGCGTAGCAAGTGCATTATTTAATTAACGTTTTCCTTTTTAATTAACAACGACCAAATTCAAAGATTTCAGGAGATTTCGTAATGCATGGGTAAAGGTTTATGTGGAAATGAAAATTGTGAACGAATCCCTTTCCTATAATAATTACAAGTTTGATGAATGAATGTATGTGTGATAGTTGCGTGAGCACGGAAATAGATCTTTCCTGTAACGACAAGTAAAAGAAATGATAAAGCCAGAACCATAAAATTGCACAAGATCCGGAGTATATAGATAGAATTTTCAATTGTTATAACAAATGTAGAATCTGAATAACTAGTTAATAATTATGAGAATTTTGAGTCGTTTGGATACGCTAAAATAATTTCCCTTCGTATAATTATTGGAAAGAATTAATTATAATCCAAAAGAAATAGCATGACATACACCATTGCATCCGATCCTCCGCATGGTAAATAATTATAAAGAAATAGGAATGAATAGAATGAGAGGAAAGATCGAACGAAATCCAGAGCGAGAAAGATACAGAGAAACAGAGGAGAAGTTGTCACCGACGAGAGTAGGAATGAGAAAAGATGAATGGAAATGTATGTGTATGTATGTGTGTGTATGTGTTTGACATCCAGAGCCTATGACCGGTCAGCTCGTGGCCGATAGGATAAGTCCAACCCACGTATGGAGGGATGAGAAGGAGAGAGTGACCAGAATGAAGAGGAGGGGTTGTCTCCTCCGCTGTGTGCAACTTCGAAAACAAGGCATGGAATGAGTGAGAAAGTAAATACGAAATATGTAAGTATGAGAGAGACAGAGTGAGCGTCTTCATGAAAAGACGGCGTATGTACGAGAAATTCGTTTACTGATTATTAGGTAATAATGGAATAATTATTATAAAGAAATGCAGGAGTGAATATTATATTATAAGGATAAATTCGTGTTAATCATAGGTATACATTTTCGATTATATAGATTCCAGGGGATCATCGGGGATGCGAGGTGGAGGCGGCGGAGGAGCCTGGAGCGTCTAAGGCGTTTAAGGGCGTACCTCCCCACCGCCGAAACTAAGCCATCTTAGAGGAACCTATATAAGACCGGGTAATGAGCCCGCGGTACGTTCAGAAAGTCCGGAGAAATTTTTAAGCAGAATCGCTGTTCGTCGCATGAATTCATTTTTCTTTTACATACTTTTCATCGTTTGACCACAATATCTTCAAGTTCTTCGTTTTATTCTATTTTATTCAAACTGTCTCCGTGGATTCGATAACGAACATTTTATTTTTCTGAACGAACCTTTTACTTTTTGAACGAACATTTTATTTTTTGGTGGGAAGAAAAAAACATTTTTTGTGTGAACCAATATTTTTCTTACGCGGAATAAAACGATTTCACCGTTATATATCAATCTCGGCTGAGCATTTACTTTCACCGCGCCGTCATTTCATTCTGCATCGTTTTCATCGTCGTCATCATTCCATTTTTGCCGGGCCTATTACCTCACTTTGTTTCCATAATCATCGAAGTAGTAAGTATCTCAAAATGTTTTCTCGCATGTGTCAGTATATCTTTGTTCGTGTTGCGCGGTGTCTCCGACCCCGGTCGACACCCCATGACGGCTCGAGGCCCGTAACCGAAATTACCGGGTTACTCACCGTTGAAGGTCTATGAAATGTTTTCTGTCGTTGGTTTCCCTTTTCGCGTTATCAGTTCGTATTAGATTCCGATTTTTGTGTTAAATTCAGTTTTATGGAGTTCAGATTCTTGTGTTAAATTCAGTTTTATGGAGATTCAGATTTTTGTGTTAAATTCAGTTTTGTGAAGAGTTATGTCAATTTAATTTCAGTTTTGTGAAAAGTGTCTGACCAAAATTATTTTGCCAATTTTATTTTCCTCATGTTTCAATTCAATTCTTTGTCCGATTCATGTAACGTTCTCTAAAATTATTTTTATTTTGTTTGTGCAATTAGATTATTTCAATTGTGATGGTCGAACGGGGTGATGAGTGGTGACGATCCAAGACGACGAGAAAAATAATCAAGTGTGCCGCCCGTGGATTCGAACCCGGGACTCTTCGGCTTGCAAGCGGGAGCGCTAACCACTGCGCTACGGCCACCGATTAATCTCTCTCATTTGCATTGTCTACTTGGATGTAATGCGGGATCGTCACACACCCCCCTCTCCGAACTCGACGTCCACGTCGAATGTGCAGAGTTGCGGGTGTTCGGTTTCGAATGTATGTGGAGTATACGTTGACGCTACGCCAGCCTATGTCCCTCGTTGGAGCTCTTCCCTCGCCCCGCTTTGTTTCTTATATCCCGCGGAGTGACTCTTCAGTGCCAGGCCTTTTTGCGGGAAGTCTGTATTGTCTCCTCCATACATGATGCTTGTGAACGTGTGTTGGTCCGAAAACTTCTGACACCAGTTTGTAATGGGTCGAACGGGTTAAGTGAGATAGAAATGAAGTTGAACTCGAGATACTTTGGCTTGATGGTTTATTGGTAAATTGGAATGTTTGAGAGTGCACGTCTGGATTGATTGATGGTTGATGAAGAACTGAAGTGCTAATGAGCTGGAGGAAGGAGAGGACTTAGTGAGAGTGGAGGGGATGTCGCTAAGACGGAGGGACAAGGCCCGTGGGACCAAGGGCAGACTGAAGCTAAGGTGCTGACGATTATGTCTGACCGGAAAGAAGTATTGGGTTTAGCTGATATGTGGGATTTGAGCGTGAGAGTGGACTGATGGCGAGAGTGAAGTTGATGAGTTTGCGTGGGAAAGGATAAGAGTTTTTTAGGCTATAGGACGGGGCCGTTACACAATGTTCCCAGTAAATTATTCCGAAAAACCCGTTCGTGTTTCAATCGGTTGTAGGATTATTTTTCGTGTGAATTTATTTTCTCCTAGGAAGTGCTCATGTTTGTAAATTCAGTGAAATATGTGCGAGTTAAATTCATTTGAGTCATTCACGTTTTGTTCCCGAAACTAATGGATCAATAGTGGTTTTTTGTGTTTATCATTTGATATTCATTTCCAATATAAATTTTATGCATTATCCGTGGTTAAATTCATTTTCGGAGATTTTTTAATTTCTTTGAGTGATTAAAAATTCAATCGAGTCATGGTTGAGTAAATTCTGTGTTGATTTTTGTTTTTGTGAGAGTTGTCCTGTCAATCGACCATGGACCTTTTCCAATTAAAGATAGCTGTCGTTGTAGTTGGGGTCATTTCAGTGCTCGCGATAATTTCGTTTGTCCTTGCAGTGTGCGCGGATAAACTCCAGGAGGCTTATGTTGAGGATGGCCCTGTAGTTTATTTTCCTCTGCGTCAGTAACAGTTTAGTTCCCGTTTTATTCAGAATTTATTTAATGTACAATTTTTGTCCCTTTATACAATTTCTGTCCCTTTATATTACGATCATACAATTTTTGTCCCTTTATATTACGAGTTTATTTGTCCGATTTTGCCGAATTACAAGTTATTAGTCTTTTCCGATGTATCTCGCGAACATTAAAGAGTTTTTGTTTGTGAGATTTTATTTTAATTTGCCATTGTTACCAAATTATGAACTCTCCGCCCATTCTGAGCAATTTTCCTCAAGGTTAGGCTCAAAACAGGGCAATAACCTGGCCAATTCCGATTTTATCTCGAATAACGTGTTAAAGGGAAAGCCGCGCTTTTCTTGGCCGAGATGAGAAAAATCGAGGGTCAGAACGTAACAACAGTGTACATCGCACAATTAAAATGAAGCCGAAAGATGTGAACTTGGAGAATGAGAAGCAGCTACTACAACGCGTTTTCATGACTCGAGAACCATTGAAAAAAAAAGTCGACGAAATTTCGATGCGGTGACAAAGTGAGGATGAGCAAATTCTCCAAAGTGGAGAACGGAAATATTTACAATACATCAAGTGAAAAATACGAACCCTGTGACGTTCAGTCTCAAAGATTATCAAGATGAACCCATCGCTGGTGGTTTTTATAAGCAGGAGCTACTTAGAGTTGAAAATACCGATATTTATCTGATTGAACGAATATTGAAAACGTGTGGGGATAAAATGTTTGTAAAATAGTTGGGTTTCGACAACGCCCACAATAGTTGGATAAGGAAATCTGATGTGTAATAAAATATTTTAACAAATGAACATGATTGATCTTTTCAATCGCCACCTTCTATCCCATCTCTCACAGGATTATTTTGTTGGACAGGATATTAATTAAGAACAAGTCGGTTTCAATGTATTGAAACGTTCGAGCATTCGAGCAGCGAATATGTCGACGTTGAGTCACGCTGTCAGGAATGTCTCTCTCGTTTGTTGTCACTCGAGAAGCGAGTGACAAATTTATTTTTACTTTTGTTTGTTTACTTCTTCGGTCAGTGACCGAAAGCAGAGTTCGAGTACTGGACTCGGAAGGAGAAGCCGGGAATAAGTGGATTTTATTTAATGTTACGCGGGCGGGAGCCCCAATCAATTTATGTGTTTTTAGTAATGGCCTCAGAGTACTAACCACGACTATGAGCTATCTAGCTACGCGTTGGTTGACCCTTCATCATTGGCCATTTATAATGGATTGGGGGTCCAAGTTATCGTCTTAATTCGTGAGGCGAAGTTAAGATATTTATTTTACTATCGGGAAGCGATAGTAAAATACCAGGAGTTAAATTTACTTATATTTTTATTTATGAATGGTCGCTTTGCAATACGACCTAAAATAATAACCAAAAGGGGAAGCCTAGAGGATTATTTCACCGGGGGAAATTAATGAAGGAAATGAAGCTAAGTTAAACGGTTAAGATGATTATTGGATTGTTTCCACGATTAATTTCGGGGAAGAGGATAGTCCGGTTTTGTTGGCTCGATTCTTCACGTACTCGTGTCGTCACGCCGTGTGCTATGAGTGATTAATCGAGCTTTGTCGTCGCCTTTGCGTCGGTTCACGTCGCCACGTGTTATGATAATATTTAAGCCTGTGCGTACTCGAAGAGTCCGCTTACGAGTTGATATGAAGGGTTTTCCAGCAAAAGATACCTCTCGCCGTGATCCAACTTCCAGCAGCAATAGCTGGGGCTTCACACGGCTTGAGGGGCCCTACCTAGATGTGAGAGGGTTTCTGAAACGATCACCCGTCTCAAGATCCAACTTCTGGGCGCGATGCCCAGGGCTTCACCTGAGACGGGTTCCCTAGTATCTGGAAATCTTTATTTAAAAAGAGTTGTCGATCGATTCGTCTTGATAAAGACGAATCGGTTACGTTATACAGGGTGTATACTAACGTACTGATCATATTATGAGATTCAGGTAGAGCGTCGAAAACGGAGCAGAAAAGTCCTTTTCGAAAATTTTGTAAAATCAAATTATGTGGAGTTATTAGCGATTTAAAGTCGACCAAGGTAGACCAACGTCGACCAATCAGCGCTCGATCGAAGAGAAATTTGAAAGGGTTGAGACAGCTGAGGGGAAGACGTCGGTAGTAGCGAGGTTCGTGAAACAAAACACTCGTAAACCCACACCGTTGAACACTACACGGACGCGCGAGAGCGAAACAAATAAACGCTAGGCGTGCGGCAATGTTCATGCTTGTCGCGATGGCCTGCCTTATGAGAATAAAAACAAATGACGAGAATCTGCAGGAAAATAATTTTTTCGCAATAATGAGTAAAAATTGATAAAAAAATTTAGTAATTATTTATGATGGTGGCTTTTTCAAATGTTGGTTTTTAAAAATGTTTTTTTCGACAAAATCTTTTTATTTTAGGACCAAAAATAATAAAAAGGCGGAGAACTGAAAAAAAATTGCATCTTCTCTAGGCAGTCGCCGAAAACATTTTTTCGCGAAATTCTAAAGGGCAAATCTGCCCAGGATAGTCTCGAATTATTAGAAAAAAAAAACTCATTGTAGAGGCGGGTTGTGATTCCGGTTCAGAAGATTTGCATCCGGTTTAGCCAGTCGCAAGGTTACATTTTGTCTTGATATTTTCAAGGGGATATCTGGCCAGGAACGGCTGAAATTGTTTTGAAAAAAACGAATCAGCAAAGTCAATTAGCAAGATCGTCGAAGCCTTTGCTTCAGCACTGACAATAATGATCGGCATGAAGCTGAGAGTAAAAAAAAAAATTAAAAAATTGTAGCTTGCACTTTTTGCGACTTTTTCATGTTCCATCCCTAGATTATTGTCGTTGGTGTTAAATAAACACGTTTGTCAAGGAATACAGCAAAAAGATACGGAAAAGCCGCTATTTTAAATAATATTCAAAAATTCATGATAATTTCACAAGTATTGGAAATCATTGTTAGAACGCAGATAAACATTCATTGCTCCAAAAATGTATTTAATTGAAAGAGCTCGCGACGGAAAAATGAAAACTGCAATGATAAAACAAATGAAACGAAAAATTTTTTGGAGTATGAAAACAAACGTTGAAAACTTTTTACCAAATAATGACGGGAAATTTTTTTGACAAAACTTTAATTTATAATGAATTTGTGCATAAAAAAAAGTGTGAAATAATTAACCGTACTTTGCGTATAATAATAATAAAAATTGTTATTAATTAATAAAGTGGCATTTTGATATTCTCATTAATATGAAGATGCATCGCCAGGAATCTATTAAGCTAATAACCATGATACCGACAATAAAACTGTCAAATTATAAGGCTATTGGTTGATGAGAGAATCGACCACTCGAGCAATTTCCGTACTGCCAGAGATGTCGATAGATTCCGAGAAAGTTTATTCTTTGTGATTCTCACCATGTACGGGAAAATCGTGTTTTTTGTTGGATAGTATGGTTTTGTTTTATAGCAAAATATTATCGATTCTGCTATTGCAACTGAATTAATCTCCAGCGATAATTTCGAGAGCTCGTGTACTCGTATCGCTACAAGTGACGCGAATTATGATCGAATCCCCTGCATTGCGCACTGTGGGGGATGAAATCAACATTTCCACTTGCAACATTCGGTTCTACCAAATATTTGTACATTTACGATGCCCTTGTCATGTTTGATTTCATCTCCCTGCGGATTTCCCGAGCGCTCGTTGTCCACCGAAAGGAAACAAGGCGAAAGAACATTCTATTTCTTTCACTGCTCGAGATGAAATCCATTTTTCTGATCGGACAGTTCAATTTTTCTCAATATTCGACGACACGACATTCCATATTCGAGACTGATTTCATCTCTGCCTTTCATGGAGAATGAAAGGTCGGTGGTGCAGCTGCAGATAAACGGAAAATCGTTTCAAAAATTTAGAATCTCCTTGCAGGAGATGGGATTCGTGTTTTTTGTTGGACAGTATGGTTTTGCTTAATAGCAAAATACTATCGATCCTGCTACTGCAACTGAGTTAATCTTCAGCGATAATTTAGAGAGCTCGTGTACTCGTATAGCTACAAGTGACGGGAATTTGAATCGAATCCCCTGCATTGCGCACTGTGGGAGATGAAATCAACATTTCCAATTGCAACATTCGGTTCTACCAAATATTTGTAGATTTACGATGCCCTTGTCATGTTTGATTTCATCTCCCTGCAGATTTCGCGAGCGCTCGTTGTCCACCGAAAGGACACAAGGCGAAAGAACATTCTATTTCTTTCACTGCTCGAGATGAAATCCATCATCCCGATCGGCAAGTTCAATTTTTCTGAATATTCGACGACACGACATTCCGTATTCGAGACTGATTTCATCTCTGCCTTTCATGCAGAATGAACGGTAAGTGGTACAGCTTCAGATAAACGAAAAATCGTTTCGAAAATCTAAAATCTCCTTGCACGAGATGGGATTCGTGTTTCTTGTTGGATAGTATGGATTTGTTTTATAGCAAAATATTGTCGATTCTGCTATTGCAACTGAATTAATCTCCAGCTATAATTTCGAGAGCTCGTGTACTCGTATCGCAACAAGTGACGCGAATTCTGATCGAATCCCCTGCATTGCGCACTGTGGGAGATGAAATCAACATTTCCAATTGCAACATTCGGTTCTACCGAATATTTGTAGATTTACGATGCCCTTGTAATGTTTGATTTCATCTCTTTGAGATTTTCGCGAGCGCTCGTTGTTCACCGAAAGGAAAAAAGGCGAAAGAACATTCTATTTCTTTCACTGCTCGAGATGAAATCCATTTTTCTGATCGGACAGTTCAATTTTTCTCAATATTCGACGACACGACATTCCATATTCGAGACTGATTTCATCTCTGCCTTTCATGCAGAATGAACGGTAAGTGGTGCAGCTTCAGATGAACGAAAAATCGTTTAAAAAATCTAGAATCTCCTTGCACGACATGGGATTCGTGTTTTTTGTTGGATAGTATGGTTTTGTTTTATAGTAAAATATTGTCGATCCTGCTATTGCAACTGAATTAATCTCCAGCGATAATTTCGAGAGCTCGTGTACTCGTATCGCTACAAGTGACGCGAATTATGATCGAATCCCCTGCATTGCGCACTGTGGGAGATGAAATCAACATTTCCACTTGCAACATTCGGTTCTACCAAATATTTGTACATTTACGATGCCCTTGTCATGTTTGATTTCATCTCCCTGCGGATTTCGCGAGCGCTCGTTGTTCACCGAAAGGAAAAAAGACGAGAGAACATTCTACTTATTTCACTGCTCGAGATGAAATCCATTTTTCTGATCGGAGAGTTCAATTTTTCTGAATATTCGATGACACGACATTCCATATTCGAGACTGATTTCATCTCTGCCTTTCATGGAGAATGAAAGGTCAGTGGTGCAGCTGCAGATAAACGGAAAATCGTTTCAAATATCTAGAATCTCCTTGCAGAAGATGGGATTCGTGTTTTTTGTTGGACAGTATGGTTTTGCTTAATAGCAAAATACTATCGATCCTGCTACTGCAACTGAATTAATCTTCAGCGATAATTTAGAGAGCTCGTGTACTCGTATAGCTACAAGTGACGGGAATTTGAATCGAATCCCCTGCATTGCGCACTGTGGGAGTTGAAATCAACATTTCCAATTGCAACATTCGGTTCTACCAAATATCTGTAGATTGACGATGCCCTTGTCATGTTTGGATTCATCTCCCTGCAGATTTCGCAAGCGCTCGTTGTCCACCGAAAGGACACAAGGCGAAAGAACATTCTATTTCTTTCACTGCTCGAGATGAAATCCATCATCCCGATCGGAAAGTTCAATTTTTCTGAATATTCGACGACATGACATTCCATATTCGAGACTGATTTCATCTCTGCCTTTCATGCAGAATGAACGGTAAGTAGTGCAGCTTCAGATGAACGAAAAATCGTTTAAAAAATCTAGAATCTCCTTGCACGAGATGGGATTCGTGTTTTTTGTTGGATAGTATGGTTTTGTTTTATAGCAAAATATTGTCGATCCTGCTATTGCAACTGAATTAATCTCCAGCGATAATTTCGAGAGCTCGTGTACTCGTATCGCTACAAGTGACGCGAATTATGATCGAATCCCCTGCATTGCGCACTGTGGGAGATGAAATCAACATTCCCACTTGCAACATTCGGTTCTACCAAATATTTGTACATTCACGATGCCCTTGTCATGTTTGATTTCATCTCCCTGCGGATTTCGCGAGCGCTCGTTGTCCACCGAAAGGAAAAAAGACGAGAGAACATTCTACTTATTTCTCTGCTCGAGATGAAATCCATCATCCCGATCGGAAAGTTCAATTTTTCTCAATATTCGACGACACGACATTCCATATTCGAGACTGATTTTATCTCTGCCTTTCATGCAGAATGAACGGTAAGTGGTGCAGCTTCAGATGAACGAAAAATCGTTTAAAAAATCTAGAATCTCCTTGCACGAGATGGGATTCGTGTTTTTTGTTGGATAGTATGGTTTTGTTTTATAGCAAAATATTGTCGATCCTGCTATTGCAACTGAATTAATCTCCAGCGATAATTTCGAGAGCTCGTGTACTCGTATCGCTACAAGTGACGCGAATTATGATCGAATCCCCTGCATTGCGCACTGTGGGAGATGAAATCAACATTTCCACTTGCAACATTCGGTTCTACCAAATATTTGTACATTTACGATGCCCTTGTCATGTTTGATTTCATCTCCCTGCGGATTTCGCGAGCGCTCGTTGTTCACCGAAAGGAAAAAAGACGAGAGAACATTCTACTTATTTCACTGCTCGAGATGAAATCCATCATCCCGATCGGAAAGTTCAATTTTTCTCAATATTCGACGACACGACATTCCATATTCGAGACTGATTTTATCTCTGCCTTTCATGCAGAATGAACGGTAAGTGGTGCAGCTTCAGATGAACGAAAAATCGTTTAAAAAATCTAGAATCTCCTTGCACGAGATGGGATTCGTGTTTTTTGTTGGATAGTATGGTTTTGCTTAATAGCAAAATATTATCGATCCTATAATATCATCTTCCACAGTGCGCAATGCAGGGGATTCGATCATAATTCGCGTCACTTGTAGCGATACAAGTACACAAGCTCTCGAAATTATCGCTGGAGATTAATTCAGTTGCAGTAGCAGGATCGATAATATTTTGCTATTAAGCAAAACCATACTATCCAACAAAAAACACGAATCCCATCTCGTGCAAGGAGATTCTAGATTTTTGAAACGATTTTTCGTTCATCTGAAGCTGCACCACTTATCGTTCATTCTGCATGAAAGGCAGAGATAAAATCAGTCTCGAATATGGAATGTCGTGTCGTCGAATATTGAGAAAAATTGAACTTTCCGATCGGGATGATGGATTTCATCTCGAGCAGTGAAAAAAATAGAATGTTCTTTCGCCTTTTTTCCTTTCGGTGAACAACGAGCGCTCGCGAAATCCGCAAGGAGATGGAATCAAACATGACAAGGGCATCGTAAATGTACAAATATTTGGTAGAACCGAATGTTGCAAGTGGAAATGTTGATTTCATCTCCCACAGTGCGCAATGCAGGGGATTCGATCATAATTCGCGTCACTTGTAGCGATACGAGTACACGAGCTCTCGAAATTATCGCTGGAGATTAATTCAGTTGCAATAGCAGGATCGACAATATTTTGCTATAAAACAAAACCATACTATCCAACAAAAAACACGAATCCCATCTCGTGCAAGGAGATTCTAGATTTTTTAAACGATTTTTCGTTCATCTGAAGCTGCACCACTTACAGTTCATTCTGCATGAAAGGCAGAGATGAAATCAGTCTCGAATATGGAATGTCGTGTCGTCGAATATTGAGAAAAATTGAACTGTCCGATCAGAAAAATGGATTTCATCTCGAGCAGTGAAAGAAATAGAATGTTCTTTCGCCTTTTTTTCCTTTTGGTGAACAACGAGCGCTCGCGAAAATCTCAAGGAGATGAAATCAAACATTACAAGGGCATCGTAAATCTACAAATATTTGGTAGAACCGAATGTTGCAATTGGAAATGTTGATTTCATCTCCCACAGTGCGCAATGCAGGGGATTCGATCAGAATTCGCGTCACTTGTTGCGATACGAGTACACGAGCTCTCGAAATTATAGCTGGAGATTAATTCAATTGCAATAGTAGGATCGACAATATTTTGCTAT
This sequence comes from Rhorus exstirpatorius, assembly GCA_963564615.1. Taxonomy (NCBI): domain Eukaryota; kingdom Metazoa; phylum Arthropoda; class Insecta; order Hymenoptera; family Ichneumonidae; genus Rhorus; species Rhorus exstirpatorius. The sequence goes on from OY751316.1 coordinate 6,085,458, forward strand.
AAAACAAATCCATACTATCCAACAAGAAACACGAATCCCATCTCGTGCAAGGAGATTTTAGATTTTCGAAACGATTTTTCGTTTATCTGAAGCTGTACCACTTACCGTTCATTCTGCATGAAAGGCAGAGATGAAATCAGTCTCGAATATGGAATGTCGTGTCGTCGAATATTCAGAAAAATTGAACTTGCCGATCGGGATGATGGATTTCATCTCGAGCAGTGAAAGAAATAGAATGTTCTTTCGCCTTGTGTCCTTTCGGTGGACAACGAGCGCTCGCGAAATCTGCAGGGAGATGAAATCAAACATGACAAGGGCATCGTAAATCTACAAATATTTGGTAGAACCGAATGTTGCAATTGGAAATGTTGATTTCATCTCCCACAGTGCGCAATGCAGGGGATTCGATTGAAATTCTCGTCACTTGTAGCTATACGAGTACACGAGCTCTCTAAATTATCGCTGTAGATTAATTCAGTTGCAGTAGCAGGATCGATAGTATTTTGCTATTAAGCAAAACCATACTGTCCAACAAAAAACACGAATCCCATCTCCTGCAAGGAGATTCTAGATATTTGAAACGATTTTCCGTTTATCTGCAGCTGCACCACTGACTTTTCATTCTCCATGAAAGGCAGAGATGAAATCAGTCTCGAATATGGAATGTCGTGTCATCGAATATTCAGAAAAATTGAACTTTCCGATCGGGATGATGGATTTCATCTCGAGCAGTGAAAGAAATAGAATGTTCTTTCGCCTTGTGTCCATTCGGTGGACAACGAGCGCTCCCGAAATCTGCAGGGAGATGAAATCAAACATGACAAGGGCATCGTAAATCTACAAATATTTGGTAGAACCGAATGTTGCAATTGGAAATGTTGATTTCATCTCCCACAGTGCGCAATGCAAGGGATTCGATTCAAATTCCCGTCACTTGTAGCTATACGAGTACACGAGCTCTCTAAATTATCGCTGAAGATTAATTCAGTAGCAGTAGCAGGATCGATAGTATTTTGCTATTAAGCAAAACCATACTGTCCAACAAAAAACACGAATCCCATCTCCTGCATGGAGATTCTAAATTTTTGAAACGATTTTCCGTTTATCTGCAGCTGCACCACCGACCTTACATTCTCCATGAAAGGCAGAGATGAAATCAGTCTCGAATATGGAATGTCGTGTCGTCGAATATTGAGAAAAATTGAACTCTCCGATCAGCAAAATGGATTTCATCTCGAGCAGTGAAAGAAATAGAATGTTCTTTCGCCTTTTTTTCCTTTTGGTGAACAACGAGCGCTCGCGAAAATCTCAAGGAGATGAAATCAAACATTACAAGGGCATCGTAAATCTACAAATATTTGGTAGAACCGAATGTTGCAATTGGAAATGTTGATTTCATCTCCCACAGTGCGCAATGCAGGGGATTCGATCCGAATTTGCGTCACTTGTTGCGATACGAGTACACGAGCTCTCGAAATTATAGCTGGAGATTAATTCAGTTGCAATAGCAGGATCGACAATATTTTGCTATAAAACAAATCCATACTATCCAACAAGAAACACGAATCCCATCTCGTGCAAGGAGATTTTAGATTTTCGAAACGATTTTTCGTTTATCTGAAGCTGTACCGATTACCGTTCATTCTGCATGAAAGGCAGAGATGAAATCAGTCTCGAATATGGAATGTCGTGTCGTCGAATATTCAGAAAAATTGAACTTGCCGATCGGGATGATGGATTTCATCTCGAGCAGTGAAAGAAATAGAATGTTCTTTCGCCTTGTGTCCTTTCGGTGGACAACGAGCGCTCGCGAAATCTGCAGGGAGATGAAATCAAAAATGACAAGGGCATCGTAAATCTACAAATATTTGGTAGAACCGAATGTTGCAATTGGAAATGTTGATTTCATCTCCCACAGTGCGCAATGCAGGGGATTCGATTCAAATTCCCGTCACTTGTAGCTATACGAGTACACGAGCTCTCTAAATTATCGCTGAAGATTAATTCAGTTGCAGTAGCAGGATCGATAGTATTTTGCTATTAAGCAAAACCATACTGTCCAACAAAAAACACGAATCCCATCTCCTGCAAGGAGATTCTAAATTTTTGAAACGATTTTCCGTTTATCTGCAGCTGCACCACCGACCTTACATTCTCCATGAAAGGCAGAGATGAAATCAGTCTCGAATATGGAATGTCGTGTCGTCGAATATTGAGAAAAATTGAACTCTCCGATCAGAAAAATGGATTTCATCTCGAGCAGTGAAAGAAATAGAATGTTCTTTCGCCTTGTTTCCTTTCGGTGGACAACGAGCGCTCGGGAAATCCGCAGGGAGATGAAATCAAACATGACAAGGGCATCGTCAATGTACAAATATTTGGTAGAACCGAATGTTGCAAGTGGAAATGTTGATTTCATCTCCCACAGTGCGCAATGCAGGGGATTCGATCATAATTCGCGTCACTTGTAGCGATACAAGTACACGAGCTCTCGAAATTATCGCTGGAGATTAATTCAGTTGCAGTTGCAGGATCGATAATATTTTGCTATTGAGCAAAATCATACTATCCAACAAAAAACACGAATCCCATCTCCTGCAAGGAGATTCTAGATATTTGAAACGATTTTCCGTTTATCTGCAGCTGCACCACCGACCTTTCATTCTCCATGAAAGGCAGAGATGAAATCAGTCTCGAATATGGAATTTCGTGTCGTCGAATATTGAGAAAAATAGAACTGTCCGATCAGGAAGATGGATTTCATCTCGAGCAGTGAAATAAGTAGAATGTTCTCTCGTCTTTTTTCCTTTCGGTGAACAACGAGCGCTCGCAAAATCCGCAGGGAGATGAAATCAAACATGACAAGGGCATCGTAAATGTACAAATATTTGGTAGAACCGAATGTTGCAAGTGGAAATGTTGATTTCATCTCCCACAGTGCGCAATGCAGGGGATTCGATCATAATTCGCGTCACTTGTAGCGATACGAGTACACGAGCTCTCGAAATTATCGCTGGAGATTAATTCAGTTGCAATAGCAGGATCGACAATATTTTGCTATAAAACAAAACCATACTATCCAACAAAAAACACGAATCCCATCTCGTGCAAGGAGATTCTAGATTTTTTAAACGATTTTTCGTTCATCTGAAGCTGCACCACTTACAGTTCATTCTGCATGAAAGGCAGAGATGAAATCAGTCTCGAATATGGAATGTCGTGTCGTCGAATATTGAGAAAAATTGAACTGTCCGATCAGAAAAATGGATTTTATCTCGAGCAGTGAAAGAAATAGAATGTTTATTCGCCTTTTTTCCTTTTGGTGAACAACGAGCGCTCGCGAAAATCTCAAGGAGATGAAATCAAGCATTACAAGGGCATCGTAAATCTACAAATATTTGGTAGAACCGAATGTTGCAATTGGAAATGTTGATTTCATCTCCCACAGTGCGCAATGCAGGGGATTCGATCAGAATTCGCGTCACTTGTTGCGATACGAGTACACGAGCTCTCGAAATTATAGCTGGAGATTAATTCAGTTGCAATAGCAGGATCGACAATATTTTGCTATAAAACAAATCCATACTATCCAACAAGAAACACGAATCCCATCTCGTGCAAGGAGATTTTAGATTTTCGAAACGATTTTTCGTTTATCTGAAGCTGTACCACTTACCGTTCATTCTGCATGAAAGGCAGAGATGAAATCAGTCTCGAATACGGAATGTCGTGTCGTCGAATATTCAGAAAAATTGAACTTGCCGATCGGGATGATGGATTTCATCTCGAGCAGTGAAAGAAATAGAATGTTCTTTCGCCTTGTGTCCTTTCGGTGGACAACGAGCGCTCGCGAAATCTGCAGGGAGATGAAATCAAACATGACAAGGGCATCGTAAATCTACAAATATTTGGTAGAACCGAATGTTGCAATTGGAAATGTTGATTTCATCTCCCACAGTGCGCAATGCAGGGGATTCGATTCAAATTCCCGTCACTTGTAGCTATACGAGTACACGAGCTCTCTAAATTATCGCTGAAGATTAACTCAGTTGCAGTAGCAGGATCGATAGTATTTTGCTATTAAGCAAAACCATACTGTCCAACAAAAAACACGAATCCCATCTCCTGCAAGGAGATTCTAAATTTTTGAAACGATTTTCCGTTTATCTGCAGCTGCACCACCGACCTTTCATTCTCCATGAAAGGCAGAGATGAAATCAGTCTCGAATATGGAATGTCGTGTCGTCGAATATTGAGAAAAATTGAACTGTCCGATCAGAAAAATGGATTTCATCTCGAGCAGTGAAAGAAATAGAATGTTCTTTCGCCTTGTTTCCTTTCGGTGGACAACGAGCGCTCGGGAAATCCGCAGGGAGATGAAATCAAACATGACAAGGGCATCGTAAATGTACAAATATTTGGTAGAACCGAATGTTGCAAGTGGAAATGTTGATTTCATCCCCCACAGTGCGCAATGCAGGGGATTCGATCATAATTCGCGTCACTTGTAGCGATACGAGTACACGAGCTCTCGAAATTATCGCTGGAGATTAATTCAGTTGCAATAGCAGAATCGATAATATTTTGCTATAAAACAAAACCATACTATCCAACAAAAAACACGATTTTCCCGTACATGGTGAGAATCACAAAGAATAAACTTTCTCGGAATCTATCGACATCTCTGGCAGTACGGAAATTGCTCGAGTGGTCGATTCTCTCATCAACCAATAGCCTTATAATTTGACAGTTTTATTGTCGGTATCATGGTTATTAGCTTAATAGATTCCTGGCGATGCATCTTCATATTAATGAGAATATCAAAATGCCACTTTATTAATTAATAACAATTTTTATTATTATTATACGCAAAGTACGGTTAATTATTTCACACTTTTTTTTATGCACAAATTCATTATAAATTAAAGTTTTGTCAAAAAAATTTCCCGTCATTATTTGGTAAAAAGTTTTCAACGTTTGTTTTCATACTCCAAAAAATTTTTCGTTTCATTTGTTTTATCATTGCAGTTTTCATTTTTCCGTCGCGAGCTCTTTCAATTAAATACATTTTTGGAGCAATGAATGTTTATCTGCGTTCTAACAATGATTTCCAATACTTGTGAAATTATCATGAATTTTTGAATATTATTTAAAATAGCGGCTTTTCCGTATCTTTTTGCTGTATTCCTTGACAAACGTGTTTATTTAACACCAACGACAATAATCTAGGGATGGAACATGAAAAAGTCGCAAAAAGTGCAAGCTACAATTTTTTAATTTTTTTTTTTACTCTCAGCTTCATGCCGATCATTATTGTCAGTGCTGAAGCAAAGGCTTCGACGATCTTGCTAATTGACTTTGCTGATTCGTTTTTTTCAAAACAATTTCAGCCGTTCCTGGCCAGATATCCCCTTGAAAATATCAGGACAAAATGTAACCTTGCGACTGGCTAAACCGGATGCAAATCTTCTGAACCGGAATCACAACCCGCCTCTACAATGAGTTTTTTTTTTCTAATAATTCGAGACTATCCTGGGCAGATTTGCCCTTTAGAATTTCGCGAAAAAATGTTTTCGGCGACTGCCTAGAGAAGATGCAATTTTTTTTCAGTTCTCCGCCTTTTTATTATTTTTGGTCCTAAAATAAAAAGATTTTGTCGAAAAAAACATTTTTAAAAACCAACATTTGAAAAAGCCACCATCATAAATAATTACTAAATTTTTTTATCAATTTTTACTCATCATTGCGAAAAAATTATTTTCCTGCAGATTCTCGTCATTTGTTTTTATTCTCATAAGGCAGGCCATCGCGACAAGCATGAACATTGCCGCACGCCTAGCGTTTATTTGTTTCGCTCTCGCGCGTCCGTGTAGTGTTCAACGGTGTGGGTTTACGAGTGTTTTGTTTCACGAACCTCGCTACTACCGACGTCTTCCCCTCAGCTGTCTCAACCCTTTCAAATTTCTCTTCGATCGAGCGCTGATTGGTCGACGTTGGTCTACCTTGGTCGACTTTAAATCGCTAATAACTCCACATAATTTGATTTTACAAAATTTTCGAAAAGGACTTTTCTGCTCCGTTTTCGACGCTCTACCTGAATCTCATAATATGATCAGTACGTTAGTATACACCCTGTATGTGTATCGCCTTGAGAAAGACGATTCCACGGAGACTATCTCGGTCCGTCTTGAGAAAGACGAATCGAGTGTTGAGACGCGAAGATGCACGCGGTGTCGTCGGGTTGGCCTCGAAGTCCGGGATGAGGCGTCGGGTCTCTCCTGGCTTCGAGTTATGGTAGAGAGTATGTGCTCGCAGCGAGAACGTGCGAGCACGCGAATTCAGCCGATTGGCGTCTGCCACGCGTACTGCTCACCGAAATATATTTATCGAAATGAGGACGAGTCTTGCTCGTCTTGATCTTATATATGTTATCACGATCCATCGGTGCCGCGATTTCATTGGCCGATGGATCCGTGGTAGGGCATTTTCACCGCTTTTCGGTGCTCTCGTACCTAACATGCTCGTGACGTATCGCAATTCCTCGAAGGATTGAGTTCTATTTTGGTCCTTCGAGGAATTCCGATATTTGACGAGAGTGACGATTCGTGGTTCTTGTCGATGGAAAATCGTTATATTTTCCATTCCCTTACAATATATATATATATATATATATATATATTGTAACGATTATGAGAGAGGAATCGGGATATCAACGATTCCATGGCATAGGATGAGAACGAGTGGAAAGACAGACGAAAGAGAGACGGAGTTTTGGGTTGACGCGACGACGTTAAGATTATTTGAAAAGACAGTTTTGATCGGGATTTGGTTGAAGCGTGACGTCTACACTGATTGAGACAGTCAAACAAAAAGAGAAAGTCTCGTGACGATTAATAATAAAAATCCTTCCGCCCCATATTTATCCGTTGTACGGTGATTTTACCAAAATATTACATTTGGTGTCAGAAGTGTTTCAGCGAACCCACGCACACAAAAGTTCAAATAAAAAAAAAAAAAATTTGGATTATTCGTGATTACAATTAATCATGCCGTATCGGAGAACACGAGCTACTTCTCGAGAAGAAGAAAGCGGTGAACCTGATCGTATTGACCAGTTGAGAGAAGAACTTCGGAAAATGATCGAAGACAATTCTGTTCGTTATGAAACAGAATTAAATCGGTTCAAAGAAACAGCAATCGAGGCAGCTCTGGAAGCAGCTTCAACAATAGCTAGAGAAATTGTAGCTCAAGCTACTCGTGAAATTGCGATAATTGCATCAAGAGAAGCAGCGAAAGAAACAGCCCATCGTATCTTGGCAGAGATCAATCCAACAAGAACACAACCCTCAGATATTGTTCCTTCTTCTAATTCTAATTCTTTATCTCCTCCTATTGCTTCAAATCCTCCTGTTTCTCAAATATCGACTCAAGCTGTTATTCACAACAAAATCAATTCAGTAACTCCTGTGTTGCCTCCCTCAAACGCGATCGTCTCTGATCATTCGAATTCAATAACTCGTCACTCATCGAATTTTCTTAAACCCGATACTTTCGATGGCACTAATTCGTGGGATCAATATTATAAACAATTCGAAATGATCGCGATTTTCAATAATTATTCTATTGAAGAGAAAGCCATCGTTCTTGCGTACTCACTCAGAGGCCCCGCTCGATCCGTTCTAGACAGTCTCGATACACAGGAAATCAAAGATTTTTTTAAGCTTAAGGAAGCTCTCGATTTCAGTTTTGGTGCTAACCAATTTTCGAATCTCTCATTCAACGAATTTAATGCAAGGGAACAAAAATTATAATGAAGATCTCGCCATTTTTGCGACCGATCTGAAACGCCTGGTTCTGCTAGCTTTTCCTGAATTGAACAAAGAGACCCGAGATAAAATCGCTTGTGCCCATTTCATTTCGGGGATTGCGAACTACAATATTCGTCGAACTCTTAGAATCGAAAATATCTCTACTCTCAAAGTTGTTCTAATTCGTGCAAAAGAAGTTCAGGCGATAAATCTCCTTAAAAAAAATTCATATTTTGAGTCAAAAAACAAGGAGTTTCCTCAGAATCTCAATGATAAAAATCTTAACAAAAGAAACTCAAACCTTGGTATCTCTAACAGTTCAAATAAAAGTTTTGATAATAACTCTTCGAATGATCTGAGTGCAAAGAAACGGAGTCCTCCTGAATGTTGGATTTGTGGTGAAATTGACCACTTTAAACGTGTCTGTAGGAACGCACCTTCTTCTTCACAGATTTCAAAACACATTTCCGAAAACATTATTCCAAAAACTAGAGAAAGTCGAGTCGAAAAACGAATCGACTCGACTAGTACAAACTCAACAAATCTTCTCTAATACGAACAAACCTAATTTAACATTAAATTTGACTTCGATCGGAAAAATCGAAAAAAAATCGTGTGTGATGGTAATAGACACTGGTTCGGAGATCACACTCGCAAATTCTGATACTTTTGCAAATTTGATTCACTCGCTCAAAAAAATATCAAAACGACTGAAAATTTTGACCGTATCTCGGGAAAATTTTCCTTGTGAAACCATTCGCTCTACAACAATTCAAGTCGGGAACTTTTCGATTGAATTAGATGTTGTTTTCGCAAAGATTCAAGGAGATTGTCTTCTTGGTTTGGATTTTCTTCAAAAATCAGGTTTACTCGACGGATTCAAATCTCTATTGAAGCAAAAACTTTTTCTTAAAGATTCAGAACGAATCGTTTCGGTACACTATACCGTCTCAGATAAATACCATAAAAATGATAAAATCCCCGAGCATCTCTCAGTAATTTTCAAAACTTCTTTGAATTTGCTATCCGAAGAACAAATATTACAGTTTCGAGGGTTCATCATCTTATTCGAAATGAGTTTTGCAAAGACTTAGGACGTTGTAACATAATTAAACATAAAATTGATATCGGAAATGCGAAGCCTTTCAAATTATCGCCTCGACGTATTCCGATTCAATATAGTGTAACGGTGACGAGGCTCAGTGGAACTCGTCCTGCCATCTATCGATCCTACGATCTATTAGATCGACGATGGCGACACTCCGGCTATGCTTCGCCGGCCGGCATCTCCCACGTGGGTACCCCCCTTTGCCCTTTGCGAATCGATCCGTTAGATCTAGCCTAATGCCTCCTCCCAGTCAGCACGGCGTCGTCTCGGTGAGCGGAGCTCCCTGCGTGTAAAGCTCGTGTACATCTGTCTATATATATATCTTTTTTCTTTCATCGTGAACATATCCCTCACCGAGACACGTGAGAGTGCACTCGTTAGTCAGGTATTGTACAATCTATCACATTAAGTAATTGTAAGAGTCGTCGTATATCGCGAGACATGTTTCGACGCGATTGTCTGTTCTTCGCGCGTCTATTCCAGCACCGTGCGTGACTGGGCCGTCGATTGGAACGACGATTTTTTCGAACGAGAACGTGAATTCATACTCGAGCCGAGACTCGTGGCTCTCAACACATTCCCTCCCGCGGGGGGTATTCCGAACGATACATCGCGCCGAGGCGTCGTACGAATTTCTACGCGATTCTATTCCGCTCAATCAAGCCACGCCGAGGAAACGAGAATCCGAGGATAAAGCATGAGAGCGAGAGAGATCGAGAGACGCGGGCATGCGACGGTACGAGCCCAGTTGACGCCATCTTGAACGACGCTTATGCACGCTCAGCGAGGCCCAACGTCCACGACAGCTAAGTCCTCCGATTACGTAATTGCGTTCGCGCGATCAAATAACCGTTTTCCGGGATTATCATCCCCCGAGCTTTTTCGTGGCGAATACGAGCGAATTCGTATTATAAGAACTTAAATTCATATCGCGTAATAGATATATATATATATATATATATATATTTATTTTCTTTATTTTTGGTAAAAAATATCACGGTATAAGCCGTTCTCGCCCTTACGCGTGACTCACGCTCGATCCTATCGTTATATATACATATATTCTTTTTGATTGATATATATATTTTTTTTTCTTTTTTTTTGATTATATTGTCGCCGCGTGATTATCATCGATCGTCTGCGGACATCGTGAATCCCTATATGTTCGAGGACATACGTTAAATTCACGGATTGCGATCCGAGTCGATGAATCGACCTTGTTTGCGCTTATTATTATTTCTCGAGATCAAGCGTTTGAAGGCGTGCGATGAGTATAGCGTGACTCATCCGCGCTCGAGCCATTTCACGAAGAATTCTTCGCCGAGTCCATGTATTCAGTTTATATATGAATAAGAATAGGATTATCGTATCCACGCGAGAATGAGAAACTCGACATAATAACGTTCACCCATCGCCTGCGAATTTCTTTCTTTTTTTTTGTATATTTTGTTTTGTATTATATGAAACGTTAAGGACTATCGTGCCCTGTGAAAAGAAACTATGTGATAATTTCTTTTATCTCGCTTCTCGAGCCTTGAGAGGATTTGCCCTCGAATTTCACGTCGTATCGCCGACACAAAGGTGTTTTTTGTTTTGTGGATTGTACAAAGCATCAACTCGAGATTTATCGGGTTTTCGAATATAAAGATCAAATATAACCATCACAATCATTTATTTCTGCTTTCTTTATTTAGTCAAATAAAGAAAATCGTTACAATTGGCGCCCAACGTGGGGCACGATAGTCTAATAAACTGAACGTTAGATTGAGTTTCTTCGACAGATAAATGTAAAAATTCGAAATTGTTCATGGCGTGTCCACGCACCCCCATTAAAACTCGATCTAAGGCCGACGCTGAAAAAGCCAAAAATCAAACACCGAATATTTCGAGTTCGCCGGTGTCTCACTTGTACGATCTTATAGATACGGACTATCCGTGGCCAAATCGAGACAACGAGGTCGACCTTGGAACGAGTGATCAGCGTGAACACGAGCAGTTTATAAATAAAACACAGAATGAAGGATCCCCGCGATCACCACTTGACACATCAACTTCTGCAACCTCAGAACGAAATGGCCGAAGAATTGCGGCAAACGCAAGAGATGTTGCGACTTCAACAGCAACAATTAGATGCTCTGAGAAATGCCCCTCCTTGTCGCGCTGACAAAAACGCAGGTATGTTTAACGGGTTGCTGAACGGGTTTCAATCGTTAATACTAGACGTTCGCCCTCCCGAATTTAAAAATGAACTACTCATGAATCCTCGCGAATTCCTCGAGAAACTCGAGGAGTATTTTGTCATGAGACGGATCGATGACGCGAGCAAAATGTTTGTGGTCCCAGGCACGCTCGAAGGTCGCGCGAATCAATGGTTTCAGGCTCATCGCTATCATTTTCCCGATTATCACGCTTTTGAAGATGCTTTCTTGGCCGAATTTTATTCAATCTCGATTCGCTCGCGAATAAAAAATCGATGGTCATCACGTGAATATGATTATGAGTTCGGGTCGCTACAAGCGTTTTTCTTTCGACAAATTGCCGAAGCTCGATACTTCGACCCGCCCCTCAGCCCGTACGAAATCAATTGTACCGTCGTTCAGCAAATGCCCGCGCGCATCCGAGACTTGTTGGTTACCCTCGATTATGATTCGACCCGCACGATTTCCGGTGCATTGGCAGAACTCGACTCAATAGCCGAGGAACGCGATAAAGATCGTATAAAAAAGATCCCGACGATGCCCAATGCGAATTACCAGAATAATAATCACGAGCGAAACGACGGGACTACGAAGTATACCGCGAATTTACCAGGGAACTATTCTTGTAACACGATGTCTCATGAATCGGGTTTAACGCGAATGTCAAATCCACCGGTACGCGCCGATCCCGCCAATCGTTATGTGAACGAGGATGCGTTCGCCTCCAACTCGTCGGATCGCGAGGATGACGCTCTAACGATTATGCAATTGATCGCGGCTATTCAGCTCCGTCAAAATTCTCCTTTCGATTACACCTCTTTGATCGAACCCACCACCGCGCGAGAAGGACACGGTGCCCCAGGGGGATTCTCTCGTATGTCCGACACCGATTCCGTAGACTCAACCCCCCATCAACAGGTAGAGAGGGATTTAGGGGGATTGCCGAGTGCGATCGAGGTTACGTTGCCCGACTCCACCCCCGATCAAAGTGGGAAATGTTCTCCAGGGGGATCTTCGAGCGCGATCCATAATGCCCCAGTAGAATCAGTGCCCCTATTACGTGCTAGCATCGAAGTTAGTCACGGGAATTCGCCAAAAAGTCAATCGTGCGAGACGCCAGACGATATTCATCGGGTGAAAACAAAAAATAACGATGAGATTTCTGAAGAGACTCTCGAGTTTATCTCGAAGCTGTTCATCCGTGCCATAAGTAATGAGTCGGCAGCTCTCCCCCCCTCTCGGGCAAATTGTAAAATAATCGTCACCCCTGCCCGGACGGCAGACACCCCTGATTCAGTGGAGTGGACCATGTCATCCCACGTGGCCAACCCGAATGTCAATCTCAATACGAACTCCGAGCATAGATTCGTAAAACCCGTCGCGCCTCTTTTAACGCATCTCTATCTCAAAGGCGAGGATCACAATTTTTTCGACGACGTCTCGTCTTGCGCGCGCGAAAACGCGATAGCCATCCCGGTTCACGGTCTCACTTTGTCTACGACTCTCGCGCAATTCAAGGAATTAGTCTCCGAAATTCCAAACGGTGCCCTGCCCAATTGTCCCGGTCGATCTTCACGCCTATACACCTCGGGCGAAGATCATAATTTTTTTTACGAGTCCCGAGCATCGCTTGCGAACTTGATCACTGCACGTTGGCGTTGACCTGGGAACTCCATGTGACGCGGTCAACCTCACCGCTAGACCTGTCTCTTCTCATTTTCTCTCGAGTTTCTGGTGGAATTAAAATCGAATAAGCCTCCGCGAAAACGATGCACCCGTTAAGCATGCACGCGCTAATATGTGTACGTGTTCCAGACGAAATTGATGTGTCAAGGTAAGGTATGGATTGATTGTAATATTTTGTGGAATGGTCATGAACCCTTCATGCTCCCTTCCGCAAAATAAGGGGGATATTGTAACGGTGACGAGGCTCAGTGGAACTCGTCCTGCCATCTATCGATCCTACGATCTATTAGATCGACGATGGCGACACTCCGGCTATGCTTCGCCGGCCGGCATCTCCCACGTGGGTACCCCCCCTTTGCCCTTTGCGAATCGATCCGTTAGATCTAGCCTAATGCCTCCTCCCAGTCAGCACGGCGTCGTCTCGGTGAGCGGAGCTCCCTGCGTGTAAAGCTCGTGTACATCTGTCTATATATATATCTTTTTTCTTTCATCGTGAACATATCCCTCACCGAGACACGTGAGAGTGCACTCGTTAGTCAGGTATTGTACAATCTATCACATTAAGTAATTGTAAGAGTCGTCGTATATCGCGAGACATGTTTCGACGCGATTGTCTGTTCTTCGCGCGTCTATTCCAGCACCGTGCGTGACTGGGCCGTCGATTGGAACGACGATTTTTTCGAACGAGAACGTGAATTAATGCTCGAGCCGAGACTCGTGGCTCTCAACACATTCCCTCCCGCGGGGGGTATTCCGAACGATACATCGCGCCGAGGCGTCGTACGAATTTCTACGCGATTCTATTCCGCTCAATCAAGCCACGCCGAGGAAACGAGAATCCGAGGATAAAGCATGAGAGCGAGAGAGATCGAGAGACGCGGGCATGCGACGGTACGAGCCCAGTTGACGCCATCTTGAACGACGCTTATGCACGCTCAGCGAGGCCCAACGTCCACGACAGCTAAGTCCTCCGATTACGTAATTGCGTTCGCGCGATCAAATAACCGTTTTCCGGGATTATCATCCCCCGAGCTTTTTCGTGGCGAATACGAGCGAATTCGTATTATAAGAACTTAAATTCATATCGCGTAATAGATATATATATATATATATATTTATTTTCTTTATTTTTGGTAAAAAATATCACGGTATAAGCCGTTCTCGCCCTTACGCGTGACTCACGCTCGATCCTATCGTTATATACACATATATTCTTTTTGATTGATATATATATTTTTTTTCTTTTTTTTTTGATTATATTGTCGCCGCGTGATTATCATCGATCGTCTGCGGACATCGTGAATCCCTATATGTTCGAGGACATACGTTAAATTCACGGATTGCGATCCGAGTCGATGAATCGACCTTGTTTGCGCTTATTATTATTTCTCGAGATCAAGCGTTTGAAGGCGTGCGATGAGTATAGCGTGACTCATCCGCGCTCGAGCCATTTCACGAAGAATTCTTCGCCGAGTCCATGTATTCAGTTTATATATGAATAAGAATAGGATTATCGTATCCACGCGAGAATGAGAAACTCGACATAATAACGTTCACCCATCGCCTGCGAATTTCTTTCTTTTTTTTTTGTATATTTTTTTTGTATTATATGAAACGTTAAGGACTATCGTGCCCTGTGAAAAGAAACTATGTGATAATTTCTTTTATCTCGCTTCTCGAGCCTTGAGAGGATTTGCCCTCGAATTTCACGTCGTATCGCCGACACAAAGGTGTTTTTTGTTTTGTGGATTGTACAAAGCATCAACTCGAGATTTATCGGGTTTTCGAATATAAAGATCAAATATAACCATCACAATCATTTATTTCTGCTTTCTTTATTTAGTCAAATAAAGAAAATCGTTACAATAGAGAATCAGCTGTCAAACTCTTAGAAGAAATGATCGAACAAGGTGTAATTGAACCCAGCATTAGTCCTTTTTCTTCCCCTCCTGTATTCATACCAAAAAAAGACAAATCTATTCGATTTTGTATCGATTATCGTTTCCTCAACAACATCACAAGAAAAGATTCATACCCTGTTCCACGAATTGACGAAATTCTTGATGCAGTGGCTGGTGCTGTTTGGTTTTCCGTCATTGATTTAAAAAGTGGATATTGGCAAGTCGAAATTAAAGATTCAGATAAAGAAAAAACTGCTTTTTCGATGGGAAATGAATTGTGGCAATTCAAGGTTTTACCTTTCGGACTGTGCAATGCCCCTCCAAATTTTATTCGATTAATGAACATTGTTCTCAAAGGTTTAACTTGGAAAATTTGTCTTGTATATCTAGATGATATTATAATTTTTAGCAAATCTTTCACCGAACACCTGGAACATTTAAAACAAGTATTTTGCAGACTTCGAGAAGCTAACTTGAAGGTGAATAAAAAAAATGTGTTTTTAATAAAAAAGAAGTACATTATTTAGGACAGGTTGTTTCGGGGTCAGGTATTAAAACTTGTCCGGAAAAGACGTCAACAATTGTAAATTGGTCAATTCCAAAGAACAAAAAAGAACTTAGAAGCTTTTTAGGACTCAGTTCTTATTATCGAAAGTTCGTCAGGAATTTTGCTTCAATTGCAAAACCTCTGCATCGTTTAACCGAAGAGAAGATTAACTTTGAATGGAATACAGATGCCAACGTTGCATTTGAAGATCTAAAGAAATTAGTAATTTCCCCTCCCATTTTGGCTTATCCGTCTCTTACTGAATTTTTTATTCTTGATACCGATGCTTCAAACAATGGAATTGGAGCTGTATTATCCCAAATTCAATCTGGAGAAGAAAAAGTGATCAGTTACTTTAGCAAGGTTTAGAACTTGGATGGACCATGACAACCACATCCTAGTTTAATTAGGGAGTTGCCGGGGCGGCAACTTTGAAAAGGTAGGGGGTAGTGTAACGATTATGAGAGAGGAATCGGGATATCAAAGATTCCATGGCATAGGATGAGAACGAGTGGAAAGACAGACGAAAGAGAGACGGAGTTTTGGGTTGACGTGACGACGTTAAGATTATTTGAAAAGACAGTCTTGATCGGGATTTGGTTGAAGCGTGACGTCTAGACTGATTGAGACAGTCAAACAAAAAGAGAAAGTCTCGTGACGATTAATAATAAAAATCCTTCCGCCCCATATTTATCCGTTGTTCGGTGATTTTACTAAAATATTACAATATATATATTTTTAATAGATTTTTTCCACCAGCCAGCGTATCAATTTTATTAGTTCATATACAATGTATTCACAGTTTTCATACCATTCACAACCCAAATCTCGTGAAACGTTGAGAGGTTTCGCCGACTCTCACTGCTCGAAGATTTATGCTTCCATGTACATGTCTTCACTCGTCACATCGTAACCCCATGGTACAGTATCAGTAGACTTTGGGCACAGAATTCGTTTGTCATCCTGCCAGCTTAATACTATTTTATTTTACCTAACCGTCTCTACGACATGTTTTGAACTGCGTATCATGTGCTGAGTCCTAATCAAGGTTTTACAATGAAATAGACACTCTTTATAGTCATCGAACGTGATGGTTTTTAAAGTCGCTCCTCTGACGCCCTTTGCACGTTTATTTTCAAGCCCATTACCTTGTACTTTATACGAGTATAACTTTGCCCTAAGCCCTATAAACTCGGTCATAATTTTACCATTATTTTCATCTTTCATAAGACCCAACACTTTTTTATTCGCAAAAGGCATTCCATAGGGATTATTTGTCGGGTAATCGGATGTATCAAATTGGTGTATGTCACGTCTCATGTATTCGTAGATATTTGGAGTAGTTACGTGATAGATTAGGCTGTCCGTATCTGTGTACAATAATTTGGCTTGCTCGCCGAATGTAATCGTCATATAGTCATAATGAAAACGGTATAAATAGATTTTAGACAGGTCAAGAATTGAAAATCCAGCATATATCGGTTTGTTGAATTTTACTTTAGCTTTAGTCAATTCTATTATAACCATATCGTCGTCGAATATGATGCAGCTATGAAAGGTAGCTCGAGCGATGAGAGCTCTTGCGCCATATCGCCCATGCCAGCGTGTAACGAGCTTTACTTCACGATGATTACGTACATTTCCATCGTTTTCCCAAACACCGCGTTATTCATTAGTTTGTAAAAATTTTCCTCGGAATCGTTATTGGACTGCTTTCTCAAATTCGTATTGAGATCAATGTATTTTTTCAACCAAGAGGATTGTTTGAATTTTAGCACCCGATGAGTCTTTGCTAATTTTAGACCCAATCTCAAAGACTCCTGTAAATTACGATAGTGAATAATGTATTTTTCTTTCGGTAGCAATGTCGTCATCAATTTTGAATTTTTAGATTGCGGGGCTCGATAGTGTTCTGGACATAGCGGTAAGTCTTTATAAGATTCGTGCAGCTCCTTGGGATATTCTAAATCAACTTCGAGTATATACCCGATCGGCGAGTCTTCGGGAATATTTTCAATATTTTCAATAAAATTTTCCGCCCATTCGAATGAGCTGCATGGTAATGATTCACTCATAGCTGCACCGTATAAGTTATTGACATCATAGTACATCAGATATGACTCGGCGGTGTTTGGATCGAAATTCGTTTCCATGAATCGATTGTTTGCTTTCGCATACCTGTTGGTACATTGCGCGACTCCGCCTCGGATGCCTTTTTCAATAAAAAGTAACACATCCACGTCAGTGAGGAGTTCGAGTTCAATTTGCGCGCACTTGAGCATTGCATCGAATGAAAGACCAGGGGCTGTGTAGTAATGGAGCGGATCTAAATTATACGTATTGAAACAATTTCGTCGAAAATTTTCGAAAATGTCAGCCAAAAGGAGAACGTCTGTTTTTAAATATAAATCTGAATATTCACCTAAAGTTTTTATCTTGAATGTTTTCCAAACGTTAGACGCGTGCGCATATTCGCTGTCGGAAATCTCCGTATTATTGAGCTTGGAAAAAAAATCTTTTTTTGAGGGCAATTCGGTCTCATCGAGGATATCCCAGCTATTAACATAGTCATACGGGAAAACACCTTTTCGTGTCAATCGCTTGCATTCAGCCTCGCTATTACAAGTTGCGCGTGTAATTAATTTGTTATTACTGTCTAAATATGAGGCTAATTTGTCGATGCTACTCGGCATAAATCGGAATGAATCGATAAATCTGTAATTTACAACTGTTCCCTTGACACTTTTCGAGAATGAAATATATTTTTCCTTGTTTATAGGTAATAGATATGAAGAGCCCTCGAATGCAGTTGCTAATGACCTTATTAAAAAATGAGAATCATATCCGGACAAATTGTGGAATACAACGGGAACTACATGAGAGTTCTTAAAATTTAAATTGCAATCTTGGTGTGCAGCAGCGCGATAACGACCCGTAAAATGACAGTGGTCTCGAATCTTTAGATCACTTGGAAGAAATTCTTTCTCGCAAATGTGGCAGGTTGTAGACGTTGTGAATTGATGATTTTGTGCCGTGTTCAGGATCTCCATCGGTGTGATATGTGTTAGACGCGAATGCAGCGATTTTGATAGGGTTATCAACTCCACCATAAACCACTGGATACAGTCTTTGCCACGGTATGATTTGTACTCGGAAAGTGCATCGTCATAACTACAGCGCAGATAATAACCGATACTGTGGGGCACATGGTTTTGATATCCGATTGTGTTCTTCTGTACCGATGTTATTGGCTCTAATAAGCACTCGAGATCGGCATACACGACGAATGGCACACCTTCTTTGTATTTGAAATTTTTGAATTTTAATATTCTCTCCTCACCCTCCGGAAAGACCGTTCGACATTTACTGATTTTTACACAGTCATCTGTGTGTTTTGTTAGTGAATTTTCTGTTTTGAAGTGACACAAACATCTGTCGCACAGCCAAGTATGGTGTGCATTTTTTTAAATTTGCGAGCTGACCAGCCGAGAAATATTTTTGATCCATGAAAAGTGATGCACCGGATTGCTGTCTTCTTTTCCTTCTTCTTCTTCTTCTTCTTCTTCGCTCGCAGCTTCCTGCATGAGTAGGTGTATGGTAGGTCTATCGGACCTTTGAACGCTCAAATATACTGGCACTATTTCAAGCTTTCCACGACGATGATCTTCTATGCCATATACGTTAATTGACAAACCATTCATTTTTTCAATTTTTGGTACGTCCTTTAAACTCATAGGAAAATTGAGTCCAGTGTACTGAAGCACTTCACTGAACAGCGGGTACGACGATTTTCGCTTACCATTTTCAGCTGCAGGGTAAAGAGCTGCCGTCACAGACCATAAGAAACAATAAGGGTCATCATTTATAATATTGACGACTGCATGTTTTAATTGAATTTCTTTCGGTAGACTTGTATACGTAGATAGTCCACCACGCAGAGGCATGTATTTGTTCATATTGACGACTAAGTTAATTATGGAAGAGAGAGACCAGCCGGATTCCTTTTCCGCAAACTCGTCAATTTTCACCAACAATTTGGCCTTTACATGTACCCTGAACCACTCTTCCATATCTGTCGAGGGTAAAATAGCTTGATTCTGAGTATTAAAGAATTTATTATCTTCCATTATTTCATCGAGTTTGGTGATGTGAAAACGGCAGGCTAGAATAACGTTAACTTTTAAGTTTCCTGCTTTGCTCAAAACCGCGGTTATTTTCGAGATTATCAGAGGTCTCGCGTCGTCAAGAAAACTTTCAACATCTTTGTGCTGTAGATTGATAAACACTCCAGTCCTAATTCTTTTCTTAAACGCAGTGTCCATGTCCCTCCACCGCACCTTGTCACTTTTCACAGCACCGGCACCACATTTTTTCAGCTTTTCACTCAGCGACATCAATGTCGCTATTGTTGTCTGAATACGAATTTTTTCACCTATTGTCGGAACGTTTGCACGTAACACTTTGCCCAAAATCTTCACATGTTTGTCACTGAACTTTATCCACTTTTGCACTGAAGCCGGTCTAGATTTTCTCCTAATTATGGAAAATGCCTCCTCCATAAGCGCGACAGTCCTTTTACACATTTGCGCATCCATTTTTTTTCCGACCGACAACATTTGTTTGAATGCACGGGAGAAAATGTGAGCTAGTGATGGGGCAGCGCTTATATATATATTGTGACGTGACATTTTGCCTCGCCACCCGCACGGAGCAGTGTCGACCATGGGGTCGGGTTTACGACCCTACGACGACGCTCTTCGATAGACCACCCGGGGAATTTCGACTCATTTTAGGATAAGTTTTGTGTTGTTTTTTAGTTTGGTACCTGCAACGAAGCTTGGCGAATAATTCATTGGGCAAAATGTTCGTTAAAGTAATAGAAGGAATTTAATTTTAGAGTTTGGAGTGAGACCAGCAGTTATGTCTTCCATATAAAGAGTAAAATTCCGTGTCCCGCTCTCGAGCTCACTCGCCGGTGAGGAATAACTTGGGACTCGCGAGTGGTGGTGACGTGTCGCGGGGGCATCTCGCTCGTGGCCGAGCCGCGCATCGTTGGCCCAGGAGGGTTCGAGCGATACTTTGCTCATTACGCAGGCGAATATTCGCCATCATTATTTGTGGGAAATAGGGATGCCAACGGAGACATTGGGAATTGGACCGATATACAGCGTCACCCGCTCCGATTGACTACGCAACCTTGGTGTTGCACCCTCCCCTACTGCCTCCTCAGTCGTCATGGACCGTGAGATTCGGCGCCTTATGTAAGGGGATCTTTGGGACGGAGCCAGCAACGCGGTGCTGTTTTGCCTGGTGGCGTTTATTGTGGGCCCACCGCCTAATCAAGGGACGCTTTGATTACGCGAGGGAGGTCTCCCCCGTTGCTGGTAATCATCCACGGGATCCCAGGAGGAGGGCGATTGAGGGGCAGCATATCATAGCTGCGAGTAGAGGCTCGCACACGGTTTCGGTCGCGGGAGGGGTGGTCCCTTCGTCACCGTCACACGTCACTCAACGGAGAAAGCGAGAAAATTAAGGAAAGTAGGGAGATGAGACACCGGCGGGGCGATGCGAGAGAGTGGGGCGCGCGAATCAAGGAGAGAGTCGGCCACCGAGGTAAGTCGATCGATTATAGAGGATCATTAGATCAGTCGTAATTTTTCGGGAGTCGAACGAGGAGCAAGAAGTAGTGGTGCGTGCTCAAATACCGGACAACGGAGGAACTCGGTGAGCCCAACTCTCCTCACGCTTATTTCTGCATTAATCTTAGGAATTCTTTTCTCGTCTTGTCCATCATGTATTAATTTTGAAGAGTAGCGACCACGGTCAATAGCGATAGTCTCGCGATCGTGGTCGTGAAGAATTGTTTTTGTGAGTATTTAATTGAGTTTGAGTAATTGAGACTGAAGAATTGGACTAGAGAAATGGGCGAGAAGAGAATTCCTCCGAACTGGTCTGAACAATTAAGTATCGAATTTCTTGAATCTTTTGCCTGTCGTATTTTTGCCCAATAAATTAGGCTCTTTCGGTAATTAAGTTTGCGCGTTACTATTCAGTAATTTTAATTAGACTTCGCGCATTTACTTGAATTAATTAAAATCATCGGTGAAATATTATTTCGTATGTTGAGCATTTCTTTCTATCACGTTGCGGGCTCAAGGCCTCGCGCTCGAGACAATGGTACGCTCTCGCGTACCGCGCTTGTTTATCTTTTCTCTCTCTCGCGGCGTATACTCGCCGAGCGCGGAGAGCCAGAGTCTCGTGCAAAGCCGTCGAATTATTTCGCGTTATTTCGTTCGTATAATTTATCGTATTTTTCGTGTACCGAGTAAGCCATAAGTAATCATCTTTTCCGTATTTCCGATGCCTATTTCAACTCTTATAGAATTCCGTCTGCGTACTATATTACCTCGGTTACTTATTACTACCTCGGTTAATTATTACTACCTCGGTTAGTTATTACTACCCGGTTAATTATTATTACCTCGGTTAGTTATTACTACCTCGGTTAATTATTACTACCTCGGTTAATTATTACTACCTCGGTTAATTATTACTACCTCGGTAAATTCACGAAAATCTTCAATTAATATCTCAGTCATTTATTCGCAATAGTCTTACTATCTGTACCTCGGTCATTTCTTCGCAATAGTCTTACTACCTTTACCTCGGTCCTTTAATCGCAATAATTTTACTATCGCTATCTCGTTCAGTTATTCGTTACAGCGCAATTATATTACCTCGGTTAATTATTACTACCTCGGTAAATTCACGCACATATTCAATTAATAGCTCGGTCATTTATTCACCATAGTCTTACTACCTTTACCTCGGTCATTTAGTCGCAATAATTTTACTATCTTTATTTCGTTCATTTATTCGTTACAGCGCAATTATGTTACCTCGGTTAATGCTTACTACCTCGGTAAATTTTCGTTTAGCATTATTGTCTACCCGTGTCGTTACTATAGCATATTTTGTCTTATCGAATCAGTAATTAAGGAAGGATCTGGCAAATGTATCGGATACTATCCGAAGAACCATTGTGAACATGAAATTGAAGCATGATTTTGAATAAATCCTCGAAGGAGGTATTAATATTGAGTTCCGAGTCATTGTCACTCTACTTTGACCCTGCTCCTCTACCTTTTCGTCCCTCAGGTGAGCTGAGCTAGTCGAGTTGCCCTCGATCTCGCCTCACCCGTTCGTTCGTGCCCTACGCAATTCCGGGATTCTTATCGAAGCAAATAAATAAAAGTCGGTCCACAACCGGCGGTACTGAGTACCTGGCGCCCAACGCTTTGACTCGAACTTTCCCTTTGCTTGTGGTCAATTCTTTAGTCTGTTTGGTCCGGCACGAAAGGTACGGGTGATATGCCCGATCAGGAAGTGTGGTAGGAAAAATCCCGTCACAATATATATAAGTAAACAGTGTGAGCGTCGTGAAATAGCTGAAATACGTACTTGTTGTTCGATTTTAATTGATAATATTTATTATTTCATTTACTTGTTTTTTTAGTTTGATTTGATACACATATAATTTAATAGGATAGTATTTTTTATTTTCAAATTTAGTGGATACGAATTGTAAAAAATGAGTGAAAACAATCCCACGGACAATGTGACGGATTTAAGGTTATGTCAAGGTACGTCTCTTGTGAATATCAATTGATTGTTAGGTTTTCTCTTTTTAAATTATATTATGACGAATTCACATACATTATTAATGCAAATACATTTTCCAGGGCGAGACGATGAGGCAACCACAAGCACTTCCACTGGTTCAAGAGGTCCACGAGGGAAAAATGCACAATATTGCCGTGATTACAGAGCACGAAAGCGAGCGGAGCAGGAAAAAGAGTCGTTGAATAGAACTAGTGATCCTTCTACGACTGCTGATTCTTCTACAATTAGCGTCGCAGGATCAGTAACATCGAAGAAAAGGAAATCAGCCGCGGAATACCAGAGAGAGTACCGAGCACGTAAAAAAGCCAATCGTGACAATATACTCATTGATTCGCAAGCTGTAATTCCATCAATTTCGACGGGGGGATTTACTACCACTCATCAATCAACTATAGTAGACCAACTAACAACTGCTGGGCCTTCTATTAATCCATAAACGACTGCTGGGCCTTCTATAAATCCACCGACGACTGCTGGGCCTTCGACGAGTAGTGATATTGGTTTTGCAAAGCCAACAAGGAGGAAAACAGCCGCAGAATATCAGCGAGAATATAGAGCAAGGAAAAAAGCTCAACGGGAATCTACGAGGGCTGCGAAAACCAACGACGGTTCAATGGAGATTGCTGATGAAAATACCAGCAATATTTGTGACGAAAATGCAAGGATAAATCCACAAGTCCCATATACTCAATTCCATCAGCATAAGAGAGCTCACAATTACATCAGAACAAAATTCACCGAGAACAATTTTGGTTTTGCATGCTCGATATGTGATCGATTATGGTTTAAACAAGATTTGAGAGGACTCTCTTTAGATATTGGTCATGAATAGACAGAATCTTACCAAATGTTCCGAGAGAAAGTATCGAATTGTGTGCAACGTGTTTTCAGTCAGTGCAACGTAACAAAATACCAACTTATGCAGTTTATAATGGTTGCAAATATCCACCAATGCCAACAAATTTACCACCACTGGATATAATAACGGAACGATTGATCTCACCTCGAATCCCGTTTATGCAGATCAAACGCTTAAGACACGTTCATGGTCAATACGGCGTATATGTACAGATTATAAATGTTCCTGTTAACGTGGATAGAATGGTAAAACTCCTGCCACGGGATATTGGAGATGATTATGCAATAAATGTCCATATCAAGAAAAGAAAAATTCACAAATCCAGCTACGTTCAAGGCTTGGTTAATAAAAGGACAGTTAAAACTTGGTTGAATTTTCTGAAAGATACTCCACTGTATCATGACATTGAAATTGATCAGTCTTTTTGGAATGGACCTGTAACGGATGGAGAAATACAGAACGATGAATTGAGTAAAGCGATCACAATGGAAGATAGTTTCGTTGCTCAGCAGCAAATCTTATTATGGAATGAAGATAAATATTTGGGACTTGCACCAGGAGAAAATCAAATTCCAAAAAGTCTGCTGTTTGACAGGTATGCCGAGGAACTATCATTTCCAGGAATTTATCTTGGACACATTATCCCAGTCAACAAACATAAGAAATTTTACGATGGGAACGGGAGTAACGACCGCTCGTGTGTCGCTTTACGGAATGAGATGATGAAATTGCGTCAAAATCCACTTTCCACCTTGGATGAAGAACTATGTAAATTTATCAACTCAAAAAGAAACTTATCAATCGTAGCATTCAATTGTCAAAGTGTTCGTGCACACGCCAATGATTTGACGGATAGAGTTTTTGAAAAATCAGACATTTTAATGTTATCAGAAACGTTTACGGACGATAATGAACCTCCTGTTCTCATACCAAATTTTGATTTCATTGTGAAATTTCAACGTAACGAAATTCGGAATGCAGGGGTTGCTATCTATCACAATCAGAAAAATAGATGTCATATTGTGACTCCACATTTAGATATAAAAGCTCCTTACTCAGGTAACCGTGATGTGACAATTTCAACGTCAAAAAGAATTGAAGACATATGTGCTGTAGAGTGCATAGTCAACCACAGTGAAAATAATCCGAAGAAATTGATTCTAATTGCCATTTATATTTCACCAAATGCAGCCATGAGGGATATTAAATTATTTATTGCAAAATCTTTATTGCCACTATCCACTGCAGGTTCACTAGCTCTGGCAGACGTTACTGGTGAAGAAATTGATTATTGTGAGCGGCCTGTGATCCTTGCAGGAGATTTTAATGTGAATTTCTCGTTACCTGAAGCTGAAACATTATTAACCTTCCTTAAAGACAAATTTGGATTGGAAATGATAAATGGTAGGGATGATCCAACAACCAAAGGAGGAACTACCATTGATGCAGTTTTTGCAAGAAATATTGAAAAAATAGAACTCAAACATTTCGTATCTTACTTTAGTTATCATAATCCCATTGTAAATATTATAGATTTGGATATTTCTCCACTCGAAAATGATAATTAAAAGATGCGATCAATTGTTAATTGTAAGCAATGTTGATAAAGTTTCTCTTAAAGAAACAATATGATTTCACTAAAAATCAATTTCTACCCCTTCCTATTTTCATTTCCACATTACGAAGTTTCACTTCTTCCGCGCGGAGGGACTCCACGCACGTATTTTTTTTTAATCTCAGGCCAATTTTTTTCCCAAACTTGGGAAAAATATTTTGTCCCAAGTATGGGAAAAATTTTCCACTTGGGAAAAATATTTTTCCCATGTATGGGAAAAATTCCCATGTATGGGAAAAATTTTCAAAGTATAGAAAACTTATATATTACTCCAAATTTTGAAACTGTTACTGAATTATTTTTTGAAACGACCTTTTCAACTCGTAGCTAGCCAGATGCTAGCCGGAGGCGCGAAAATACCTTTATGTCTGGGGCTATTTTTTTTTCACCTGTCCATGCATGCATGTAATGAAAAAAAAATTTTAACCGTCCTATCGTCATAAGTCCGAGGGATTCCAGATTTCAATCAATTATTCAACTACCCTTATCTATGCTCTGTCTATGAATGTTTCACGTTCAAGATTACAAGGAAAATCCATAATTTTACCCTACAATGGGAAAATTATATGTTGCTCTCAATTTCCAAGTCGTCCCCGAATCATTTTTTCAAATGATTTTATTAACTCACAACATAATTTTTGCTAGCCAGATGCTCGAAAATACCTTTAAATCTTTGGAAAATTTTTTACCACTTACTTTGGAGTTTTTCCAAAATATCAGCAAAATTTTTTCCCAAGTATGGGAAAATTATATTTTACTTAAAATTGCAAAATCGTCCCCGAATTATCTTTGGAAACGACCTTTTCCCATGCTTGGGAAAAATATCTTTTCCCAAGTATGAGAAAAGATTTTCAAGTATCGGAAAATTATATTTTACTCCAAATATTGAAATCGTCCCTGAATCATTTTTTGAAACAACCTTTTTAACTTGTAGCATACTTGTTGCTAGCCAGATGCTCGAAAATACCTTTAAATCTTTGGAAAATTTTTTTTCACTTACTTGGGAGTTTTTCCAAATATGAGCAATATTTTCCCCAAGAATGGGAAAATGATATTTTAATCAAGATTCGAAAATCGTCCCCAAATTATGTTTTGAAACGACCTTTTCAACTCGTAGCCTACTTTTTGCTAGCCAGATGCTCGAAAATACTTTTAAATCTCAGGCAAATTTTTTTCCAATGACTTGGGATTTTTTCCAATACGCGAAAAAAAATATTTTCCGCAAGTATGGGAAAATCTACCCAAGTATGGAAAATATTTTTTCTCAAGTATGGGAAAAATTTCCCAAGTATGGGAAAATTTTACTTCACTACAAATTTCGAGATCGTCGCGGAATCATTATTTTGAAACGTCTTTTCCAACTCGTAGCATACTTTTTGCCAGCCTGATGCTCAAAAATACTTGTAAATCTCAGGACATTTTTTTCACTTACTTGGGATTTTTTCCCATACGTGAAAAAATAATTTTTCCCCAAGTATCGGAAAAATTTCCCACACGAGAGAATTATTTTTTCCCAAGCATGGGAAAATTACATTTTCCTTGAAAATTTCCTATTTCGGAAAAAAAAAATTTCCCACGTATGGGAAAAGTTTCCCAAGTATGGGGAAATTATATTTCACTCCAAATTAGTAAATCGTCCCCAAATTATTTTTTGAATTGACCTCTTCGATTCGTAGCCTACTTTTTCCTAGACAGACGCTTAAAAATACTTTCAAATCTAAGTCCAATTTTTCCCCATACATGGGAAACATATTTTTTCCCAAGTATGGGAAAAATTTTCCCACCCGGGAAAAAAATATTTTTCACATGTATGGAAAAAGTTTCCCAAGCATGGAAAAATTATATTTTCCTTAAAAATTTCCAATTTCGGAAAAATATTTTTTCCCAAGTATGGGAAAGTTATATTTTACTCCAAATTTTGAAATCAACCCTGAATCATTTTTTGAAACGACCTTTTTAACTCGTAGCATAATTGTTGCTAGCCAGACGCTCGAAAATACCTTTAATTCTTTGGAAAATTTTTTTCCACTTACTTGGGATTTTTTCCCAAATATGAGCAATATTTTTTCCCATGTACGGGAAAATTATATTTTACTCAAATTCGGAAATGGTCCCCAAATTATCTTTTGAAATGACCTTTTCAACTTGTAGCCTACTTTTTGCTAGCCAGATGCTCTAAAATACTTTTAAATCTCAGGCAAATTTTTTTCCAATTACTTGGGATATTTTCCCATACGCGGAAAAAATATTTTCCGCAAGGATGGAAAAATTTCCCAAGTATGGGAAAATTGTATTTTACTACAAATTTTGAGATCGTCCCGGAATCATTTTTTGAATCGACTTTTCCACCTCGTAGAACCTCGTTTTTGCTAGACTGATGCTCGAAAATACTTGTAAATCTCAGGACATTTTTTTTCACTTGGGATTTTTTCCCATAGGTGAAAAAATAATTTTTTCCCAAGTATGGGAAAAATTACCCAAGTATTGGAAGTTTTTTTCCCAAGTATGGGAAAAACTTCCCAAGTAAGGGAAAAATATATTTTACAACAAATTCGTAAATCATCCCCGAATTATTTTTTAAAACGACCTCTTCGACTCGTAGCCCACTTTGTTCTAGCCAGATGCTCAAAAATACTTTTCAATCTAAGGCATATTTTTTCCTCATACATGGGAAATATATTTTTTCCAAAGTATGGGAAAAAATTTTCCACATGAGAGAATTGTTTTTTCCCATGTATGGGAAAATTATATTTTCCTCTAAAAATTTCCAATTTCGGAAAAATATTTTTTCCCACGTATGGAAAAAATTTCCCAAGTATGGCAAAATTATATTTTACTCCAAATTAGTAAATCGTCCATCAATAATTTTTTGAAATGAATTCTTCAATTCGTAGCCTACTTTTTGTTAGCCAGATGCTCGAAAATACTTTCAAATCTCAGGCCAATCTTTTTCCCATACTTGGGAAACATATTTTTCCGCAAGTATGGGAAAAATTTTCCCACCCGAGAACAAATATTTTTTTCCATGTATGGCAAAAATTTTCCAAGTATGGGAAAATTATATTTTACTCCAAAATTTTTTACTTCGGAAAAATATTATTTCCCACGTATGGGAAAACTGTATTTTACTCCAAACTTGGAAATAGTCCCCGAATCATTTTTCGAAACGACCTTTTCGACTCGTAGCATACTTCTTGCTAGCCAGATGCTCGAAAATACCTTTATGTCTGAGGTCATTTTTTTCACCTGTCCATGCATGCATGTAATGAAAAAAAATGTTAACCGTCCTATCACCGTAACTTCGAGTGATTCCGGATTTCAATCAGTTATTTAACTTCCCTTATCTATGCTCTGTCTATGAAAGTTTGCCATTCAAGATTACAAGGAAAGTTCATAACTTTACCCAAGTATGGGAAGTTATATTTTGCTCCTAATTTCCAAATCGTTCCCGCATCATTTTTTCAAATGACCGCATTAATTTGTTGCATACTCTTTGCTAGCCAGACGCTCGAAATGATCATGAAAACTCAGGCCACTTCTTTTCCACCTGTCTATGTATGCATGTTATGAAAAATCTTATTTCAAGAAATCCTGTCAATATAAGGTCGAGTCGTTCCGGATTTCGAATAGCTATTCCACTCTTTTATTCATTTCTTCGCCTATAAAGTTGATCCGTCGATTTTGATGCGGAAAACAATATTTTCTCCCAAGTATGGGAAAAATTTCGCAAGTATGGGAAAAGTTTTCCTCGTATGGGAAAAAGATCGCTTCATTCCGGATTTCGGATATTCATCCTACTCTTGTTATCATTTCTTCTCTTATAAAATGTTCTCATCGATTTTGACGAGAAGAAAAAGTATGGGAAAATTTGTTTCCACTCCGATTCTGAAATTCGTACCCTTATCTCAGATAATTCTCGTCGAAGCGACTCATTTTACTTGCAGCGCCCCTGTGGCCTCGCCACATCCCCAAAGACTACCCTCATAACTCAGTCGATTTATTTTTAACCTATCCACGGATGTGTGGTACGAAAATAATTACTTCAAATTCCTTCGTATAACCTTAAGGACCGGCAGTAACGGATATTATAAGCCATTACTCCACGTTTCTTATCAACCTTTTCCCTATAAAAGTTCCCAAGTGATGATGACCTCGAGCAAAATAAAATGTACCCAAGTATGGGAAAATTATATTTCACTGCGAATTTTAGAATCATCCCCGAATCATTTTATACAAATGACCTTTTCAACTCGTAGCACATACCTTTTGCTATCAGGATGCGTGGAAGTATCTTTAAAACTCAGGCCAGTTTCTTTTATCCTGTCCATGCATGCATGTATAAATAAAAAAATTTAAGCCATTCTATCACCATAAGTTCGAGTCATTCCGGATATCGAATGTTGTGTTTTTGGAATGATTTTATAAATTATCAAAACCTTTTTTCATAATTATTATTTTGTTATATTATATTGATTAATTACTTATAAGTATTTTTATTACTAAGCATTTCCATTTTTTCATTAACAATTCATGATTGATACCTACAATTTTTTTATTCGTTCTCAATATTGCTCGAAAAATATGTTAAAATGTAATACCGCAATTTATATATTATGAATTGTGTAACCTTGGATAACAAACAGTCTGATCACGAAGTACATATTTTTAAACCTTCACAGGTGAAGCATATCATTAGCGCATCATAAAAAATATTGTAATATGGTTAGGGACTAAAATAACCCCACAGCCGTATTGGTTTCATTTATTGGCTTTCGGTAACGAGCAGCCCGACAACGAGCTTCATACTTTGCAACCTTAGGAGGTGAAGCTAATCGCTAGCGCTGCATGAAAAATCGTAAAATATTATTCCGGACGAAAAGAACCCCATGGCCACTTTCTTTTCATTTCGTAACCTTGGACAATCGAGCATTCCGATTGCGAGGTTCAAACTTTTCACCCTTAAGGGGTGAAACAATTCACAAGACCTGCATGAAAAATCGTGAGATATTATGAAGTACTTCGTTCGAATATTTTTTTTTTTCAATGCGAATTTTTTTTAATAAAAATTTTTCAAATACCAACTCTGTAGATTATGGACAATGGCAAGAATTGATATTTAAAATATTCTTATAATACTTACCTTTTTTCAGTAATTAATATTCGTAGTATTTGGATGTAGCGTGCGGACGCGTTTCCCCCTTCGTACCATCATACATTCCGTTTCAAGACGTTCTCGGGCGTTTTGACTTATAAAAGGTTAGTAATGTGAGAAATTTTATATATATATAGTTCGTCGTATATGAGTGCATATCATATCGGCCGTGAGGCAATAAACAAAAACGAAGCTTGCTGCTATGAGATTTCTTGTAACATTCATTCCGTTGTTTGACATAATAAAGATAAGACGTACCTTTTTCCTTCTTACAACGTGTGTCCTCAATTATTATTTTATAACGTCCCAAATTTCCCTCGCCATCCTTATAAAATCAGAAGTGGGATACGGGAACGCGAGTGATAAAAGAAAAAAAATTCGCCGAAAAAAAAAAGCGTCAGTCTCAGCGTTGCTTGGGTAACCATTTTTCCGTTTTTTGGTTCGCTCGGGCTGCATTTTTGGAGAGACGCGTTAAATTTTTCGTACAGCGAAATATATCACGCAACGAGTTTTCCATATGGGTTCGCGAGTTGTTTGTGACTGCCGAGACGATTGTATACGACGATCGTTCAGTTTTGTGCTTTGTGCTTCATGAAAATTGTGGTGTGTGCGGGACTCAAGTTCGGTTTTCCGTGTGCCGTATTTGAGAGACAGAACAATCCGTGTATTTGTTAACGGCGTGTTCCATTAATGCACAATGGACCCAAAAACAGTGTCGGTCGCTCGTTTCAAAGAAGAGTTACAGAGGCGAGGGTTATCGACGAGCGGCAAAAAGAAAGATTTTGTTGCGAGGCTAGACGAAGCCGATCCAACCGGTGCGTGGGTGCGGCAAATAATGAGTGCACCAGAGGAAGACAACGCGAGTGTTGAAGAAGAGGAAGATGAGGATCGAGATGTCGAGGATCAGCAGCAACGACGTCAAAACAGGCAACTCGAGTTTGAGCGACCAGAAAATGATCTCCTGAGACGCGAGCTGGAAATCGCCAGGCGAGAGAACGAGCTCCTGCGACGTGCCACACCGCGAGCGGAGGAAGGAACACCCCGGCGAGAAAATATCAACACTATGTTGGAGCTTGTGAGTTTTTTCGACGGGAGTGCAGGTACGTTCAGGAAATGGGAGCAGCAAATTAGACAGCTGTGCGCGACCTATCGTCTCGACGATGATCGAGCCAAATTGTTGATCAGCAACAAATTAAAGGCGAAAGCGAAGAGTTGGTTCCAAGCTGAAAATACGATCGTTATGAGCCTCGACGAGGTGTTCGATGGATTCAGGAAAATGTACGACCATCGTCCTGCCCGGGTTGCACTAAGGAGAAAATTCGAAGCGAGAGAATGGAGGATGTCAGAGAATTTTGCTGATTATTTTCACGACAAAATTATTCTTGCGAAAGATGTTCCGATCAATGAGGATGAAATGGTCGATTATCTCATTGACGGTATTCCGAACGACCATCTCGAGGACATGGCACGAATGAGAGAATTCGAAACGAAAGAAGATATGCTTCGAGTGTTCGAGAAAGTATCACTCCGACAAACAGCAAGAACAAATCTGAAACGTGATACACGACAAAACGGAAAGAACGACACCAAATCAGCTGACGTTCAAAATACGAACGAGAAGAGAGAAGAAAAGCCGACGAAGATCGACGAAGACAAGTCAAGACCGAAGAAAATACGTTGCTTTAATTGCAACAGATTTGGGCACTTAGCACAAGATTGTTCGCAACCAAAGCGTGAAAAGGGGTCTTGTTTCAGCTGTGGCGAGATGGGCCATATGGTGAAGGATTGTCCGAAGAAATCTTCACCATCAACCGACGTTGCAGCAGTCGATGGAAGCGACGACGAGAATCAAGTTTACTCCGTATCAGGCGGTGCAGAAGAAGAAGAAACTTTCTTCAGAGAAGCCGATTACCAAATAAGTCGCTCCAATAATAGTCATAGAATAAGGCTTATGACATTAATGGACACGGGTAGTAAAGTCAGTTTTGTAAAAGAGAGTCTTATTCCAAAGGAATCCGTAGAATCGATCGGTGAATTCTCTCAAAAATATCATGGCATAAATAACTCTCCGTTGCGGGTTTTCGGGATAATACATCTGAATATTACTCTCGAAAAAGAAACAATCGATGATATTACCGTCCTTGTCGTCCCGGATGTGACAATGGTCAGTCCGATTGTATTGGGGCGCGATGTGCTCAAGAGATTCGGGCTGGGTCTGAGGAAAATAGAAGCGCAAGCTATAGATGAAATTTTAAATGTAGATATGAGCGATGCACGAGATATAGTGTCGAACGCGCTTAATATCAACATTGCGGCACCATCTGAGGTACAGTCGAGCTTGCGGGAAATTTTCAGGTCTCATTATGTTGAACCCGATAGACCGTATAGTCCAAAAGTAGACATAGAATTGAAGCTGAACCTAACTAGCGAAAAGGCATTTCACTTCAATCCGCGTCGACTGTCAGTCATTGAAAAAGAAAATTTGAGGAAAATACTCGACGATCTTTTAAAGAGGGAAATAATACGACCGAGCAAATCCGAGTTCGTGTCTCCGATCATTCTGGTCAAGAAAAAGAACGGTGAATTTCGTCTTTGTGTCGATTATCGAGTTTTGAACAAAGTCCTTCGTCGAGATAACTATCCGTTACCACTGATAGAAGATCAGATCGATGTACTGAGAGACAAAAAGTATTTCAGCACATTAGATTTGAAAGATGGTTTTTTCCATATTAAAATCGAGGAAGAATCAATAAAATATACCGCGTTTACAACACCGTTCGGAGTGTTTGAATATTTACGGATGCCTTTCGGGCTCAAGGTCGGACCAGCGAGGTTCCAAAGACTTATAAACGAAGCGTTAGCCGAGCAAATCAAAACGGGAGATATCGTCGTATATATGGACGATGTGTTGGTCGCGACCACCACCTATGAGCATCATCTCAGTGTGTTAAAAAAACTCTTTCAATGCTTAACAGAGAATCTGCTGGAGCTTCGTCTTGACAAATGCAAATTTTTGTACACGGAAACAGATTTTCTGGGTTACCGTATATCAGAGAACGGGGTACAACCGAATAAAGAGGGGGTTAAAGCAGTGGAAAATTACCCGATTCCGCAAACCGTGAGAAGTTTGCAATGCTTTCTCGGGATGGCATCTTATTTTAGAAAATTCATAGAGGGGTTTTTTTTAATCGCGAAACCGTTACACGAATTGTTACGAAAAAACGTAAAATTTGAGTTCGGACAAGAGCAACTGAAAGCATTCGAGGAGTTGAAAGGGAAATTGCAAGAGGCTCCTGTACTGAGCATATACAGTCCTCATGACGAAACCGAGCTCCACACAGATGCAAGCGCACACGGATTTGGCGCCGCGTTCATGCAAAAGAAAAAAGATTTGAAGTTTCACCCAATATTTTTTTTCTCAAAAAGAACGACCGAAACTGAAAGCCGTTATCATAGTTTCGAGCTAGAGACGCTAGCCGTTATTTATGCGTTGCGTCGTTTTCGCATTTATCTCCACGGAACGAAATTCAAGATAGTCACCGATTGCGCGTCGTTGAAAATGACTTTGGACAAAAAAGAAATAAGTCCGCGAATAGAAAGATGGGCGATTGAGCTCATGGAATATGATTATGTTCTGGAGCATAGAGCTGGCACCAAAATGCAGCATGTAGATGCCCTGAGCCGCGCCACAAATATACTCGTGGTCGAGGACAATCCTTTAGAATTAGAGCTGGCGATAAGTCAGAACCGCGATTCTATGATACAAAAACTTCGCGACAGACTCGAAAACGAAGAAGACAAGCAATTCGAGATGCGAAACGGACTTATTTATAGAAAGAAAAACTCTGAGTTGAGATTTTACGTCCCGGAAAAAATGGAAGGTCATGTACTGAGGAAATATCACGATGAGTTAGGTCATTTCGGTCCGGAAAAAACGCTCAGCGCGATTGACAAAATCTACTGGTTTCCGAAAATGCGCGATAAGATTAAGAATCACATCGGGAATTGTTTAAAGTGCATCGCGTTTTCACCACCCGTAGGCAAAGCCGAAGGTTTTTTGCATTCAATTCCTAAAGGAAACGTACCGTTCGCAACGTTTCATGTCGATCACGTAGGACCGATCGATAAACGATGTTCGATAAAGCAGCATATCCTTGTAGTCGTTGATGGATTCACAAAATTCACAAAATTATACGCAACAAAGACGACGGCGTCAAGAGAATCAGTCGAGAGTTTAAAACAACATTTTTCGAACTACAGCCGTCCTCTCACGATTGTGACCGATAGAGGTACGAGTTTCACATCTAATGAGTTTGAGATTTTTCTCAAAGAAAATAACGTTCGCCATGTATTAATAGCCACGGGCTCCCCGAAAGCAAATGGACAGGTCGAACGTGTCAATCGAGTTGTAGGCCCGCTTATTGCAAAATTAGTCGACAACTCGTCTGGGAAATATTGGTATAAAGTACTCGCTGAGGCCGAATATGCGATAAATAATACTATGCATAAATCGACCGGCGATACTCCCAGCAGACTATTATTCGGGGTAAATCAACGAGGTCCAAGCGTTGATGGAGTTAAGGGGTATTTAGAGGAGACGATCATATCAGCCGAGCGTGATCTCTCAACGATTCGAGATAAGGCTGAGGGGAAAATTCAAAAAAGCCAAGAATACAATCAGCGATATTTTGATAAAAAAAGAAAGGAGCCGCATAAATATAAAGAAGGAGATTACGTAGGATTAAAAAATTTTGATAGTACTCCAGGCGCTCCGAAAAAACTTATTCCAGGGGTTAAGGGTCCATATGAGATAGTGAGAGTACTTAAAAATGATAGATACGTAGTAAGGGATGTAGAAAACTTTCAAACATCAAATCGTCCCTACGAAGGAACGTGGGAAGCTTGCAATATCCGACTGTGGCACAACGGAGGAACCCATGTTGCATAATACGAACTATTGTACTGTTAGTTTGAAGATTTAGATTTAAGGAAAATTTGTAATAAACGATAAACAACTACTTGTCCGAGGTCGGACAAAGGTCAGGAAAGGCCGAGTTGTGAGAAATTATATATATATAGTTCGTCGTATATGAGTGCATATCATATCGGCCGTGAGGCAATAAACAAAAACGAAGCTTGCTGCTATGAGATTTCTTGTAACATTCATTCCGTTGTTTGACATAATAAAGATAAGACGTACCTTTTTCCTTCTTACAACGTGTGTCCTCAATTATTATTTTATAACGTCCCAAATTTCCCTCGCCATCCTTACAGTAAGTAATATAAACAATGACAATTCCAACTGCGAGTTGAGTGATTTGAAATTATCTGACGACTTTTCGTGTTAAACCATAACAATGCTAGATGTATACTACTTGACAACTGCCAGTTCAATGATTTCCATTTATTTGACAGCTTTTTGTTTTTGTTTTTGACATCTTTTTGTCAGGTTATACAAAATGACGCAAGGAAATGCACTTGTCTCAAGTATTCGTAACACAATTTATAGTGTTTTATAGGGGACTTGGCTTATTTTTTCAAAGTTATTAATCATATAAATAATGTCTTTTCATATAAATTTAATATCAGAATGAAATAAATATTATAATTTTTTAAAAAAATTTTGGAATTTCATTATTTCATATACATCTATATGTATTTCTCTGCTTGTATTTCGACGTGATGGCCGCAAAAAAAAAAATAAAAGTATAAATACGTTTACTGATGTGTATAATATGCAAACATCTATGGTTACTTAAGAGGTAACACCACTGTAAAAACAAAATAAAAGCGCTGTTTTCATCATTTTTTTATTTTAGGCGGAAGAAAAGGTAATACGATAATAACATTTGAGGAAGTTATTAGGCATACATTTAAGTATAATACAAACATGTATTATCAATGAATATTCAAAAATGGCGACACTGGAGCCATTCTCGCGAAAATGTTACATTAAAAAAAAAAAACAAGACCGACGAGATCGAGGATTCGTTCCACTACAGCACCGATGGCATTGAGGTAATAGTTTTTTCCTAATAATCGGTCCAATACCCCTCTTGTCTATAACTTTCTGCATCCTTCTGGGCATGGAGTTGACCAGATTTTGGGTGTGATCGACTCTTCTGGATAGCTGATTCCACGTTGCGTGGACGTGTGCACAGAGACCTTCGCGGGTGCGATCCTCACCCGAGCGCTAATCCCTAACCATCATGCCTTAGAATACATAAGATTTATAGAGTTATTAAGTCATTTACCCGTTCATAACAGTCTGAAGACTTTCGTGGGAAAACCACTGATTTTTAATTTATTTCAAGGTTAAAATAAAAACCTACTCCAGACGTTCTCGATTGGATTCAAGTCCGGAGACTTGCTAGGCCAATCCAATACGTGAACCTCCGGATGTTCGTCAAACCAAGCCATCGTTTCCCGAGACGTGTGCACGGCTGAATTATCCTGCATGAATATTATGTTTGGGTGTTCCTCGGCAGGAATCGAGCGCGTGCACACGGGAGCATAATTTGGTCTAATATATCGACGTACTCGTGAGAGTTCATCCTCGGTGAGATTTTGGTCAATTCCAAGAGGCCGGCGGATGACATGCACCCCCAGAAACCACATGTTATCCGCCCACTCCATTGCTTTTTCACGACATACCTCGGGTCTAGGGCATGTTCTTTCCCTCGTGGCTGATACACGTATTGCCGTGAGTCATCAGAAGACTTGAAGACCTATACATGAATAGAAAATAATTTCTTCTTCAATCGTATACTTACTTTTTTTTACCAACTTTCAACTACTTTTTATTTTCCAATGCGTATGGAATTTATTTTGCGACTTTTCAAATTAACATGTCGCATGGCCAATGGAAAAAGGTCCTAAGCGATACTTTCAAGCCCTCTTCGAATTCTTGAAGCCAAAAGGGCGTGTATATATTGTAACACGGTATGAAGATGATTCGGAGACGAGTGTGGCAGCGGCTGAATAGCTCAGTTGGGAGAGCACTCGACCGGCAATCGAGAGGTCCCGGGTTCAAATCCCGGTTCAGTTCAAGCCGCACTTTTTCCGAATCGTTCCTCTATCCCGGTTTTTTCCCCGGGTTATAATATATATATATGGGATTCCAAGCAGATTCACCTAGGTCATGATCCTGACCATTTAGATTAATCTGATTTTTTTTCTGACTAATCTCAACATAAAAAAGACAAAGAAAATTTTCAAAAATTATTTTTTCACAATTTTTTTTTCGTACAACATGATCTCAGAAACGCCGGTTTTTTTTTTAAATTAATTAGGTGAATTCACTGATCTCAAACGATAATTTTAAGACCAGAATGGAGAGTGGCACTCCTGTTTTTTCGACAATTTTCAAAGGAATGTGCATAATAAATATCAGCAATTTTAACGCAAGTTTTTTTGCCTTTTTTCTCAAAATCTCTCATAATCTAATAATGATACATCATAATTATTTTTAAAATCCATTTATTATGAACTAGCAAAAAAAATTGAAAAATAATGTTTCTCAAAATTTTTGTTTCGAGTACTTTTCTATTTATACATCAGTCAAATGATCTCGAAAACGCCGTTTTTTTTTA
The DNA here is from genome assembly GCA_963564615.1 of Rhorus exstirpatorius. Lineage (NCBI taxonomy): Eukaryota > Metazoa > Arthropoda > Insecta > Hymenoptera > Ichneumonidae > Rhorus > Rhorus exstirpatorius. Next base: position 6,123,607 of record OY751316.1, read on the forward strand.
ATTGTGTGAACTCACTGATCTCAAACGATGATTGTACGATCAGAATGGGAGTGGAGCTCCTGTTTTTGCTATTTTTTTCAAAGGAATGTAAATAACGAATGTCAATAATTTCAACGCAGATTGTGATTTTATTGTCTTTTTTCTCAAAATTCCTCATCAATAAATAATAATACGTTATAACTGTTTTTTTTGCTACTTCATAAGAAATACCTTTAGAAAAAAATTATGACGTATTGTTGTTTATTTACGTGAGATTTTGAGAGAAGAGACAAAAAAACAATTGCGTTGAAATTATTGACATTTATTATCTACATTCCGTTGAAAAAAAATAGAAATAACAGGAGTTCCACTCCCACTCTGGTCTTAAAATCATGGTTTGAGATCGGTGCTGAATTCACCCATTAAAAAAAAAATCCGTTTTCGAGATGAACCCCTAAAAAATACCATAAATGGTGTACAAAGAGTTGAGACAAGTAGATTTCCTTGCATCGTTTTGTCTATCCTCACAAAAATATGTCAAACATAGATAGTTGTAAAATACATCCTCACAAAAAGTTCTCAAATAAATTCAAATCATCCAACTCACAGTTGCCAAGTACATCCAGCATTTTTATTGTTTACATTGTTTATTAACCGTTTATAAGTAAGTCACAACGCCCGAAAACGTCTTGAAACGGGACAAAGGGACTTAATCTAAAAATGGATTGTTTGAAAAATTTTTATTGAAAAAAAAATTCGCATTGAAAAAAAAATCGAACGAAGCACTTGGCGAGTTATGTAAAATTACTGTACGGACTACCTGTTACGAACTCGCCAAGTACTTCGTTCGATTTTTTTTTCCAATGCGAATTTTTTTTTCAATAAAAATTTTCCAAACAATCTATTTTTAGATTAAGTCCCTTTGTCCCGTTTCAAGACGTTTTCGGGCGTTGTGACTTACTTATAAACGGTTAATAAACAATGTAAACAATAAAAATGCTGGATGTACTTGGCAACTGTGAGTTGGATGATTTGAATTTATTTGAGAACTTTTTGTGAGGATTTATTTTACAACTATTTATGTTTGACATATTTTTGTAAGGATAGACAAAACGATGCAAGGAAATCTACTTGTCTCAACTTTTTGTACACCATTTATGGTGTTTTTTAGGGGGATTTGGCTTCTTTTTGCAAAGCATTATACATATGTACATACATTTTTACCATGTAACTTCTATGTCAAAGCTTAGAATGCATGGTCACTGCTATGCTCAGGCTAGAATTAAACAACTTTGGACGGGATGAATTTCGTCTTGCCAAAACATTTTGTACAATTACGCGATGGTTTCATTATTTTACAAATTCAGGGGCCCCAATCTAGCAACTACGAAATGAAATATGATTTGCATTTCTTTTATTAGATCCTTAAGGGGGTCAGGTACCAAAAATTTCACATCCAGAACCGCTAACGGTAGAGACTCGCTAATTTTGGTCTTGATATCATTTCTCGTATCAAAATACCTCACATTCATAAAATTTCGAAAAATTAATTTTTTCCCCGTCTTCAAAATAATTTTTTTCGAATCCGTTGAGATAGGTATCGAAAATTCCATCTGCTAGATTGTTCATTGTGACCCAAAGAATGTGTAAAAAATCTATAACCTTCAAAGTTCAAAATTGTAGGAGGAGATACCATTTAAAGGCACAAAAATTGTCCAAATGTATGATAAATTAATTGGTAGAATATAATAAATAAGAATAAAATGCATTCCATGGCCTGAATATAAAAAATTCTATGATATGATCAAGTAAGAAAACTTTTCCTGGACGGAATTATATAACACTTATCACAATTAATAATCTAGCAGATGGGATTTTCGATATCTCAACGGTTTCGAAAAAAATTATTTTGAAAACAGGGAAAAAGGTAATTTTTCAAAATTTCATCAATGTGAGGTATTTTGATATGAGAAATGATATCAAGACAAAAATCAGCGAGTCTTTACCGTTAGAGGTTCTGGATGTGGCATTTTCGGTACCTGACCCCCTTAATAAGCTTAGCAAACTTCAAAATGTTACATGCGTACAACATGTTATTAATGAAATTTTTGAGAATGCTCGCATGACCTATCCGAACAACTTTGAGTATTTGATCCTTGATACAATGCACCATCGCTAAGATATAAAATCATAAGCAACACTTTTCGATAGTCTGTTTATAATATTGAGCTTCATGTTTTTTTTGTTAGCGATGGAATGGTAAAGCTTTGTTTGTACAGATACCAACTGAATGCAGACTCAACCCGACCCACGTAATTCTGCTCACAAAAGTCACACACATAATCAACTGAACACAAAAAAATTCGACACATTGCACTGTAAAACAAAAAAAAATCCCATGAAGCGACATGACCCAGACAAACTCAGCCCATTACTAAATTGGTGCAGAAAAACCCAATGCGCCATCGGCTTGCTCCGATTAAACTGGACATATTGCCAATTCAACATGGAAAAACTCGATGCATCACCAATTCGACATGCAATAACTGCCAGGGCTTGCCAACACAGAAAAATTGTCCCTTGGCGTAACTCGCCACAGCGAAACTTTCGTGGCACAGCGCGGCCCGCTCCAACTCTACACAGTCTAACGGACTATGGTTGCTTCTGTTGAGAGTTGAAGCGGACCAAGTTACGCCGCATGAGAGTTTTCGATGTGTGAAACTGTACCATGGGAGAGTATATCTCCATCGAGATAGCCCGTAGGAGATTTTTTGTGCGTCCAGTTGGTGATGCATTGAATTTTTCTATTCCAAATTGGTGGTGCGTCGTGTTTTATTGTAGCAAGTTGATGGCGCAACGAGTTTCTTTTTATCAAGTTGGTTATGGGCCAAATTTACTGGGTCAAATCCCTATATAGGGAAATGTTTCTGTGACGGCTTAGCGATGTAACAAAGTTTTCTGTGTTTAGTTGATGACGCATACTATTTTACTGCCTCGAATTGCGTGAGCTTCTCTGGTTTGCATTCAGATGAAATCTGTGATAAGAAGGCAGTGTATATGGGACTTTGTATGATGTCAAATATAATACTCGGAGTTGATGGCGTAGATCATGTGCGGTTTAAAAAACGTTAGAAGAGCTCCGGCTTATCGATGACAAGCAATGCTCACGGAACCTCTTGAAGCCCTGATGATCCTGTCGAAGGTCGAATCATCTTACACCTATCCTGAGTCTTGTCAAGTATTAGCCTAGTAATACATCTCTCCTCCGGGGTACAGGTTGCTTGATCTCACATACGATTACAAAAAAAAGCTGAGTCATATACTCTAAACATTATTTAATAACTATCCAATCAGTATTTAATCCGAAATACACTAATAACATAATCTCTTGATCGGCGATTAATTTGACGATTTTTCTTTATTGAGAAAAAAATGCTGAATCGTGGAAAAAAACAATATCCATTTGATGATTTTTCGTTTTTGACGAAAAAAGCTGAATCGTGGGAAAAAAAAAAACACAAATCTTTTTCATTAATATACTCTAAACTTTATTCAATAGCTATTTAATCAGTATGTATTTCGAAATACACCAACATAACCTCGTAATTGGCGAGTCATATCACTACGAGAGCGCACATATAAGTATATAATTGTTTTTTTCACCGTTTCTGTCCCAAAATGAGAAAATCATATACTCTAACACTGTTCGTTTTTTTTTTTCAATACATTTTTATTGTAAAGTATGTAAATAAACTGCGTATATATACACATTCGTGTCACGATCACAAGATTCACATTGAGTAGAGTTACAAGATCAGATACGCGGCTGTTTATAAGTGAGGATTAAAAAAATATATATTTTTATCACCAAAGTATAAAACATATTCGCACTTTCACTTAACAATAATTAATATCTCTTTTCTCATGTCATAAATTATCTAATATGCCAGTTATCCGTCATAATTTATTTTAGCCATATGGTAGCCATATGAAGTTGTGAATTCTTTTAACATATACTCCATGAAGTTATCGGTTTGAATGACGTAGTCAAGTGTGCCAAGAAAACAGCTGATCGAGTGTGCGAAGAAAACGGATGACGACGAAAAAACGACGAAATGTTTGTAGCTCCGTGAAAACAAAGAAAAGGGATATCACCGATTTGCTTATAGCCACGGCATTGATGTTTTTCACAATCGAAAGAGAAAAAAAAAATATTCGTGTCAGTATCATTACCGAAGTCCGCATAGTTAATTAATAATTAGGAAAATAAGTTTCGTTATATAGATATACTCCCGTGTATAAGCGCGATGTGTGGCGTATAGAGGCTGTTAGTACCTCTCGACATGTCGGTAAAGGAGGAAATGTACTTGTCTCGAGGCTCTACCGAGCCTCTTGATGATGTATAAAAAAAAGTACTCGAAAAAAAAAATTTGGAAAAACATTATTTTTGAAATTTTTTTTTTTATACTTCATAATAAATAGCTTTAAAAAACAAACGTGACGTATCATTACTTATTTATGAGAGATTTTGAGTAAAAAGACAAAAAAAATCACAACTTCCGTTGAAATTATTGACATTTATTAATGTGTGTGAACTTGGCCCAGCACTTTTCGAAATAAATATTTTTAAAAATTGTGCTGAATTGTGCTCCTTTTGTGCTCACTTGTGCCGTAAATCTCGATCCCTTAACCTCAACAGTTTTCCGGGAATTTTGAAAAAACCAAATTACGACCAGCCCAGCACTTTTAGAATGTCGACATTTTTTAAATTGTGCTAAATTGTGCTCAATTTGTGCTAACTTGTGCCGTATTCAGTTTCAGGAAAAAAAAAAAATTGAAAAAAAAAATTGAAAAAATGCATTATTTGTGCTGAGTTGTACTAGGCAAGGGCTCAAACTTTTCCCTATGATAAAACTCGCTCCAGACTACCCTTACCCCTTTAACAACGAATAATCCCCTAAGCGGTGACCAACATTTCAAAAATCTCGATCATTTTGAGAAATTTCAAGATCTACCACTTGTGCCGAGTTGTGCTCGATTTGTGCTAACTTGTGCCATATTCAGTTTCGAAAAAAAAATTTGAGCAAAAAATCAAAAAAATAAAAAAGTTTTTTAAAAATCCAAAAATGGAATCTATGACTTGTGCCGAGTTGTGCTCGATTTGTGCTAACTTGTGCCATATTCAGTTTCGAAAAAAAAATTTAAGCAACAAATCAAAAAAATAAATAAGTTTTTTAAAAAATCCAAAGATAGAATCTATCACTTGTGCTAACTTGTGCTAGGCAAGGGCTCAAACTTTTCCCTATGATAAAACTCGCTCCAGACTACCCTTACCCCTTTAACAACGAATAATCCCCCAAGCGGTGACCAACATTTCAAAAATCTCGATCATTTTGAGAAATTTGAAAATCTACTACTTGTGCCGAGTTGTGCTCGATTTGTGCTCACTTGTGCCGTATTCAGCTTCGAAAAAAAATGTTAAGAAAAAATCAAAAAAATAAAAAAGTTTTTTAAAAATCCAAAAATAGAATCTATGACTTGTGCCGAGTTGTGCTCAATTTGTGCTCACTTGTGCCGTATTCAACAAGACTCGCTACGATCCAGAGTTGTGAAAAATGCATTGTTCCTTCAATGCATTTTTGAAAAAATATTCCATAATTATGGAATATTTTTTCAATTGATTATATCCTCTGTTAATAATTAATCAGGTAATGAATAACGATTGTTAAAATTATAATTCACTAATTTTATCAATGGATAATGGAATTCAAATCCATTATTCATTTATGTGGATAATAAAACTTAAATCCATTTTCCATTAGTTTTTTTAATCGATAGTGGAATTCAATCCATCATTCATTCATTTTACTAATGGATAATAGAATTTCAATTAATTATCCAACGAATTTGTTATGGATAATGAAACGTTTTATTGTAACATAATATTTATTGGAACATAATAATCCATTATTAACTGACTTTTCAAAGTCACGTATTTCAAATTATATCTTGGCGTGTCTTTAGAAAGCCGTTGCGATGCCGTTTTACGAAGCTGCGTCAGGGCCTTGTCCAGGGTATTACCTGCAGTCACTCTTTCCTAATGTACTCTATCAAATTTGCACGAAGGCACACGAAATCTTTCGCAACTCTGCTCTGACCTACCCTTACAGTACAAAATTATAGATAATCTTACACAAACCAAGATTATAATGACTGATCTGTGTCCGGCTCACTAAAATAAAGGATATAGTAGCACTCAAGCCTTTTCACCGCGGCAAGTTGTCAGTCGTCGGAAAGGTTTTTTTTTTCTTTTTTTTCTGTTTTTTTATTTTTTTTTGTTTTTCGTTATTTTTTCTGTTTTTTATTTTTTTGTTTTTTTTTTAACCGTGTTTCTTTTTTTCTATTTTTCTTATCCAATTATTATTGATTAAGAATTATTATTAAGAATGTTGATAAACGCAATATATACCTTCATACCGAAACATAGACGATCAATGATGGGTCAAACTCAAATTTATGGGACTTCGTTTGAACTTTCTTTTGTGTATCATTAAATTCAAGCCATTTTGTGCCCTGATATGAATATCCGATGTAATGACCAGATCTTTTACTGCGTCTTCCATAACTCACTACTATACTCCAGCGAAAGAGAAAGACTGTCCTAGTAGTTGTAATCTTTTCGGAAAATCTTCAAGCTTACACTTTTTTTTCAACCGGATCTCGAGAGGGTCATATTCGACTATGATTTGGGAACCGTAGATTCGATTTCATTTTTTTTCTGGACCACAGCAAACAGTCCTTTTAGACGGCAGTAGATATACAATGCCGGTTCTGGACCAAATGTGGGCGAGGGGGTGAAGCCGAGAGGGGGGATCTGCGGGGGGATTCTCGAAGCTTCTAGAACGTTCTACGATAATAATAATAATAATAATGACATTCCAAACGGATGACGTCATTAATAATAATATCATGAAAAAAACATCGCAGTCGAAGGTCAAGGTCGACAATAGTATCGGATTTCAGAGCTCAGAAATAATAATAATAATTCCAAGAAATCCTTGACATTCCGAAGTGATGGGGGCACGGGGGGGGGATCTCAAAGCTTCCATAATAATAATGATAAATCCGTGGCATTCCGAGGCGAGGGGGGATTTCGAATCTTCCAGAACGTTCTTCTATAATAAATCCTTGACATTCTGAGGCGAGGGGGATCTCGAAGCTTCTTCTTGAAGCTTCTGGAACATTCGATGACATCATCATTCAGGAATTTTAGGAGGAGGTAATTTCAAGGACATTCAACACTCCGGATTTCAGAACTGCGCAAATCAGAAGGTTGAAAATAGTTTCGGACGTTGAAATTGCAAAGTGTCGGTGACGAGGGGGTCGGGGAAGCTTCCAGAACATTCGAATGACGCAATCTCTTCTGGAACATTCGATGAAATTCCTGAGAGTGGGGGAAAAGCTTTATAAGACGGAGTTTTCAGGGTATTCTCAATTATTCCATCTTCATCGTCAGATCGAGTAACAAAAAGCTGCAGCACATATTTTCCATCCATAATGGAGATAATTTTGGACGTGCAAGGGTTCAAGAAACCTATCAATCAGTTTATAGTAAAGGAGCTGGCGGCTATAAAAATTCGACCAGATGTAAAAGATTACAAAGAGATTGCTTGCTTATTATTTAAGCCACCTTTTGAATGGGATCGCTTACCCGCCAAATATAAGAGTGAAAATCTATGGTGCCGACGCAACTACCACGGTATTTCATGGAACGTTGGTGAATTACCGTACAATGAGCTGGAAGAAGTTTTTGATGATATATTGGAGGGGGTAGGGCTAATTTACGTAAAAGGATTGGAAAAAAAGCAGTGGATTGCTGATATTATAGGATATTCAATACCGATCGTAAACTTGGAAGACTTGGGATGTCCAGCATTGCGAGAGTTAAAAGTAGTGACATGTTGGTATCATAAATATCATGCAGGGGTTGACCGCTACAACTGCGCCTTTGAAAACGTGCAGCGTTTAAGAAAATGGTATTTGGAGAATTGCGCAGGAACTCCATCGTCATCATCATCATCATAATCATCATCATCATCATTCGCACCACATAAAGAAAATAAGCATCTAAATTAATTTTTAACTCGTAAAATATGTAATGTTTATATGTGAAAGAATAAATCACATTCAAAAAATTCTGATTTATTATGTAAAAATCCTTATTTCATTTCTCTGCTGGAAAAAAAAAAATGTTTCATCGATTCTGATAACCAACGATCCACTCAGTTCTCGGTCGAAAGAAAAAATCGTTCATCTCTGTCTCGCTAATGCCTGGTCAATTCATCAGGAGAATATTATCTCGAGAAACTCGATCATCCACCCAGCTGTTTCTTCATTCATGCTTGTAGGTCAGGATCGAAGAGCACTGTTCTCACCTCCTCCTCCAAGATGATTTTATTCGACATTTAAATAGCTAGCCGAAGAGCGACGCAATTATCATGCGAAAAAGAATCGCTCATGCATCTCTCTCTATCTTTCTTCCGAAGAGGGACACAATTATCATGCAAAAAGAAAAAATAATCGCTCATGCATCTCTCTATCTCTCTCTTCCGAAGAGCGGTACAGTTATCGGTCAAACGAAAGAAAACAATAGCGAGAAATTCGATCCTCCACCCGGCTGTGACGCAAAAGATCTTCAATATGAATATATGGAGAGGATTTTGGAAGGGATATATATATTTGAAAAACTCAAATTTGTTTAAAACTTTTTTTCTCCTTTTATTTATTTCATTTTCTTTTCATTTTTAAAAATACAAAAATCAAAATATTTTGTATAGAAATTTTTTTTATTTTATTAATCACAGCGATCAATTAAAATTTGTTCAACACTTCTTTCTTTTTTTCATTTTTTAAAATAAAAAGATCAAGATTATCTTTTGAAAAATATAAAAATAAAAAAAATATTTCATATGAATGATGATGATGATGATGATGATGATGATGATGACGAAGATGATAATGAAAACCTCCACCAGCATTTTTTAGGAGCTGTGAATGAAACCCATAAACAATTTAAATCAAAGTAATGAGTGAAGCATGTTTTTTTTTTTTTTTTTTTTTTTAGAAAAAAATTGATGAAAAATGTTTACCAAAGAAAATGGAGAACGATGTTTTTCTCATCCTCATCCAAACCCTCTAACAGCCAAGTCGGCACGAACCAGTAGTCTCCTGTTATGTACTGGCAAACTTCGGTTTCCAACCCTGCCGCCTTCACTATCACCCTCTTCCCTTTAATGTTGTTAATTACGGCGCTGATGATGACTGCCACCAAGGTATTATATTTCACCTCCTCCAACCAAATATCTGGCACATACGCTGTGATTTCCAGCGTTGACATCTAAAAAAAAAAAAAAAATCTTCTTAAAAAATCACACACTTAAAAAAAATCACGCGCTTAAAAAATCACTGTTTCAACAGAAAAATGTTACACTTACGGTTTTTATTAACGCTTTCGTTTAAACTTTTCGCATCGAGGTTTGATGATGAATTGTGTCTGAACCACTGACCGTCGCTTTTATAAGGCCCTCGATGTTTTTGTTTTCACACATTCTTTTCTATACGTATTTGTTTTACGCCCCTCTTACACTGAACGATGGTTCTCGCAAAATCTTTTCGTACACTCTTACCTCTCGATTATTTATTCAATAAAGGTCGTCAATTCTATCTCTACATATACTCCTTTACGCCCCTCTTACACTGAACGATGGTTCTCGCTAAATCTTTTCGTACACTCTTGCTGCTCGATTATTTATTCAATAAAGGTCGTCAATTTCCTCTCTACACATACTTGTTTACGCCCTTCTTACACTGAGCGGTGAGTTCTCGAAAAATCTTCTCATACACTGTTAAAAATGTTTGTGAATTTACTACATGTTTGCTACACAAAAGACTCGTAAAATTACAAATCCAGTGCAGTAATACATAATTACTATACTTATTTCGTGAATTTGCGAAAAAATGTATGATTTTACTCTACTTTAACAGAAAAATACGTGACTGCATCCGAAATTTGCTAAACTTGTGAGGCAAATATATTGTGATCGTAAATTTGCTATACATTGCTTGAAATTTACTGGAATATTCGGTGAATTTACTAATCGAATACGGTTGTAAATTTCAAAAATAATTTTTAAAATTACAAATCCAGTGCAGTAATACATAATTAGTATACTTGTTTCGTGAATTTGCAAAAAAATGTATGATTTTACTCTACTTTAACAGAAAAATACGTGACCGCATCCGAAATTTGCTAAACTTGCGAGGCAAATATATTGTGATCGTAAATTTGCTATACATTGCTTGAAATTTACTGGAATATTCGGTGAATTTACCAATCAAATGCGGTTGTAAATTTCAAAAATAATTTTTGAAATTACAAATTCATTGCAGCAAAGTTAATGACTACACATTGCCATGAAATTTGCACACCATTTTCTGATTTTACTACATCAGATAGTAAAATTAGTCAACTGTTTATCAATTTCGCAATATATGTATGGTAAATGTATTGCACACACACACACACACACACACACACACACACACACACACACACACACACACACACACACACACACACACACACACACACACGCACGCACACACGCACACACGCACACACGCACACACGCACACACGCACACGCACACACGCACGCACGCACGCACGCACGCACACACACACACACACACACACACACACACACACACACACGCACACGCACACGCACACACGCACGCACGCACGCACGCACGCACGCACGCACGCACACACACACTCATGCACACATACACACACACACACAGACGTCCATGCGAAAATGGTCGGAGGTGATTCTTTAATTACGATTTTTATTGTATGTACACTAGGACCTCGATCTAATGGCCCTCGATTTAATAGACAGTCCCCACCATGTCGCATTTATCGATCGGTTTTTCGCGTGGTGGGAGATGGTGGGGGACGCTTAAAGTCTCCCCGATCAGGCCCGTAGCACGGAGTGCCGATGTGCAGATACAACATGGGCGGGGCATGCACATCCTCGATTTAACAAGGTGCGATGCGGAGCCGGTCCCGCCACTGGCCGTTAAATCGAGGTCCTAGTGTAATTTACTATCTTTTCTTTTCTACATGGCGGTATATAGCTCCCAAGATACAACTGATCAAGTATTCTCTGGCGTGTCAAATAATACATGATATGAATTACCAATGTTCCAAAACAGTCGATAGCGTAGTGGGTAGCGTGTTAGGAAGATAGGTAGGATAGGAAGGCTAGGTAGGTAGGTCGCAGGTTCGAGTCCACGTCGCGTCGAGCAGAAGAACTTCGTACCGTGTAATCCATGGAGTATTTTTTTTTTTTTTTCCAATAAAAACGACAAAATATGTGTGTGGAACCATTTTGCAAGTGATATATTTCATGTTTGTTTATAATTTGCAATAAAAAAAAAAAAAAAAAATCATGAGTCGAATTCAAGTTCATTGAAATTAGTGCGTCATTGTATATTGAAATTGGTATGGAAGTACATTGAATTTGCAAAATCAGTTTTCAAAATTACTGAAACGATGTATAGTAAATTTTACTACCCCGTGTATGTAATTAACTTCCTACACTTTGTAGTAAATTTACAATCGACAATGGTTTTTAATTTACCAATTCATGTATAGTAAATTTAATACACGAATGTTTAGTAAAAATTCTATACCAGTATGCTAGATTTTAAGATATGGTTTTCGATTTAACGACTCATGTGTAGTAAATTCAATGTACGCATGTTCATTGAAATTACTCACATTTTTATCAAAATTCAAGTACTTGTGCTTATTAAATTTGCTAACCCTGACTTTGATAACAGAATCCAAGTTTATTGAAATTAATGCGGCATTGTATATTAAAATTAGTATGAAAGTACATGGAATTTGCAAAATCAGTTTTGAAAATTACTGCAAAGATGTATAGTAAATTTTACTACACCGTGTATGTAATTAACTTCCTACACTTTGTAGTAAATTTACAATCGAAATTTTTAACAGTGTACATATACTCATTATATGCCCTTTTTACACTGAGCGGCGAGTTTACAAATCTTTTTGTACACTCTTGCTTCTCGATTATTTATCTAATAAAGGTCTTTAATTCTGGCTCTACATATTCCGAATATATATTCTATATAAACCGAATATATATTCGGTTTATGCCCTTCTTACACTGAGCGGCGAGTTCTTAAATCTTTTTGTTACATGAGTAAGCGAGACAAACAACACCGATATTACTGGCTAAGTATAAACAGCCAAAGCGATATAAAAATATTTCAACTATATATGTATGTAGAATATGACAACCATAGCGAAGATTTTGCGCATCAAGAAAATGTTTGGAGATTGAGAACGTTCGAAAGAATAAATGTAAATTATAATCATCGAAAATTAGTTCGATGAAGATCGAGAACGTTCGAAAGAATGAGTGTAAACTATTATCATTTAAAATTAATTTGCCAAATGCAAAAATATTTTCAATGATTAAAATCTTGAAACTTATTATAGTAGTAGAATATTTAATTGAATATACCAGAACTTTCTTAGCGAAAAACAATTCGTAGCAATGTATTCATATATACATACATATATAATTCTGAGGATTGTTTTTTATATGAATGGTATTGCATAGAATTATCTAGAAGCGTTATGGAAACATATAAAAAGAAGACGTTTCGCTTCCCTATCCAGTCCAGTTGACACTGTCCGAGGAATCGCACAAGCAATATAACCTCAATACACATTTTTTAAATATTCATCTCCTGCAGCGTGAGCCTTTCATATTAATACAACATTTTTTTTTTTTGGAAATCGATATCAACGCATTACGATTAAATATTGAAAATTCATCACTAGTATTTGAAGAGTATCTTGGTTGGTCAACGAGTAATATGGATTGCGAAAAAATAAACAAAATCGCTCGCATGGATGAGTTTTTGCCAACGAAGAAAATCTCAGAGCTGGAAATCAATAGGAAGTATCAAGTTACGGAGATTAGAATGGTTCGTACGACGTTTGGGTTGAAAGTCGTAGCAGTACTCAACCAGAGTTTCTCAGTTTTTCTACCAGCGAGGATTTCGAAGATGTTCGAAGATGATAATGAGCAATTTCAACTATTAAAGTCCATTGCTGTGGAGGGACATCTGTATACACAGTTTTTGGTGGGCAATTTAATAAGTGTGAATTTTCAACAAATGCTTCATAAAAAAACAAAAAAAATTTCTATACAAAATATTTTGATTTTTGTATTTTTAAAAATGAAAAGAAAATGAAATAAATAAAAGAAGAAAAAAAGTTTTAAACAAATTTGAGTTTTTCAAATATAATATATCCCTTCCAAAATCCTCTCCATATATTCATATTGAAGATCTTTTGCGTCACAGCCGGGTGGAGGATCGAATTTCTCGCTATTGTTTTCTTTCGTTTGACCGATAACTGTACCGCTCTTCGGAAGAGAGAGATAGAGAGATGCATGAGCGATTATTTTTTCTTTTTGCATGATAATTGTGTCCCTCTTCGGAAGAAAGATAGAGAGAGATGCATGAGCGATTCTTTTTCGCATGATAATTGCGTCGCTCTTCGGCTAGCTCTTTAAATGTCGAATAAAATAATCTTGGAGGAGGTGAGAACACCGCTCTTCGATCCTGACCTACAAGCACGAATGAAGAAACAGCTGGGTGGATGATCAAGTTTCTTGCGATAAGATTCTCCCGATGAATTGACCATACACAAGCGAGACAGAGATGAATGATTTTTTCTTTCGACCGAGAACTGAGTGAATCTTTGGCTATCAGAATCGATGAAAAAAAATTTTTTTTTTCAGCAAAGGAAATGAAATAAGGATTTTTACATAATAAATCAGAATTTTTTAAATGTGATTTATTCTTTCACATATAAAAATTACATATGTTACGAGTAATTTTTCTATTATCATTGATGTATTTTAAGTTGAGATAGTCGTTTGGTGAGAGTATCAATGTTACTTTTTGTCTCAATAAGTTTCTTAACTTCTTGAATATTTTTAAAGAAGGATTCAACTCTTTTTTTAAATTCATGATGCTTGTTTTGGTCTTCCATGCCACTCATGTGGTTGTAATTCGACTGATGGAGCATAACCGAACTTTATATTTTTATACTCAGGAAGGCTGATAATGCAATATCTTCTGGAACATTCTATATACTAATAATTCCAGAACTGCACAGTTCAATCAGATGAAGATTTTAAAACGGTGTATAATTTTGAAAACTTTCCAGAACGTTCTTCCATGATAAATCCTTGACGTTCTGAGATGAGGGGGTTACAAAGCTTTTAGAACGTTCTACCATAATTATTATCATTATTATCGATTGAATGTCGGAACTGCGCAAATCGGTTGAAGGTCAACGATAGCTGTCAAGGATATTTTGTTTACTTCGTAGATTTTTCCTGGAATTCTTTTATTGAAATTTTGGGGCAATGAGGGTCATGGAAAACATTCCGGATGATTCAATCTCTTCTAGAACATTCGATCACGAAGCACAATAACAATTCTCTATCTCTTTCTATCCATGAGTATATATAGATCACTGACAGCCCAGCGCATTTATTTAATTTCTACCCTTCGTCAAGTGAAGATCGGTACATTAAAAATGGAATCGAAAGAGTGTTTACGGTTGATAGCTTTTATGACAAAAGCATATAAACTTATGAAAAGTGCGCCGAGTCAAATAGAACAATGGAAAAAATATGAGGCTCGAAATATCAAGTTATTAAATAAAATCTTGAAAAATCCAAATTTGTCCACTGGTGAGAAAACGAGAATACAAACAACGATATCACTGCTGAAGTCCTTGAGTGAAAATTTTTAAGAACAATAAAAACGAGGTGGAAATATTGGTGCACGCAAAAAGACATCGGACCGAGTTCGTTGGGTAGACTTGCAGTCAGCATTCCAAAGTCGCATACGAACTGGTACAGTGGTGAATCTCGTTCACAAGGACCTGATATCATTTCTGCATGATTCAAAAACCATAACCATCACGAGGCTATCAAATGTGCTGAAAAAAGGAGTGAATTTAAAAGTAAATGTCGTACTGGCGTGCAAATTTGCAACATTGAAAAACGGAGAAATGATTGAGGAAATAAAGTATTTTAATACACGAAACGAACCAATCCTCGCAGTAACTGATATGAAGATGTGGTTCGATGAAAATGTGAAAGATCCTTTGTTGGTGGAGGTTGAAGAGTTCCAAGAACGAGATTCAGGCTGGTCCTTGCCTAAAATCGTCAATTTGGCAGTGAATATTAATCAGTATGTACCACTACGCGGAGGCCTATCAACATTCGTCGAGTTACCTCAAGATATTCGAAACAAAAAAGCTGTGGTGAACGTGAAAAATAATGACGAGTTCTGTTTTCTATGGTCAATCGTAGCAGCACTACATCCAGCTGCAACACATGCGAATCAACTCAGCTCGTATCCCAGCTATAGTAAAGTGCTAAAATATGATAATATAAATTTTCCGATCGCATTAAAAGACATTTTTAAATTCGAAAAAATGAATAATTTGGCGATTAATGTTTACGGTGTTGAATCAGGTAAAAAGAGTGAAATAGTACCATTATACATAAGTAAACATAAGTCAGATAAACCTACAATTCACCTTCTCATGGTTGATAGCAATATCGGTATGGAAGTCGACGGAGAAGACAATTTTCAACTGATTTATCACTTTGCTTGGATTCGTAATCTTTCACGATTACTCAGTTCACAGGTTTCAAAAAATAATCATAACTCATGGTTTTGTGATAATTGCTTGAATCACTTTGCACTTCAAAGTTCTTTCGAAAATCACAAAAAAGATTGCATGAGCATAAACAAAACTAAAATGATATTACCAACAGAAGAAAATAAAATTTTAAATTTCAAAAATTATCGATACAAAGAAGCAGTACCATTTGTTGTATACGCTGATCTCGAATGCCTTCTCGAATCAACCGCAAACGATTGCCAAAAGCATGTCCCTCACAGTGCTGCATATTATTTACAATGTGCCTTTGATGATTCACTGTCGAAATTTGGAATCAAACGTGGAACTGATTGTATCGAGTGGTTCATCCATCAATTGCTAGAAATAGCTCGTATGGTTGATTTTTATTTGAATGATATCGTACCTAAGGAACCACTCATATCGGTTGAAAAACATGAATACCACAATGCAACAAAATGCCATATATGTGAAAAACCGTTTACTTCCACTGATGTGAAGCATCGTGATCATTGTCATTTCACGGGCAAGTATCGTGGTGCCGCGCATCAGGGATGTAATTTAAATTATCAAAAATCTCACAGCATTCCGATCGTTTTTCACAATCTTTCAGGCTATGATTCACATTTTTTGATTAAAGCATTGGCCACACGATTCGAGGGTACAGTGAAACTGCTACCCATAAATAAAGAAAAATACATTTCATTCACAAAATATGTCGAAGGTACAAACGTAAATTTACGGTTTATCGATTCGTTCAGATTTATGGCGAGCAGTCTCGAAAAACTCGCATCATACTTGAATGATGATGAAAAATCGATAACTCGTCGATACTGCAATAGTGTAGAGGAATTCCAGCTGGTCACGAGGAAGGGAGCTTTTCCCTACGAGTACGTGGACAGCTGGGAGAAACTCGATGAAGAGCAGTTGCCACCGAAAGAAAATTTTTATTCAAAATTAAATGATGATAATATTTCAGAAGGGGATTACGAACATGCAAAAAAAGTTTGGGAAACATTCAACATAACCTCATTAGGTCAATATTCAGATTTATATTTAAAAACGGATGTTTTATTATTGACTGATATATTTGAAAATTTTCGACACAACTGCTTTTCTACGTATATGTTGGATCCTCTTCATTATTTCACAGCTCCGGGGCTTGCTTTTGATGCGATGCTCAAATGTACCGGTGTTGACCTTGAGCTCCTCACCGATCCCGAAATGCTCTTGTTTGTTGAGAAAGGCATTCGAGGCGGTGTATCGCAGTGCACCAATAGGTATGCTCATGCGAATAACAGATACATGGGCACAGATTACGATCCAAGCAAAGAGGAATCGTATCTAATGTACTTTGACGTGAACAATTTATACGGTGCAGCTATGAGCCAATATCTACCAGTTGGCTCTTTTGAGTGGGAGTCTGAGCCGATAAATGTGCTCAATGTTCCTGATGATTCTCTTGTGGGATGTACCCTGGAGGTGGACTTGGAATATCCCCAGGAACTCTTTGAGTTACATAAAGATCTCCCCCTTTGTCCCGAGCACTACGTACCACCTCACAACAAGCAATCAAAATTAATGACAACATTATTAGCCAAAAACAGATACATTATTCATTACAGAAATCTGAAACAATGTTCAAATCTGGGAATTAGATTGACAAAAATTCATAGAATTTTGAAATTTCATCAAGCTCCATGGCTCAAAACGTACATTGATCTGAACACAGAAATGAGAAAAAAATCAAACAATGAATTCGAAAAAAACTTTTTTAAATTGATGAATAATGCCGTATTTGGAAAAACCATGGAAAATGTAAGAAAACAGAAAGACGTTAAGCTCGTGACAAAGTGGGAAGGTCGATACGGCGCAAAGGCTCTCATCGCAAAACCAAACTTTCATAGCTGCACCGTTTTCGATGATGACATGGTAATTATTGAACTGAGCCGCGTCAAAGTACATTTCAATAAACCCTTATACGTTGGATTTTCCATACTCGATTTGTCAAAAACTTTCATTTACGACTTTCATTATAATTATATAAAACCAACATTTCGCAATCGGGCAAAATTAATGTACACCGATACCGACAGCCTCTTATACCATTTCACTGTACCTGACATTTATGATTATATAAAACGTGATTTGTATAAATTTGATACTTCCGACTACCCGGTTAATAACAATTATGGAATTCCACTAGCGAATAAGAAAGTTCTAGGTTTAATGAAAGATGAAATGAATGGTAAAATTATGGAGGAGTTTATAGGACTCCGAGCAAAATTATACGCTTTCAAAGTTTTCGATGATGATAAGGCGAAAAAGAAAGCTGAAGGAATTAAAGGATCCACATTAAAAACAATAACATTTGAAGATTATAAAAATTTTTTGTTTGATCAGCAAGACTTAGTAAAATATCAATATTTAATTCGAAGCAAAAAACACGAAGTGCATACGATAAAACGAAAAAAACTGGCATTAAGCTGGTTAGATGATAAGAGAATACTCTTACCCAATACGATGGATACTGTACCTCATGGTTATAAAAAATAAAAAATCCATTGTGTAATTTTTTTCTCTTTATTTAATAAACCTTTACATATCCTTTTCGTCGATCCAACTATTGTGTGAATTATCGAAACCTAACCATTTCACAAACAATTTATTTCCACGTTTTCGTATGATTTTCTCTACAAGATAAATATCCGGATATTTGACTTTTGTAAGTTCTTCCTCATAGAAACCACCTTCAATCGGTTTATCCTGATAGTCTACAAGTTTATATGTTACCGGATTGGTATTTCGCACCTCACTTATCGTAAATATTTCAGTCGTCCAGTTGGGTGTATAGCCTTTCTCGAAAACGTGTATGTAGTTGTTGATTCGAACTTTATCGCCAATCTTAAATTTTATTTTTCGCGTACGATTGACTTCAAAATTCCCATAAATATTGCGCAGGATCTTTTTCTCATTTCTAGCTGTGACATCTTTTGGTTTCATTTTTATTGTACGATGTTTGCTATTAATATAGTCTGATATTAAATCAGGCAAAATATCTATCCATTTATACGTACCTCGTAAACTAAACTGTTTCCACATTTTATTTTTTAATGTACGATTAAAACGTTCACATATCGATGCTTTCATATTACTAAACGTGGAATATAGTTCAATGTGGTAACGTTGCAATAGAGATTTGAATTCATTATTATAAAATTCTTTGCCACGATCAACGTGCAACTTTTTCGGTACACGACCTTTCGCGAGTACAGATATCATAGCGTTCGTTACATCTTTTCCATTCTTACTCTTTATCGGTACAGCCCAAGCAAATTTGGAAAATACATCAATAATCGTCAGTAGGAATTTGTAGTCATTGTTGTATCGTGAGTATGCTGACATGTCCACAAGATCAGCCTGCCAGGTTTCATCCAATCCACGAATATTCACATGACGACGTGGATAATTTCTTCTCGCAGGTCTGTGAAGCTCCTCCACTACAGCTATCTTCCGCTCATTCATTTTTTCTCATCTGCCAGCTTCAATTTCAATTGTCCTTACGCTCCAATGTTCTCAGTCTGTTTTCCAGATCGCTAATGAGCTCAGAGTTGTGCTTCATGAGATCTTGTAGGTTCTCATAATTGATTCGTTCATTTTTTAAATCATTGCCAAATTCGGACTGAAGACCTCGGATCATTATATCAACATCGTCGATATTATTTCGCAAAGAAGAAGTAATTTCATATACGAGATGAACTTCTTGCTGTACAATATTTTTCATGACTCCAACAGTGACTGCATCATTTGCATTTACAGGATCAGCAAGATTACACAATCTCTTGTTATCTATATCATATTGACCATCGGTCGTAATTTTGAATCCGTCTCCGGGAGGGCCGCGGCTGCCTGGGAGACCACCTTTTCTCGATAACTGTCGTCCAAACACGTCGACGCTCATGGCTCAAATGAATCCGTGTAGTCCGCGTACCGTCTAATGAATAATTTCAGCTTCACGCAATTCTTCAATGATGGAGATTATTTCATTGTTATGATTCGTGTTGCCGGCTGCCTGCGATGCCATAAGCAATCTTAGTCGATCCACCAGTTCATTTGGATCATCCCAATAAATGTAGTCCATTTTATTATTCTTCCTAGCAATCATATACAGCGGTCAGCCCTTTCCCGATGGTTGTGACCGCCTCTTCGGTGTCCTCCTTGCTGATTTCATCGGAGAATCAACCATCTTTGCAATAATATTTTTGAATTTATTGTTATCTGCGCGAATGGGTTTGTTCGGCTTATAGTATTTGCGATGCGCATTCGTGCTTGTGATAATTGCACCATAATTATCCATATCTGTTGCAGTTATGATCTCTCTGTTTGGTGACTTTTTGACTATCAATTCGAGCAAACCGGGGGAGAGTTCGTAAGTCTTGTTCTGCACTGAGATGCGCTTGTCGTCAAAATTAACCGGTGAATCACCGATCTTCAAAACACCACCCGTGAGTTTGCGAACACCGTATACGGTATCAAGCTCTTTTCCTTCAGTCGTTTCAAACATATGCAGATACTGCTGGACAAGTGATTCACTGGGTGTTTCATGTATAACAGACGAATCCTTCTCGAATGACGCATCTGGTACTTGTCGACAATCTTCTTTGTTGAATGTTTCATGCACAACAGAAGAATCCTTCTCGGACGATGAATCTGATACTCGTTGATAATCATCATCATCATCATCATCATCATACGCAGTTCTAAAAGAGCTATCAAGATCCCTTTCTATCTTCAAGGCAGGTTGTTCCTTTTTCAGTTTTTTCTTAATATTCTCCAGTGTTTTCGATTGATCAACAATTTTCTGAAGAGGAGTCACCACGGGTTTGAAAACTTCATCCATGACCCGTTCCGTGGTCTCTCTGCCCGATTTTATAAGTTTATGCTTTCGTCGAAACGCATCACTCGCGGTTGCGATTTTTCGTAATACGTCTTTTTCCTTGTTGAATCCTGCGCTCCGCATGTTGAAGCCTTTCCGTTGAAACGTTGACTGTTCTTATTTCTCTGATGCGCTTATATTTATAAAGCAATCAAATCCTCGGCGATATCGACCATCATTCATGTCTCCATCTTTAGCGATCACTACGAAAGAATATTTACTATCGTTCCAGCATGCTGAACACAAATTTTTAAACTGTGTATACGACATGTCGGTGTTCACATGATCATCATAGATATGCCGTAAATTCATTTCATCCTGACGAAAGAGTACCAGCAAATTAGTATTGTCACGAACTAGGTGCTTCGGGATACGAGCGTACGTTTGACAGAGATAGAACGAGTCAACATCGCGGTGTCGACCCATGCAAAAGAAAGCTCTCATATTATCCTGCTTCTCACAGGCTACATCATCGAAAATCATGATTGAATTTGGTCGAGCATCTTCAGGCTTAATTACTTGCTCATGATCGTCAAAAGGAAAATATCCCACTCCTTTTACAGTTCCGAGTAAACGCTTGAGAAGTTTGTACTTTGGTTGATTCAACGATTTAGAGTATACATAAACGTTTTCAAATCTCAACCCGTTAGGGTGGGTTATGAGGGTAAAAAGAGCATTCGTTTTGCCAGAATTCGACGGTCCACAAATCACAGCACGCACACTGTTTGGCAGCAGAGGTCCATGGCGTCGTTTCTTCGCTTCTCGCTGTGCAAGTTCATCAAAATTCATGACGGACAATTTGTCAGGTTGTGTCTTGAACTTCATCTTGATAACGACTGATAGAAATAGGTATAAGTAGGGTGCTTATAAAGATCAGTGTCTCAGTAACGAATGTTCTCTCTTTCGATGAACATGTGAAAAAAACATCAAGGATGAGTAAACGATACGATTCAAAAAATCCCATAACTGACAGTTTGAAGAATTTCACGCAAGAAAGACATAGACAGTATCCTCCTCCTTCTACCAATGACGAACTGAAAGCTGAAAAGATTCGAGGAAGTCAAAGATTTACGGGTGAAGTTGATTCAGGGCGGTACGGTGCTGTCGGTGACACGAAAGAAAAAAAGTATAATTAAGATATCCGTAAAGGTTGGCACTTCAGTCGAAAACTGTCCGTGGGTCATGGTCGTTCGTTGGAAGAAACGTGAAAGAGGATTTATCAATAATTTTATTAATAAACTCCCCTTTGAGCTACATATACCAGGATATCAGTACTGTGGCCCAGGTACGAAATTAACAGAGAGACTTGCTCCAGGTGATCCTGGTATTAATCCCCTGGACGCTGCTTGCAAAGAACACGATATTGCATACTCGAAAAATCGGGAAAATCTTTCGGCACGACACGAGGCGGATCAAGTGCTTGCGGAGAAAGCTTGGCAGCGCGTTTTCGCAAAAGAGGCGGGTATTGGAGAAAAAGCAGCAGCTTGGGGTGTCGCAAACACAATGAAAGTCAAAACCATCTCGGTATGGGTGTGAAGAGAGCATATAAAAAAAATAACACGAGGAAGATGACGCTGAGACAGGTAGTCAATGCAGCTAAAGCATCAATGGGTGGTGTGAATCCTATAAAATCGGCTCTCAAAGGCGCACGTGACGCTGTGAAAAAAGCAGGTGGAAGGAGAAAAGTTAAATCACCCCGTATCCTGCCTGTACCCACGAAAATTGGTGGTTTTCTACCATTTCTCATACCCATTTTTGCTGGATTGAGTGCCACTGGAGCTCTAGCTGGTGGTGCAGCGGGCATAGCAAAAGCCATAAACGATGCAAGCGCCGCTAAAAGACAATTGGAGGAAAGTTAACGTCACAACGAGACGATTGAAGCTATCGCGTTGGGTAAAGGACTTTATCTGAAACGTCACAAAAAGGGTATGGGCTTGCACTTGAAACCCTACTTGGCAAAAAACGCGTAAGGCTACCACACCGAGCTCTCACTGATGCTGATTTGATAAAGTACGCCGGAGCTATGAAAATTCCATATTTCCGTGGAGTTTACATGAGAAACGAATTACCCAAGAATGGACCTCGAAAATATGAATCAGCTATTGTGAATCTCGATGATAAGGATGGTCCCGGTACACATTGGGTTGCGTACAAAAAAATCAATGACGAGGTCGTTTACTTTGACAGCTTCGGTAATCTTCAGCCACCTCAAGATTTGATAAACTATTTCGGTGTTGGTAGCATTATCAAATATAATCATGAAAGATACCAGAACTATGATACTGTTGTGTGCGGACATTTATGTCTGAAATTTTTGAGTGGTTATCTATAAAGTGGATGCTCATGTCCCAGGAGGCATCAGTTAAACGTTAACTACCATGAGTGATTCTTTCACGTTGACGCTTTCCGGAACGAGCTCCATACTGGAAGCTTACTATTTCCCATCTATCGAACTATCGCCATTCAAAAGCTATACTCTAGGACTCGTTGAATTGCTGACATTCAACTCAATACCGAACATTGATGTGGGAAATAATAAGTTTCATGTGGGAGAGGAAACAGTGACCATACCTGCTGGAAGCTATGAAATCGAGGATATCGAGCGATACTTACAGAGCGTACTCTCTAACAAGAATATCTCCATTAACCTGAGACCTAACAACAATACTCTATGCAGCGAAATCAAGTGCAATCGAGAGATCAATTTTATGCCTGACGATTCTATCGGTCGTCTATTGGGATTCACACCACGTGTATTAGCAGCTAATATCATTCATGAATCTAAGCTGCCAGTAGCCATTCTCAAGATCAACTCTCTACGAGTCGAGTGCAACATTACCACGGGAGCTTATATCAACGAGCAACGAGTCCACACCATCCATGAATTTTTCCCAGTCGTTCCACCAGGATATAAGATCGTTGAAGTACCCTCACACATCATTTACCTTCCGATCGCCACACAGTCAATAGATCATCTTCAGCTGAAACTTGTGGATCAAGACGGGCAGTTGGTAAATTTTCGAGGAGAAATCATAACTGTACGATTACATGTTAAATCAGCATAACGGGTATTGTATTTGACACGAAAGTCGGACGAAGCTATAAGACCGAATCGAGATGCCGAGAAGCAATCAGTCGTCGAGCACCCCTCAAGGAGCTAACACATCGAAACATTCAGTTTTTGAAGACTTTGAGATTGAAAATCACACCCCGAGGAAAAAAAAGTGGAAAATAAAAATTCGCTTTTGCTGTATTGCTTCATCGTACCATGGAGGAGATCTTAACAATACAAAAACCAATTATCTTCGATGAGTCTATCGCACACTACGAGATTCATGCGCATCAACCGTTTGCATCGGCAACCTTCAATAACAACGATGAAATCCGAATTGCCGTTCAACATCAAGACTTGTGTCTGCTACCGAGCAAAAGCTCATTGCACGTACATGGTCGATTAATGAAGATTAACCCCTTCACTGGTAAAGGATTTGAGGGTGAAGTGGACATTTCTGGTAGACAATTTTTTTTTTTACCATCAACTTGAAATTTGGCACTTGAGGGTTTTTGGGGTCGCTGATCACAAATCTGCACTCCAAATTTGGCAATTCAAGATGGCGGATCCAATATGGCGGACAAAAATGCAAAAAGTCACTCGACGAGACTGAACGTTGGTACTCGGGGGTTTTTGGGGTCGCTGATCACGAATCTGCACTCCAAATTTGTCAATTCAAGATGGCGGATCCAATATGGCAGACCAAAAATGCAAAAAGTCACTCGACGAGACTGAACGTTGGTACTCGGGGGTTTTTGGGGTCGCTGATCACGAATCTGTACTCCAAATTTGGCAATTCAAGATGGCGGATCCAATATGGCGGACCAAAAATGCAAAAAGTCACTCGACGAGACTGAACGTTGGTACTCGGGGGTTTTTGGGGTCGCTGATTACGAATCAGCACTTCAAATTCAGAAGTTGAACGCATGTTTATTTCTTACCTCCAGCATTGGTTCGCAATTTTCATACGATCCAAAGTGTGCCACGAGGAGGCTGCATGGTAGGATTTTACACTTCATTTTTTCGATTTGGAAAAACTTGATGCAAAAAATGGACAAAAACAACGACAACACAAATAGAGAAATGAAAAAAAAAACGGAAAAAATCTAAAAAAAAAAAAAAAATTAAAAAAAAGAAAAAAAGTGAAAAAAGAAAAAAAAAATGAAGTGTAAAATCCTACCATGCAGCCTCCTCGTGGCACACTTTGGATCGTATGAAAATTGCGAACCAATGCTGGAGGTAAGAAATAAGCATGCGTTCAACTTCTGAATTTGAAATGCTGATTCGTAATCAGCGACCCCAAAAACCCCCGAGTACCAACGTTCAGTCTCGTCGAGTGACTTTTTGCATTTTTGGTCTGCCATATTGGATCCGCCATCTTGAATTGCCAAATTTGGAGTGCAGATTCGTGATCAGCGACCCCAAAAACCCCCGAGTACCAACGTTCAGTCTCGTCGAGTGACTTTTTGCATTTTTGTCCGCCATATTGGATCCGCCATCTTGAATTGCCAAATTTGGAGTGCAGATTCGTGATCAGCGACCCCAAAAACCCCCGAGTACCAACGTTCAGTCTCGTCGAGTGACTTTTTGCATTTTTGTCCGCCATATTGGATCCGCCATCTTGAATTGCCAAATTTGGAGTACAGATTCGTGATCAGTGACCCCAAAAACCCCCGAGTACGGGTTTTGGTACTGAAATTCTAAGAAATTTCGTATATAACGCATTTTTTCCGACAGCCCGCCATATGGCGGGCTCACCAGTTATGGCACAGTTTCTATTGCCCGCCATATGGCGGGCTCACCAGTCAAGGGGTTAATGGAATTGCAGTTCAAGGTACGAAGCTAATCAATAACGCTATCTGTCATTTGTTTGAAGAAATACGTTATGAGCTAAATGCTATTGAGATCGATCGAAGCAAAAATGTTGGCCTCACGACCCTTATGAAGAATTATGTATCCCAGAGCCCTGGACAGATGACTCTGATGGAAAATGCTGGTTGGCTCAGCAATGATGATGAGGCTACGTTGACGGATGAAAATGGATACTTTGATCTTTCTATACCACTGAACCTGATACTCGGATTCGCTGAAGATTACAATCGAATTATTGTTAATGCTAAACACGAATTAATCCTCACAAGATCGAATAATGATACGAATGCCATTGTACAAACACCTCCCGAAGGTCAGGCTGCTGCTGAACAATTGAAGATTTCATTGAATAAAATCGAATGGATGGTGCCATACATCAAAGTTTCCGATCAACGAAAAATCCAGTTGCTCGGCTTTATTGCCAAGGATCCATCGATTGCCATGAGTTTTCGTACGTGGGAATTGTACGAGTACCCACTACTACCGGCTACCTCGAAACATGTGTGGGTCGTTAAAACATCAACGCAACTCGAAAAACCTCGATACGTAATAGTGGGATTTCAAACTGCAAGAAAAAATAACGCATATAAGAATGCGAGTCACTTTGATCACTGCAACATTCGCGATATTAAGCTGTTTTTGAACTCGCAATGCTATCCTTATGCAAACTTGAATCTTGATAATCCTCGCAACCAATATGCTCTTCTGTATGATATGTATGCAAACTTCCAAGCGTCATATTACGGTAAAGAGTCTGAACCATTGTTGAACAAAGCCGATTTCCTTAAATACGCACCATTGATTGTTATCGATTGTTCGAAACAAAACGAATTCTTGAAATCAGGGCCAGTTGATATTCGCTTGGAATTTGAGTTAGCGAATCCTTTCCCACCTCAAACATCAGCATATTGTTTGATTTTGCATGATCGAATCGTTGAATATACTCCAATTAGCGGTAATGTTAAGAAATTAGTATAATTTTTTGCTTAAAACTATGATGCATTGGTTTTTTAAATAAACAAAAACATGATATATTTTCGAGAGTATTTTATTTCTTTCCATTATACCTTTCCTTACAAATCGTTACAAATTCTTTCATTTTTTCCACAAGATCGTGTAGATTTTGAGTATGATCTATTACAAGGTTAACAGGTTCATCCTCGAAAAATACATATTCATTCGCCTGTATTTCACGTTTCAGTTGAAACAATTTCATACTTAAATAGCCGACAAAGTGATATACATCTTTGACGTGTTTATCAATAATATTAATTGAATCATACATAAAGTTGCACTCTGAACATGATATACGATCTTCGGTCATACACTTTTTGTCACATTTCAAAGTTTTGACATTTTTTTCGAAGTCAAATAGATCACAGATGAAATCTTGAATGTTTTCCGGTGGAACGTCTCTAAAATGTTTCTCGACAATTTCATCGTAACTGCTGACGTATGGTGTAATTGAAAGCAAATGCTGCTCTTCGTTCTGTGTTAATTCATCCATGATGACTGATTGATCGAGCTGAGAAGTCTTTCTTTATAAAGCTTTTCCCCCACTCTCAGGAATTTCATCGAATGTTCCAGAAGAGATTGCGTCATTCGAATGTTCTGGAAGCTTCCCCGACCCCCTCGTCACCGACACTTTGCAATTTCAACGTCCGAAACTATTGTTAACCTTCTGATTTGCGCAGTTCTGAAATCCGGAGTGTTGAATGTCCTTGAAATTACCCCCTCCTAACATTCCTGAATGATGATGTCATCGAATGTTCCAGAAGCTTCAAGAAGAAGCTTCGAGATCCCCCTCGCCTCAGAATGTCAAGGATTTATTATAGAAGAACGTTCTGGAAGATTCGAAATCCCCCCTCGCCTCGGAATGCCAAGGATTTATCATTATTATTATGGAAGCTTTGAGATCCCCCCTCCGCGCCCCCATCACTTCGGAATGTCAAGGATTTCTTGGAATTATTATTATTATTTCTGAGCTTTGAAATCCGATACTATTGTCGACCTTGACCTTCGACTGCGATGTTTTTTTCATGATATTATTATTGATGACGTCATCCGTTTGGAATGTCATTATTATTATTATTATTATGGCAGAACGTTCTAGAAGCTTCGAGAATTCCCCCGCAGATCCCCCCTCTCGGCTTCCCCCCTCGCACCGCTTCACCCCCTCGCCCACATTTTGTCCAGAACCGGCATTGTATATCTACTGACGGCATACCACCCTCTATCGCATCGGCGAGCCTAAGTATACCGTGATTTTTTAATACGTGTACATCGATAGGCACGATGATGGATTCCCAAAAAGTTTTATTAGAGCAAACGTTACACTCTATCGTTTCTGTGTAGCTTGGATTATCAACCAGCAAGTATTGCGCGATGTTACCAATACTTGCATAGCAGTCGACAGTCAACACCTTGTTGTTGTTCAAATTTGATTCAAACTGTTCCACATTTTTTAACAAAAAGGCTCTTTCTTTGTAAGTTTTAGCTGAGCAACCATTTTTCAAAAAGTTCTGCAAGAAATGCATAACCGTTCAGCAATGCTTTGTCGAAATCACACACCACTGTTCGTGGTATCGGAAACCCAGATTTATGTTTTTCACCAATTCTCAAGATCTCGTATAGCAAATATTCGATAGCATTGACATTTTGGACGGAATACAACGCTTGAAAGACGGGCATTTTGTAATCCTCTGTTTTGGCAACTGCCTGATACAAGTAAATATGTGGACAATTATCACCGTTTGGTAATTTTATTTTTTTTACCAACGAGCCTGTAGCATCGATATAGAGAATATCGTGGTTATCGAGGTCCACCGCTAATTGCAAATAAGTCCAGTAATGGACAAAAAACGGATCATGACCAATACTATGAATGGATCCTGCATAGTCGGTGTATTTCATACTTTGTAAACTCAAAATTGGATCCGTCCTTTTCACTTTCAACATTTTATCGCGATTCTACTGCAGCGCTTTCCTCGCCACTGCTGCGCTAGGTATGTCTGGAGGCTCAGCGTCGTACAAATCCATCTTTTCGTCGGCTTGTTTTCAGCGCCATGCCGTAAAAGCTCCAGAAGCAAGCGCTTCTGAAACTTTGTCTCTCTCATCACCATTCAGAGGTCGTTTTGTTACATGTTTGACTGAAGGATCGAATCGCGAGACACAACACTCCAATCACACGGCCGAATTTTTAGGAGGCTTATTGGCAACGGTCTCTTTGAAAGTTGCTTTGCAGTCTGAGCATTTGGCATCAACAGTCACATAGATTCCTGTCTCTGAAATCGTACACCTTTTAAACATAAAAGCGCAAGGTAGTTTTGTTTTTTCGCGGATAAGTGCATATATCTGCGTCGTCCATCTATTACGTCGTAGAGTGCAATAATTTCTTTGGACCTTCGTTATTGATTGGTAAATTACTTTTTCGCAATCTATATCGTGCCACGTTTTTAGTGGTATTTTAATATCAAAATTGATGTCTGTGTCATCATTTGACTCCTTCAGAGATTCGTTATTGCCAATCGAAGACGATGTTATGTCCACGGGACATTTTAAGCCATGGGAAGAAAGAAGTTCATCGTGAATATCAAATCTATTTAGTAGTATAACAGTGTATATATACTTCGGTGACATTGCGCTCTCCAACAAATTGCTGAGTTCTTGGTAAATATCTGAACTTGGAACAACGGGCCGTCCGCATTCATCTAGGACGTGACGGTAATTCGAGCTCATCAAGTGTTTTTTAAAGATTCTATGGGAGGCATTGTTGCCGAAAAAAAATAGTCTGATGTTAATCTTAAATACATATAATTTATTATTTATACATATACATATGAAAATATGAAAAACGTTGCGATAGGTAGAGTTTTCACCTCCAATACAACAATAGCATAAAGTATCAATAGCGATATGCGCAATGTCTGATGGGAGCGTGATGCTTCAAGCGTGATGCGTGTCTGTGGCTGTGCGTTAGTTGCAGCGACTCGTTGCGAACTATATCCCAGGCGCTCCCCACTTCGCCATGAGAAGATTCCCCCACTCTCTATTCCCCCACTCTCTACTGGCATCGCGCGTCGCATAGAGGTGACACTTCCTCTTCCAGCGCAGAACGAGCAAGAATGTTTGGCTTGCACAGTACAGATCTTATATAGTTTCAAGATTTTAGATTTTAGATTTCACTGTTTTTTGAGATTTTACTGTTTTCAATTTAATATTATGTGATTGCGAACAACTCGGACTGTCAAGTTTTTGAAAAGGTTTTTTTAAGAATTGTTATTTAAATAATTCTATCGTAATAGTTTTTATCCCTGAATTGAAGTTTAATTATAGTTTATATTATTTGTTTATGTACGTATTTATTTAATTATAGAAGAAGCATCAGTGATTTTTTCAAATATTCATTAGGTGTTCTTTCAAAGCCTCTATAGTGGGTGTTCGCGTTTGAATCTTGCGGGCCATATGGGTCTTGCGACGTTGAGGATCTCGGTCGCTTGACAACGGTTGCTACGCGTTTGTTTGGTTGCTATGGTTTGTTTAGATGCGAGCTTGGCTTCTGTCCGCGTTGTTTTGTGGGATCGTGGGGGGATAGCGTCTGTTAGATGAGATCGAGCGCTCGAATAGGCAGGACGTGTGAGGATTTTCCTTCTATTTGTACGACGCGATTTTCATTTATTTTTTCCCGTGTTAGCTTATTATCTTTGAAACGTTTCGCGCCGGGTTTATTGCGTTCCGCGTAATTTTAAGCTTCGCGCGTGGTTAAGATTGAGTGGGAGGACGCGGTCCATCCTCCGGTAATACGGGGTGCCCGTCCTCAGGGCGAGCGTCAGCGCGGCAACAATTCTGTTGCCCGAGCAAACCAGCGTGGATCCCCGAGACGTCGGGACCGCTGCTTGCAGAGCCTGGGGCTACTTTCGACGCTCCCATTACCCCGATTCCACGTAACCGTCGGAAGTCGCGGGTTTAGAAATATTATTCCGTATTTGGTAAGCGAATATATTATAATCCTTTGAATGATCATTCAATTTTTACTCATTAAGTGACGCACTCGAGACAGCAATGTGTGAAGTTGTAATTGATAATTTAATAATTGACTTTGATTCAATAAATATTTGACTTGCTCCGGCTTTTCCCTTAACCCGTGAGGGTTTTTACGCCGAAGCAAGCATCTTTTTGTTTCTCGCGAAATTGAGTCTATTTTCATTTGTTCACCTGCCCTCTCCCTCACTCATCCCAATCCGATCAACATCAAGAGAAGAATTCACCGTAAGTGACGGAAACAGTGGGCATTTTTGCCAAAAACATTATTGTCTGATATTAATCTTAATTACATATCACTAATTTTATATGGATTATATATATATTGATATGGCTGCATTATATTATATGAATCCATTATATTATATGGATGCATTATATATACTTGGTGGGGGCACCTGCCTTGCCCTATCGGGCTTAAGGCTCCCTTCATACACTGGGCACATAGTTTTTCTGTTCATTTACGGAACTATTAGTTTCTGTTGATTTCACAACCTCTTCGATACCGGCCCAGTGTAGTTGGGAGAACCTACAATTTTAGGTGGGTTCCGAACCACCGAGCTCGCAGAAAAAGCATTTGGAAAAATCCATTGGTGCTGGCCGCGGGATCGAACCCTGGCCGCCTGCGTGGCAGTCCAGAGTCGGACCATCTGGGCCACTGCTCGCTCTTTGCATTATATATATAATTACTATTTGAGCCCTTGCCTAGCACAACTCAGCACAAGTAATGCATTTTTTTCAATTTTTTTTTTCAAATTTTTTTTCATTTTTTTTGTGTCTTGAAACTTAATACGGCACAAGTTAGCACAAATTGAGCACAATTCAGCACAATTTGGAAAATGTCGATATTCTAATGTCGACATTTTTAGCACGACTCATAGATTATATCTGTGGATTTTTAAAAAACTTATTCATTTTTTTGATTTTTTGCTTAAATTTTTTTTTCGAAATTGAATATAGCACAAGTTAGCACAAATCGAGCACAACTTGGCAAAAGTAATAGATTCTATTTTTGGATTTTTAAAAAACTTTTTTATTTTTTTGATTTTTTGTTTACATTTTTTTTCGAAGCTGAATACGGCACAAGTGAGCACAAATCGAGCACAACTCGGCACAAGTGGTAGATTTTCAAATTTCTCAAAATGATCGAGATTTTTGAAATGTTGGTCACCGCTTGGGGGATTATTCGTTGTTAAAAGTGTAAGGGTATTCCGGAGCGAGTTTTGTCATGGGGAAAAGTTTGAGCCCTTGCCTAGCACAACTTAGCACAAGTCATAGATTCTATCTTTGGATTTTTAAAAAACTTATTTATTTTTGTGTTTTGTTGCTTAATTTCTTTTTTCGAAACTGAATATGGCACAAGTTAGCACAAATCGAGCACAACTTGGCACAAGTCATAGATTCCATTTTTGGATTTTTAAAAAACTTTTTTATTTTTTTGATTTTTTGCTCAAATTTTTTTTTTCGAAACTGAATATGGCACAAGTTAGCACAAATCGAGCACAACTCGGCACAAGTCATAGATTCCATTTTTGGATTGAAAAAAAAAATTTATTATTTGATTTTTTGCTCGAATTTTTTTTCGAAACTGAATGTGGCACAAGTTAGCACAAATCAAGCACAACTCGGCACAAGTGGTAGATCTTGAAATTTCTCAAAATGATCGAGATTTTTGAAATGTTGGTCACTGCTTAGGGGATTATTCGTTGTTAAAGGGGTAAGGGTAGTCTGGAGCGAGTTTTATCATAGGGAAAAGTTTGAGCCCTTGCCTAGCACAAGTTAGCACAAGTGATAGATTCTTTCTTTGGATTTTTTAAAAAAATTATTTATTTTTTTGATTTGTTGCTTAAATTTTTTTTTTCGAAACTGAATATGGCACAAGTTAGCACAAATCGAGCACAACTCGGCACAAGTCATAGATTCCATTTTTGGATTTTTAAAAAACTTTTTAATTTTTTTGATTTTTTGCTCAAACGTTTTTTTTCGAAACTGAATATGGCACAAGTTAGCACAAATCTAGCACAACTCGGCACAAGTGGTAGATCTTGAAATTTCTCAAAATGATCGAGATTTTTGAAATGTTGGTCAATGCTTAGGAGATTATTCGTTGTTAAAAAGGGAAAGGGTATTCCGGAGAGAGTATTGTTATAAGGAAAAGTTTCAGCCCTTGCCTAGCACAACTCAGCACAAATAATACATTTTTTCAATTTTTTTTTTTAATTTTTTTTTTTTTTTTTGAAACTGAATACGGCACAAGTTAGCACAAATTGAGCACAATTTAGCACAATTTAAAAAATGTCGATATTCTAAAAGTGCTGGGCTGGTCGTAATTTGGTTTTTTCAAAATTCCCGGAAAACTGTTGAGGTTAAGGAATCGAGATTTACGGCACAAGTGATCACAAAAGGAGCACAATTCAGCACAATTTTTAAAAATATTTATTTCGAAAAGTGCTGGGCTAAGTTCACACACATTATTTATTATTTACATTCCTTTGAAAAAAAATAGAGAAAACAGGAGTTGCACTACCATTTTGGTTTTAAAACTACCGTTTGACATCGGCGAATTAACCCAATTAAAAAAAAAAATGGCGTTTTCGAGATAATTTGAATGGTGTACGAAAAAAAATACTTGAAAAAAAAAAAAAATATATTTGCTAGTTCATAAAAAATACCTTTCAAAAACAATTGTGACCTATTATTATTCATTTACGAGAGATTTTGCGAAAAAAGGCAAAAAACATACAACTTGCATTGAAATTACTGACATTTATTTTTTACATTCCTTTGAAAAAAATAGAAAAAACAGGAGTTCCACTCCTATTCTAGTATTAAAATCATTGCTTGAGATCAGTGAATTCACCCATTTTTTTCAAAAAAAAAAAGCGGCGTTATAGAGATGTGACGATCCCGCATTACATCCAAGTAGACAATGCAAATGAGAGAGATTAATCGGTGGCCGTAGCGCAGTGGTTAGCGCTCCCGCTTGCAAGTCGAAGAGTCCCGGGTTCGAATCCACGGGCGGCACACTTGATTATTTTTCTCGTCATCTTGGATCGTCACCACTCATTGCCCCGTTTGACCATCACAAACTGGTGTCAGAAGTTTTCAGACCAACACACGTTCACAAGCATCATGTATGGAGGAGACAACACAGACTTCCCGCAAAAAGGCCTGGCACTGAAGAGTCACTCCGCGGGATATAAGAAACAAAGCGGGGCGAGGGAAGAGCTCCAACGAGGGACATAGGCAGGCGTAGCATCAACGTATACTCCACATACATTCGAAACCGAACACCCGCAACTCTGCACATTCGACGTGGACGTCGAGTTCGGAGAGGGGGGTGTGTGACGATCCCGCATTACATCCAAGTAGACAATGCAAATGAGAGAGATTAATCGGTGGCCGTAGCGCAGTGGTTAGCGCTCCCGCTTGCAAGTCGAAGAGTCCCGGGTTCGAATCCACGGGCGGCACACTTGATTATTTTTTTCGTCGTCTTGGATCGTCACCACTCATCATCCCGTTCGACCATCACAGAGATACTTTGAAAAGTGTATTAAAAAAAATAGCATTTAAAAACAATTATGACGCATAATTATTCACTTACGAGAGATATCGAGAAAAAAGGCAAAAAAAAATTACAACTTGCGTTGAAATTACTGAAATTTATTATTTATATTCCATTAAAAAAAATAAAAAAAACAGGATTTCCACTCCCATCCTGATCTTAAAATTATCGTTTGAGATCAGTGAACTTATACAATTTTTTTCAAACAAAACAATGCATTACTTTAGATAATTTTAATGTTGTATAAAAAAAAAATTTTGAAAAACAAATAATTGGAAATTTTTTTGTCTTGTTTAGGTTGAGGTTAGTCGGACAAAAAATCAGAAGAATCTAGAATGGTCAGGGTCATGGCTCAGATAAATCTGCCTGCAATCCCCTATAATTTTTTTTTTCTCGTCATTCGACGAGGAAGCCTTTCAAACGGAAAAAAAAATAGAAATGACAAATATAAAAACAAAAAACTACAAGAAAAAGGGCCTAAACGCCGGAGACATGCCCCTAGCTGTTAAGAAAGATTGGTTGAGTTCATGCCAAAAGGGCTTATCCACCAAAAATTTGTAACTCTTGAAGAATATTATATATATATCGAGGAGAAACCGCGGAAGGAGGGAGACGCATCACAAGAATTATTATTATTTATTTTTAATTTATTTATACTTCGTATATTCAAATAAATATCTGCGCGATGATCGCGAACATGGCGAGCTGTCAATCTCCCAATCTCGACTGTCGATTTCATCCAAGCGTTATTCCATATTCAACCTCCTGTTGCTTAGCGACCCGAGTTCACATCTTCATTTCTTGAAACAACGCTTGACGCAAGATATCATTGATCCTTTTCATACTTCAAGTTATCTTCTACTTGAAGTTATCTATATCGATCTCCGACACGGCCATCCTGACAGGTCACATGTCCTCATGTGAAGTTAGCTGTGGAAAAACCGAATTCTCCAACAGAAAATAGTTCGTTCGGAGTGATTTTTAAATTTTGAATAATTGTCCAATATTCGAATTTTACATGTTCAACAATATAGCAAAGTAAGTTTTCTCGTCTATAAAGGTAAGTTATTTATTTTTTTTTTTTTTTTATATTTTGAGACTGAATACATAATCATTGTTACAATACTCATTATCACTTTTCTCAACTCAATAACATTATCTGTCACTTTTCTCAAGTGAATAACATTTCCTGTCACTTTTCTCAAGTGAATAACATTACTGTCACTTTTCTGAAGTGAATAACATTATCTTTCACTTTTCTCAAGTGAATAACATTTCCCGTCACTTTTCTCAAGTGAATAACATTTCCTGTCACTTTTCTCAAGTGAATAACATTATCCGTCACTTTTCTCAAGTGAATAACATTTCCTGTCACTTTTCTCAAGTGAATAACATTACCTGTCACTTTTCTCAAGTGAATAACATTATCTGTCACTTATCTCAAGTGAATAACATTATCTCTCACTTTTCTCAAGTGAATAACATAACCTGTCACTTTTCTCAAGTGACGAATGTTACAAGAAACCTTTTCTAGACAACATTGCCTGTTACTCCCACCTGAGTAACGAATGTTTCCAACTACTCCACTGGACAATATTACCTGTTACTCCCACTTGAATAACGAATGTTTCCAACTACTTCACTGGACAGCATTGCCTGTTACTCCCACCTGAGTAACGAATGTTTCCAGCACTCCAATTATCAACAACATTTACAGGAAGCTGCGCACCGCACTCCCACGGTTTCATTTTAAAAATTCCGATTTCCACTGGGCTACAGCTACAAACTTCCATGTAAACAACTTTGTACAAATAATTATGTATTGAGCTCATTTTATATTTCTTTCATTTTTAATATTCTCTAATTGGACAATCATTGCGTTAAATGAAATAGTTATAGAAAGAATACACCATTCAATTCACTGTTGCAAAAAATATTTATGCTTAGTCAACTTTTCTGAAATGTATTTACAATTCTATACATAGCAGAAACATGTGGAATCACAACACAAAACGTATTTTGTTTTAACAATTTTGATCATATCATAATCAAAACAAATAACTCAAAACGAAAACAAATTGATCATGACAATTACTCCAGATTATATCCATCCGGCATCCTTCTCAAACGATCATGAGCATATTTGAATACTCTATTAGAATTTAAAGATTTTCGAGCATATCTATCTCCTTTCAAAATTTCTGTGATTTGATACGGTCCCTCATATTTTGGATCAAGTTTATTTTGGTTCCTTTCTTCATTTTTAGAAGAACAAATTCGTTTTTAGAAAATTTCACCACCGGTGCTTTTGTTTTATCGAATCTTTCTTCCGAATTTGAGGAAACGTCAGTGTTAATATCGTCAAAGTTTACTTCGTTAGATTCTTTAATATTTAGAATTTTCACTCGATTGTGTCTTTGTAGTTTCAATTCATTCGAAGATATAAGTAAATAAGAATCGTTAGGATGTGACTCAGAATTCCTCGACCAATCATAATATCATTTTTCAGAAAGCGATCTGGCAGAACATGGAAAAGAATTTCCTATGTAATGTCACCAATACTTATATTGGTTAGTATCTGTAGAGTACTATTTATACTCGTTTGACCAATTCCTGTCATTGTCACAACGTTATTAATTTTTTTTTTTTTTTTTTTTTTTTTTTTCAGAAAACACTGATGACATCCATTCTTTAATCTAGGAACATTCAGCACTTAAATTAAAATAGAAACAAAATCGCTCACTTGGGTGTCAGAAAATGCTGGAGGGTGATTTTACTTCACACACGTCAACTCGGTTTTCGGTATTCGATTTATTATTATTCCCAGGAAATTAATTCCTCCTTTTTTCGTGGCATTGAAAAGCGTAATGGCCTTTCTCTTGACAGTTGTAACAGGTGACAAGTTTCTTGACAACAGTGGCCCTTCAAGATTCTTCTCCTTGTGACGTATTCGGTTTTGAAGAAATATTGTTGTTTTGCATTTATATACGGCATTCGATCGACTTATGCCCCAATTTTCCACAGTAGAAACATTTGATGTTATGAGACTGAGTGGTTTCTTTAAATCGTTTTGTATCAGTAAAATTTCTCTCAGGTTGTCCTTCAGGATTTTTCCTTTTTAAGCACGAAATCGCTTTTAATTCCGTTTGTAATTTATTTCTCGTTGTTATTTCTTCAGTGAAGGCGAGATGCTGAATACGTGACTCAAATTGAGAAACATGCGATGGGGCGACAGACACAGCGATTTCTTCAATGGAACACTTTTTCCACCGATTAATTATCGAATTCACGACAGTATTAGCGTAAGCAGCAATACATTCCCCTTCTCTTGGTTTTCCTTTGTTCAAATTGATAATAAAGGAAGCGAGCGTTTCTTGATGCTCGTAACGAAGAGAAAATATCATCTAAAATTCGTCCCAATCCAATTCAGGATGCACGATTTGAGTGAACCAGGATGATGCTTCACTTTTCATGGCACGAGTCAAGGCGTTAATGGGAGATGCACCTTTTAATGGTTGACTGGACATACACGTTTCCGAAGTGACGATCGATGCTCGAACGTTATTTTCTTTTCCAGGATCAAACTCAGGTAAATCAATTTTCGTGTTATTTGGATTAATATTTTTCAGAATTTCCATGAAATTCTTTTGTTGTAGTTCCAAAAGTTTGAACCACTTTTCTTCATCACTGATTGTATGTTTTTCTTTCGCAGAATTGGATTCCGATCCCACTTCTGATGTCGAGGAGAAACCGCGGAAGGAGGGAAACGAATCACAAGAATTATTATTATTCATTTTAAATTTATTTATTCTTCGAATATTCAAATAAATGTCTGCGCGATGATCGCGAACATGTCGAGCTGTCAATCTCCCAATCTCGACTGTCGATTTCATCCAAGCGTTATTCCATATTCAACCTCCTGTTGCTTAGCAACCCGAGTTCACATCTTCATTTCTTGAAACAACGCTTGACGCAAGATATCATTGATCCTTTTCATACTTCAAGTTATCTTCTACTTGAAGTTATCTATATCGATCTCCGACATATTGTGACGCAATTTTTCAGTTTTAGCGTCACAGGTCGTTCCGACCTTCGTTTGCTAGACGATATTCCTATAATCCGGTTAATTCTTAAGATTTCGAGTATGGATTCGTTATCGTTCTTTCCGTTTTCGCGTTATCGTACGTTTAGTTTGCGAGTTTTGTTTTATAGGGTCAATAGTATGGAAAATACCGAATTACCGTGAGCCAGGGCCGAAATAACGAGCCACTCGGTACATTCGGTTCTTTCAGGATACGTTATCGAGGGAAGTATAAAGGATCGAGTGGGAATCTCGACGCTTCATGGTACAGGGTATGGGGAGAGAAGGACGATTTTTGAGTTCCGTATGGAAGGCCGTTGCCGGCTGGGAATGCGATCGCCCAGCCGTCACGGATTGCCCGATCGCTGTTATCGTAGGTTTAGTTACGTTTTCGTATGGAAGGCCGTTGCCGGCTGGGATTGCGATCACCCCGCCGTCACGGATTGCCCGATCGCCGTTATCTTAGGTTTAGTTTATGCCATCTCAGATCTTCCCCATACTCGAAGAATACCCCTTGGATGACCATCCTCAAAGTAAAAAGAACCCTCAACGCCATAACACCTAGGCATTTTTCCGTTATCGATTATTACGAAATATTTTCGTTCGAATTCGTGTTACCGTTCTAATTTCACCGTTTCGTGTCTGTGTTAGGGCTCTACGTGTGTGCGTGAGGTACGGAGAAGAGTGGGCTTGTAATCATATTACGCGTGCGCGTAATCGTCCCCTCTTTTCGCGTTACCTCTTCGATCACGCTATCGATCGAATATTCGCTCTCTTGCGGCGCAACTCTCGACCCGAGCGGTTCACCCCTCGGGGAGCTCCCGACATGCTACCGTTCCTGCTCTCGTTTCGGTAATGTTACGCTACCGTTTGTTCTCGAGCTATCGTTGATACCGTTTGTTACCGAAATGTCGTTTGGCGTTCTCGTTTTTTTATATCGTTTATTACCGAGCTATCGTTTTGTTATCTTTTGTTACCGAAATATCATTTGGCGTTCTCGTTTTGTTGATACCGTATGTTACCGAGCTATCGTTTCGACGTTACCGCATTGATATCGTATGTTACCGAGTTACCGTTTCGACGTTCACGTTTTGTTATCGTTTATTCCTGAGCTATCGTTTCGACGTTCACGTTATGTTATCGATTGTTACCGAGCTATCGTTTGGTTCTCGTTTCGCCGCTATCGTTTGTTCTCGCCTAATTTTGGATCTGGCGTTACCGTTCCCGTTACCGTGTTCAGTTCCCGTTACAGACGTTATCGTTCATAAATTTCGACTTTCTTTTCAGCGTTACCGAATGTAAAATTTTTGTGCTACCGACGTTCTCGCCGTTCTCGAATTTGTTTTATTCGTTACCGCTTCCGTTATCGTGCTACCGTTCCGTTTGATTCGTTACCGAGATCTCGTTTTGCTTTTCTTTTTATGTTATCGAAATTTGGGTTATGATTCTGGCATGTAATTTAAGCCATCGATTACGCAATAAATTAGCCTGAACCAAGGCCCCTTACGTTATTTTTCGAGTTGAGTTCATTTATTTCAGATTACGTTTTTGAAGGCACTCGAGAGTTAGCCAGCCGTCCACGCCCTCTCTCCACAACCTACACACTGAGCGAATCGGGTATACCGTCACCGATCTCGCCATCCGACGCGCCGGCATCCCTTTTAGGTTAAGTTTCGTTTCCGTTCATTTTTGGTCATTTCAGCTACCGTTACGTTTAGCGGGTTTGGTAATTCCCGCCGTCGAATTAAAAAGATTACCTGGCGCTCAACGGCTCTCCCGGCGTCGAGGATGGTGAGATGGGCCGAAGGTGACGCGAATCGCGAGATTTACGTCACAATATATATAAATATTTTTGGCGAACACGCCTTTCTGGCATTAACGTTATGGAAAAAATCATGCTCACCGATGGCAAAAGGGCGATTCCACCCAAAATATCCATTAATCACAGTGATCATAATGACAATAATAATAATATTAATAATATTATGGCTAGAAATATCACATTATGAAAGGAATCGGTACAACTTGGCTCACAAAATTCTAAGCACCCCATAATTGATTTATTGTTTAAACAAACTTAAATTAACATAAAACAATTTTTTTTTTTCGAAATTTGGTTTTTCAGTTCTTTATTATACTTTCAATAAATCCCGTTTCGTCTCGTATTTTCCCCACTAATGCTGAAAATAATGGGGGGTTAATGGATATCATAATAATTTAAATATGTTTAAAATTGTCCTAAACCACAGAAAATCGAAAGATACCATCATGACATTTTTTTCCGTAAATCGATCATAAAATATGAATTTATAATATTCCTTTTAGATTTTTAAATTTGGAAGCATTTTTTCAATATTCAGCTGTTGCAACCACATATACCTAATGACCATAGTGGTTACAAAATTTGCAAATACTTTTTTTACAATTTTTTCACACTCACAGAAGACCCAAATATATTTAAATATGATATATTTATATATTTTTGGCGGATACGCCTTTCTTGCATTATATTTATGGAAAAAATAGACGTGCTGACTGACGCCAAAAGGGCGTGTCCGCAAAAATTCTAAGTTCGCTCTTCTGTGAGCGTGAAAAAATGTTAAAAAATACTGAGAACGTACTGACGGTAGTAGACGTGCGGTCGGTATACGGCTCTGCCGATCTCCCAAGTTAAGCAGTATTGGCCGAGGCCACTACTTGGATGGGTGATCGCTTAGCCGTGCACTGGCTTAGCGCCGACTACCGAGTGGAAGGCAGTTTTACTGAGCTTTCGATAGTAACATATCGGAAACTTAGTAAAAATAAGGCCGTCTGTACCGGCATGGGTTTCCTGCAGCTATCCCATGTCCACGGCGAATGCGATACAGTATAGCTAAAAAAAAGCTGCGGATGCTACGGGGAAGTTAGATTAGCTTAGCGAAGTGCGGGCACATAGACTGATAGCGAGATGCGGGCACTGCGGAGTGATAGGAGTGATTGATATGGGAAGGGTTAATACGTAAAAACCAGCAAGGGTATACGTTGGAACGCAACAAAAAATATTGAGAATGTGTTTGACATTATCTTAGTGGCCTTGGCAAGAAAAAATATGCTTCTAGTATAATTTGAGCCTATAATACATCATCAATATAATCATTGTTTTATCAGGCTCAATCTTAATTCCATAAATCGGTATTGTGATAATACTATGCTATGGAATAATGGCATAGTATTGTTTACACATCCATTTATGTTATTAACACTGAAACTAATAAATGCTGAAAAGTTACCATTACTATCAGTACAGCGGTTAATATCAGTTAAGGAGGTTGGTCACCTAACGCATAATGATAAGAATTGGTTCAAATTTAATGAGGATACTCGCGAATAGGTATAACGACTCTGTGCAAAATTTCAAGTCATTCCTCTGCATAGTTTCCCTGTAATTAATTGTTGAAGTTGTACTCTTATACATGGGCGACCATAGCTAAATCGAGCTAAATCGTACATATCTCATGAAATACTTCATAACAACGTTAAAAATGATAATCATCACATCTTTGGCAAGAAGTTCGCAAAGAGCGAAATACTTCATGTACATAGTTATTAAGAAATTCTAAAAATACAACATCTTTTCGTTTTTTTACAATTTATGCTCGGGAACTTGTGACGCGGACCTCTCTATCGCACGCTGCCCGCCCGGCGACCCGCGCACAAGCGGGCATTCACCGATTTTCCCTTCCCGCACGGCGGTGACCATCCTCCTTAAGGCAATCGTCTCGTTGTTCCAAAATCCAACT
The DNA here is from genome assembly GCA_963564615.1 of Rhorus exstirpatorius. Taxonomy (NCBI): domain Eukaryota; kingdom Metazoa; phylum Arthropoda; class Insecta; order Hymenoptera; family Ichneumonidae; genus Rhorus; species Rhorus exstirpatorius. Next base: position 6,165,748 of record OY751316.1, read on the forward strand.
TTTAAATATGGTTTTTTTTTGTATCGCTGCTTTAATTATGTCTTGACCCTCCAAAAGTTTCGTAAGGGTTGACCGACCGTAGCAGGCTGGAATCCAACTCTTTAAATATTATTACTTCTACGCGATTATCAACGGGAATAAAGACTAGTCGCAACTTTCCCCGTATTCTTCCCCACAACGAGACGATTACCTTAAACCCCATAAGATTGTAGCGAATTCGAAGCGAGTATTGCGCCTTTGTTTTGTGGCGGGGTGGCACTGGAATGCCTTCATAATTATTAAAATCCTTAGAGTTACGTATTTAGCTACCAACCGACATGGTATTGCATTTACTACGAAATCGAATGAAACGTACCCAACATTATTCGGAGATTTCCAAAAAATCGTGACCAGTCCATTGAACGCTTGTAACTCTAAAGATCGCGCCTTTGTTCGGTGGCGCAGTGGCAATAATTAAATGCCTTTACACGATTTGACCCTCGGAGATCAACTAGATTTTTTCTGAGAATTCTACATTGGCAACCTTAAGTAGGAAATAACCGATGTAATTTATTTTCATAACAGTAAATACATAAGAAAAAATACGAACGATTGACAAAATTGATAGTTTTTTTTTTTAACTTTTCCGTATTATGCTGCTGAAGCTGATTTCTGAGGGTCAAATAAAGCCTTTCTTTCATGGCTGATGACACTATATAGTTTGTGCAAATTCTCTGAAGCCCAATTTTTTTCTGTGCTTTATAAATGCTGCTAATTATAACATGATCAATATTCTACATACTAGAGATTATCAGAGGACTTAAGAGAGTTTAACCAACCAAAACTTATAGGTTGCACTGGAAAGTGTGATCACTTGATACGATAATTCATTGATGCTATTCCAATGTAAAATTATTAAAACTGTGAAGTTCTTATATAAGAAATAATTATGAACAAACTTTGCTATTAAGGACTAAGAAAGCTAAAAATAAATGTAAGAATTATTGCATCGAATCTATTCAATATATCATTCATAATTATTTTGTTTAGCTTCACAATAGAATAGAACCAATGCCGTACCTACACGTCAGTACGTGGCGAAAATGCGCCGTTCGTATTTATTTTCTCTTATTTCTTTAGTAGGGAGCAAACGACACTTGAATTGCACTTGGCAAGTGTCCTCCTCTCAAAATTTTCGTCGGTTAAGCGATTATACCGAGGTAAATTCATCATCGTTGCATACGAGAATAGTCTTTCGACTGGAGCCGATGACGGTAGTGGTGTGTTGTAGTAGACGAATAGATTTTTTAATCTTGGATACTGATCGATAATCGAAATATGTTCACTACATGGGTCAACCATGAATTTTCGCAATTCCAATTCGGTTTCAGAAGATTCAAGAGGCCCGCTCATTGAATCATCTTCCTCACCAAAATCGAAAAAGTCGTCGTGAAAACGAGATTCTTGACGATCGCATGATTGTTGCAACGAGGTAATATTTGAAAAATCTTTCACAGCTTTTAAAACAGCTGCATTCACGGTCGCCTGTGCGGTTTCAGACAAACATCTGAGCCACCGTGTTTTGAACGGAGGCATTAAAACTGCCGCGACAGCCGCGAATATCCCATTTCCTTCAACTTCGAAAAATTCATGGAAGCGGGTTTCAACGTTAACGATTAAACCGTTGACAATTGGCTGGCAATGTTCCAAACTATTGGACTTTTGAATCTGCTCCAACTTACGGCGTAAAGAGACAAGACTTGGCGAAAGATAACCGTAAAAACAGTTATTTTCACCCTGGAGCTTATCTATAGTTACCGATACAGGTCTCAAGCACGTCAGGTACTCAGCAATAAATTGAAAATCGCACTCTCTCAAGGGGTTCGTTATACCGAGAACCTGATTAGCTCGGCCAACTTTCTCCCGCAGATCATGAATTTGTTGCAGTGACGAAAACAGCGAATTCCATCGTACTGCTACGGGTCTCGAAAGAGACTGACCCAATATACCTGTCAATATCTCTCGTTGTTTAGGGGAACGAAGTACTTTCCACAAGCAATGACACCGTGACATCACTTGGTTGAAAGAAGTCGTTAAGCATTTGGACGCTTTCATAGATTTTAAAACATCCGTAGTGGCTATCAAATTCAGCGTATGGCTAGCACACCTGAAATGTCGTGGCAAACCGCTGAAAACACTCACGTACTCTTCGGAATCATCGGGCACGGAATATTCATTTTCAGCCAGCACGGCATCGTCGTCGTTGTCAGACAGTTCACTGTTAGAATCCGAATCGTCGGCCTCTGTTGATGCTGGCACTTCGATTTCATCTTAAGAAATAACGGAGTTTGCAATTATTATACGGACCCTCGGTAAATGAAAGAAATATTATTATGTGCGAACGTGTTACGTACCATCGATTCTAATGTCTGTCGAGATGTTAATTCCGAACTCTCGGAATGCTTTCGCAAAATTGCTTGCATTATCTGTGACAGTGGCAACAATTTTGCTTGGATCTAGACCGAATGAAATGTGGATTTGTTCCAACAATTCAGCTATTCGGTCGTGTGTATGTGAACCGGGGAATCTTCGGCAAGCAATAGCAGCGGAGTGCCTATCCCATTTGCGTGGATCAATCTAGAAAGATGTGAACTGTTTATTTCCGTGGTAAATTCTGATATTCCAAAACCATAATGTGCATCAAATCTTACCCAATGCACGGTCACGCCAAGAAACCGACGATTATTAGCTATCCAGATATCAGCTGTCGTGCAAACGTACATCGCATTTTTTGCCAATGTATTGCGGATGTTTTCGACGTGCTTGTCAAATACTTGCCGCATTCGGCGTTCTAGAGTGCGACGCGACATATGTTTTAACGGTTGCTTTTTTGCTTCTATACCCATGTCTGAGAAAAAAATAAAAAAATTATGACGTATTTTTTTGGAATCTGATGACAAAGCACGGGAATAAATGATTTAATTTCACTTACCGTCGAATATTTTTCGGAAGGACTGCATCTCAACGGTACAAAATGGCGCCATGCTTTGTAATACATAATCCGCAACGTTCGTTTCAAACGTCGACTGCGAAAATTTGCAGACAGCATTCTTGGTTCGCCCTCCGATTCCGCCTTCTTCAACCAATTTCGCGCGTTTTTGTCGTTTATATTCGGCGAAATCCGTTTCAAATATATCGGAATGTTTTCTTTGCAAAATCAGTAATAATGAACATTCGGCATAGCTCATACAATACTTCGTACTATTGTTTATAAATTTATATATATATTATATATATTTCAAAATTCTCATATACTGATTTTCGAACCTACTTAATACGCCATACACTGTGCTCAGCGTCCTTAAAAGATATTTTTTAATGACCAAGCGCCACGACGCCACCGCGTCTCTTTATATACGCATGTCTATTAGGGTGCCTCATTTTAAAACTTTTTTTAAGGAGCTACTCGAAAAATGTGTGACAAAAATTGAAAAAACAATTGTCGTAAAACCTGGAGAAGGTAGGAAAATATTTAGAGGTCGCTACCAATTATTCAAATATTTTTTATTCATTTTTATGTGTACACCTTACAGACTTATATCTGGACAGGCTGCGACCCTCACCCTCTTTTATTTGTTCAAATTTTGTTTCCTTATTGAGTAGACTCAAAGAAGAACTAGCGATTTTTTTTTGGATTTTATTCTCGAGTGGTTTGAACTCCGGGAATTTTTGAAAATCCTACATTTGAAGTGACCGGAAAAGGTTCACGCCTCTGTATCTCCGGTTCTGCTGGTCGTATTGAAAGAATAAAACATATAAAATTGATTCGGAATGAAACTTAGTTTCCGGCAAAAAATATATTGAGGATGATAATCTTTTTCTTTTCAACGGTGATCGCGTCGTCTAAATATCCAAAACCGAATTACCGTCGGGTACACCATCATTGATTTTTCTGAAAAAGTTCTCAAGAATTGTTCGTAAAAAAGCAAACATTTTCATGTACGACTGATCGTGGATCTGGATTCCTTCAATTTTTTTATTGATTTAAAAAAAGAAAAATTGAAACATACAATCTCTGATTTTTTCAATTTTTTTTCCTTATTTAGTAGACTCTAAGAAAGACTTGTGATTTTTTTTTGGATTTCATTCTCAAGTGGTTTTGGCACCACGGATTTTTGAAAATTCTAGATTAAATTTAGGATTATCCTATCCTAAATGTAGGATTTACAAAAATTCGCGGAGCCAAAATCACTTGGAAATGAAATTGAAAAAAAAATCACAAGTGTTTCTTAGAGTCTACTAAATAAGGAAAAAAAATCGAAGGAATCCAAAATCCACGATCAGTTGTACATGAAAATGTTTGCTTTTTTACGAACAATTTTTGAGAACTTTTTCAGAAAAATCAATCATGGTATACCCGACGGTAATTCGGTTTTTGATGTTTAGACGACGAAATCACCGTTGAAAAAAAATATTATCATCCTCAATATATTTTTTGCCGAAAACTACGTCTCATTCCGAATCAATTGCATGTTTTATTCTTTCAATACGACCAACAGAACCGGAGATACAGGGGCGTGAACCTTTTCCGGTCACTTCAAATGTAGAATTTTCAAAAATTCTCGGAGTTCAAACCACTCAAGAATAAAATCGAAAAAAAAAATCGCCAGTTTTTCTTTGAGTCTACTCAATAAGGAAACAAAATTTGAACAAATAAAAGAGGGTGAGGGTCGCAGCCTGTCCAGATATAAGTCCGTAAGGTGTACACATAAAAATGAATAAAAAATATTTGAATAATTGGTAGCGACCTCTAAATATTTTCCTACCTCCTCCAGATTTTACGACAATTGTTTTTTCAATTTTTGTCACAAATTTTTCGAGTAGCACATTAAAAAAAAGTTAAAATATGAGCCACCCTAACATACACCAATGAAAATGTATATCGGTGACATATATGCACAAAATATGTGTGAAATATATTCTATATTAGGTGACATATTCGACCCAAAAAGTTGTATAATTCATATATATTGTGCGTATATATGTGATAAATATATGGCACGTATATGGTTAATATACATGTATATAAAATAAATATATTTTCAATATGAATTCTTCATAGCTCCAGTGTAAATAACATGTATACGAAATGGAAAAAAGATATACGATGGCTATATGGCGCGTACATGATCCATGTACATTTTTACACAATGAATATATCCCAAACATGAATGATTTACGGTCCTGACATAAACTTAGATTATATTGGTTATTATGGATGGTAGGTGGACAGTTTCTATATGTTCAATAGATACGGTTATAAAGCCAATATATGTTAAATATAATTTCTTTATAGTTCCACTGTAAATGACATGCATACGAAATCCAGAATAATATGTACGATGGGTATATGGCACATACATGATCTATAAACATTTTTTATGGTAAATATATTCCATATAGATACTTGAAATTCTTGATGTAAATCTTACACATATGCAGTATACGGTGTGTATATAACAAATGCATGTATGATATGCATTTATTTACAGGACGTATATTTTAAATATAAATGTATGTACTTATTTTCTCTCATTCTCTCTCTTAATTTCTCTTGTTCCATCTGAATATCAATCATTCTTTCTTATTCTCACTCATTCTCCATTATTTCATCTCATTCTCTCTTATTATATCTTCATCTGCGTTATTCTCTCTCATTCTTTCTCATTCTCACTTATTTTCTCTTCTTTTCTCTTATTCTCTCTCTATTTCTCTCATTGCATCTCAATCTCTCTCATTTTTTCTTATTCTATCTCTATCTGTCTCATTCTCTCTTATTCCATCTCTATCTGTCTCATTCTCTCCCATTTTCCGTTGTTCTATCTGGCTCCCTCTTTCTTTCTTATTCTCACTCTTCTATTTCCTTATTCTCTTTTATTCTATCTCTATCCGTTTCATTCTCTCTCATTTTACCTTATTCCATCTCAAACACTCTCATTCTCACATATTTTTTTCTCATTCTGTCTTATTCTCACTTACAAGGAAGGTATCCCAGGTCGATCTATCCGATCTTGATCTAATTCATATTTCTTGTAGTACATCGAAAACTAAGCGACACGTATTTTTTTTTTATCTGCCATTTTAAACACTTCAAGGGGGTGAAACCATCCTCCAAAGTAAGGCATTTCAAGGCGCGATTTCGCAGTTTCACCCACAAGAACATAATATTTTTTAACCAACCCAACTGGAAAAGTTTTCTCATAATGAGAAACGAAAAATGTAATTTTCTGGATTGGGGAAAAAAGAAATTAGGGGGCGAGCCACCCCTAAATATTATTACATTCGTGCCAAAAATGGTCAAATTTAAGTCTAACAATCTGAAAAAAATTTATATTGCGTATGAACACGAAAGAATATTGAATTTTTTTTGGATCTTCCCGAAAAAAAATATTGGCCGGGGTAACTGACTACCCCTGAATGCTGTATATCTTGCGTGCATGCGAAAAATGGCCACATTCGAGTCTAAAAATCTGAAACAAATGTATATTGCGCATACACGCAAGATAAACAGCGTTCAAGGGTAGTTACCCCGGCCAATATTTTTTTTCGGTAACATCCAAAAAAAAGTCAATATTCTTTCGTGTTCATACGCAATACACATTTTTTTCAGATTTTTAGACTTGAATTTGACCATTTTTCGCATACACGCAAGATCAACAGCGTTCAAGGGTAGTTACCCCGGCCAATATTATTTATTCGGGAAAACCCAAAAACACGTAAATTTTCTTGTGTGTTCATACATACGTACTATATATTTGTTTCAGATTTTTTTTTTACTTGAATTCGACCATTTTTGGCATAAATGTAATAATATTTACGGGTGGCTCATCCCCTTATTTTTTTTTTTTCAATCGAGAAAATTACATTTTTCGTTTCTCATTATGAGAAAACTTTTCCAGTTGGATTGGTTAAAAAATATTATGTTCTTGTGGGTGAAACTGCCAAATCGTCTCTTGACATGCTTTACTTTGGAGGGTGGTTTCACCCCCTTCAAGTGTTTAATGGCAGATAAAAAAAAACACGTGTCGCTTAGTTTTCGAAGTACTACAACATACATGAATTAGATCAAAATCAGAGAGATTGATCTGGGATACCTTCCTTGTCAGTCGCTCTCATTCTCTCTCATGTATCTCTATCTGTCTCATTCTGTCCCATTTTCCCTCATTCTATCTCGATCTTTTTTATTGTCACTCGTTCTCTCTCTTTCTTGTTTATTCTTTTTGATTTGTCCTTATTTTATCCCTGTCCCTCCTATTTCTCTTCGTGATTATTTTGTTGTTTTTCAAGAGAAATGAAAAAAAATCACTGAGGAAATAAACCTTACAATTAATTGTGGGTGTTTGAGGCTATATATATATATGTGGCATTCCATCCCAAGTGTATGAACCCGTGACCCTGACCCTCTTGGATTTGTTTCATTATTTTTTCTATGATTAGATTGAGTCCAAAGGGTACCTTCAAATTTTTTTAGATTTTTCCAAATAGCCGTTTTGGGAAAAAAATTTTTTTGCTAAAAAACACATTTTTTAAAAAATGTAAAAAAATTCCTACAAATCCGTGATTATATGTAGAACATTTTAAGCAGTCACTCAGAGTGGCGAGATTTTTATGTCTCTGTACTTTACACACTTTTAACGTCGAAAAAATGCCCAAAATTAAAAAAAAACCTTTTTTTAAGAATACGCAAAAATTCCCAAAAATCTGTGATAATATGCAGAACATCGTAAGTAATCATCTAGAGTGGGGAGATTTTTTTCTCTGTGTTTTACACGCTTGTAACGTCGAAAAAATGGCGAAAATTAAAACAAAAAAAATTTTCAGTATGGAAAAATTCCCAAAAATCTGCGATAATATGTAGAACATTGTGAGCAATTACCCAGAATCGAGAGATTTTTTTTTCTCTGTGTTTTACACGCTTTTAACGTCAAAAAAATGCCGCAAATTCAAAAAAAGAAAAATACCTTTTTTCAAAAATATGAAAAAATTCCCAAAAATCAGTGATAATATGTAGAATATTCTAAGCAATCACCCGGAGTAGGAAGATTTTTTTTTTTTGAATTTTCGGAAATTTCTCGGCGTTAAAAGCGTGTAAAACACAGAGAAAAAAAATCTCCCCACTTTGAGTGTTATGCTTAACATGTTCTACACATAATCACGGATTTTTGGAAATTTTTTCATATTTAAAAAAACGTGCATTTTTTAGTAAATTTTTTCATATTTAAAAAAAACGTGCATTTTTTAGTAAATTTTTTTTGTTTTAACGCGGCTATTTCGATAAATCTAAAAAATTTGAAGGTACCCTTTAGACTCAATGTAATCATAGAAAAAAGTAATGAAACAAATCCGAGAGGGTCAGGGTCACGGGTTCATACACTTGGAAAAAAACCCCGAACGAAATATATTATATACATACCTTCAGGTGCTGAATAAAATTTGTAGACGAATGTATCGTTCCCTTTATTTTTGTAACAGGAGTGCACGTAGTACACGACCCTATAATCCGCCCGACCAATGACGAATTTTTTAAATCGACTTTAAAGTATTTGCCATCTAAGTGCGCTTTCTTATCGCATACTTCTTTAAGTCTATTAATTTCGTCGTCATTGGCGTCAACGATTGATTCGTGTAGTGAATAATTCGATGTTGAGGGCCTTGCAGAATCTACGGCACTCCGATTTTGCCATGATGATGCCCGTACATCACCCGGTACACTTTCACTTTCCGATAAGAACGGTATGTTCCGAATCACGTTCGAATTTCCCCGTGATAAAAGGTTCGTGGTGGAGGGTACTATTCTCTCATTGACCGATAAAGATTGTTCACTATCGGATTCAGTATCACATTCGGATACTTGTTCGCCCATATTCACGTGATTTTTTATGCGCGCACAAATTCGAATATTTTTGAAATCAAATATTTAACATTCACCTTGTCACTTCTCAGGCGTATCTCACAGGACTGATGGAAAAATCAGGCAGCGGTGATAAATGAAAGAAAGGCCACAGTAAGACTGTTGACACTCTTTGTTTCCTTCATGAAATATATACAGAATTACACACACACACACACGTGCGCGCGCTTTCGCATCTATTTATTTCTAGGCATTATGTTTGTAAGATTTAAAATTCATATGGGTCAATCAGTGCCGAGATGACCAATGATTTTCCCTCACCATGTTTGATCTGTATAAAAAAATTCTCTGCAATTTTCTTAACCATAAAATGGTCTGCTGAATTTTCTCATATTTTTTTGTTGTACCGTTGTTGATTTATGAATTTTCAAACCAACAATATGTCGACCGGTTTTTTAATTTCTCCAAAAATTCTTAAACATCTTATTTTCGATAATAAACATTCGACAACCGGTTCCAGTATGTTTATTATAAAAAAACAAGATTTTTAAGAAGTTTTTCAAGATTTAAAAAAATATGAAAAGATTTCAACATTTAAAAATTCATAAATAAGAATTTGAGAATAAAATCCGAGATCGATCGAGACACTGTTTCAGAGATAGAACAATTGCAGAAATAATTTTGAAGCAGATAAAAAATGTGCGGGAAAATTCATTAGTCATGTTGGCGTGAAACGCCCCATGTGCACGATACATACGAAAAAAGGCACAAAAGAAAAATATTGTTATGAGTGATCGATAATCGATATATATATATTATGTATATACAAAAATAAAAAAAAAAAGCATTTGACGTATCTATATACGTGTTTATGCGTGTGTGTGTATTTTGTATGGCTAAGCCGAAGCCCGAAGAAAAGCGAAGAAACTCTCCGGGAAAAAGTGGGGGTTGTGGATCGCCGCTACAGCAGGAGAAAAGTATAACGTTCAGTCGCAAAACATACGTGGACAAAGCCGAATCGGAATCGAAGATGGAACCGAACAATGGAAACGTAAGCATTCTAGACTTGCCTTTTCGAGTAGACTTTTTTTTACAAATTAATAATGAATAGTATATCATAGTAATCTGTTGATTTTCACTCCAAAATAAGTTCCTCATTTTCGAGGAGCACATTTTCGGAGTAAAATTCTACAAATAGTCTTCTAATTATCCTGCAGAGTTATTATTAATAATACAAAAATTGTTCCAGATGAATCAACCACAGCCACCGGGAACGGAAAATTTTTTACCCAGGGGACAGGGTGTCTATCAGCCGTGGATAATAAATTATCCACGGTATAATGGACCACCCGGCCCCTGGGTACAAATTAATACACCGACGTCTCATAATGGCGGACCAACGAATAATGGTGGAGGGGGACCGCCGCAGAACGATTCGGCGAGCTCGAGCAGGCCGGTGACACCGCCGGCCGAATCGGTCAACGAGACCCACCGAACTGACAACAAAGGTAGATACTCAAATAAAAAATAAACATATACACTTCTGAAGTATATACAAATTATAATGACACCGTAATACATATATTTTCTTTTACAGAGAAACAACGTCGAAAAAGAGGCGGGCGGTGGGCCAAGCAGCGCCGTCAGCGCGCAGCCAACCGGCAACAGGTTGCTATGTTTATCAGAGATTTGGCGCTCGGACAGCGACGGCGCGAATGAAAAATAAAAAAAATTTAAAAAAATTAAAAAAAAAAATTCATAACATATAAATCGTACAACACTATAACATATTACACATTACACATACATATTACACATTACACAGACATATTACACATTACATATTGATAATAATTATAATACTTATAATAATAATAATAATTATAATAACAACGTTAAAAATAAAAAAATAAATTTTGAATATAAATCTGAATGGAATTTGCTGTCTCTCTCACTCTCTCTCTTAATCTCTCTCTCTCTCGCTCTCTCTCTCTTCCTCTCTCTTAATCTCTCCCAATTTCTCTCATTCTCTCTCATTCTCTCTCAATCTCTCTTATTCTCTCTTATTCTCTCTCAATCTCTCTCATTCTCTCTTATTCTCTCTCATTTTCTCTCATTCTCTCGCAATCTCTCTCATTCTCTCTCAATCTGTCTTATTCTCTCTTATTCTCTCTTAATCTCTCTCATTCTCTCTTATTCTCTCTCAATCTCTCTCATTCTCTCTCATTCTCTCTCATTTACTCTCAATCTCTCTCATTCTCTCTCAAGCTCTCTTATTCTCTATCAATCTCTCTCAATCTCTCTTATTCTCTCTCAATCTCTCTTAATCTCTCTCATTCTCTCTTATTCTCTCTCAATCTCTCTCATTCTCTCTCATTCTCTCTCATTTTCTCTCAATCTCTCTCATTCTCTCTCAAGCTCTCTTATTCTCTCTCAATCTCTCTTATTCTCTCTTAATCTCTCTCTTTCTCTCTCATTCTCTCTTATTCTCTCTCAATCTCTCTCATTCTCTCTCAATCTCTCTCATTCTCTTTCAATCTCTCTCATTCTCTCTTATTCTCTCTCATTTTCTCTCATTCTCTCTCATTTTCTCTCATTCTCTCGCAATCTCTCTCATTCTCTCTCAATCTGTCTTATTCTCTCTTATTCTCTCTTAATCTCTCTCATTCTCTCTTATTCTCTCTCAATCTCTCTCATTCTCTCTCATTCTCTCTCATTTACTCTCAATCTCTCTCATTCTCTCTCAAGCTCTCTTATTCTCTCTCAATCTCTCTCAATCTCTCTTATTCTCTCTCAATCTCTCTTAATCTCTCTCATTCTCTCTTATTCTCTCTCAATCTCTCTCATTCTCTCTCATTTTCTCTCAATCTCTCTCATTCTCTCTCAAGCTCTCTTATTCTCTCTCAATCTCTCTTATTCTCTCTTAATCTCTCTCTTTCTCTCTCATTCTCTCTTATTCTCTCTCAATCTCTCTCATTCTCTCTCAATCTCTCTCATTCTCTTTCAATCTCTCTCATTCTCTCTTATTCTCTCTCAATCTCTCTTATTGTCTCTTAATCTCTCTCATTCCCTCTCATTCTCTCTCAATCTCTCTAATTCTCTCTCATTTTCTCTCAATCTCTCTCATTCTCTCTCATTCTCTGTCAATCTCTCTTAACCTCTTCCAATTTCTCGCATTCTCTCTTATTCTCTCTCATTCTCTCTCAATCTCTCTCATTCTCTCTCATTCTCTGTCAATCTCTCTTAATCTCTCCCAATTTCTCGCATTCTCTCTTATTCTCTCTCAATCTCTCTTTCTCTCTCTGATTCTCTCTCATTCTCTCTCAATCTCTCTCATTCTCTCTCAATCTCTCTCATTCTCTCTCATTCTCTCTCATTCTCTCTTATTCTCTCTCAATCTCTCTTATTCTCTCTTATTCTCCCTTAATCCCTCTTATTCTCTCTCATGCTCTCTCAATCTCTCTCAATCTCTCTTATTTTCTCTCAATCTCTCTCATTCTCTCTCATTCTCTCTTAATCTCTCTCATTCTCTCTTATTCTCTCTCAATCTCTCTCATTCTCTCTCAATCTCTCTCATTCTCTCTCAATCTCTCTTATTCTCTCTTAATCTCTCTTATTCTCTCTTATTCTCTCTCAATCTCTCTCATTCTCTGTCAATCTCTCTCACTCTCTCTGATTCTCTCTCATTCTCTCTCAATCTCTCTCATTCTCTCTCAATCTCTCTCAATCTCTCTTATTCTCTCTTATTCTCCCTTAATCCCTCTTATTCTCTCTCATGCTCTCTCAATCTCTCTCAATCTCTCTTATTCTCTCTCAATCTCTCTCATTCTCTCTCATTCTCTCTTATTCTCTCTCAATCTCTCTCATTCTCTCTTATTCTCCCTTAATCCCTCTTATTCTCTCTCATGTTCTCTCAATCTCTCTCAATCTCTCTTATTCTCTCTCAATCTCTCTCATTCTCTCTCATTCTCTCTTAATCTCTCTCATTCTCTCTCAATCTCTCTCATTCTCTCTCAATCTCTCTCATTCTCTCTCAATCTCTCTTATTCTCTCTCAATCTCTCTTATTCTCTCTTAATCTCTCTCATTCTCTCTTATTCTTTCTTATTCTCTCTCAATCTCTCTTATTCTCTCTCAATCTCTCTCTCTCTCTGTCTCTCTGTCTATGTATCTATCTATCTATCTATCTTCTTCTCACTGCATCACGTCAATAAATTTCCACTCGTATTTGAACCGAATATCGAGTGGAAATTCATTTTAATTTAAAGGAATTATTGATTCAAGAATCCATCTTTTTCGAAAAATTTGTCGAGTGGAAATTCATTCGGATCTGAAAGTAAACAAATAACGAGTGTTTTTCCACTCGAACCGAAGACGGCGTTCGAATGGTTCCCCCACTCTCCACTCAGTTCGGATGTAAACAACGAGTGGGAATCCATTCGTCACTCGGTCGCGAAGTAAATACAGAATGAATAACCACTCGTTACTCGAACGCGAAACGAATGGCGAGTGGAAATTCATTCGCCACTCGTACCCGAAATAAATGACGAGTGGGAATCCACTCGTCACTCGAACGCGAAACGAATGGCGAGTGGAAATTCATTCGCCACTCTTACCCAAAGTAAATGACGAGTGGAAATCCACTCTTCACTTAAATTTACAATAAATGAGGAATGAAAAACCATTCGTCATTTTTTTTTTTTTTTTAAGTTAATTTCGCCCATCCCTGCTTTGCACTTTACTTTGCAAACATCCCCATCTCTTTGAAGGCATACATAACCTATCACTTGATCCCCGTAGGTTTTATCTTTTTTTTTTAAAAAGCACTTAGAAACGAATAATGCTTTAAGTTATACTTACATTGCAGCCTGTGAGTTGCGAATTTTGGCGGCGTTGAACCCATCACTGGATTTAATAAATTCACAAACCATAAACATATCAATTTTTGGCAAATTGCTAACATCAGCTTTTACAGTAGAGAAACAGTACCAGTTCTGGGTCAAGATCCCTAACCCGACATTTACCGACATTTACCGACATGAACCACTTAGCCGAGACATGAACCCGGGGGGTGGGAGGCTATCTTTAAGAGCCGGAATGCACGGAGCCGATCGGAGGGGGGGGAGGCTCTAGCAACCGGAGTGGGTCGAGGCATTGACGGGTGAGGGAGGGGGGCGGGGGCTAGCTTTGAGGGTGGTAATAGAATGCCGCTATTTCTGACAGCTGCAGTGCAGCTTGTCTTTCATGCTGGCATTGGAATATTGTTATCTCTAACAAGTAAATAGCGGGCCGGAGCGTTAGACCTTTCAACCGCACACGACGCTACCCTCCCGAGCCAGTGCGTCTGTTTGTTGCAACCTTATCGTTGGTCATAAATCATTTCTGTTTGTGTGCTAAGGACCAGACCGCAGTCTGGAAAAGGCCAAACATAAAATCTTAGAGATGCCTATGATAGTGTCTCGCCGGTCCTCGGCACCTGAAGGAAAAACATCGAAATGCCCCTAACAGGTATTCTTCTGACCAAATTTATATAAGCGTTTCCCTATTACTGACTGGTGCGTGAGCAGATGTAGCGCAGGGTGCTGTGGCAGATACTTTTTCAAACCGCGATGAAATTGGGACGAGAAGGAGATTAAAAATATGGAAAAGCACGTTTGATTCGATACTCGAGCTCAAATTCACGTGATGTATGCATGGGATTATGCGTATAGAGCCGCTCCCCGAGGCCGGTGGGAAGAAGTTGCACGTGATCGTGAGCGATTTAGATTAAGAATTGAAAAATGCGGCAAACTGATTGAATCTGTATTGAGGGAGAAAAAAATTTAACGGAAAATGGTATACTGATATGCGCCTTCGACGTGTTTCGACCTGTTTCGAGCCCTCCCATTACCTTCGAGAGCGGATGATGCCATCTTGCATGTCTGAACACGCTTGAGCCTGCACAGTGTTTACATATTGTGACAAACCGCCGGAAAATGAGGCTTTGATGTTCATGGAATGCCGCTATGACGCGCTTAGTCGCGTTCTTGCTATCAGCATGGACGGATATTCTGATGGCGTTTTCGGAGCCAAATATCCGTGGGAATTATCAAGGGGTGATCTTAAGAATAGAACGGAGTCTACGATTTTAAAATATTTTAGTTGATCAATTCATATGTTTTATGATCGTTTACCCGAAAATCTTCGTGCAGACGCCGAAATTATGTCATATCTGCCTTGTATGGAATATTGGAATACGCCCCACATCATGACTCATATCGATGGCCCTGCACCCTCTGTACGGAATTGTCAAATGTGTCGCCGCAAAGTGTGGGCGGAGGAAAGTGTGAAAAATCCTATTGGGTCCTAGAATTGAGAGTTGGTGGGGGTCGGGAATTTGGAGGGCCTATATAATATTAAGATGTCTTAACTGCACCAGTTGACATGCAAGACAGGCGACGTGAGCTAAAGGAACGATTGCTCTTGCTTTTAAAAAATATCGAAGAAGTAAAAAATCTTATACGTACGAGGTCTGATCTGAGCTTCATTATAAATACATTGAAGAATACATCAATAAGTCGAAATGGATTTCACAAGTATCAACAAGGTGGGAAAAATGGTGGAATTTTCGCCAACAAAAAAATTGGCTGAACTCTCCGTTCAGGCAGATCATCCGAGCTCCGACCTGAGAATAGTCGAAACGAAATTCGGGAGGAGGATCGTGGCGGATATCACCAACGATTTCTCCGTATTCCTATCTGCAAGATTCGTGAAAGCGTTCGACGAGAACAAAGAAATATTCAAAGAGATGATCGACGCTGCGCATACAAATCAACTCTATATGAACTACTTCGGTGGGAAATATAACAGCGTAGAATTCAAACGCATCTGACGCCATGGAACCATCAATCCATTGCGCCTACTATGCCATCAATCCATCGCGCCTACTATGGGGTCGTGACTCTACGCGAACGATGGTGGCACTGAAAAAAGTGTTTGAATCCATAAGTGCACATGGTTGAAAAAGTAAAAAAAAAAAACACTATAGATGACGTGTGGTGCGAAATGTATAAGTTGGATTGAAACCGAATATGTAAAACAATTTCCTATGGTTTATTTCAATGAAAAACATACATATATTTTTCAATAAAATGTTTTTATTTATTTGAAAAATACTGCGTTTACACAATGCCTAATGTACCGGCTCCTTAAAGATTTCCCGTTTGCGTTGGCACAATTATATTTTGAGTCATGGGGATGATGAGAACATCCTCTGTTGTTCGATATTTTCGATAATTTCTGCAATGATGGACAATCGAGAGTTTCCATATCGACAATATGTGCCGACGAATCCGTGAATTGCGCTAACCGCGTCCTCTTCTCTAATCCTTTCACGTAGATGGGCTCGTTCAAGATAGCTCGAATTGTTGTTCCAGCAGCTTCGTACGGCGTGTCGCCTGAATTCCATCGTATCCCATGAAAATTTCGTTCCAGCCATGAATTCATCGTTTTGTACTTCGCTGGTAGAGAGTTCCATGGGGTTGGAGGTTTGAAGAAAAACGTCAGGGGTTCGGTGTTGTCAGAGATTTCCACAAATGCTATTTCTTTGAGCACAAATTCGTTTATGGGTCTCCTGAAGCCCATCGTCGTCGATCTTCAGATCGACAATAAAGTCCATGGCACTGACTGAAGAGAGTCGGTTCATCTTTGAAGGTTTTATACCAATTTTTTTACCCCGCGACTTATTGGATTGTACTCAACAATACGATCATGTAGAATCAAGCAATACGCGGATGTATTAGCAGGAATATTATTTCTTGCTTCAAATTCGAGACGAATGTCAACGGGGCCTGACTTGAGAGAATCGTTCTGCTTCGAACAGTCGATGACGACTAGAGGGGCATACTTTAGAAACTCGGATTTTTTAACCACGGCTCTGCTTCCCTGTTGTAATAAGTATTCTGAATGTTTGCATACATCTCGTATAGTAGGGCGTACTGGTTTTGCTGTATGTTTCGGTTCAAATTTCCATATGGATAGCATTGCGAATTCAAATATAGTTTAACATCGGCGAGATTACAATGATCGAAGTTACTCGCGTTCTTCTTTTTCTTATATTCCCGATCAGTCGAAAAAGCGAGAATGACATATCGCGGTTTTTCCAGCTGAGTAGAAGTCTTGACGGTCCAAACATGCTTCCAGGTTGCGGGGAGCAGCGGATATTCATACAGTTCCCACGTACGATAGCTCATAGAGATTGGCGCATCTCTACCGATAAACTTTGAAAGTTGTATTTTACGCTGATTGGAGACTGTCACGTATGGTAAAAGCCATTCTACTTTTTGCAATACAAGTTTGAACTCCTCGTCAGCCGTCTGCACAATAGCATTATCATCAGTCTTCGATCTCGATAGAATCAGCTCATGCTTGGCATTTACGACGATTTTTCGATAATCTTCAGCAAAACCGAGCAACATACTTAGCGGTATACACACGTCAAAGTTGCCCGCTGCATCTATGATTTGCATCGTTTCTTCAACATCAAGACAGCCCGTGTTCTCGAGCATAGATCTCTTACCGGGACTCAGAGATGAATATCCCTTTATTAGACTCGTAAGACCTACTTTTTTTTTTCGATCAATTTCAATAGCGTTGAGCTCATATCGTACTTCTTCGAACAAAAAGCAAATAGCATTATTGACGAGGCTTGTGGAGGCAAGCGCTGCACCATCGGCTTTAGTCAGTTTTCCGCATATATGTATAAAACTTTTGCTTGGTAGAAGACATAGATCCTGATGTTGGATGGAAATACGTATCTCATCGCTGTTATTCAAAGTTGACGATGCATACGGCTTATGAGCATGAATCTCGCAGTGTATTATAGATTCATCGAAGACGATGGGACTTTGTATATTTACTATTTCCTCCTCCATTTTCACAGCAGATGCAGAGGGCACAGAATAAATAATACCTCATGCGCTTTTTTCGCGCACTGTCAGACCCAAATTCTTTGGATGTATTACGTTCTGAGGTGTTGGCACTTTAAGTGTCGATCGGCAACTGGTCACGCTCATCCATGATGACTTGATATTATGGGTTTTATTGAAGACTATACCCATGATTTTATATGTAATGGTATGGTTATGACTTCGCCGCGAAAATTTACTAAATCTCCGTCTTGGTCTACTATCCGAAGCTGGATGTTCTCTATTGTCTTGCTCGTGATTGGTAGATAAATGACATGCGATGGAACTTCAATGATTTTATATCCAGATGGTAAAAACGGGAAAAACTCGTGAATCGTATGAGCTTTTCGCTCATTCATATAGGCACCGGTGGTAATGCCATATACACTCTATACGCAAGGCGTTCACTTTCAGAATGGCTACTGGGAGATCAGATGTATGCCTTTTATTGGCTACAAGAATACGCGGTGTGAAACCCAAGAGAGAGCCGATAGAATCATTAGGCATAAAATTTATATCGCGATTACACTCGAATTCACTACGTGGAGTATTGTTATTGGGTTTAATCTTAATAGAAATATTCGGCAACTCTGCCTGCACGTACTTCTCAATATCATCTATTTCATAGCTACCCGTCGGTATAGTCAATATCTTGTCTCCCACATAAATTTTATTATTACCATCGGCTATATTAGGAATATAATTGGAGGTTAGTAATTCAATGAGCCCTAAAGTGTAATTTTTATGGGGTGAAAGTTCGACGGGGGGAAAATATTGAGCTTCGAGTGTAGATGACGTCCCGGAAATAGTTAGTGTAAAACTATCATCCATGACGACGGCACATAGTCAACTGATTCTATATTCATCATTATGCACGTTTATATAGAAAATATTTTTCTTTGCCACTCAATTGCTGGCAGAGAAACTTTAGACATAAGTGCCTACATTCGACTGTACCATACTTCTAATATTCCTTATAATTATTATTCACGCTACCAACACCAAAATATTTCATCAACTCGACTGGAGGCTGAAGATTGCCGAAACTATCAAAGTACGTGACATTCCCCCCCCCCCCCCCCCTTTTTATATGCAACCCAGTGTGTACCAGGTCCCATATCCTCATCTAAATTGATAATTGCTGATTCGTATTTTGCCGGTCCACTTTTCGGCAATTTATTTCTCATAAAAACTCCGCGAAAGTGTGGAATTTCCATGATTTTCGCATATTTGAGCAGATCAGCATCAGTTAAGGCTTGGGGAGGCAGCGTGACTTTCCGTTTTTTGAACCAAGACCCGTCCCCCTCTTGTACGGTTTTAGATGCAGACCTTTACCCAAAGCAGCAGCTTCCATCATCTTATTATGTCTCTTACTCTCATCCAATCCCGCTTAGCAGCTTCAGCCGCATTTACATCCTTAGCGATAGAAGCAGCGCCACCTGACAGTGCTCTTGCAGCACTCAGACCGTCAAATATCGGCAGGAGGAGCGGGAAAAACCCCCCAATTTCACGAGGCGCTGGTAGAATGCGCAATTTACTTTCAGCCTTCTTGCTAGCTTTCCGAGCACCCTTTCGGTCACGGCTTTTCTCATCAACGATTTTATTCTGTCCCATGCCTAATTTTGTTTTTTTCACGCAATGCCCTATGCCTAGTTTAGTTTTGGCCTTCATGATGTTTGCCACACCCCAAGCACTTGCTCTCTCGGCAATACCCGCGTCTTTGGCGTATACTCGTTTCCAAGCCTGCTCGGCCAGTAATTTATCGGCCAAAGTTCTCGTTTCGAGGATAGTTTCTTTTGAATATGCAATATCGTGCTGCTTGCAGGCTGCATCCAATGGATTAATACCTCGATCGCCTCGTGCAAGATGCTTAGATAACTTTGTACCAGGTCCACAATACTGATACCCAGGTAGATGCAGCTCGACAGGGAGCTTGTCAATCACACTATTGACCAAAGCACGACCGATCATATCGGGGATGACTGCTCGACTGGTGAATAATCCCTATGTTGCGGCAAAGTATATATTCCCTTTCGTTTTGTATTGTAAACACGAAAATTCCTTCACGGACACGGAGCGCGCAAATCTATGTACACCTCGCCTCTCACACACTACTGTAACTACTACTCTCACATTACTACGTTCTTCTCATATATTATTTGAAAATTCGTCGGTTGTTCGTCAACCATCCAGCGTGAGAGATCTAACACGTTATCATATCTTGTTCTCTTATAGTTTTCAATAAACGGCTACCAAAATTCGTTTGTAGCAATCAGTTTTTTGACACGAGCAGACTTATTTTAACACCTTTACCTGACTAACAGCATTTTCACGAGGATCTTGGAGTTTATCTTGGTTTCTCTCGAAACACCCTATAAAACCATATATATATATTTTTCCCCATTAGTCGTGCTCAGGATGGGGGTGGATGAACTGCCTGTAATGAATTTCGATGAATTTATGCGGGGAGGTGAACCACACAAAAAATTGTTGCCTAATAGCATTCGCGCAGTATTCTGTGGCCCCTCGAACTGTGGTAAAACGAACGCTTTACACTCCCTCATAACACATCCTAATGGTCTCAGATTCGAGAACGTTTACCTTTATTCTAAATCCCTCAATCAGCCAAAATATACATTGCTCGCACGATTACTCGAGCCCGTGAGCGGTGTTGAATATTTCCCATTCAATGAGCACGAACAAGTGGTGACACCCAGCGATGCACACCTCAACTCAATATTTATCTTCGATGACGTGGCATGTGAAAAACAGGATAACATTAGAGCCTTTTTCGCCATAGGACGACACAAAAATGTCGACTGTTTCTATCTTTGCCAGACCTATGCTCGTATTCCATCTCGTTCGTGACAATACGAATTTTGTGGTTCTATTTAAGCAAGGTGAGATGAACCTCAAACATGTGTATAATGATCATGTCAATACTGATATGACATATCCACAGTTTAAAAAAATGTGCTAAGAATGCTGGAATGGCGATAAGTATGGATTCATCACGATCGACAAGGATAGTCAAATGGATGAGGGTAGATATAGACGAGGGTTCGATTCTTTTCTCAGTTGTTACGTCCTGACCCTCGATTTTTCTCATCTCGGCCAAGAAAAGCGCGGCTTTCCCTTTAACACGTTATTCGAGATAAAATCGGAATTGGCCAGGTTATTGCCCTGTTTCGAGCCTAACCTTGCGGAAAATTGCTCAGGATGGGCGGAGAGTGCATAATTTGGTAACAATGGCAAATTAAAATAAAATCTCACGAACAAAACTCTTTAATTTTTGCGAGATACATTGGAAAAACTAATAAATTGTAATTCGGCAAAATCAGACAAATTAACTCGTAATATAAAGGGACAAAAATTGTATGAACGCATTGAATAAATTCTGAATAAAACGGGAACTAAACTGTCACTGACGCGGAAGAAAATAAACTACAGGGCCATCCTCAAGATAAGCCTCCTGGGGTTTATCCGCGCAAACTACAAGGACAAACGAAATTATCGCGAGTATTAAAATTACCGCTACTACAACGATAGCTATCTTTAATTGGAAATGGTCCATAGTCGATTGACAACCCTCACAAAAACAAAAATCAACACAGAATTTACTCAACCACGACTCGATTAAATTTTAATTACTCAAAGAAATTCAAAAATCTCCAAAAATGAATTTAACCACGGTTGATGCATAAAATTTATATTAGAAATGAATATCAAGTGATAAACACAAAAAAAAAAAACACTATTGATCCACTATTTTCCGGAAACTAAACATGAATGACTCAAATGAATTTAACTCGCGCATATTTCACTGAATTTACGAACATGAGCACTTCCTAGGAGAAAATAAATTCACACGAAAAATAATCCTACAATCGATTGAAACACGAACAGGTTTTTCGGAGCGATTTACTCGGAACATTGAAATAATCGAATTGCACAAACAAAAAAATAAAAAAATAATTTTAAACGACGCGAAATAAATTGGACAAGGAATTGAACTTAAGCATGAGGAAGATAAAATTGAGAAAATTATTTTGGCCAGACACTTTTCGCAAAACTGAAGTTAAATTGACATAACTCTTCTCAAAACTGAATTTAACACCAAAATCTGAATTTCCATAAAACACAAAAAATCTGAATCTCCATAAAACTGAATTTAACACAAGAATCTGAATTTCCATAAAACACAAAAATCTGAATCTCCATAAAACTGAATTTAACACAAAAATCTGAACTTCCATAAAACTGAATTTAACACCAAAAATCCGAATCTAAAACAAAACGGATAACGCGAAAAGGGAAAACAACAACGAAAATATTTCATAGAGCTCCAACGGTGAGTAACCCGGTAGTTTCGGTTACGGGCCTCGAGCCGTCATGGGGTGTCGACCGGGGTCGGAGACACCGCGCAACACGAACGAAAATATACTGACACATGCGAGAAAACATTTTGAGATACTTACTACTTTGGTGATCGAACTGGATGAATATGGAGGATTATAGAATACGATGAATATAACGACGAAGACGATGAACAATTCAGTGCAGATGGGATGATGGTGCGGTGAAAGTGAATGTTCAGCCGAGATTGATAAGCGGTGAAATATTTTTATTCCACAAAAAAAATATGTTCGTTCACAAAAGAAAATAAACCGTTCGTTCACAAAAATAAAATGTTCGTTCGCAAAAATAAAATGTTCGTATCGAAAAGATAAAATGTTCGTATCGAAATCCACGGAGACAGTTTGAATAGAATAAAGTAAAATAAAAAAAATTTGGAGATACTGAGGCCAAACGATGAGAAGTATATAAAGAGAAATAGATTAACACGACGGACAGCGATTCGATCTCTTAAAATTTTCTCCCGGCTCTGACGAACAATCCGCCTACTTAAGATTTCTCCCGATTCTAACGAACTTGCGGGCTCATTACCCGGTCTTATATAGGGTCCTCTAGGATGGCTTAGTTTCGGCGGTGGGGAGGTACGCCCTTAGACGCCTTAGACGCTCCAGGCTCCTCCGCCGCCTCCACCTCGCATCCCCGATGATCCCCTGGAATCTATATAATCGAAAATTTATACTTATGATTAACACGAATTCATCCTTATAATATAATATTCATTCCTGCATTCCTTTATAATGATTATTTCATTATTACCTAATAATCAGAAAACGAATTTTCTCATACATACGCCGTCTTTTCATGAAGACGCTCATTCTGTCTCTCTCATACTTACATAGTTCGTATTTACTTTCTCACTCACTCTATCCCTCGTTTTGGAGGTTCCACACAGCGGAGGAGTAAACCCCTCTTCTTCATTCTGGTCACTCTCTCCTTCTCATCCCTCCATGCTTGCATTTGACTTCTCCTACGGGCCACGCGTTGACCCGTCATAGGCTCTCGATGTCACACACACATACATACACATCCATTCGTCTTTTCTCATTCGTACTCTCGTTCGGTGACAACTTCTCCTCTGTTTCTCTGTATCTTTCTCGCTCTGGATTTCGTTCGATCTTTCCTCTCATTCTATTCATTCCTATTTCTTTATAATTATTTACCATGCGGAGGTTCGGATGCAATGGTGTATGTCATGCTATTTCTTTTGGATTGGAATTAATTATTTCCAATAATTATACGAAAGAAAATTATTTTAGCGTATCCAAACTACTCAAAATTCTCATAATTATTAACCAGTTATTCAGATTCTACATTTGTTACAACAATTGAAAATTCTATCTATATACTCCGGATCCTATGCAATTTTATAATTCCGGCTTATCATTTCTCTTACTTGTCATTACAGGAAAGATCTATCTTCCTGCTCACGCAACAATCACACATACATTTACTCATCAAACTCGTAATTATTATAGGAAAAGGATTCGTTCACAATTTTCATTTCCACATAAACCTTTACCCATGCATTACGAAATCTCTTGAAATCTTTGAATTTGGTCATTTTTAATTTAAAGAAAAACGTTAATTAAATAATGCGCTTGCTACGCTTTTGGAGTCTTTGTTGGATTCGATGCCGAATTTTGGTGTCGCCCCTCCTTCGTAGGCGAGAGCTTGGATTCGTATGTCGATGGGACATACTCCTTCTGAATCCCAAGACTTGGGACAAAGCGCTGCTTGCTCTCTTTCTTTGGCTATAGACTCGGGGTTCTCTTCGTGCAGCATAAACATTCAGTGCTTATTAAATTGGAGTCCAATAACAGTCCAAGCATAAACAGATATTCTCAAAAGTTTGTTTAATTTTGGTCGTCGATGATTGGGTGTTTCGCCGAAATCTTTCTTCCATCGAGTCTCCTCGACTCGACCAATGCGTTAATTTATCGATCACGTGCAGAGCTCATGTAGACCACCCATGAGAATTATCCGATGACTTTTTCCAGACGCTGTTCCCAAAAAGTCGTAACAAGGCTAAAACCTCCCATAATTTCGGAGCAAGAAAAAAAAAAGAAAAACAACAAGGATTCAAAGAAGAATTATCTTCTCTTCGACCAATTTCGATTCATGGAAATCCCGACCTAGTTTAAAATAAAATTGAACATTTAAATGCAATAATCTATAATCTAACGCCACCTTTACCATCACCGATGACCTGACCCAGGTACCCATGCTCATTCTTGATTTTACATTTTTACATCCGTTCACTCACGTACTTTCGGGAATTCAGTTCATAAAGTCTTCATTCGGGGATAAGGAAAAAGAGGATCACCGGTCACTTAGCTTTAGATGAGCCATACATGCTCTGTCTCTCCTGCTTTCCTTCTCACACACACCCAAAGAGACCGCCTGTGGTTCTCACGAAGGCAAAGACTTTGCACTCAGCCTGTATTAGTGTCCCATGCACATTGCTTTTCGTTGTGCACAAAGGCCCCACCACTTCTGAGTAATCTGATGCCATGGCCAAAGATTTCTTCAGCATCAACGGATGTTTTTCTTCACGCCCGACGATGGAAGTTTTGTTATAAAGAGCTGCGATATCGACGCCGCCATGGCGTCACCTCTCGATAATTTATGCTCACTTGAGACCATATTCGTGTCGACGGCTTGATTTGAAGACAGCCCGAACTATCCGAGTTCTCCAGAGAAAAAAAACGTTTCTCTCGTATGACCGGGTCCCTTTCCTCGTATTGAATTTTATTGAGAATTACAAGATATAAGTAATCTCAAATCGATGCAAAAGTCCCGAAAGTCGCGGGACGTAACACAGTCATAAGTAAACGTGCATTGGGGACAGTATCATCTCTGACTCGAGGGTAGTAACATGAATAAACTTTTAGAGGAGAAAAAAGACGTATTGCGTCAAATTGTCAAAGCGAGCGATGCAATCCGACGAAAACATCGGATGATAAAAATCGGCAAAGACAATGCTGAACAGGCAATGCAAAATGTCTTCAAGCCAATAGTCACGCCATTGGAAAAATTGGTAATGCGGAAAAACGAGACGCCAGAGATGAAACAGGAACTTAAGGAGGAAGTCAAAGATCGTGTTGAAGAAGAAAGAGAAGAAGAACATATTGAGGATGGCAACCATGAAGTTAAAGATGATCCAATGTTGAAAGATTTGTCTTTTAAGTCTGCATACGGTGATGAAGAGGGCGAGCAGGAGGAGGTTGAGGATACAGCTGTCAATGTTGATGAATTAATAAATGAGGATGTAGTATTACTGCAGACAAATAGAAAATCAACTTTGGATGTCTCATACGGTATACGAAACCTCGCTAACAATAAATTAATGATTGGAGATTCTCCAATAATTTTTGATTCCCAGCATATTCGTGTACGAGATAAAAATTATCCAAAAACTGTTGGATTAGCGGAACTGTTGTTCAAAAAAGTGCCCCGCGTTGAGCATCTGACATCCAACGATTTGAAAAATTATGAGAACATTGTAATTGCCACGAATGCCCATAAGAAATATTATAAAGCACATGAAGCAATACGGACGGATAAAAATTTGAAATTCAAGACTTATATCGCGAAAATAGTTGATACGCACACGAGTAAAGGTATGCCAACGTATAAAGTGGCTAGAAAAGACGCGAGATTCGATTATATTTATTGGGACGATCCCAATGAACTAGTGGACCGTCTACGTTTACTCCTCGCATCTCAAGCAGCCGGAAACTTATCTCACTCGAATGACATCATATCGATTATCGAAGAATTGCGTGAGGCTCAAATCATTTATTAATACATTTATCATCGCAATTTCGCGCATTCACAAAATGAGTGTCGACGTGTTTGGACGACAGCTGGATAATAAAAGTACCCTCAATCGTGGCCCTCCGGGCATTGGATTCAAGATTACAAAAGACGGACATTACGATTTGCAGAATAAGCGACTCTGCAACGTTGAAATTCCCGAAGCGGACCACGACGCTATCAGCTTAAAGGTGCTGAATGCTAAAGCCCGAAACGTAACTAAGAACTTACGTGAGGAAATAGATGAAAGTAGAACGCTATTGGTTGAAGGTTTTGAAACCACTATAAAAGATAAAGTCAACACGTTAAATACCGACTTACGGAATAAAATAGAGAGAATTAGTGCGCAAATAACTGAAGATCTTGCAGCCGAGATAAAAGATGGTCTCAAAACTCTGAATGCTGATGCGAAAAACCTACAAGTGTCCATGCTTAGCATGTTTTCCCAGCTTGACGCTCGATTAAACATCCTTGAGAAAAAATGAGCGAGAAGAAGCGAGCGCTGGTGCAGGAACTATATAAGCCCGCACGCAGAAACTATCCTCGTCGGCATGTGGATATACGAGGCTTGGATGAGACTCGGCAAGCGGACCTTGTGGACATGTCGGCTTACGCGCGGCAAAACGGCAATCATAAATTTCTCCCAACCGTCATCGATGTCTTCTCCAAGTTTGCCTGGGCCGTGCCAATGAGGAGCAAGAACGCTAAAGATACAACGAGCGCCATGAGATCTATACTTGCAAAGGGACGCATACCAGAGAACCTACATGTTGATCAGGGCAAAGAGTTTTATAATGCCGATTTTCAAACTCTCATGAAAAAGTATAATATTCATATGTACTCGACATACAATAATTTGAAAGCATCAATTTGCGAGCGTTTTAATCGTACCTTGAAAAATAAAATGTGGATGCAATTTAGTCTTCGTGGAAGCTACAAGTGGACCGATATTTTCAACAATTTGATTTCCGAATATAACAATAGTGTACATCGCACAATTAAAATGAAGCCGAAAAACGTGAACTCGGAGAATGAGAAGCAGCTATTACAACGCGTTTTCACGACTCGAGAACCCTTAAAAAAAAAGTCGACGAAATTTCGACGCGGTGACAAAGTGACTCGTAGATATTTGGAGTAGTTACGTGATAGATTAGGCTGTCTGTATCTGTGTACAACAATTTGGCTTGCTCACCGAATGTAATTTTCATATAGTCATAATGGAAACGGTATAAATAGATTTTAGACAGGTCAAGAATTGCAAATCCAGCATATATCGGTTTGTTGAATTTTACTTTAGCTTTAGTCAATTCTATGATAACCATATCGTCGTCAAATATGGTAAAGCTATGAAAGGTAGCCCGAGCGATGAGAGCTCTTGCGCCATATCGCCCATGCCAGCGTGTAACGAGCTTTACTTCACATTGATTACGTACATTTTCCATCGTTTTCCCAAACACCGCGTTATTCATTAGTTTGCAAAAATTTTTCTCGAAACCGTTATTGGACTGCTTTCTCAAATTCGTATTGGGATCAATGTATTTTTTCAACCAAGGGGATTGTTTGAATTTTAGCACCCGATGAATCTTTGCTAATTTTAGACCCAATCTCAAAGACTCCTGTAAATGACGATAGTGAATAATGTATTTTTTCTTCGGTAGCAATGTTGTCATCAATTTTGAATTTTTAGAATGCAAGGCTCGGTAGTGTTCTGGACATAGCGGTAAGTCTTTATGAGATTCGTGCAGCTCCTTAGGATATTCTAAATCAACCTCGAGTATATACCCGATCAGCGAGTCTTCGGGAATATTTTCAAAATGTTCAATAAAATTTTCCGCCCATTCGAATGAGCTGCATGGTAATGATTCACTCATAGCTGCACCGTATAAATTATTGACATCATAGTACATCAGATATGACTCGGCGGTGTTTGGATCGAAATTCGTTTCCATGAATCGATTGTTTGCTTTCGCATACCTGTTGGTACATTGCGCGACTTCGCCTCGGATGCCTTTTTCAATAAAAAGTAACATATCCACGTCAGTGAGGAGTTCGAGTGCAATTTGCGTGCACTTGTATGAAGTTATGACCGATATCAGTGCGCAATTTATTGTGTACTTTATTTTGTGATTTGTTACATGATTTATTGTATAGTTCGAATTCACATCGTTTATTATGTTATTTGTCATATGATTTCTCATATGGTCAGGGTTTATATCGGAGAAAAAAAATGAAGACTTCGTGCGGGATCGAACCCACGTCCGTCAGATTCTGAAGCAGCTTTGCTACCGCCTGGGCTACGCCGCTTGTTTATACAAGTTAACAGTTTAACGAACATGAAGTCCACAGATGACTGGAATTGATTTCATTTTATCTCACCGAGTTTAGCTTTATTTTAATCCAACTATGATTTGTATGTAATAAATAGCGTGGCCGAGGTGGTAGCGAGACTGCTTCAGCATCTTATCGACGATCCTGAAAGATCCTGAAGGATCGTCCGTCAGATCCTGAAGCAGTCTCGCTACCACCTCGGCCACGCTATTTATTACATACAAATCATATGTATGATTAAATATGTATGTATGTAATAAATAGCGTGGACGAGGTGGTAGCGAGACTGCTTCAGCATCTTACGGACGATCCTGAAGCAGTCTCGCTACCACCTCGGCCACGCTATTTATTAAATATATATGAAAAATCCTTAAATATATATGAAAGATGTATGTAATAAATAGCGTGGCCGAGGTGGTAGCGAGACTGCTTCAGCATCTTACGGACGATCCTGAAAGATCCTGAAGCAGTCTCGCTACCACCTCGGCCACGCTATTTATTAAATATTTTATGAAAGATCCTTCAGGATCTTTCAGCATCTTACGGACGATCCTGAAGCAGTCTCGCTACCACCTCGGCCACGCTATTTATTACATACAAATCATAGTTGGATTAAAATAAAGCTAAACTCGGTGAGAGAAAATGAAATAAATTCCGGTCATCTGTGGACTTCATGTTCGTTAAACTGTTAACTTGTATAAACAAGCGGCGTAGCCTAGGCGGTAGCGAGGCTGCTTCAGAATCTGACTGACGTGGGTTCGATCCCGCACGAAGTCCTCATTTTTTTTCTCCGATATAAACCCTGACCATATGAGAAATCATGTAACAAATCACAAAATAAAGTACACAATAAATTGTGCACTGATATCGGTCATAACTTCATAAAATTTATGATGTGATTTATCATGTACTTTTCTACATGATATATCACATGAACTTTTTCAGTAGGGGAGCATTGCATCGAATGAAAGACCAGGGGCTGTGTAGTAATGGAGCGGATCTAAATTATACGTATTCAAACAATTTCGTCGAAAATTCTCAAATATGTCAGCCAAAAGGAGAACGTCTGTTTTAAAATATAAATCTGAATATTCACCTAAAGTTTTTATCTTGAATGTTTTCCAAACATTAGACGCGTGCGCATATTCGCTATCGGAAATCTCCGTATTATTGAGCTTGGAATAAAAATCTTTTTTTGAGGGCGATTCGGTCTCATCGAGAATATCCCAGCTATTAACGTAGTCATACGGAAAAACACCTTTTCGTGTCAATAGCTTGCATTCAGCCTCGCTATTACAATTTGCGCGTGTAATTAATTTGTTATTACTATCTAAATATGAGGCTAATTTGTCGATGCTACTTGGCATAAATCTGAATGAGTCGATAAATCTGTAATTTACAACTGTTCCCTTGACACTTTTCGAGAATGAAATATAGTTTTCCTTGTTTATAGGTAAAAGATATAAAGAGCCCTCGAATGCAGTCGCTAATGACCTTATTAAAAAATGAGAATCATATCCGGATAAATTGTGGAATACAACGGGAACTACATGAGAATTCTTGAAATTTGAATTGCAATCTTGGTGTGCAGCAGCGCGATAACGACCCGGAAAATGACAGTGGTCTCGAACCTTTAGATCACTTGGAAGAAATTCTTTCTCGCAAATGTGGCAGGCTGTAGACGTCGTGAATTGATGATTTTGTGCCGTGTTCAGGATCTCCATCGGTGTGATATGTGGTAGACGCGAATGCAGCGATTTTGATAGGGTTTTTAACTCCACCATAAACCACTGGATACAGTCTTTGCCACGGTATGATTTGTACTCGGAAAGTGCATTGTCATAACTACAGCGCAGATAATAACCGATACTGTGGGGCACATGGTTTTGATATCCCATTGTATTCTTCTGTACCGATGTTATTGGCTCTAATAAGCACTCGAGATCGACATACGCGATGAATGGAACATCTTCTTTGAATTTGAAATTTTTGAAATTCAATATTCTCTCCCCACCCTCCGGAAAGACCGTTCGACATTTATTAATTTTTACACAGTCATCTGTGTGTTTTATTAGCAAATTTTCTGTTTTGAAATAACACAAACACCTGTTGCAGAGCCAAGTATGATGTGCATATTTAGAAATTTGCGAGCTGACCAGCCGAGAAATATTTTCGATCCATGAAAAGTGATGCACCGAATTGCTGTCTTCTTTTCTTTCTTCTTCTTCTTCTTCTTCTTCTTCTTCTTCGCTCGCAGTTTCCTGCATGAGTAGGTGTATGGTAGGTCTATCGGACCTCTGAACACTCAAATATACTGGCACTATTTCAAGCTTTCCGC
Organism: Rhorus exstirpatorius; assembly: GCA_963564615.1. NCBI lineage: Eukaryota > Metazoa > Arthropoda > Insecta > Hymenoptera > Ichneumonidae > Rhorus > Rhorus exstirpatorius. The sequence goes on from OY751316.1 coordinate 6,196,480, forward strand.
GACGATGATCTTCTATGCCATATACGTTAATTGACAAACCATTCATTTTTTCAAATTTCGGTACGTCCTTTAGACTCATAGGAAAATTGAGTTCAGTGTACTGAAGCACTTCACTGAACGGCGGGTACGACGATTTTCGCTTACCATATTCAGCTGCAGGGTAAAGAGCTGCCGTCACAGACCATAAGAAACAATAAGGGTCATTATTTATAATATTGACGACTGCATGTTTTAATTGAATTTCTTTCGGTAGACTTGTATACGTAGATAGTCCACCACGGAGAGGCATGTATTTGTTCATATTGACGACTGAGTTAATTATGAAAGAGTTAATTATTTTGTGAACAATTTTATTTTTGCGAACAATTTTATTTTCGTGAACCATTTAATTTTTGAGGACAATATTTTTATTCCTATTTTGTTGTGAACAGACATTTCATTTTCTTTTCGTGTGGACATTGTGTTTTAAAGAGCAATATATATTTTTTTTTCGTGTGAACATTTTGATTTGTTGGACACTGTTTGCCCTGCCACAAATTTACCATTACGTTCAACCTCGTGGTCAATCGTTTCATCGTCGACATCTTTCAATTTTATCGATCTTACACCTTGCTCTGTTTCCATAATCATCGAAGTAGTATGTATCTCAAAATGTTTTCTCGCATGTGTCAGTATATCTTCGTTCGTGTTGCGCGGTGTCTCCGACCCCGGTCGACACCCCATGACGGCTCGAGGCCCGTAACCGAAACTACCGGATTACTCACCGTTGAAGGTCTATGAAATATTTTCGTCGTTGTTTTCCCTTTTCGCGTCATTTTTGTCGTTTTAGATTCAGATTTTTGGTGTTAAATTCAGTTTTATGGAAATTTAATTTTTTGTGTTAAATTCAGTTTTATGGAGATTCAGATTTTTGTGTTAAATTCAGTTTTATGGAGATTCAGATTGTTGTGTTAAATTCAGTTTTGTGAAAAGTCATGTCAATTTAACTTTAGTTTTGCGAAAAATGTCTGATCAAAATTATTTTCCCAATTTTATCTTCCTCATGTTTAAGTTCAATTCTTTGTCCAATTTATTTTGCGTCCTTTAAAATTATTTTTATTTTGGTTTTGTGCAATTAGATTATTTCAATGTTCCAAGTAAATCATTCCGAAAAACCTGTTCGTGTTTCAATCAATGGTAGGATTATTTTTCGTGTGAATTTATTTTCTCCTAGGAAGTGCTCATGTTTGTAAATTCAGTGAAATATGTGCGAGTTAAATTCATTTGAGTCATTCACGTTTTGTTCCGGAAAATAATGGATCAATAGTGTTTTTTTTTGTGTTTATCATTTGATATTCATTTCCAATATAAATTTTATGCATTATTCGTGGTTAAATTAATTTTCGGAGATTTTTGAATTTCTTTGAGTGATTAAAATTCAATCGAGTCGTAGTCGAGTAAATTCTGTGTTGATTTTTGTTTTTGTGAAAGTTGTCCTGTCTATCAACCATGGACCTTTTCCAATTAAAGATAGCTGTCGTTGTAGTAGCGGTCATTTTAGTACTCGCGATAATTTCGTTTGTCCTTGCAGTTTGCGCGGATAAACCCCAGGAGGCTTATCTTGAGGATGGCCCTGTAGTTTATTTTCTCCCGCGTCAGTGACAGTTTAGTTCCCGTTTTATTCAGTATTTATTAAATGTGATCATACAATTTTTGTCCCTTTATATTACGAGTTTATTTGTCCGATTTTGCCGAATTACAATTTATTAGTCTTTTCCGATGTATCTCGCAAAAATTAAAGAGTTTTGTTCGTGAGATTTTATTTTAATTTGCCATTGTTACCAAATTATGCACTCTCCGCCCATCCTGAGCAATTTTCCGCAAGGTTAGGCTCAAAACAGGGCAATAACCTGGCCAATGCCGATTTTATCTCGAATAACGTGTTAAAGGGAAAGCCGCGCTTTTCTTGGCCGAGATGAGAAAAATCGCGGGTCAGGACGTAACACACGTAACACTTTGCCCAAAATCTTCACATGTTCATCACTGAACTTTATCCACTTTTGCACTGAAGCTGGTCTAGATTTTTTTCTAATTATGGAAAATGCCTCCTCCATAAGTGCGACAGTTCTTTTACACATTTGCGCATCCATTTTTTTTCTTTTCTATTTTCCGGCCGATAATATGTGTTTGAATGCACGGGAGAAAATATGAGCTAGTGATGGGGAAACGCTTATATATATTGTAACGGTACGCTTTAGTCCTTATGACGTATTTTCACGCTACGCGTGAATTCGCGCTTCGTTGATATACGGAGCAGGTGAAAAGAGACTTTAATCCGTTGTAATCTTCTATTTTTCGTTTATTATTTTACAGTCTTTTCTTTACTTATTATCTATTCACAATATTCCCTTTTTCTTTTATTTCTTATGGTGATTCGAATTTAACTTTCCCTAAGGGTCGATGAGATTGATTTTAATTTGGAAATGAAGAGTCCAACTGCGGGAAATCCGAGGTCATCCCAAGGAAATCCGTCGTTGCAACTCGGAAATAAAGCGGATAATTTAGGTAGAGCCTAGCTGCGAGAAATCCGAGGTCATCCCAAGGAAATCCGTCGCTAGTGCTCGGAAATAAGGCGGACGATTTAGGTAGAGCCTAGCTGCGGGAAATCCGAGGTCATCCCAAGGAAATCCGTCGCTAGTACTCGGAAATAAAGAGGACGATTTAGGTAGAGCCTAGCTGCGGGAAATCCGAGGTCATCCCAAGGAAATCCGTCGCTAGTACTCGGAAATAAAGCGGACGATTTAGGTAGAGCCTAGCTGCGGGAAATCCGAGGTCGTCCCAAGGAAATCCGTCGCTAGTACTCGGAAATAAAGCGGACGATTTAGGTAGAGCCTAGCTGCGGGAAATCCGAGGTCATCCCAAGGAAATCCGTCGCTAGTGCTCGGAATTGGGAGGGGGTTTTTAGGAAGAGCTCAGCTGCGAGAAATCCGAGGTCATCCCAAGGAAATCCGTCGCCAATACTCGGAATTAGATTAGGAAAGTCTTGCTTCTATTCGTTTTATTCACCATGAATTTAATGTTTCTACTGATTCTATATAATTTTAAATGACTTGAATAATATAATGGCGTTCTGTCGTCGGGCAGAGTAACAGTGTCGTTCTGACTTCGTGGGTCTTCCCGAGAGAGAATAGAGACGGCTGGTGAGAGCTCCGTTCTCTACTCCGGTCTCGGAGCGAAGTACCTTCCAGTAGCCGAAATCCCTCCTTTTATACCCGTCCTCGGCCGTGTCCCAGGATCCTCTGCGCCTCTCCCCTCTTCGCCGTTAAGGCCGGATTCTCATGAAGCGTCTGTTCGGCGCGCTCGACTTCGTCCCCTCTCCACTATCAAGCCAGATCCTCACGACGCGTTGATTCGGCTTGACTTCGTCGCCGAAGTGTCGTAGACAAAAAAGGGGGGGGGGGGGTTTGCGATATCGTTACAATATATCGGCCAGGACACCGGTTTTTGGACTATTTAAACGCTTTTCTTTCACGTGCCGATGACCGGCGAGACACTATCATAGGCGCCTCTAAGATTTTATGACCTCATGTTCGGTCTTTTCCAGACTGCGGTCTGGTCCTTAGCACACAAATAGAAATGATTTATGACCAACGATAAGGTTGCGACAAATAGACGCACTGGCCCGGGAGGGTAGCGTCGTGTGTGGTTGAAAGGTCTAACGCTCCGGCGCACTATTTACTTGTTAGAGATACCAACATTCGGATGCGAGCATGAAAGACAAGCTGCACTGCAGCTGCCAGAAATAGCGGCATTCTAATACCACCCTCAAAACTAGCCCCTCCCCCCCCCTACAGAGACGCCAGTCTAACTGATAATCATCAATCAAATGCCGCCATGAAAAATAAGACGCCCCGCCGCTGCCAGAGATAGCGGAATTCCAATACCACCCTCAAAGCTACCCACCCCCCCCCCCCACCCCCAATGTCTCGACCCATAAGAGATTAGGTGCCCTCCAGTTGTTAGAGATAGCGACTTTCCACTGCCGCCATCAAATCAGCCCCCACCCCTCACGGGTTCATGTCTCGGCTAAGTGGTTCATGTCTGAGCTAAAAAATGTCGGTAAATGTCGGGGTAGGGATCTTGACCCAGAACCGATACTGTTTCTCTACTGGGGCTCATCATACGCTCACCCCTTTCGAGAATCGCGAGTAGTACGTGTTGGCGTGATTTTTGCGGGAGTTTTTTCGTGCGTGAATAAAGTTTTTTTCTGAGAATTTTTTTCAGGGTATCATCTAGGTGGACAAGACGCGATGGCAGACGAGGATGGACTGGAATTGAGGATGCAGGATATATTCGATGGATATTTCGGTGAAAATTATGTAAGTACCGGAATATTTCAACAGTCAAATTTTAATAAAAAATTTAATATCGAATCAAATTAGAAATTTTAGTAGTATATTATTTAGTACAGGGCAAATTTTTTTTTTTGATGAATGCGAGGTTGTATCCCGAGGGGAAGCCGAAGGATACGATTGCATGAGTCAAGAACAACGTTTTGCCCTGTATAGACCGGGAGCCCATAACACTTTTTTCATGTCTTATTAGTTCCCGGGGCTCCCGGTCTAGTAGTGAATACGATATTTTATACATCAAGGGAAATGGAGTGTTTTTTCCTGCTGGAGGAGGGCAATAAACCACGGTTTATTTCCCTGAGGTGTATAAAGAGATTTTATTTTTTTTAAATTGAAGTAAATTGAATTAATCTGAAGTTGTGGGGGCGATTTAGGGTGAAATTTTAATTCGATTAAATATTAATAAAAAATTTAATATCCGATCAAAATATAAATATTAAAGAAATTGTATTTTTAAAAAAATTTAAGCGAATTCAACCAATCTGAAGTTGTCGGGGCGATTTCGGTTAAAATTTTAATTCAATTAAATTTTGATAAAAAAATTTAATATCCAATCAAAATAGAAATTTATAAGAAATTTTATTTAAAAAAAATTTAAATGAATTCAACCAATCTGAAGTTGTGGGGGCGATTTAGGATGAGATGTTTATGCAATAAATTTTAATAAAAATTTTAATATCCAATCAAAAAAGAAATTGTCAAGAAATTTTATTTAAAAAAAAATTTTAATGAATTTCAATAATCTGAAGTTCTGGGGGCGATTTAGGGTGAAATTTTAATTCGATTAAATTTTAATATAAAAAAAAATATCCAATTGCAATAGAAATTTTGAAGAAATTTTGTTTTTAAAAAAAATTTAAGCGAATATAACCAATCTGAAGTTGTCGGGGTGATTTAGATTGAAATTTTAATTCGATTAAATTTGAATAAAAAATTTAATATGCAATCAAAATAGAAATTTTGAAGAAATTTTATTTTTTCAAAAATTTTAATGAATTTAACCAATCTGAAGTTATGGGGGCGATTTAGGGTGAAATTTTAATTCAATTAAATTTTAATATAAAAATTAATATCCAATTACAATAGAAATTGTCGCGAAATTTTATTTTTAAAAAAATTTAAATGAATGTAACCAATCTGAAGTTCTAAGGGCGATTTAGGGTGAAATTTTAATTCGATTTAATATTAATATAAAAATTAATATCCAATTAGAATAGAAATTTTGAAGAAATTTTATTTTAAAAAAAATTTAAATGTATTCAACAAATCTGAAGTTGTCGGGGGCCATTTACAGTGAGATTTCAATTCGATTAAATTATTGCATAAAAAACGATTTTTATGCAATAAATTTTAATAAAAAATTTAATAACCAATCAAAATAGAAATTTTAAAGAAACTTTATTTTTAAAAAAATTTAAGCGAAATTAAGGACGTTCACGAGTAAACCGATTTTCTATACATTTTTTTTAAATTTTAACCGTGCGTTATTTAGAACATCCTTAATGAACTCTCAAAATTTCAAGGACCTTGCCGGTACCAAAATGGAGATATTTGTTGTTGAAATTACGAGTTTATACACGTAAAGTATAGCCAAGGCATGAGCTAGAGAGACATTTTAATCCGTAGCAGTTGGAATTTTCTATGGATTTTGATAAAAAACTGCATTATGATAGGCGATGATATTAGGAACAAAATGTCAAAAAATAGAGATACTCAGCGGTGTCTTTATTGCGTAATGGCGATTCAAAACTATAAATTCGACAGTATTTTCGAGCGTGCAATACGATGGAAGGGATGACACTGTGGCGTAGCGGCAACGCTGCTACCCGACGGTACGCAAGGGTATGCGTTGTTACTCGCCGTGATAACGTCTCTCTACTGGGCTGAAAGATGGGGCGGGCAAGCAGCGTTGCCAGCTCTCCGCGTCGCTCTAGGGATACTTGTGTTAGTGTATATGTATACGGCGCGCCACAGCCTTATTTGTATTGGTGCGTAGAGTCCGTGCTAAGAGTTTTGGACTAGAGGGGAGCGGCGCGCTCTGCACAGCGCAGTTGAGCCAAGCCGAGCGTGTGCAGAACTTTTGTCTCCGATTTTCACCCGTGAACGTCCTTAACCAATCTGAAGTTGTTGGGGCGACAACAGCAGCACTCTATCACTCGACATAGGTGAAAAGTGGTGATTAGAATACACAGGGTTAGTGCCTGATAAGGACTTTCGAAATATCTCCATTTTTCGAAGGAGCAACTATTTTTCTTAATTTTTTAGATCATTAAATTCGAAATACGATAAAATCGCAGCAGCCGATCACTCGGCATAGGTGAAAAGTGGTGCATATTTACACAGGTGTAGTTCCTGATAAGAAGTCAATGTAAAAAGTCCGCTGACGCCATTTAGAGTTACAAAAATTGATGATTACCCCGTTATCGAAATGTTATGCAGCCGGAACAACGTCAGAGACCGCGGAGGCAGCAGAAGCAGCCTGAACGATTCTCTGATTTTCTTACGGGTAATGAGTATCCGTCAACCGATGAAGCGAACTGCCAATTGTCGGCCGCCTTTAGCAATGAGCAACGACATCACCGCTTTGAAAATGGCAATGGCTGCACTTGGGACCGTGTGCAACAACAGTGGTTAATGAAGCCAAATTACAGAGCTCGAGCTTAACTTAAGTGCTCACTTCTTTAAACCAGATTAAAAGGAACATTTTCATGTACCTAGGGGTTGAAATCAAGGATTACGAACGTGACATGAGCACGGGCTGTGGCATTCCGACTGTCCTCGGTAACGTCGCAACCCGTGTCGTCGATGATGGCATCAATTTTATAAGAATCGTAATTAATTGTTTTTTCATTTGCTCACATGTTATTATTTTGTTCAATTAATCATAAAGTCCTGTTTGCAAATAATAATTTATACTCGATTGATAAAATAGACTAAAAGTTGAATAATCATTAATGTTATTGAGAAAAACGATGTGGGGTTAGAAAAACAGGCGTGCAAAGGTACCCGCGCGCCGATACGACGTGCCGCGCTAGATAAATTAATTTATCTCTACCAGTAAACATAATTTCTCCTATAAAAAAAAATACGTTTTTTATGGAAAATTTGACGTAGAATACAATGGTTGTATTAAGAAATCGTTAAAATTTGAGGGCCATGGTTTATAATTGATTTAAACAATTCAATTGTTTATAACAATATGAAATTTTTTATAAATTTTTTTGAAAATATTTTTTTCTCAAAATTCACTCTTTTATCTTTAAAATTTATAGATACAATTAAGTGAGAGATGACTTCCGTTTCCGGTGACAAAGGTGTAGAGTATTATTTTAATTACATCCCACTACTCGGATGTAATTAAAATAATATCGATCCTAGGAAAAAACAATGGGGGGGGGTATAAATATTGTATTGTCTCGTTTATTATTGATTGTTTGGTAAGAATAATAAAAATCATTGGAAATAAAATTTGCTACAACTTGGGTCGTTATTGCTTTTTTCCTAGGATGGATATTTTCTTATTTAGACTTCCGTTTCCGGTGACAAGGGTGTGGAGTGAGTGTGTAACAGGTGGGCAGAAAGTGAGTGATAGTGAAGGAAGCGGGAACTGAAGGAGTGAAAAGTGCTGTGGGATAAGGAGGGTAGGACGGGATAGTCAGGGGTGAGTGATAAGGGATGGTGCGGGGGGGGAGAGAAAAGAGTTCGACAGGGGTAAAAGTCGGGTGGGTTGATTTTGAGGTTAGAGTGGTGTCGAGGCAAGGGGTGTGGGGGAAAAGCAGGAACGGGTCGCAGTGGAGCAGCGGCGGAAAAGCGGGCAAAGTGGGAAGAGAGAGAATCGGAAGCGGTCGGTAAGGAGGAAAGGTATCGGTAGGGAAGGAAGTGAAGTGTGTGGAGGAAGCAGCGGAAGGTAAAGAGTAGACAAGTAGTGAGGATGGGCGACGAGAGGAGAAGGGTCGGTGTAGAGGAAGAGAAGAGTAGGGGAAGATCGAAGAATGCGGAGAAGAGAAGCAAAATAGTAGGAAGGTCGCCGGAGAAAAAAGCAGAGGAGGAAAGATGGCTGAAAAAAGTAACGGACAGTATGGGTGAGGTGATGAGGTGCGAAGGAGAGAGGGGGGAGAAAAGGTTCGAGGAAATAGCGAAGGGGTGGGAGAAGAGAGTAGAGGGCATGGCGAAGCGTTGGGCGGAGAGAATGGAGGTGGTAGCGAGGGAGGCGAGAATGGAAAGGGAAGAGCTGATACAGAGATGGGAGGGAGAAAGGACGGAGTTGAGAAGCCGGATTGATAAGCTGGAAAAGAAAGTGGAAAGCCTATAAGAGGGGGAGGGGTGTGGAGGGTTGATGGAACAGGGGAAAAGGACGAAAGGGGGGAGTAGAAATGAAGAGGAGGGAGCAAGGAAGGTGAGGGAGTTGGAGATAAGATTGGGTAGGGCGGAGAGAGAGAAATGAGCCAGGAATGTAGTGTTACGTCCCGCGACTTTCGGGACTTTTGCATCGATTTGAGATTACTTATATCTTGTAATTCTCAATAAAATTCAATACGAGGAAAGGGACCCGGTCACCCGAGAGGAAACTTTTTCTTCTCTCTTAACCACCAGGAAGCATCGAATTTAGCCGTCAGCACAAGAAATAGTCTCGAGTGATCATAAATTATTGAGAGGCGACGCCATGGCGGAGCCAACATCATCACTTCTCATAACAAAATGTCCATCGTCGGGCGTGACGAAAAACATCCGTCGATGTTGAAGAAATGTTGGTTAAGAGCATCGGATTACTCAGAAGTGGTGGGCCTTTGTGCACAACGAAAAGCAATGTGCATGGTACACTAATACAGGCCGAGTGCAAAGTCTTTGCCTTCGAGAGAACCACAGGCGGTCTCTTTGGGTGTGAGTGAGAAGAAAAGCAGGAGAGACAGAGAGACAGAACGTGTATGCCTCATCTAAAGTTAAGTGACCGGTGATCCTCTTTTTCCTTATCCCCGAATGAAGACTTTATGAACTGAATTCCCGAAAGTACGTGAGTGAACATATGTAAAAATGTAAAATCATGAATGAGCATGGGTACCTGGGTCAGGTCATCGGTGATGGTAAAGGTGGCGTTAGATTATAGATTATTGCATTTAAATGTTCAATTTTATTTTAAACCAGGTCGGGATATTTATGAATCGAAATTGGTCGAAGAGAAGAGAATTCTTCTTTAAATCTTTCTTGTTTTTCTTTTTTTTTCTTGCTCCGAAATTATGGGAGGTTTTAGCCTTGTTACGACTTTTTGGGAACGGCGTCTGGAAAAAGTCATCGGATAATTCTCATGGGTGGTCTACATGAGCTCTGCACGTGATCGATAAATTAACGCAGTGGTCGAGTCAAGGAGACTCGATGGAAGAAAGATTTCGACGAAGCACCCAATCATCGACGACCAATAATTAAACAAACTTTTGAGAATATCTGTTTATGCTTGGACTGTTATTGGACTCCAATTTAATGAGCACTGATAGTTTATGCTGCACGAAGAGAACCCCGAGTCTATAGCCAAAGAAAGAGAGCAAGCAGCGCTTTGTCCCAAGTCCTGGGATTCAGAAGGCGTATGTCCCATCGACATACGAATCCTAGCTCTCGCCTACGAAGGAGGGGCGACACCAAAATTCGGCATCGAATCCAACAAAGACCCCAAAAGCGTAACAAGCGCATTATTTAATTAACGTTTTCCTTTTTAATTAACAACGACCAAATTCAAAGATTTCAGGAGATTTCGTAATGCATGGGTAAAGGTTTATGTGGAAATGAAAATTGTGAACGAATCCTTTTCCTATAATAATTGAGAGATTGATGAACAAATGTTTGAACGACAATTGCGTAATTATAAAGTAAATTCTTCAAGTAAGAGAAATGATGAGCCGGAATTACAAAATCGCATAGGATCCGAAGCATATAGATAGAATTTTCAATTGTTGTAGCAAACGTAGAATCTGAATAACTAGTTAATAAGTATGAGAATTTTGAGTAATTGAGATATGGCAAAATGATTTTATTTTGTGTAATTATTGGAAAATTCGGAATGAATTGATTATAATCCGAAAGAAATTGCATGTCATACACCATTGCATCAGAACCTCCGAATGGTGAATAATCAAAAAATAAATAGAAATGAATGGAATGAGAGGAAAGATCGAATTTGAGATGCAGAGCGAGAAAGATACAGGGAAACAGAGAAAGATTGTCATAGAAAGAAAGAAAGAACGAATGCGAAAAGACGAATGGAAATGCGTAGGCATGTACTTGTATATGTGTGGGTGTCATCGAGAGCCTATGACCGGTCAGCTCGTGACCGATAGGATAAGTTAAAAGCAAGTATGGAGGGATGAGAAGGAGAGAGTGACTAGAATGAAGAGGAGGGGTTGGCTCCTCTGCTGTGAGGAACTTCGAAAACAAGGCATGGAGTGAGTGAGAAAGTAGATACGAAATATGTAAGTATGAGAGAGACAGAGTGAGCGTCTTCATGAAAAGACGGTGTATGTACGAGAAATTCGTTTTCTGATTATTAGGTAATAATGGAATAATTATTATAAAGGAATGCAGGAGTGAATATTATATTATAAGGATAAATTCATGTTAATTATAAGTATAAATTTTCGATTATATAGATTCCAGGGGATCATCGGGGATGCGAGGTGTAGGCGGCGGAGGAGCCTGGAGCATCTAAGGCGTCTAAGGGCGTACCTCCCCACCGCCGAAACTAAGCCATCCTAGAAGACCCTATATAAGACCGGGCTGTTAAAATTACCGGTGAGATATCTGGTTGAGGGGGGATCGGGGTGAGGAGCGTCGAGAAAAATATGACCGAGTTCGTTTGTATAATTTCGTCACCTTTGGGTGACGGTTCGAGTGGATACCGAGTTTAATTTTGATCGAAGCCGTGTACAGTGATGATCGTGATTTCGATGAGGACGCCGCGAAACCTCAAGCACGATGCTCGAGCGCGAGAATGTCGAGAATGTAAGATGGCGACGGGGACGCCACGAGGAGTTCGAGATTACTTCTCCTGTGTCGAGTTACACCGCGCCGCGAGAGTTGTACCCAAAATATATATGAAAATTCACCGACAAGAATTATTTGAGAATCCGAATTCCCTGAGAAAGAGCCGATGGTTAATTTATATTACGAGAATTTCCGGATTGCTGAAGTTATCTTAAACACGTGCTTCTACGCCACGGTGGTTGAGCGAATAATAATGAAAAGCCGGCTTCTCATCGATCGAGTCGCCCGAAAATCCCGAGAGAGAGCGCGTGAGGAGGGCTGACCGAGAGGTGCTGCCACGGGTGATTTAAGCGCGAGATTTGAACATGATATTTTCCCAACACCGGGCAATGAGCCCGCGGAACGTTCAGAAAGTCCGGAGAGATTTTTAAGCAGAATCGCTGTCCGTCGTCTGAATCCATTTTTTTTTTTACATTCTTTTCATCGTTTGGCCACAATATCTCCAATTTCTTCGTTTTACTTTATTTTATTCAAACTGTCTCCGTGGATTCCGGTAACGAACATTTTATTTTCGGTAACGAACATTTTATTTTTGTGAACGAACATTTTACTTTTGGTGAACGATTATTTTATTTTTTTTGTGAACGAACATTTTCCTTTTGTGGAAAAAAAACATTTCTTGTGTGAACCAACATTTTTCTTACGCGGAATAAAACGATTTCACCGTTATATATCAATCTCGGCTGAGCATTTACTTTTACTGCGCCATTATTTCATTCTGCATCGTTTCCATCGTCGACATCTTTCAATTTTTGCCGGCCTTACACCTTGCTCTGTTTCCATAATCATCGAAGTAGTGGTCCCAAACCGACCGGTGGTCCCATCCCGACCTCTTCATGTTTCTTAGCACTCGTGCTGCCACTGAAACTATCGGTGGTGGCTTTCGGAAGCTCTCACATTACCGACAAGTTGGAGGTAGTGAGCCATCTTTTTATCATATTTTATTCTATGGTTTCGCGCGTGTTTTGTTTTTGAATGCAGCGAAATTAGTTTTGGAGCTACACGGAAATTCAGTTTTAAGTGATTTATTGTGTTGTGGAAAATCCAAAGGTAGGTTATTTTGATTGCTTATGGCCTAGACTTAAACACTCACTATCATATTTAAATTAAAACTATCATTATAAGTGAACGGCGAGTGATTATTTGAAAAAAGTCGTGGTGGTCCCAAACCGACCGCCAATGGGTGGTCCGAAACCGACCCCCAAGTTTTTGTGCATTTAATATTTTATAGTGTGTTTTTGACAGTAAAACTGTGATTTAATTACTTCTGACGGTAATTACACGTGTTTTTCTTTTAGAAATGGGGCGATCGTTCAAACGAAAGACGCCAAAGCGAGATGCGGCAATTCTGCGACGAGCAGTTGCCGCGATGACATTGGGATCTTCGCTTCGTGCAGTTGCACGTGAATTCGCGATTCCTCGTTCGACATTATTGCTTCATCGGAGAAATAATGAGACAAATACGAATGGAGATGAAATTACTCGACCAACCGAAGTTAATGTCGGCGATTTGAAGATAGCGGAGAAAGGCTTTAGGGCGGTGTGTGTGGTTATGAATTCCCGCTGCCGGAAAGATGAATTTCATTATTCAACATTGCTTATATTTAGGTACCTATTTTTAAACACGTTTTGATTTGTGTTTTCGTAGGTATTCACCGAAGAAGAAGAGGAAGCTCTTGAAATCCATCTTCTTCGTCTATCCGATATTTATTTTGGACTAAACCCAATTGACGCGAGAGCATTGGCATTCAAATATGCAATCACGTTGAAGGTTTCCTATCCGTCGTCGTGGGCTCGGGATGAAATGGCCGGCTTAGAGTGGTTCCGTGGTTTCATGTCCCGACACCCACGATTATCTCTCAGAAAACCCGAAGCGACAAGCTTGGCCAGAGCCACCGCATTCAATGAAACGAATGTTTCTGCTTTTTTCGACAACTACTTCAAGGTAATGGACGACATCAAAGTTGGGCCCAGCGATATTTGGAATGTTGACGAAACCGGCGTAACAACGGTGCATAGAGCAGTCCGCGTAATTTCACGTCGTGGTCAGAAACGAGTTGGTCATATCACCTCGGGCGAGCGCGGGAATTTAGTGACACTCGTCCAGGCTATATCGGCAACTGGAATGCGCGCCCCGCCATTTTTTGTATTTCCCCGCGCCCGGTTCCAATCGCACTTTTTGAATGGTGGGCCCGTAGGCGCAAAAGGAGGAGCAAATCCGAGCGGATGGATAACTGCGGAATTGTTCGTCGAGTTTTTGAAAACTTTTCAGGCTTTTACGCGCTGTGACCGTGATCATCCTGTCCTTCTTCTCTTGGACAACCACGAATCGCATTGTTCTTTGGCAGCATTGCAGTTTTGTTGCGACAACGGAATTCATGTTGTTTCGTTTCCGCTCCATTGCTCGCATCGCCTTCAGCCACTAGACGTGGGCGTCTTTAAGCCCTTCAAAACTGCGATAAACAAGCAATTCGATTCATTCATGCGAATGAATCCAAGGCGCGTCATTCAAGTGTTTGACATTCCGGCGATGGTCTCGCGTGCATTGGAGATTGGTGTCACTGAAGTGAACATTAAATCCGGCTTCCGAGCCACAGGAATATGGCCAATGGACGCAGACATCTTCCAACAAATCGATTCCATGCCCAGCGCTACAACGGGTCGAGCAAATCCGAATAATGCTCCGAATGAAACGGATGTTGATGAGGAAGGAGGAAAAAATGACGAAGAAAATGAACATCAAGAAGAAGAAATAATTCCATCGCATACATCAACTCCGCGCGCATCAACTTCGAATTTGGATTCCACTGTAGAGTCGCTTATGCCTCTCCCGAAAGCTCCACCGCGCAGCCAAAAAAAGAGAGGTCGACCACCGGGCCGAACATCAATTTTAACATCCGATGTCAAAAGAATTACTGAAAAAGAAATGGCTAAAGAAGAAAAAAAAAAATCGCGGAGGAAAAAGCCAAACAGAAAGAAGAAAATCGCAAACGGAAACTAAAGGCAAACGAAGAGAAGAAAATGCAGCAAGAAAAGAAACGGCGACGAAAACAAAAAGAGAAAAATGCAGAATTTCAGTCTCGAAAAACGACTCGTCCGTCGGCTGTTCGCACATATTGTGAGCCAGAAAACAGCTCAGACAGCGATTGAATTTGCGATCAATGAAAGCCTCGGGATGAATACATTAATTTAATTATAATTCATAAAAATATCGTTCAAATGTTCAAAAATAAATTTAGAAAATATTCCCAAATGATATTGTTTTGATAACATGTTCCAAAATAACTCCAAAGTATTGCCTTTTCCCTTGATTCGCTACAAAAAATAGGGGGTCGGGTTCGGACCATGGGGGGGTTGGTTTCGGACCACTAGTTTTGAGAGTGACCAATTTACAGACTTTCACTAGGGACTTTATATCTCAAACAAACGGTACCTAAAAACCTCGTTAACCGGCTCAAAACTTGACATAACATTCCCTTCAAAGAATCAACATTTTATTTCAGCAAAAAAAATTTATTTAAACCACTTTTATTGCCTTTGCTGCTTAGGCGGTCGGTTTGGGACCACGCTACCTAAGTATCTCAAAATGTTTTCTCGCATGTGTCAGTGTATCTTCGTTCGTATTGCGCGGTGTCGCCAACCCCGGTCGACACCCCATGACGGGTCGAGGCCCTTAACCGAAACTACCGGGTTACTCACCGTTAAAGCTCCATGAAATATTTTCGTCATTGTTTTCCCTTTTCGCGTTATTTTTGTCGTTTTAGATTCAGATTTTTGGTGTTAAATTCAGTTTTATCGAAATTTAAATTTTTGGTGTTAAATTCAGTTTTGCGAAAAGGTTATGTCAATTTAACTTCAGTTTTGTGAAAAGTGTCTGACCAAAATTAATTTGCCAATTTTATCTTCCTCATGTTTAAATTCCATTCTTTGTCCGATTTATTTCACGTCCTTTAAAATTATTTTTATTTTTGTTTGTGCAATCAGATTATTTCAATGTTCCAAGTAAATCATTCCGAAAAACCTGTTCGTGTTTCAATCGATTGTAGGAATATTTTTCGTGTGAATTTATTTTCTCCTAGGAAGTGCTCATGTTTGTAAATTCAGTGAAATATGTGCGAGTTGAATTCATTTGAGTCATTCACGTTTTGTTCCGGAAAATAATGGATCAATAGTGTTTTTTTTTGTGTTTATCATTTGATATTCATTTCCAATATAAATTTTATGCATTATTCGTGGTTAAATTCATTTTCGGAGATTTTTGAATTTCTTTGAGTGATTAAAATTCAATCGAGTCGTAGTCGAGTAAATTCTGTGTTGATTTTTGTTTTTGTGAAAGTTGTCCTGACTATCAACCATGGACCTTTTCCAATTAAAGATAGCTGTCGTTGTAGTAGCGGTCATTTTAGTACTCGCGATAATTTCGTTTGTCCTTGCAGTTTGCGCGGATAAACCCCAGGAGGCTTATCTTGAGGATGGCCCTGTAGTTTATTTTCTCCCGCGTCAGTGACAGTTTAGTTCCCGTTTTATTCAGAATTCATTTAATGTGATCATACTATTTTTGTCCCTTTATATTACGAGTTTATTTGTCCGATTTTGCCGAATTACAATTTATTAGTCTTTTCCGATGTATCTCGCAAAAATTAAAGAGTTTTGTTCGTGAGATTTTATTTCAATTTGCCATTGTTACCAAATTATGCACTTTCCGCCCATCCTGAGCAATTTTCCGCAAGGCTAGGCTCAAAACAGGGCAATAACCTGGCCAATGCTGATTTTATCTCGAATAACGTGTTAAAGGGAAAGACGCGCTTTTCTTGGCCGAGATGAGAAAAATCGAGGGTCAGGACGTAACAGTAGTAGTGATAGGGGTTATGAGAAAAGAGGGGGCGGAATGGTATAAAGAGATAAAAAGGATATGGAGTAAGATGGAAGTGATAGGAAGGATGAAAGATATGACGGCAATTGGAGGGGTAAACGAAGAGGGCAGGAGTATGGTGTTGGTGGAGATGGAGGGGAGGGAACAGAAGATAGAGGTGATGAAGTCAAAAGGGAAGTTGAGAGGGGAGAAAGTTTGGATAAAGGACGACTTGACGAGGATGGAGAGAGAGGTGAGGTGGATGATAGAGGCAGAGATGGAAAGGAGGAAGGGGAAGACCGTGCGAGTAGGATATATGAAGATGTGGGTAGACAACGAATGGAGGAGGTGGGACGAGATGACGGCGGGATAGAGGCAGATGGAAGGGGAGCGGAAGGAAATAACGGCAGCGATGGGGGAAGGGTTGGGGGGCGGAGAAGGGGCACGATAAAAGTGGGGTGCTGGAACGTGGCGGGGGTGAAAAACAAGGATGATGAGTTTTGGGAAGGACTGAGGAGCTGGGATGTGATGATACTGATAGAGACGTGAGTAGACTTGAAAGGGCGGGAAGGGATGTAGTGGGGTTGGGGAGGATATGGGGGAGAGTAGATTGGTGCAGCGGAAACGGAAGTCACGGAGCGAATGAGGTTAATGAATGAGAAAGGAATTAAGGAATGAGGAAAGAATTAAGGAATGGATGAATTAAGAAAGGATAATGGTCTGTCTTGCTCTCTCTCTCTCGAAGTGTAGGGTAGGATAAGATAGGTTAAGTGTAGGATAAGGAAAAACGTGTGAGCGGAGCGGGAGTCCGCAATGTACCCCGCAAGGGAAATAAACATTTATACTATAATTAAGTGGGCGATTATTAACTACTGATAAATAACGTTTTCAAAATTTTTTTTTTTTTAATCGTAATTGATTTTTTTTTCATTGGCTAACATGTTTTTATTTTGTTCAATTAATCATAAAGTCCTGTTTGCTAATAATAATTTGTACTCGATTGACAAAATAGGCTAATAGTTGAATAATCATTAATGTTATAGAAAAACGATGTAGGGTTAGAAAAACAGGCGTGGAAAGGTACCCGCGCGCCGATACGACGTGCTGCGCTAGATAAATTAATTTATCTCCACCAGTTAACATAATTTCTCCTTTAAAAAAGAATACGTTTTTTAAAAGTTTCTGTATGAAAATTAATACACAAGTATAGGAAGTTTTTATGCGGATACCGCTTATGAAATTTCAAATACGGTACTTAATATTACAATACTCGTATTGTAAAAGTGAAGGTATCGAGCAGTGATATTTCTACACAGATAGATTGAAAAGTTATAACCTTTGTAGGAATTTTCAACTTAAACTTTAGTAAAATCAAGACACATTTACTGATATCCATATAGGGATGTATATTAAATGTACTACCATGTATATTAAAAATAATATAACCGCATGGGATATCAGTACACTTGTGCATTTGAAACGTACGCAGTCTTGATTGAATTTTCAGTTCAACGTTCATGAAAATTAATAAATGTTTGCTAATATTTTTTGTAGCAAAATTTAAACAAATACTTAATATATCACTTGAAAAATAGTTATAATCGCATATTTTGTGGTTGCTAGAGGTCATGGAGGGTTACACTGGAAAAAAAATCATGCACGGATTCTCGACAGAATTTTTTTTCTCCGCGACCGGGACTCGAACCTGCGACCTACCTACCTATCCTACCTATCTACCTAACACGCTACCCACTACGCTATCGACTGTTTATGAACTTTGGTAATTCATATCATGTATTTGACACGCCAGAGAACACTTGATCAGTTGTATGTTGGGAGCTACTCAAGGAATGTTGGTCGTAGCGTGTTCAACCCTTTATTTAGTATAATCATGTTGGTTTTGGAAGCAATAACAAAATTAAACGTGACGAATCCAATATGGTGGATCGAAAATTCTAAAAATGCCATAACTTGTCAGGTTCACTCTAACTATCTATTCAGGAGTTTTTTTTGTTGGTAAACACAAATTTGAGGTCAAAATTAAAAAATGCATCATAACGGATCCATAGGGGTGGCTCGAGAATTCTCAGAATGACATAACTTGTCAGATTTCGATTTAACTCTGTATATAGTGGTTTTTCGGGTTACTGAACATGAACTTGACATAAAAATTACAACACACACACACACACACACACACACACACACACACACACACGCGCGCGCATGCACGTACGCACCGGTGTGCGCGCATGCACACACACAGCACACTTACACACATACATGAACATGAATGCGCACACACACGCGTGCGCATGCACGTAATCCTTATCTCAAATCTGTGTTCAGTGACCTCAAAACAATTGACTAGAAAGTTCGATCAAAATTTGATAACATGGCATTTTCAAAATTTTCGATCCACCATAGTGGATCGACCATATTAGATTTCGTAATTTAGAATTTATTGTATATGAAATTTCGATTTCAGTTTTGCTTTACAATTTTAAAAGACAATTATTGCAGATGTATTGTACGTATCGTAAAATTCATTATCACGTACATTGTATTTTTCATTCGGTTGCAATTAAAATTCAAAGTTGTCTTGTTTTTGTAATACATCGTTACTGATAAATGAGTTCATATACAAGAATTTCAATTATTATAACAAAAATCGTAGCATTACATAACGTATTCGAAAAATTAGTATACGGGTTTTCAGTATTCAAACTTGTGTATATTAAATTCCCCATCGTATATTAAAATTAATATCACTCTATTAATTTAGCGATACGATGGTATGAATTTACGTTTCATATACCATGTTTGTAAATTTCAATCACTATGGTACAGTAAAAGTATTGTAAATTTTATAACACTTTTAACAGTATAGAAAATTTGACGTAGAATACGATGGTCGTATTAAGAAATCGTTAAAATTTGAGGGCCATGGTTAAAAACTGATTTAAACATTTCAATTGCTTATAACAATATGATATTTTTTATAACTTTTTTGGAAATATTTTTTTCTCAAAATTCACTCTTTTATCTTCAAAATAAAAACAAAAAAGTTTTCTCTAGCTTAAAAATAACCGGAGTTATGAATTTTTTTAAATGATTCTCCAAGGCAAAAATCACGAAAATCTCAAACTTTCAACCCCCTGTATTAAAAAAAAAAAAAAAAAAATTTCTTGAACACGTATCTTTTTTTTCGACATTGAACCCGTAAAAAAAGTTTCAGCCAAATAAAAAATGTGTCAGTCAGAATCGTGTTTGGTTTGTAAAAGAATTAGTCATTAACGAAATAAAAAAGGCAAAAGTCTCATGAGACACCTCTAAATCTTAAAGGACCGGCCCCTCCTATCGCAAGGATTATTTTTCGATATCCAAGTATAGTTTAAAATTGTGTAAAGCAAAAAAAATTATCGATTTATTTTGAAACAGTCTAATGTACATATATGTAATAAAGGAACTCATGTAAATCCAGACGAACGAAGCTCGCATACGCAGTCGCCATTGAATTGGATTGGTTGCGACTAGCCGCCATCAGTGACTTTCAACTTTGCGCGATGAACACGAGAGTATGGCCA
This sequence comes from Rhorus exstirpatorius, assembly GCA_963564615.1. NCBI lineage: Eukaryota > Metazoa > Arthropoda > Insecta > Hymenoptera > Ichneumonidae > Rhorus > Rhorus exstirpatorius. The sequence continues at coordinate 6,216,339 of OY751316.1, forward strand.
TGAGAATCTACCACTGAACTATAGACTACCTGGAATGAGAACTACGTGTATTGAAAATCGGCCCGACAGTTGAAAAGAGATATGTAGTTGAAAAAAGGGATTGCTGTTTTACTTTTATACACGTTTCTTATGGACATATAGTTACGTGTACCAGAGTTTGACACGTCTATAGTCGGCTCGGAAAGAGTTCCTCGATTCCTTCTTTCAGTTCCAGCGCACTTTTTGGCCAGTCACTATACCCAAATTTACGACAGGATAGTACGGGTAGAAAAGGATAGGGATCCCAATTTTTCAACTATCTCCTCGGCCCGGTTTCGCCCTATCTTTACCCATGGTAGTTCTCATTCCAGGTAGTCTATAGTTCAGTGGAATCTACTGAATCTCTCAATTAATACCATATGATAACCGCTGGTTCAACGCGCACACGCGTTAGGGGTTAGGGCTGACTGGTTCGACTCGAACTTAATCTGCATGTATCGTGAAAAGCAGAGACTAGTAGAGAGATCGCCAACGCAGGTGCTCGAGGGGGTTTCGACTGGCCGAGTTAGTGGGGGTAGTTCGCGTGGACATTGACTCGGGCGGTGTGGCAGATTTTGAGTCAGCTGTGTGCACATTGGCCTCCCGGGTAATGCAGGTTGACTGAGCGTGGCGTGCACATGGTATCGAGCGAAAATGCAGATATATATGTTACACGGACCACGGACTGTGAACCGCTAGCACAGTCTGCTACCCTGTCGGTTTTGGGATCGAAACTACTACTCGCATTTTTTTTCGGAATTAATATTTTTCTAATATTTATTTTTTTTTTGTATTTAGTAATAACGATGTTTTAATTTTAGTAAATAAATGGTATATACTGTTATTATAACTTTGCTACAGGAAATATTTTTATTTTATTACTCTGTATTCTTCAAATATTCCTGTCAAATATTCCTCAAGGAGTTTGCACACATTGGCATCCCAAAAAATAGGCCTATTTATTTTATATCCTAAACATAAGGAAGCTTTTACCAAATCTGTAACCCCACATCCCGCAGATGTACGGAGTAAAATATACGGTATAAATGGTAATCTCGAGAAAATTACCGCCATTAAATTTTTTAAACCAATAATAATTGGGTCCTCGAAGTATAAAAAGTCTATTTATTTATTTATTTACATTTATGCAAACACCACGCGAAATTTTTTTCTTAATTAATATGTTTTTCAATATTTATTTTTTTTTTGTATTTTCTAGTAACAATATTTCAATTTTAGTAAATAAACGGCACCTACTGTTATTTTGATGAATCTTTTTGCTACAGGAAATATATTTATTTAATTACTCTGTATTGTTTAGATATTCATGTCAAATCTTTCATAAGGAAGTTGTACACATTGGAATGCCACAAAATAAGCCTATTTTCATAATTCATTCATAAGTATAAATCGATCATGTATACTGAAACCTTTATTATTTGGTCAATAAAAAAAAAATTCATACAAGTCTAAAATAATTGAGTCTAAACAGCCAGGCAAAGGTCTAAAACAACCAGCTGTTTCTACACTTTCGAAGGACAATATGACATTGCACCAAAATTTCATCCCCCCACTATTGTTGCTCCTCGAAATAATAATTAATGAATTCTCAATTTTACAAAAATATAAGTTTGTAACTGCTGATCGGATTTAAATGATTAAAAAAGGATTTTTTTTATCTTTGTTGCCCTTAAAAAAAAAAAATACGCCGTCGTCGGAGAAAAACGTATTAGACAGTTTGAGGGGTAATTTTTTGATTTTTTTTTGTTCTTTCTACGAAAGGGCTACCCGGAATTCCACTCACTATTTTTTTTTCCTGGTATAAGGGGCAAGACGGGATTTTTTTAAGATGGAAAAGGGCATGAGTGGAGAGGGAAAAATTGTTTTTTGTCAATTTACCTCGAAAACTCTCTAATGAGCTTTTACCCGATGACGGCATATTTTTTTTCGAAAAGGGAAAAAAAAATAAAAAACATTTTTCCTTCAATCGTTTAAATCCGATCAGCCGTTACGAAGCTATGATTTTTACAAAATTGAGAATTTATTAGTCATTATCTCGAGAACCAAAACAATAGTGGGGAAATGAAATTTTGGTGAAATGTCGTATATATATAGTCCTTCGAAATGCCTATACTGAATAATTTTTTCGAGGCGAAAAAAAACGGGGTGGTTGAGTCGACGTGGAACGCGTCATATGTATGTGTGCGCGTGTGTGTGCGTGCACGTTTGACTTTATCACATACAACAATAAGATGCGAGAATAGCAAAGAAATACAAATTTTTTATCTTTTTTGGAAAATTCTAGAGCTTGCTAAGGAATCATGGAATGTGCCATATGGACATATATATATGTGTGTGTGTGTGTGTGCGTGTAAGTTCGACAGGGAAAATCACGGTGAAACGTGTTCGATAATAGGCTCCTATAGTAACTTGTCGAATGATGAGTGCATATTATTTCCCTGGCATCCCTCTGATATACGATTTGACGCTTGTTTCGATGTGTACTTTTTTTTATCATATAAATATTGTAATTTGTAAAAAAATCCATTTACGCTCGTAAAAGGGTTTTTATCCGAGAAATAAATAAATAAATGAATAAATAATATAAATAAATAGATAAATAAATAGACTTTATACTTAGCAGATCCAATTATTATTGGTCAAAAAATTTAATCACGGTAATTTTCTTGAGATTACCATTTATGCCATATATTTTACTCCGTAAATCTGCGGGGTTAAATATTTGGTAAAAGATTCCTTATGTTTAGGATATAAAATAAATAGGCCTATTTTTTGGGATGCCTCCTTGAGAAATATTTGACAGGAATATTTGAAGAATACAGAGTAATCAAATAAAATATTTTTCCTGTAGCAAAGATTCGTCATAATAACAATGTATACCATTTGTTTACTGAAAAAAAACATCGTATTACTAAATATACAAAAAAAAAAATATGTGTCAATTCCGAAAAAAATGCGCCTCGTGGTTTCGATCTTAAGACCGACAGGGTAGCAGCCACGGACGCAATGACCACTGCCACGACCTGTGTACGGATATGCTGTTGGTTACCGGATTATCTTGATCTACAGGAGGCTAAACCGCCAATTAATTTAATTTTATATCACTTTGGTCGAGTTAGATATGATATAAACAACAATATTGCCAAAACGTGCATGCTAGAATGAAAAAGTCGTCTCTGACGCAGTAACGTATTGATGAGCATATTTTTCCGCAATACAGGCACGACAATTTTTGTGATATATACTTAAATGAATGCTTATTATAAATAAATTTTGAGATACAGACTCGTCTTTTGTCATCAAGACATAATCTAGTGTATAAATAAAGGGCAGCTCTCACATTTTTTGTCTTCTACAACAAACGCGTGAATCGCGGTTCGAAACGGCCAAAACGGTTCACAGTCCGTGGTCCGTGTCCATATATCTGCGTTTTCGCTCGATACCATGTGCACGCCACGCTCAGTCAACCTGCATTACCCGGGAGGCCAATGTGCACACAGCTGACTAAAAATCTGCCACACCGCCCGAGTCAATGTCCACGCGAACTACCCCCTCCACTACTAATCCCCCCTGACCAGCTTTACACCCGCAGGGCGACCGTTGGCGATCTCTCTACTAGTCTCTGTGGGAAGCACATATTACCTATGTATTTTCGAAATGTCAAGAAAACTACTTAAAATTTCTTCTCTCAAAATAAGCATTTTTACCTATCGATACGTTAAACAAATTTCATGGTTAATACATACAATTTATAAAAATCTGGCACGATGGAAATTTCTCCATCCCTCACGATGTCTACACTCCCATCAATGCACGTGCACTTGAACACACGTAAATACGCAAGGACGCACGCACGTGCACACATAAAACATGGATATAAACACACACAAAATACACACACGCACAGGACACACTGATGTCTATACACATTAACACATTTGCAGGTATGCACACATGCACACGCACACACGTGTACGTACGTGGGCCACATAAGCACGCAAGCGCCAGCGCACATACGCACACATGAACACGCAAGCATACCTACGCATACACACACAAACTCATTACATTCGCACACGCATACACACACAAACCCATTACATTCGCACACGCACCCACACGAATAACGTGCACCTACATGAACCCACATACCCCCACATGAACACATGTGCAAGTACATACACACAGACACGCTCGCACACGACACACGCATGCGTGTGCCCTGTCAAAACGTCCTCGCACGAAAACGTTTACGCGCTGAAAGGTCCTCGCGCCAAAACGTCCTCGCACCGCAACGTCACCGCGCCAAAACAGCGATGCCAAAAAATCCCGGCGCCAAAACGTCTGGCGCCAAATTGGCGTCGCCAAAGCGGTCACGCCAAAAAAGTCGCGCCAAAACATACTGCTCCCACTGGGGAGCCCGCCAAGAGTAAAGCTCTGAGCACTGCGCTCAGAAGTTGGATCTCTAGACGGGTGTTATTCTCAGCATCCTAATAACCCCTAGGTAGGGCCCCTCGAACTGTGAATAGCCCCGGTCACTGCGACCGGATGTTGGACCACAGCTAGAGGTACCTTTTGGTGGCAAACCCTGGTGCTTCAATAAAACAAACGTGCTCTTCGAGCACGCGTCTCTAATTTGACTTACTTCAAACCGCGTGACGATGTGTACCGACGCAGCTCGGACAAAAACAAAAAGCAATACCAAGAAAACGTCTCACGAGAACGAACGTGACGATCACGTGTACGAAACAACGATGAAACAGAGTCTCTTTCCTCAAAGTTAACGGTGCGAAAATAATTAAAACCAATAACCAACTATTCAATTCAGAGCCAATTTCTCAATTGATTACATCTTCATCTACAATGTGTGTAAAATAACTAGGCGGAAGGTCGGAGTCGAATATTACTAGAATCACTAAAATATGCAAGTTACGCGCGTACCCAAGTTATGTTCCCATGTGGTGGCACCCTAAGGATGCTTGACGTATATATTCCCAACCAGAAGCTTGTTGCACACTCAGAATTTTATTACTTTATTATGTGACAAGAATCGGAAAAAAAAGATATTGAAGATGTCTAAAATATTGATTTTAAATAATAACAATGCCGAAAATTTATTTAAAAATTTGTTTAAAAAATTATATTATTTACCAAAACATCGGTAAAATTTATTTTTTGGCAATTTGAATAAATTTGTTGATTTTATTGGATACGTGTAATTAATTTCCAAATTTTCTTCGTATTTAAAGTTTTTTTTTTTACAATTGTGGTAAGTAATCGAAAATTTTTATACATTGGATATGATTTCTCATAAATGTTAAATATTACACAGTTGAAGTTTCCAATTCGTAGGATGAAAAGTTTTATTCATACAGATGAAAAAAAAAATAAAAAATAGGAATTATAAAAAAAAGCAACATTAAAAAAAATGCACACATATTCGAGATATGATAGTTGACGAAATGATTTGATCCCAAAGTAAACAAAACGGCCAATGATATGTTTAAACCTGTTTTGTGATCAATTTCTTATTAACTTTTTAACATTATTATTATTGGAAATAAATTTTTTAGGATCTCCTGAATGGTTGATTTTTTAGGGGTTTTTATTCCCGTGTAAGTGCTTAAAACTCTCACTAAATCTCAGGGTTTGCTGAGAATATATACGTGAAGCACACTTAGAGATGTTTCACACACAGTTGAAAAATAGGGAGAATGCCTTGAATTTTGGGTATTTTTTTACATAGAGTCCATTTAGTTATTTATTTATTTATAATAAACAAATATAACTTATAAGTCTATTTATTTACTCTGTTTGTGAATGGATCTGATGTAGGTGGACCCAAAATTTAATAGATGCAGACGTGAACTCGATAGTGGAAAAAATATATCAAAAATATATATTTAATTATTAGAGATAATTACAATGATAAAAACGAAATAAGTATTTCCCGATTGAAAATGTTCGTTGAGAAAATGTGGCTTGCAGAGCACGTTTCCCGAATGTACGAGAAACCCATGAACCGAGAATGACTCGTGCCGCGCCGAAAATCCCGATATATCAGATGACTCGTGAATATATTGTCCCGAAGATTTTGCACACCGAAAGTACGAATCTGCCCGCGATGTACTGGAGCCGTCGTTTTAATTTTCAACCCGAAATAATACAGAAAAGCCAATAAATTATGAACTGTGGCGCGGCACGCGTCTTATCTACTCTCGTTTTGGACAAATACTGACAAATCAATCATGGCGATCGATGAGAAAAACCCCCCACATGTATCAAGTGTCCGTTAATTTGTAGCTGTAACGCTCCGAGCGGGAAAACGTGCTATTAAAAAAAATGTTAATTCAAATGGGTTCGATTGGCAAGGAGCTAAAGCTCGCCTTGGGAATTTTCCAGATACATAAATCAAAACTCAAAACGAAAAATGAAGATTGAACACTTTTATTCTTTTTAGGATATTATCAGTCTTACAAAAGTGTGTTCTCGAGGGTGGTCGGAATTGGTCTCTGTTCTTTCTGCTGTTTTTTACATTACAAAGGTCCAGACTTTTTCTTGAATCTTCGCGCAGACTCCGTACGCATCACTCGCATGCATCCAATCACATCCCTTGCACTCTCCCCACCCAAAGGGTCTGACCCGTTGTGCGTTGGCCCTTTCATTCCCACAAAGATCGTTCTAGTTCTCAAATTATCTTTACGATCCGATGATCGACATATCCCGTGTACGGAGAGTCGATTTTAAACACCGAGCAAATTCGGTAATAAGGAACTATTTATATTAGTCGAAAGGTTTACTCTACGTCGAAACGGTTACAGTGTTCTGTAAATAATAAAGGATATAGAAATCGAGGTGTATATATGCTAGTCACGTATTCATAATACTATAAAATAGTTATTATTTCTTGTTATTCTCAAATATTACTTCTTATCGTTATAATTTATTAGTTAAGCACCACATCCCCTATCACGTTCCTCTCGTGATTTCTAAAATAATAATACTACATATAAAAGAATTATTCTACTCGCCATAAAATTACATGGATATCGAAGATTGAATTTTAAGGTTTCATACTTTCGCGGTTTTTCGCACCAAAGAGGGAGCCGCGCTCTAGCGACGAATTTCGCATTCGTCACATAGCCCGGTACGTGGCGCGAACTCAACCCACTCGCTCGCGTGACCCGAAACTTGACCGTGTCGCCCGGTAAATTTTCCTCATTCCCGAACATTGCGCCCACCATTGGCAGCAGCGCTGTCGATTGAAGATGCCGGAGAGTGTACTGGATGAACTGCCAGCTTGGCAATCGGCTGCTTGAATGTTGATGTAGCCGTCTTGATGCTCATGACCCGTGTGAGCCCGTCGTCGCCGGGATGAAGTTCAATGACTCGCGCTAGCGGCCATTTTGTCGGAGGCAGTTTCTCGTTAGTCAGCAGGACCATTGACCCTACCCGAATTTCGTTTGAAGGGTCATGCCACTTTGATATAGCCTGCTGTTGTTGAAGATATCCCGATGACCAGTGATCCCAGAAGTGTTGAAGCCTCGACTGGACGAGTTGCCAGCGCGTGAGTCTGGTCGTATTGATTTCGAGTAGTGTGGGCTCTGGCACTACCGTCAGTGCCTCCCCGATTAGGAAATGTCCAGGTGTAAGTACGGAGAGATCGTCCGGATCGTCCGACAGCGGTTCCAGCGGACGAGAGTTGAGAACGGCCTCAATCTGAACGAGAAAAGTCGTAAGGTCATCAAACGTGAGGCTCGTCTCTCCAATCGTTCGCCGGAGATAATGTTTCACAGACTTTACAGCCGCTTCCCATTTACCGCCCATGTGAGGTGCTTTCGGTGGATTGAAGCTCCAAGTTGTCTCGTCATTCGCCAGGAGACCTGCGATTTGAGTCGGTACCCGAGTCCTGGCCTTAAAAAGTTTCTGCATCTCCGCATCTGCCTCTGGAAAGTTGGTCCCGCAATCACTGTACAAAGTACGACAGATGCCCCGTCTCCTGGTGAAGCAGCGGAATGCCGGGGTCTTCCGGGAATTCTCCAGGTCTCCCGGTAAAATTAATGCCCCGAATGGTTCAACTCCCGTCCTTCTCAGGTTTGTAAGCGCCTTGAAAAGTGGGGAGGTGATTCTCAACCGAGTAAGCGTGGAATACCTGTGAATAAGATCGAAAATTGGTGCAGGTTTTGTCGAGATCGTGAAGCTGAAACCTGGCCGCTCTTCAAGCGTTGCTGAATCGTCGGTCCCGATGCAATGAGCTGGCCAATGAGGTGAATCTTTTGCTAACCAGTGAGGCCCATCCCACCAAAGTTGAAATTGCTCGAGCTGAGGAATGGTTAGCTCACGTGAAGCACAATCTGCCGGATTGTCCCGTCCCGGAATGAATTTCCATTGTGCCCGTGGTAAGAGCTCTTGAATAGCCGAAACCCTATTCCGTACGAAATATTTCCATCGAGATGGATGATTCGAAACCCACGTGAGTGTGACCATTAAATCCGTCCATATGTGAAACTGTGAATGACCGAGTCCCAATGTCTTTTGTACGTAATGAGTGAGTTCCGGCCGCGGAATTGTAAGCCGTTTGATTGGCGCAACCCGTGTTTTTGAACATACCATTGAGACTTTCGTTGTATTTCCTTGACCCGTAACCCGCACGTACACGATGGAACACTGGCGATGGAACAGCTTCCATCGCCAGTTGTGAAGCATCGGAAAAACCGTGAATTTCGACTGATGCACCCGACGTAATGTTGATCCACCTCGGCACGGTCATGGTGCCAAGATGAGTTAAATCTTGCCGAAAGGCGACCCATGAATTGCTAACTCCTGCCGAAACAGGGTCGTCCCATGAAAGCTTCTCTAGCCATAGCCGTAGAAGCAAAATTTTTGCCCGAACGATCACCGCTGAAAGGAAACCCAACGGTTCGTGAAGCTGAGTATCTCCGACAGAATTACTCGCTTCGTGATCTTATTCCCGGCCGTGAAAGGGAGTGTCGTGAATTTGAATACGTCTGGCGCTGGAAACCATGACAGTCCGCGTACTTTGGTCTCACCTTCGTCAATTGAGCGCGAGACCTCCGTACTGGAACTTACCCCGACCTTGTGTAATAGCCCGTCATGATTAGTTTGCCATTTGGCTAATGAAAAGCCGCCCGCGTTGCAAATCCCGATGAGTTGTTGCGCCTGTGTGATGAGCTCAGGAACGTGATCGGCACCCCGTAAATATCGTCCACGTATCGCCCCATTGTGATAGGAGCGACCGCTTCTGGATATGTATCACCCTCATCCTCTACAAGTTGAAGAAGTACCCTTACCGCGTGAAACGGTGCTGGTCTCCTTCCGTACGTGACCGTAGTCAGCTGATACGGAACGATGTTCCCAAGGTCATCAGCCCAAAGTATCCGTTAAAGATCTCAATCATCCCGATGAACCCGGATTTGCTGAAACATCTCTGTGATATCTGTAGCTGTTCAGGAATTAGGAAAATTTACCAGGCGACACGGTCAAGTTTTTGGTCACGCGAGCGAGCGGGTTGGGTTGCGTTTTTCCGTCGATGGCGCCACGTACCGGGCCACAAAATTAACGGGCAATTAATACATGCAATCTTTCTCATCGATCACCATGATTGATTTGCAGTCTTTGTCCAAAACGAGAGTAGATAAGACGCGTGCCGCGCCACAGTTCACAACTTATTGGCTTTCCCGTATTATTTCGGGTTGAAAATTAAAACGACGGCTCTAGTACATGGCGGGCAGATTCGGACTTTCGGTGTGCAAAATCTTTGGGACAATATATTCACGATTAATCTGATATATCGGGATTTTCGCGCGGTACGAGTCATTCTCGGTTCACGGGTTTTCTCGTACATTCGGGAAACGTGCACCGCGAGCCACGTTTTCTCAATGGACATTTTCAATCATGACATACATCTTTCGTTTTTTCACTGTAATTATCTCTAATAATTAAATATATATTTTTGTTATATTTTTTCCACGATCGAGTTCGCGTCTGCCTTCATTCAATTTTTAGTTCCAGCTACACCAGATCCTTTCACAAACAGTTTGGTCCTTCGAGCCGGATCTGGTGGCCGTTAGTGCAGTGCAGCGAACATTAGTGTAATTACAGTAAGGTTTCGGGACATTGAATTTTCAGCGTTCTCTTCGGACGGGATAGCCTCAGCGTATTGTGCTTCGAGTGACGGTTACGCTTGGATCGGGTATTCGCTCGTCGTCGGCGGCGCTCGGTCTCTCTCATACTCACGAAGTACGCGCTCGTGCTCTTTTGTTCTCACACTCGAGTTGCGGTACAATAGGCAGTGAGCGGTGGTCGTCAGTGGCCGCCATCTTCGGTTTTGAACAGTGCGCGCTCGGGATCTCTCGCTCGGGTCGGGTTCTCGATCGCCATCAAGCACATTCGTTCTCTCATACGCGCGAGACGTCGTGCTCTCTCACGCTCACACTCGGGTTGCGCGACGGAGACAGTTTGCGGTGGTCGCAGTGGCCACCATCTTGGACGAAGACTGTTCTCGCACACACTCACGTGCTCGTGACGGGTGCACAGTGATCACAGACAACACTCGTTCGTGCTTATGCACACGAGTTCCGTTTTCATCGGGCAGCACGTATATTCGTGCGAGGTTTCATTTTCGAATATTTTTTGTGTGATTTCTCGGGCTCGTGAGTGCTTCGGGTTTTGGTTCGGACAATTCCAATTCATTTCGGTTGAACATTCACATCGCTGACGGGTTTCTCGTTTTCATGAGATTTTTCATTTGTTGCATTAATTTTTGTGTGAATTCTCGGGCTCGTGAGTGCTTCGGGTTTCGGTCTGGAGAATTCCGATTCATTGCGGTTGAGCATCCACATCGCTGCGGGTTTTTTCATCTTCGTGCGAGTTTTCATTTGTTGCATTAATTCTTGTGTGAATTCTCGGGCTCGCGAGTGCTTCGGCCTTGGTTCAGACAATTCCGATTCATTTCGGTTGAGTATTCGCATCGTCGCGGTCTTTCTTATTTTCGGGCGAATTTCCATTTTCACATTCCTTTTTCTTTTGTGTAAATTCTCGCATTCTCGAGCACTCCGGGTTCCAGTTCAAAACAGTTCGTTCATTTTACGTTCGAGTATTCGCCGTCGGTGCAACGTACGTGGTGTGACTTTCTTCAAGAACACTCCTCGATCATGTCGGATGACGAGGTGTACAGTGAGAACGTGAAAACGGTCGGGCCAACAGGATCATCGGAATCATCTTCAAGAGAAGGCATTGACACTTCTGACGTCGGAAGCGCCACAATGAGATACTGGGGCATTATCTTGTTCATCTTCGGGAGCAACTAGGCCGGCAGTCTCTTAGCCACGGGTAAAGCTAACCTTGTAACTCCGCAAGGGTCAACACATCGGGTACGCATATTACTAGACATGGGGTCCGAGGTCTTACTCATCTCGGACGCGATAGTTCATCAGCTTAGGCTGCGTCGGGAATCATCCTCCGTTCCGATTATCGAGATCGGGGGAACTTCATAGGGACAGACACGCGGAATGGTTACTTGTACACTTCAATCAATTCATTCGTCGGAATTTCTCACATTAAAAGCTCACATTTTTTTCAAGTTAATGCCGGTTCTCCTTATATTCACCCTATCACATTTACATTGGAATCATTTGCAAGGGCTCACGTTGGCAAATCCCGATTTTTATTCTCCGGGATCGATCGATCTCATACTGGGAGCAGATGTATATGGGCAGTTCATTCGGTCGCAGATCAAACGGGGACCTTCTAAGGCTCCTATTGCATAGGATACTCTTTTTGGTTGGGTTATTCGCGGGCCAGTTACTGACACACATATTTCAGCTGGTCTTGTTCATCACGTTGCAGTGGACCACGGGTTTCAGAATTTACAGGAACTCCTTTCCCGATTTTGGGTGCAGGAGGAGGTCGCTGTCAATTCGGGTTCTTAACTCACGCCGGAAGAGCAAGAGTGTGAGTCTCATTAAGTTTCCACTCATTCTCGGGATATCACGGGTCGCTATGTTGTTCGGTTTCCGGTCAAGTCGACCTCAGTTCACCCGTGTGGGTCCTACAATACGGGGTTGGCATGCGTACAACGACTTTAACGGAAACTATCGCGGGATTCAACCTATCGGGAACTCTACGAGTCGTTTCTCGGTAAATACGAGGCTCTACAACATATGGTAGGGGCCTCAGCAAGTTTGATTTCTCGGGACCGGGCTTCCTCACCACGGGGTATTGAAGGAAAGCAGTCCAACTACAAATTCAGGGTTGTCTTTAACGGGTCCAGTAATACTGACTAGGGGGTTTCACTAAACGACACTCTACACACAGGGGCAAAGTTGCAACGGGATATTTCGGACGTTCTTCTCTAGGTTCGGTGATTACGGTTCGATTTTGCTACAGATATCACAAAGATGTTTCGGCAAATTCGGGTTTATCGGGATGATTGGGATCTTCAACGAACACTTTGGGCTGATGATCGTGGAAACATCGTTCCGTATCAGCTGACTACGGTCACGTACGGAAGGAGACCAGCACCGTTTCACGCGGTAAGGGTACTTCTTCAACTTGTAGAGGATGAGGGTGATGGATATCCTGAAGCGGTCGCTCCTATCACAATGGGGCGATACGTGGACGATATTTACGGGGTGCTGATCACGTTCCTGAGCTCATCACACAGGCACAACAACTCATCGGGATTTGCAACGCGGGCGGCTTTTCATTAGCCAAATGGCAAACTAATCATGACGGGCTATTACACAAGGTCGGGGTAAGTTCCAGTACGGAGGTCTCGCGCTCAATTGACGAAGGTGAGACCAAAGTACGCGGACTGTCATGGTTTCCAGCGCCAGACGTATTCAAATTCACGACACTCCCTTTCACGGCCGGGAATAAGATCACGAAGCGAGTAATTCTGTCGGAGATTGCTCAGCTTTACGATCCGTTGGGTTTCCTTTCACTGGTGATCATACGGGCAAAAATTCTGCTTCAGCGGCTATAGCTAGAGAAGCTTTCATGGGACGACCCTGTTTCGGCAGGAGTCAGCAATTCATGGGTCGCTTTCCGGCAAGAATTAACTCATCTTGGCACCATGACCATGCCGAGGTGGATCAACATTACGTCGGGTGCATCAGTCGAAATTCACGGGTTTTCCGATGCTTTACAATTGGCGATGGGAGCTGTCGTGTACGTGCGGGTTTCGGGTCCAGAAAATACAACGAAAGTGTCAATGGTATGTTCAAAAACACGGGTTGCGCCAATCACACGGCTTACAATTCCACGGCTGGAACTCTCGGCAGCGGTGTTCCTCGCGAAACTTACTTATTACGTACAAAATACATTGGGACTCGGTCGTTCACGGGTTTACTTATGGACGGATTCAATGGTCACACTCACGTGGGTTTCGAATCATCCATCTCGATAGAAAGATTTTGTTCGGAATCGGGTTTCAGCAATTCAAGAGCTCTTACCACGGGCCCAATCGAAATTCATTCCGGGACGGGACAATCCGGCAGATTGTGCTTCACGTATGCTAACCGTTCCTCAGCTCGAGAAATTTATACTTTGGTGGGACGGGCCTCACTGGTTAGCAAAAGATTCACCTCATTGGCCAACTTATTGCATTGGGACCGACGATTCAGCGACGCTTGAAGAGCGGCCAGGTCTCACCTTCACGATCTCGACAAAACCGGCACCAATTTTCGATCTCATTCACAGGTACTCCTCGCTCACTCGGTTGTTGAGAATCACCTCCCTACTTTTCAGGGCGCTTACAAACCTGAGAAAGATGGGAGTCAAACCATTCGGGGCATTAATTTCACCGGGAGTCCTGGAGAATTCACGGCTTTATTGGGTAAAAGCTATACAGGGACCATACTTTCCATCACAGCTCAGAATACTTTCATCGGGACAAGTTCTTCCAAGATCGCATCCAATCGCGCGACTTACGGGTTTCATCGACTTTTAAGGAATTCTACGAGTGGTAGGAAGGCTGAAGCACTCAGACTCACAACCTGAGAGTAAGCATTCAGTCATCCTGCCTCGGGAATCACCATTCCCCGAGCTTCGGATCGCAGACGCTCACCAGAAGACGTTTCACGGGGGAACGCAACTAACTCTGGCGTATCTGCGGCGAAGTTGCTGGATTATCGGAAGTCGGGCTCCGGTACGGTCATACATCTTGCGGTGCGTACGGTGCGCTCGCTTACGGGGAGTCAAGGCTTAGCAACTCATGGGTCAGTTACCACTTGCTCGAGTTACACCTTCACGAACATTCTTATCTACGGGGGTCGACTACGCCTGGCCGATTTCACTTGAAAGTTGGCGCGGTCGCGGGAATCGACAGCACGAGGGCTGGTTGTGCATTTTCGTTTGTATTGCAACTTTAGCGTTACATCTCGAAGTTGTCACAGATTCAAGCACGGAGACCTTCCCCGCGGCATTCCGCTGCTTCACCGGGAGACGGGGCATCTGTCGTACTTTGTACAGTGATTGCGGGACCAACTTTCGTGCGGCAGATGCAGAGTTCCAGAAACTTTTCAAGGCCGGGACTCGGGAATCGAATTAAATCGCAGGTCTCCTAGCGAATGACGGAACAACTTGGAGCTTCAATCCACTGGGAGCACCTTACATGGCCGGTAAATGGGAAGCGGCTGTAAAATCTGTGAAACATCATCTCCGGCGAACGATTGGAGAGACGAGCCTCACGTATGAAGAACTTGCGGCTCTTTTCGGTCAGATTGAGGCCGTTCTCAACTCTCGTCCCCTGGAACCGCTGTCGGGCGATCCGGACGATCTCTCCGTACTGACACCTGGACATTTTTGCATCGGGGAGGCACCTACGGCAGTGCGAGAGCCCTCACTACGGGAAATCAATACGACCAAACTCACGCGCTGGCAACTCGTCCGGTCGAGGCTTTAACACTTCTGGGATCACTGGTCATCGGGATATCTTCAACAGCAGCAGGCCATATCAAAGTGGCATCACCCTTCAAACAAAATTTGGGTCGAATCAATGGTCCTGCTAACTAACGAGAATTTGCCTCCTACGAAATGGCCGCTAGCACGCATCATTGAACTTCATCCGGGCGACGACGGGCTCACACGGTTCATGAGCATTAAGACGGCTACATCGACACTCAAGCGGCCGATTGCCAAGCTGGCAGTCCTTCCGGTACACTCTCCGGCATCTTCAATCGACAGCGCTGCTGCCGATGGCGGGCGGAATGTTCAGGAATAAGGAAAATTTACCGGACGACATGGTCAAGTTTCGGGTCACGCGAGCGAGCGGGTCAGGTCGCGTTTTTCCGTCGATGGTGCCACGTACCGGGCCACAAAATTAACGGGCAATTGATACATCGATCGATCGTTTTTCTCATCGATCGCCATGATTGATTTGTCAGTCTTTGTCCAGAACGAGCGTAGATAAGACGCGTGCCGCGCCACAGTTCACAATTTATTGGCTTTTCTGTATTATTTCGGGTCGAAAGTTAAAACGACGGCTCTAGTACATGGCGGGCAGATTCGGACTTTCGGTGTGCAAATCTTCGGGACAATATATTCACGATTCATCTGATACATCGGGATTTTCGGTGCGGCACGAGTCATTCTCGGTTCACGGGTTTTTTCGTACATTCGGGAAACGTGCTCTGCGACCACCTTTTCTCAACGGACATTTTCAAACGGGACGTACATCTTTCGTTTTTTTACTGTAATTATCTCTTATAATTAAATATATATTTTTGTTATATTTTTTCCACGATTGAGTTCGCGTCTGCCTTCATTAAGTTTTTAATTCCACCTACACCAGATCCCTTTAAAAACAGTAGCAAATATGAACCAATATCGCTAAACTCAAAGAAGAACTTCCGAAATATCCCGTTGCAACTTTTCCCCTGTGTGTAAAATGTCGTTCAGTGAAACCCCCGAGTCAGTATTGCTGGATCCGTTGAAGACAACCCTGAGTGTTGTAGTTGTGCTGCTTTCTTTCAATACTTCGTGGTGAGGAAGGTAATAAGCCCGGTCCCGAGAAATCGAACTTGTCGAGGCCCGTACCATATGTTGTAGGGCCTCGTATTCGCCGAGAAACGACTCGTAGAGTTCCCGATAGGTTGAATCCCGCGTTAGTTTCCTCACACTCTTTCTCTTCCGGCGTGAGTTAAGAACCCGAATTGACAGCGACCTCCTCCTGCACCCAAAATCGCGAAAGGAGTTCCTGTAAATTCGGAAACCCGTGGTCCACTGGAACGTGATGAACAAGACCAGCTGAAATATGTGTGTCAGTAACTGGCCCGAGAATAACCCAACCGAAACGAGTATTCTATGCAATGGGAGCCTCAGAAGGTCCCCGTTTGATCTGTGACCGAATGAATTGCCCATCTACATCTGCTCCCAGTATGAGATCGATCGATTTCGGAGAAGAAAAGTCAGGATCTGCCAACGTGAGCCCTTGAAAATGATTCCGATGTAAATGTGATAGGGTGAATATGAGGAGAACCGGCATTAACTTGAAAAAAATGTGAGCTTTTAATGTGAGAAATTCCGACGAATGAATTGATTGAAGTGTACAAGTAACCATTCCGCGTGTCTGTCCCTATGAAGTTCCCCCCGATCTCGATAATCGGAACGGAGGATGATTCCCGACGCAGCTTAAGCTGATGAGCTATCACGTCCGAGATGAGTAAAACCTCGGACCCCATGTCGAGTAACATGCGTACCCGATGTGTTGACCCGCGTGGAGTTACAAGGTTAGCTTTACCCGTGGCTAAGAGGACTGCCGGCCTAGTTGCTCCCAAAGATGAACAAGTTAACGCCCCAGTATCTCATTGTGGCGCTTCCGACGTCAGAAGTGTCAATGCCTTCTCTTGAAGATGATTCCGATGATCCTGTTGGCCCGACCGTTTCCACGTTCCCACTGTACACCTCGTCATCCGACATGATCGAGGAGTGTTCTTGAAAAAAGTCACACCACATACGTTGCACCGACGGCAAATACCCGAACGAAAAGTGAACGAACTGTTTTGAACTGGAACCCGGAGTGCTCGAGAACGCGGGAATTTACACAAAAGAAAAAGGAATGTGAAAATGGAAATTCGCCCGAAAATGAGAAAGACCGCGACGATACCCGAAGCACTCGCGAGCCCGAGAATTCACACAAGAATTAATGCAACAAATGAAAAATCGCACGAAAACGAGAAAACCCTCAGTGATGTGAATGCTTAACCAACGTGAATCGAAATTGTCCGAACCGAAACCCGAAGCACTCACGAGCCCGAGAAATCACACAAAAAATATTCGAAAATGAAACCTCGCACGAATATACGTGCTGCCCGATGAAAACGGAACTCGTGTGCATAAGCACGAACGAGTGTTGTCTGTGATCACTGTGCACCCGTCACGAGCGCGTGAGTATGTGCGAGAATAGTCTTGGTCCAAGATGGTGGCCACTGCGAGCACCGCAAACTGTCTCTGTCGCGTAACCCGAGTGTGAGCGTGAGAGAGCACGAGCGTCTCGCGCGTATGAGAGAACGAATGTGCCCGCTGGCGATCGAGAACCTGACCCGAGCGAGAGATCCCGAGCGCACACTGTTTAAAACCGACGATGGCGGCCACTGACGACCACCGCGCACTGCCTATTGTACCGCAACCCGAGTGTGAGAACAAGAGAGCACGAGCGCGCACTTCGTGAGTATGAGAGAGACCGAGCGCCGCCGACGACGAACAAACAAACAGCACGACTACACACACATAACACGAGCACAGGATGCATACCCAGCCGAACAAATACCATCATATTCCACACTGCCCTATCACCCTATTCTCGCACTTTCTGGGCTTGTGTCCAGGCGGGACACAGAGAACGAGCCTTCCCGAGGTTCCCCGTGAGTGTGCGGCGATGCGGCCCCCCGTGCCGATGGGAGGGCTACAGGCCCTTTGATCAGGGCGGGACTCGGGTCGCCGCGCAGCCAAACCGTTCTTTCCGCTCTGTGCGCCAGCGGGAGCCAAATGATTTTTCCATCTTTCTTTCCCCATGGGGGTGGCCCCTTCGCTGGGAAGTGGATATTGCCGTAGCGTATGCCTTTATAGGCGAGGAAGCAAGGGCTGTTCGTCGTAGGGCGAACGGTTCACATATTCAATGCCTATTGTACCACAACCCGAGTGTGAGAACAAGAGAGCACGAGCGCGCACTTCGTAAATATGAGAGAGACCGAGCGCCGCCGACGACAAACGAATACTCGATCCAAGCGTAACCGTCACTCGAGGCACAATACTCTGAGGCTATCCCGTACTGAAGATAACGCCGAAAAATCCAATGTCCCGAAACCCCACTGTAATTACACTAATGTTCGCTGCACTGCACTAATGGCCACCAGATCCGGCTCGAAGGACCAAAATGTTTGTGAAGGGATCTGGTGTAGGTGGACCTAAAATTTAATAGATGCAGACGTGAACTCGATAGTGGAAAAAATATATCAAAAATATATATTTAATTATTAGAGATAATTACAATGATAAAAACGAAATAAGTATTTCCCGATTGAAAATGTTCGTTGAGAAAACGTGGCTTGCAGAGCACGTTTCCCGAATGTACGAGAAACCCATGAACCGAGAATGACTCGTGCCGCGCCGAAAATCCCGATATATCAGATGACTCGTGAATATATTGTCCCGAAGATTTTGCACACCGAAAGTCCGAATCTGCTCGCGATGTACTGGAGTCGTCGTTTTAATTTTCAACCCGAAATAATACAGAAAAGCTAATAAATTGTGAACTGTGGCGCGGCACGCGTCTTATCTACTATCGTTTTGGACAAAGACTGACAAATCAATCATGGTGATCGATGAGAAAAATCCCCCGCATGTATCAATTGCCCGTTAATTTGTAGCCCGGTACGTGGCGCTATCGACGGAAAAGCGCGAACCCGACCCGCTCGCTCGCGTGACCCGAAACTTGACCGTGTCGCCCGTAAATTTTCCTTATTCCCGAACATAATCATTTATATTTATTCAACCACGATTTTGTGCCCCAGATTTCATCATTTTAAGTTCTATTTAAGACAGGACAGCTTAGCAATTGATTTTGCAAAGAGATTAAACGATTCAGCAATTGTACGAACGTAGCAGTTTAAAGGTGACTTTTGCAACACGCATATTGCTGAGCAGACATCGTACGATGCAACCGTTTCAGGGATTAAACCGAAAGACCGTCAATTAATATTAAGGTCATGTGATTATATTAAAAGGCAGTTTTCTGTTTGTAACGGCACTGTTAACTATTACGAGCTGTCCCAAGCGGAAAAAATCGTTGGTTACAGACAAGTCGGTCTCAAGACAAATATTCAAGAACTACATTGTAACAAATACTTCATCATCATCAGGAATAAACTAGACCGTATTTTTTTGATACTCGAGTTGGAGATTCACTCAACCTTCACAATCACCCACAAACCCGTCCTCGACGATTTCATCCCCACGTGACGAAATTCGCGGGCACAACATTGGTGGCAGCAGTGGGATTGTCACAATGCAATTAAATCAAATCGTGGCTCGTTATGATGGCTTGTACTTTTTGCTGTATTACTTTATTTTAAACTTAAGATTATTTCACATAGGGGATTGGTGTGGCGACGGACTTCGACGGGCTATCTCGATTACGTCTTGTGACGCCGTGCCACAATATATATTGAAACGTTTTGGGAATTCGTACGGATGAGAATTCTATGATTTTTCGTTATTCTTGAATCGAGCGCGAATTCCTGAATTAATTTTCATTTGTTTGTTGTTGTCGATGGGTTCGTCACGCCGTTTCATGCGGGCGAACCGCAAGTTTGACACAGGCCTGAAGACAAAGCGTATCGGTGAGGAGAAGAGGATTTGCCGTATAATATTGATTATTAGATTTCATTAGGTTTTTTCGAGGTTGCCTCAGATATTGCGTAATTATATCCCATTGGTTATGGTAGAACTGGGTATAACATGACCCATCATGACGGGCTATGTAGAATGGGCCACTAAAAGGGCGAGGATCACCGTGAGAAGCATGGTCACTTTAATGAGTAGAAAAGGTATTCCAGCGGCAACTGAGCAATAGGGATTTGAAAGGGAAAGTTGAAGGTGTGATTAATACTGGAACAAAAATGTAGGGCTTCAAGACTCGATCATGTTATGGAACGTGTGCTCGTACGTGTCAGAGTTGAATTATATCAACGTCGCTCGTCCGTGCGTATTTTGTCGTATACACTGAGACTAGTATATGTGAGATGCGACTGTTATTACCTCGCTAGCTTCGCGACGCGTGACTGTACGAGAGATTGTTCACCTCGATAGAGGCACACGGCGAGCGTTGACCGACCTCTTTGTTGTTCTCGCCTTATGGTTGTGTTCTGTCTAATTTATGTCTGTGTGTTTGTAAATTGTGTTCGAGTTTGTGTAAGCTTAAGCTTGACATTATTGCAATAGAAGATGCGGACAAGGCGGTGACTTGGGGGAAGCTTCCGGTTTCATTCCTATCAGGCGACGACCTGATCTTTGTAGAATACTCATATTTGACCCCCTTAGCCCAGCCTAAAGTGATAGAGTATCGTACTTGGAACCTTGCTGAGGATTGTGCTGTTAGGGAGGCATTGCTTAGCTACAATTGGGAGGTATTCTTCGGGGGACATGAGGTGAACGAGCGACTCCGGTTATTGGAGGAGGCGATCCGCGGTACCGCGGACCATGTCGCACCGCTCAGAACCCGACGAGTAACCTCTCCGCCATCACCGTGGATCACTGACGACATTTGTCAACTGATGCGTGACCGGAATAGAGCACATCACCGACTTTTGAAGACTAGGAGTGAGGCTGATAAGGAAGCGTCGCGAGTGTTGCGGAACACTACGCAGGCTGCCGTCCTCGACGTGAAAGCTTACTACTACGAGGCTAGACTCGTTGGACTGCGTGTTCCATCGCGTTTGGAGTGAGCAAAGAAAGCTCGGAATGGTTAGGGGTCGCGATGAGTCCTCTTTGTGCTATTCCGTTGAGGACATCAATGAATATTTTGGGTCAGTTCAACGTCTTCATACCAATCGTGAAGTCCCTTCCATCGACGACATCTGGCAGCTACCCCTCGATTTTAATGAAGATCGCTTCTATTTCTCGCATATTCAACCCATTGACTTGGCCAAATGTCTTTCCGATGCGTCATCGCTCGCAGAGGGCTCGGATGGTATCTCGCTACGTGCGGTGAGACTCTGCCTGCCTTCGATCTTTCCAGCGATCTTGGACTTAATGAACCACTCGCTCGGGCACGAAGTTTTCCCTGACGGTTGGAAAAACTCTCTGATTCGTTCCATTAAGGGGGGAAACACATGGAAATTTTTTCAAAAAAGTTTTTTTTTTATTTCACGAATCGATGGTTCAACATCTTAAGAATATTCTCTGAAAATTTCGTTGTGATATCATGAATACTTTCGATGTTATGGCCGGAGAACTGAGCGACCGCGCACGGAGCAGGTATAACGCCGCTCGCCGGGAGACCCCTTCGTCCTTTGTTTGACAAGAAATATCTGTTCCCTCGAGTATACAATTCTCTGTGTGTATGTGCGTATGTCCGATTTACAAGGACCTGTCGAAACCACAGTTGCTGCAAAGATGTTTGGGTGGACATACGCAGAATGCGAATGAGAGCTTCAATTCCACCGTTTGGCGCTTAGCTCCCAAGCATTTACATTGTGGGTTGCTAATTGTTGAGATTGCTGCGTTTCTGGCTGCGATCATATTCAATGAAGGTTATTCTGGGATTCTCCTGATCATGCAGAATCTAGAAATAACTATTGGAAATAATTTTGTCCACTTCGCGGAGGAATACGACGAGCAGCGCTTGAGAGGCAGAATCACCGCAGCCTCGAAAGCACTAAAGAAGCTCGCCAAGCTCGAAGACAGGAGACATTGGCAGAAAACCAGCTCTTCGAATACGAGGAAGGTCCACTTTATGGTCCCGGAATACCGGAATAGCCTTGAAACACCTATAAGGTACCAGACTTCGATTTTCCGTTGCCCGAAACTTTAAACGCGATTATCTGGAAACTACATTTTCGCAATCTGCGGCAGCGATAAAAAAAAAACTATTCATCCGATTCACTTCAACCGAATTTTTTTAGACACGTAATTGCAAACCCTTGTCGATAAACCTCTAATATCTCGAAAAAAAATTTTTAATGCATTTTGCATAAAAATGTTCAATGAAAATCCGATATTTTTTTTCTGAGTGCCGCCATTTTTACAATATTCAACATTTTTAACTTTTTTTAGGTTTATCGACAGCGTACTTCCATACAGAATTTAATGGTTTTTGAAATTTTTGTTTCAGATGAAAAATGAAAAAACTACAGCTGCCGCAATTTGACGTCGCGGGAAAAATTCGTTTAACAACAATTGGTTGCAGTCAGCTAATGAATAATTGATTTCCATTGAAAATTTTTTTTTTCAAGTCTTCGAATATCAAATAAAATAGCCTCGAAAGTTGAAAACGATTGGTGTAGTACTGACTTCAGAAAAAAATCTCGAAATTCCTCGTCATTTTTGACCGTTTCCATGTGTTTCCCCCCTTAAGAAAGCACGTATCCCCGGGTCTGCTGTGGACTATAGGCCTATCTCGCTCCTGTGCTGCTTATCTAAAGTATTGGAGAGTCTAGTTTATCGTCAACTCAGACAGTTCTTGACAGAAAAGGACGTACTTGATTCTCTCCAGACCAGATTTCGAGCTGGTCATAGTACGCAGACCGCGCTTCTTAAGCTCACGGACGATTGCCGGCGAGCAATGGATCGGAGAGAGGTAACGGTGGCAGTCTTCATCGACTTCTCGAAGGCATTTGATCTGATGGATCACAGGATGATTCTGGTGGAACTTAAGGGGTTGGGGCTATCGCGTCACGCCTTGCAGTGGTTTGCCTCTTTCCTCTCCGGTCGCAAACAATGTGTGATAGGGGGGGATGGGGTGAAGTCCTCGTGGCTCACAGTCACCTCGGGAGTGCCTCAGGGTAGCATACTGGGCCCGCTTCTTTTCTCGCTGTACGTCAATGATCTGCCACTAGTGCTGCGTTTCTGTACTCATATTTTCTATGCGGATGACCAGGGAGCCTATTTTCATTCCGGTGACTTGCGATCGTATGCGAAGGATCGTATACGACTTCAAGTCGGATGGACGTATTCGTATACGAGTGAAGCTGCAGACGAGCGAACGTATGCGAGTGTGATTCGTCTATGAAGGATCGTATGCGTGATGATTCGTATGCGACTGTACGTATACGAATGTGTCGCGCGCGTTTGTTTAAAACGTATACGAATCAAGATCGTATACGGAAGCGCGTTATTGATTGTTTCGGTGACGTTTTGTCATTAAGAGGAACGAATAATTAGTGAGATGCATTTCTTACCGATAGTATTTGATCATAATGACGCTATGATAGATGAAGCAGTCAATAGATTGAATCATCCCCGTATTTTTTATCAAGCAGAAGATGCTTTTGAACTCCGTGATGAAGCTTTCCGCAGTATTTTTCGATTGAATAAAAATATGGTTCATGAATTCATAACTTTAGTGACAGATCGTATTCCACCTCCAGCTAGACCAGCATTAGCACTAGATCCAACTACAAAGGTAAGTGTAATCTATCTCCATAGAATAATTCGAATCAATTTACTCTGAGAGTACTGACTACCCAGTGATAGAAAACTAATAACTCGTATTCTCAATTAAAGGTTCTGACGGCATTGCGATTCTTCGCTTCTGGGAGTTACCAGATGGACATAGAGCGCAATATCTTTATGCAGTCAACCTTCTGTTAGAAAATGTCTGCACCAAGTTGTTGATATTCTAAATGAACCAGTGATTTTTAACGAATGGGTCTATTTCCCAAGAAATTTACAAGAGCTACAGGCAGTTCGTGATGGGTTTGTCGTATTTTATTTATCATTCATATTTTTCATGGATTTCTATAAGTTGGTTGATAATTCTACATCTTCACTCACAGATTTTCTGATTCATATCACTTCCTCGGTGTAATGGGACGTATAGACTGTACCCATGTAGCCGTTGTCCGACCAAGACATGACATACCTAAATCGCAAAGGGTATCATTCAATAAATACTCAATTGGTATTATATCTCTCTTCAAACGGATTTTCAATGGAAAATTAACACAATTCTGTACAACCATGGCTGCTTTTTTTACAGATTTGCGATGCGAAATATAGGATAATAAATGTCAATGCACGGTACTCAGGACGTACACATGACAGTTTTATTTGGAATAATTGTCAAGTTTTACCTCTGATGCAAAGATTTCACGCTGAGGGACACAATCGCTTTTTTTTTACTTGGTAATGATATCGATTTCATATCGTGTTGACACGTAGAAAGAATTGTTGAAAATGTTTTCTGGCATTTTTTAATAATAATTTTGTACAAGTATTTTTTTAGGGATTTGAATTTTTCTAAATAATTATTTCCCATGGTAAAGCGATTTTTTAGAGGATTTTTTTTCCAAAAAATAGGAGATTCCGGTTATGGACTCAGACCGTGGCTTATGATACCCATCACCAACGCAGCACCTGGTACACCAAAAGAACGACACACTCGACGTGTCACTCTGACTAGATCATTAATCGAACGTGTCAATGCAGTGCTAAAAATGCGTTTCCATGCCTTTCAAAACAACGTGTACTGCATTTTACCCCCGATTTCACAGCAAAAATAATTAATGCATGTGTTGTTTTGCACAATATGTGCATTGCAAATCGTCTTTTGCCACCAGTTATTCCACGAGAAGATGATGGAAATATTCAGTGGGGTATGCATGCACAATTCCCTGACGATGGAGTTGACAATGCAACAGGAAGAGTTAATCCAGGACTCGCACGAGGTCGAGCTTTCCAACGACAGCTGATTCAAGCCTACTTTGCCTGATTGTGGTTGCTAACAATCGTTCAAATGCTCAACAGTCTTTCTTGCTAAACTCTGAACGAAAGTTGAATAAATAGTTGAATGAGTTATAATAATAAATTATTCTGACCTACTTCTCAATCAAACTCTCATTGGTCTAATACCTTTTTTTTAATGGTTTTTTGCATTGAATTCAATGAAGCCTTCATAATATAATCGAATTGGATTGACACTTTAAATAGCTAAATAACATATTTGAATCACTTTCATGCAAACGTAACAGGAGAAGTTTCCTTAAAGTTACAAAAAACAGGAAATTTTCACTTGACGAATGGTTTACCAACGTTTAAAAACTTGGGCAATTTGCTCAAGAGCCCTTGCCTTACGGGCATTCACGAGCAAATTTCGCTCCATTATTTTTATTTTTCTATCCCAATACATTTTCTTGTTTTTAATATCCTCGCTTATGATCATTATCATCTCACTTGAATGTTTCATCCCTTCATCCAATCTTGCGGCTGGAGTAGGACGTTTCCCTGAAAAACATAGATATTCAATTAAAAATCAATTTTCGGGTATAATTTAATCGCATTAAAAAATTATCCATTATTTTCTATCAGATTTCAATGAAAAACGCCATTTTGTTACCTTCAATCGAGAAAAATCTGATTTTGATTGTTCTTCGCAACCGAAATACGTAGAATTATTTAATTTCTCATGCATTTTTCTATCTAATACAATAAGCCATAAAAATCTCGTCATAATAGATTACCTCGTTTTATCCCCTCGTCTTTATTCTCAACCTGCACTAGTGATTCAAGAGGTAGTGAAACATCTTGTTCGTTTTCAATCTTGAAATTCTTCATTTCCACATCGTTCGTCTCGAGTATTTCACCACGGTTTATTTGTTCCACTTCCTCATTTGCTGCAACTGCCTTATCAAGTACCTAAAAATGAAACAAGGAATTTGAATTTTTTGGATGAATAATAGTATATTATGCAACATGGGCGTAAAATACGATTTTACGCCCACGTTGCATACGCTATTTTTTGCAACAGTGTGCGGAAAATTCGTACATACACACAACTTATATAATGTATGAATTCGATTCTAGAAAATCGAAAGCAAACGAAAATATATTACCGAGTAGCAAAGTACCTCAATTGCCGTTTATCCGAAATCGGAGCGGGGGTCCAGGGGCGAAGCCCAGGCGGGGGGGTTCGGGGGGGGGGGGGGGGGCTCCGCCCCCCCCGACTCACAAAAACGTAGATTTTTAAGTTTTAAACTATTTATTTAAACGACATGGTTGAAATACGTATATTTAATATATCATGTAATATATATATATATACATAGAATGACGAATATTAATTCTGAAACATCATATTTTTGGATTCGATATGAGATCATACAAAAGTATATAATCGATACAAAAACAAAAGTAACGGTAAACACAATTCGATGCTTTTTAATCTTCTGTTTGGACCGTTTTTTCCGTAACTGTTATAATGGTAGTTTTTTTTTTTATTTTTTATTGGGGGTTTCATCAGAGTCTCCGTGAATCGCATTTGTTAATTGTTTTCCAATTTTTCTTTTGATATTCACGGAATTTTCAATATAACCTTCGGCTACTTGTGTGGATTTCCATCCACCATGGCTTTTTAACGTCGTGATGTCGGCTCCCGAATCTACGAGCAGAGTAGCCGAAGAACGCCTAAAGCTGTGTCCTGTATATAATTCAGGATTTTCTAGCTCTAACCACGTGGAAATTTTCTTCGGTATACCACCGATCAAATTCTTTCCCATTGGTTGATTATAGCACTTTCCGTTGCGGTAACTGATGAGCAGTTTTGTTATTGTTGTGTGCTTCGGTCTTAATAGCATGTAGTCGGTGACGATCTTGTGGTATTTACCTTCGAGCACAAAGGTTCTTGATGTATGTGTTTTTGTATCGAGTATTGTCGCAACGAGATAGGCATCATGAAGCTTAATATTATTTATAGTCAAACCGTGGAGCTCCTGGCCTCTGCATGCTCCATGTATACCAAGAATAAGAACAACCTACGGATTAAGTCAAAATATTCATTTACCGTAACTGAATGTTTTTTTTTCGTTTTTTTTTTCACAAAAAAATTTTAAAACTTACCTTTGTAGCCAAAAATTCATTGTCAGGAGCTTCTTCCAGAAATTTTTTTATTTCATCCGGTGAAAAAACTTTTGCTTTTTTCGGTGTGTAGTTGGTGTGCAATTTTTTCAAGTAAGCTTGTAACTTATTGTAGCTGCTGACGTCTATGTCATTTTCAATTTTCATCATTGTTTTTAACATTGAATATTTCGACCATAGAGTCGAAGATACAAAATTTTGTGAAAGTCCATGAAAGTAGGCCAAAAACACCTTTTCATCGAAAGAGTTAGTTTTTTTATTTTTCATCCACTTTCGAAAACCATTATAACACGCACGATAGATTATCTTCGATTTATCTGGAAGCGATTCGTTCATCGCATCATTAGCTGCTTTCAAAATATCGTCCGGAATAGAGTCACTATCACTCATTTTGTACGAACGCTATTATATGAGAAGGATTGAGCACGTGTTGTATCGTCGATAGTCAAAGCGGTACTAATTACATGGTTTCGCATGAAGGCGAGTGATACACAGAGTTGTAGAAATATTATTAATAAAGTCGGCAAGGTAGAATTTGAAGCATCCAATTGATTTTAAAATAAATTTTAAAAGGCGGGCGTAAAACTTTTCACTTATTATTTTACGCCCGCTTTTTAGGGACTCTCATTTTCTTTCCTTTTTATCAGAATGACGTTTATACGTAAAAAAACTAACTTTTTATTTTACACCCACTAGGTGTAAAATCGATTTTTACGCCCAGTGTTGAGAAAAGTGGTATTTTACACGCCGAATATCGGGGTGTAAAATCGAATTTTACGCACACTGTTGCAAAAAATATTTTTAAAAATTGGAATAACTATTTATACTGTCACGTCCGGGGTAAGAACGATAGGGTATGAGTAGAAATGGGGGTGCCTTTTGTTGGGACCGGAATGCGCCGGTCGGGGATAGAGGCAAGAGTGCGTGATCGTGTCACGCTACTTACGTGAAACGTAGATTATTCTTGCTTTCTTTGGTAAAACGTGGTGTTTTACCGTGGTTTTTGTTAGATGATTTTTGTTTGGGCGTAGCGGGTGTTTAGTTGATGAAGACGACGTTGTCGGTTGACGTGTCGCTCGAGTTGTTGTTGCTGTGCTCGTTAAACAATTCTTCCCTGGAGCGAGTCGTTATTATTTTCGGATTTACCGCTTCGGCGTTTGCTCGTAAAAGTCTGAATGAAAAAGTTATCCTTCGAGTGTGTCCTATTTTCGGGTGGGACTCCCACACGATAGGGTTGGTACCTCCACCACAGTGCGTGCATCTAGCGCACGGATTTGTGGTTGGATGGTTAGAGTACAGAGCGTGCATCTGGCGCACGGGACTGTACCCAGAAAAGGAGAGGAAACTACAAGAGAACGTGCGTCTAGCGCACAGAATTGTAGTTGGAGATTGAAATACAGTATGGTATGGTATGAGTTCTTACACCGACTCCCCTGAGGGTTGCGGGCTCCCAACACCATCTACCCATGGTCTCCTCTCGTATCCGTTTGTCCCTGGTTCGATCCCCGCTGCCGGAGCTTGTCGCGCACCCGCTAGATGTCAGCACCTGGAACAGAAACAGTCGTAGTTCGTACGCCCTGCCTTCTGGAGCTACGTCCCAGCCCGTTTGTGCTTTTACCATCTGCTGTGCTACGGCATCGGGAATCAAACCCGAGACATCTTCCCAGCCTTTCGGTTACCACACCAAGGCGCTGGTTTCCTTTGGACCTACTTTTTTAGGTGGGTTTCGGACCACCGGGGTGACAGAAAAAGCACTTAGAAAATTTTTCCATTGGTGCCGACAGTGGGAATCGAACCCGGCCACATCGCGTGCCACTGCGTGCGAGCCGAGCACGCTACCCACTGCGCTACTGCTCCCCTGAGATTGAAATTGTAGTAACTACGAGTGAACGTGCATCTAGCGCACAGAACTGTAGTTAGATATCAGAGTACAGAGCGTGCATCTAGCACACAGGACAGCTGTACTTATAGTTAGAGTGAGAGAGGAAACTACGAGAGAACGTGCGTCTAGCGCACAGAACTGTAGTTAGTAAGAGGTGTTGGGAACACGTGAGTTTTGGTGGGTGTCCCAATCGAAACTGAACAACATGAAGTATGTTCGTACGTTTTATCTATTACTTTCCCGTATTTACCGGCCGAATCTATCCTCGTTGGATGAGCGGATGCAGGTGTAGCGGGTTATTTAAATGAGTTTGTCGAATCACTTTTTAATTTCAACAAATAAATTTCGGCGCTTATTCAAATAGTCCTCAACCAACCCCGTTGGGGAAATCGGACAAGAAGTTTTTACAAATTTTACAATTTTTAAGTTTTAAGCTGCTTTACACGCGGTCAGGTCCCCGAGGTAGACCCGCCGATTTTTCTGATGGTTATTCGTTAACCTGCTGTGCTGTGCTGTGCTGTGACTGAGTACTCTGACTCTTAAGCACTGACTGCTCTTTTCTCTCTGCTCACTGACTGACTGATTTGTGGACTGCCGGACATTATATAGTCCCTTATTTTATTGTCGTCGATGGTGGGAGATGTCGGCGCGTGAGGGAAGGGTTTCACTCACGCCTCGACATCCTGCTGACGATAATCGCCAGACGGGTTTCCCGTTATTATGGCTGGCAATTTTCCTGTCAGCTTCGTGTAATCGATATTGTCCACACTGATTTCTGACTAGTGCCAGTGCAGGGATATCGATACTCACGAAGCGCACTTGTTGTTTATGTTGAGGCTCGTCCCTAGGCGATAAGCGTGGCTATCGTGTGCGAGCCAGCAAGGCGTTGAGTTTCACCGACTTCCAGCATCTGCGGAAGCTTGGTGATGACGTGCGACATACGCCGGTTCGTCACTCACGCGCCTTCCCCCCGTGACGAGCCCCGCTTGTAAAAGATTAAAGTATTTGTGCGTAAGGTGGGTGAACTCCGGAAATGAGTGTCACCTCTGGTCGTTCATGTTTTCTCGTGATTTGAGTAGGAGAGTTAATATTCATTATTTTTACCCTGGATCACATTGATCCAGTTTTTAATTCGATATTAAAAGAACGTATATGAAAAATTTCAAATTTAGGTAGGTATTTCGACCCAGGACATTACAATACTATTTTTTCCACCCGTCAATTTTGAAGAATTCATTTCAATTCACCATATCAACAATAGACTCCTTAATATTCGGCAATCCATGAACGGACACTGGATCTAGAGTTGACAACATCAGTTCATCCTCGGGATTCAGTGAAATTTCGGCAAGAGGTCCTCCACCAGTTTGACGACGAGATTTTGCCATCTCTGCTGCTGCTTTCTTCACTTTCCCTTTTAGATCATGATAAGTCTGCGAAATAATATAATATTATTCCATATAAAATTTCAGAAACAATTAATTACCAATATATCCATAACCTCTCACCTTTCTCCAAACGTGCCATTCTTTCTTTCGGCCTTCTGCCCCATTCAAGGCTATGGCAATATCTTGCCACAAAGCTCGAGCATTAGCATTTGTGAATGTGCTTGAGAATCTTCCTGATTGTAATTCAGGGTGTCTCGTCATAAAATCATTGAGAATTGATTTTTGTGTTGGGGTTATGCCTCGAGGTTTTTCTCCTTATCGTGGACTTCTCCCTTGATAATATTGTGTGTAGACATTTTTCAAGATGTAACATGTACTAAAAATTTGTCCTGTTCACTGTATCCACTTTTTTCGTAATTTTTATCTGCTGATTTTATTGAATTGTAATAGGGGTAGCGATTCCTGATCTTTTTGCGGTAGCTATCACCGATCGATAATGTGATCGGACGTTAATTCGGGGGTTACGTTAATGCCTGGCGTTATCGCTTTCTTGTTTATAACAATCGAACAGCGTTTGACGAGCTATTTGGCGTTTCTGATTGGCTTAACGCTCAAACTTAATGTTACCAGTCTATACCTAGCGACCACTACCGCATTTAGCAACATCGCCCGCTATTTGTTCACGCGCTTCCATATACGATCCTGATTCGTATACGTTTTGAACGAATGCGTGCGACATTGTGACGTGACATTTTGCGCCCCGTCACATGCGTGAACTGTGTGCGGTCAGAAGGTCGGATTTACGACCTTGGGATGGCGCGGCGCACGTTCGACTCATACGCCAAGGTAAATTAAGATCGGTTACCTTATGGTCGGGAATTGGTCACCATTTTAGTGTGTTGTCATTGTTTTGTTACGGAGTCGAGTCATTTGTTTTAAAAAAATATAATTGTTCATGTTAGTAAAGGATCTTCGTATAACTTTCACAAGGGGAGGCTACGATGCATGGGTCACCGATTCGATCCATCTTTGGTACACGTGTAGGTGATGACCAGGAGTATAACAGGTGCAAGTAGTAAGATGCGCTTCTCAGCCGTTTCCAAGAAATAAATTTACCGCAATTTCAGTACGTTTATATGCATTGTGCGTTAACAAAATACCATTGAGTGATTGGCGCAGTGGCAAGTGCCCCGCTTAGTAAGCGCGGGATCCATGGATCGAATCCCGCCGGTGAACTTTTTTTTTTCTTTTTTTTTCTCGACATTTCTGTCTTTCAAATTTGGTTGTCTTGAATAATGTTTATTTTGGAATCACTTATTTTTTTTTAGCGGGAAAAGGGATTCTGAAAAAGTCGTACAGGCGTTGGATGAATTAATACTTTTATTCCCAGTATTTTGTACAACTATTTATTCTACCCTATTTTCTATTCACTATCGTGCTGTTCCAGCGACGAATTACTGCACAAACTAGGATGATATCGGTCATAGAAGCAGGGAAAACAATAATTATTGCGGCATCTTGAGCAAGTTATGAATGACGTATTCTTGCATTCGCAGGGATTTTTTAAAACATCTATCGCAAAGCAAACTTGGTTTACGTTCATGAACGATGTCCTGTGATCGCACAAATCGGCCGCAAACCATGCGTATTTTAGCATGCTACAGAAAATTGGTGCTGACAGTTGATGGTGTACGAGAGACTCAATTTTAATACAATCTTCTCTGGAAGTTATTTCTCTGTCCTGTTCGATAATGTAGGCGCAATTCTGTAGTCTTTTAATAAAGTTCTTAACTTGCCGGTAAAAATAAACGTCGCACGGTTGCACTAATGAAGTGCATTTTGGTGGGATTACTTTTATTACCCATAGAATGAGTCACTGCTTGCAGTCGGTTCTAGTCGGTCGACATTTCTCTTACAAATTTGGTTGGCGAGCATACCTGCACAAGAACAAAAGATGACAGGACATCGTTCATGAACGTAAACCAAGTTTGCTTTGCGATAGATGTTTTAAAATATCCCTGCGAATGCAAGAATACGTCATTCATAACTTGCTCAAGATGCCGCAATAATTATTGTTTTCCCTGCTTCTATGACCGATATCATCCTAGTTCGTGCAGTAATTCGTCGCTCGAACAGCACGATAGTGAATAGAAAATAGGGTAGAATAAATAGTTGTACAAAGTACTGGGAATAAAAGTATTAAGGTAGTTCTATCGTGGTAACTAATCCATAAGATTTCAATTTTTTTTTTTATATATCTTCAATTTTAATATATTTATTCATTTCGCGAAACGTCAATGCCCCTTATCGACCTAATTACGGAGAAATTAATACTTGAAAATGCCAATTCCTCAAGGCAAATTTGCTTCGGCATATAGAAGAACCGATTTCCGGTCACTTTAAAACGATATATCTTATCGAAAATCCAAAAGATTCTTACAAAAAACGAGACTTAGATTCATTAAACACGTAAAAATCTAACGGGCCTAAAAAAAAATATGATTGTCGACCAATTTTTTAAGCTATACTGATTTTAATACGAGCATCCGGGTAGTGATACACAACTTATGGCATAATGTCGTGACGGTGAAAAAATGTGGCAACGCGATATCGAAACGAAAGCGGTATTTGACAAGTCGAACAACATAACCTCTCCGCGTCAACGTCAATAGAGCGGGCAAGAGAGTGAGAGGGCACGAGAATGAAAAGAGAAAGAAAACGCAACGTTGCCACACGTAAATATCATACGAGATCTAGTAATACTCGAGTCGTTGCAATTACTATTTTACTAGTTACATAATTATTTATAATAAACCGTTGATTAATTGTATTCACGTGGGTAAGCTTATTTAATATTTATTAATTTTAACCCATATATCCAATATTTTTAGGAATCATCATTTAGACATTTATAGCTAATTGACTAGTCTGCAGCGATAGAACTACCTTAATTCATCGAACGCCTGTACGATTTTTTCAGAATCCCTTTTCCCGCTAAAAAAAAACAAGTGATTCCAAAATACACATTATTCAAGACAACCAAATTTGGAAGAGAGAAATGTCGAGGAAAAACAAAAGAAAAAAAAAAAAAAGTCCACCAGCGGGATCGATCCATGGATCCCGCGCTTACTAAGCGGGGCACTTGCCACTGCGCCAATCACTCAATGGTATTTTTTTAACGCAGGATGCATATGAACGTACTAAAATTTCGGTAAATTTATTTCTCGGAAACGGCTGAGAAGCGCATCTTACTACTTGCACCTGTTATACTCCTGGTCATCACCTACACGTGTACCAAAGATGGAACGAATCGGTGACCCATGCATCATAGCCTCCCCTTGTCAGTAAAATATAGAATTCGTCCTTTATAAAAGATTTTAGTTTGTTTCATCCCGTAAAGATTATGTTTTGGAATTCAGTCTAGTATTTAGTCGCTCACGTGATGGTTACCTGAAGTTCGGCAAATAATGGCTACCTAGCGTCTATTAATCTCTCACGGTTATCTGAAATTTGGCTGGTTATCATTTTTGGTGCTGTCGGGAGGCTGATCACCTCGCCGATTTAGATTATTTTTAGTAAGTATGTTTGACTCGGAGTTTTACCGATTAATGCAGGCGGGTCGCATAACATCTGCGCCCGCGGGTACTGGATGCCAGGGAACGAGCTGGAAAATGGGCCGAAATATTACTGTGTCACCCTCCTCCCACGACTTCCCAGCCTGTTGTTATTACGGGTATCGCGGACCGGATCATTTCCGGCACCTCTTTATGTTGGGGTTTATGGGACTGGCGAAGATGGGTGAGGTGACAGTGTTGTCTTTAGGTTTCTGGGGCCTGCGTGGACAGTGTCGGTGGCCACCGCCATCCGCGGGCAGGACCCTGACCCCATCTAAGTCAGTAACCGGATCCCCAGGGAAGATACCCACGAGGCAACGTAATTACTGCCGGCAGAGCAAAGAGGGATTTTCAGATTTCAGCCAAATAATTCGGTTACACCGTTTGAATTACGCGCCCTTATGACGTCCTCGGCCAAATCGCCAAAGCTCTCGGACGCGAGGGACTACAGCGAAGTGGAAGAGGAGCGGAACGTCCAATTAGCGTAGAGGAACATCGAGGGGCAGCGTTGACGCTAGGAGGGACAACTAGAGCGCCAAGGGCCGAAAAGAGAGGAGAGCATCGACCCCGAGAGAGCGACGATCGAGCATCGAAAATCACTTCTTCCCGACCAGTCTTAAAGTATAGACGTTTATTAAGTAAGATTAAGAGTAAGTGCGTCGTCTCAAGTACTTCGCGCAAAGGCCTGGAAGACTCGAGATTCGAACTCGTCTCCTAACATCGAGATACTTGGTGAGGCCCAGCTCCATATTTATTGTACAGGCGAAAAACTCATTCATTCGTGTTAGCCGTGTGGCTTTTTCTCTGTTATTTGGTTTCATTTGGCTTATCGTATGCCGATTTTGGTAATTCTGTAGCATACGAGTGGGTGTGTGCCCGCGAATGAGATTATCGCCTCATTATCAAGTCACAGTAGTATGTGGACCACTATGGCCACCCCCACTCCTATCCCCACTCCTATCCCCTCCACTTTCCCCCGCGCTGGAGCCTGTTTCCGAGCGTGGTGGGGGTAATGGTGGGGAGAGGTGGTGGAGGAAGAGTTCTGCGGGCTCGCCATAGTGGTCCGATTATTATCATTATTTAAATAATAATAAACCATACTTTTTTCTGTTTATTTAATTTTTATATACATTTTCACTTAAATATACGTACTGTTTCTATACAATGAGACAAGGATTTATCTTTTACGGAGTATAACAGTTTTAACGATGTGATCCAAATGATGTATCAATAGATTGCCAATTAGCGCTGTTTTTGTACAAATAGGTAATTCGTTATATGAATTATTCGGCGTTGTTACTTTTTGGGCAGCTCTCTCTCGTATTTCGCACGCTTTGCGCGAATATTACGGCGTATACAGCTCGTTGTAAGAACTGATATTTCTGATGCTATTGCGTGTACAAGAGAGTCTCTGCAAACTGTCACCTCGTTGCAAACACAATGAAGCCACGAAGTATTTCTGTTTATACTGGCTGGTAATAATGTCAGTATAATGAATAGTTCTTTTGTGAAACAAAATATTGGTAATGAGCGATATGCAGGGTCCACACACGCTTCTTGTTCTTCTTCCTCCTCTATGTTGAAATGGTTTTGAAAATCGTGCCAAGAAGAGCCTTCCATAGTGAAACAACCATGGATATAACATTTGAAGCTAATCACAGGCCGTATCGTACCACTCCGACAAATATCTATGCCCACCCACACAGATTTTGTCCCCAAATTATTTAGCTTATATGCGAACGGCACCAGCAGAGATCGTAGATTCCCGGCTCGTTTTGCATACATCGCAGGACTTAATGATTTGTTGACGGTTTGAATTCCAAATTATTGAATTCTGTGTCTCAATATTGCACCGCCAGATTATGTTCACGGGCCGCGGCTATCAACTGTTAAAATAGTTGAGCGTCTTGGCGGATATATTAGTGCTATTTCAATTGAAAAATTATACCGTGGATATATTGCAATGGTCTCACCTAGCAATCTCATGGCCCAATACGATACCTCACCGACTCCAAACAAACCCAATACGACCCAACCGACTCCAAGTAAACCCAATACAACTCAAGTGTCTTCAAGGAAACCCAATAGAACCTAACTGTCTCCAAGCAAACTCAATATGACCCGACCCAACCGAAGAAAACCTAATATGACCCAACCGACTCCAAGTAAAGCCGATATAACTCTATCAGCCTCAACTACATAAAATATAACCCTATTGATCTCAAATAAATCAAATGCAAGTCCGAACACCTGGTCTTATGCAGTTTATTGACTTTTTCCGAGCATCATGATTTACCTTAAAAATGCCACATATATCACATAATAAAAAAAGCTCGTCATAGTATTCTCCGGGTCCACTTTTAATCATTTTAAGTGAGACACAACACTTCGAATTGCACAATGCATTTACCACACGTGCTTTATTAGAATCTTATTTGTACTCTTTCAGTCGTATATATACGCTCAGTGCAAATGGTGCGTTATCGAAATTTTTTTTTTTTCAATAAATAATTAAAATCTTTAGCGTTGACTTGCCCGAAAATTCTAGCGTTAAGTTGCCCGAATTGTTTGGGGATGACAAATATTATATTCATCGTGTTCGGCGGTCCGTAGTTAACGTAAAAAAGTGAAAAAACTATTTGCGTCTAGGTATACCCATATGGAAAAGAAGTATACAGTAGGCGGCAATTGAAGTGGGCCAATGTTTTGTTTGTTGATTTTGACGAAACTTGGACCGATTCCGAAAAATCAAAAATATGCATTCGAGTAAATTTGATAATCTTTCGAATGAGACTAGTTTCGTCGTGATCGATTGAAAATTGGCAGCCTGCGAGTAGATTGTCCGGATCGGTGTAAATCGGGGTCTGGCGTTGGCGGGTTGTGCACACCGGGATTGATATTTGCCGATACCGAACAGCTCGGTAACCCATATCAGTCGAAAGGTGGTCTCACGGCAGGCTCAAAACCCTCCCTATAAGCCGAAATCGGATCACTCCCGGAGGAGACATAGACCCAGGAAGTCAGAACGGTTTTTTAAGTGCTACGCTGGAACGCCTCGATCGATTCCGTGGAAACTTTTCGCACAATCGTTTTTTACCATGACCTCACAACTCTCGTAACAGTTATTGCGATAAGTGTTCTCGTAGATGAGATCCAGGTATTTGGCGAGTGCACGCCCACGTTCATCGACATTTTTTACATTGAGAGACTTGGGCGACAGAGTTGAGACTTGTGTAATATTGAAGGGGAAGGCTCAACGATTAAAATGCGTGGTCGTACAATATCGGAAATGACCTTAATTAAAAATGACACGGCGTTGAAAAGTGAGAAGGAAATCGCCAAATCCCGCGATCTCAGTTCAAAGTTGCCCGTCGATAGTCATTTGTCTCAACGTCGGATCGCACGCTGATTTCAGCTACTGTTTATCGCTTATCCATTGATGTGACTGCATTGAAATGTTTCGTAAAAATGATTAATTAATAACAATTTATTGATGAATAAACAATAATCAATTGATTAAATAATTTTTATGAATTGAACTTTTTCTTCAAATGAGGAAACTAATTATGAATTATTAATAATCACATATTTTTCGGTGATCCATAGCTTGTTTCCTCTCTCAAGTTTCACAAACCACGGAAAATAATTTTTACGTCACAAAAAGTGCCAGTGCAACAAATCAATAACACGGTCAATTTACCGAGAATGAGTGACCATGGGATAAATGATAGTTATTTTTTTTTTCGTAATTTGAGAACCTCGTCGAATTTACGAATGCAGCCAATGAACAGCCTGGTCAATTTGACGAATAATACTGACCATGAAAATAATGATGATAATTTTTTTCTTAAATCGTTCGACTCGTCAAAAATACGAATGCGATAAAACGATAGGCTAATTAATTTGGCGATCAAGACTCATCATGAGCACAATAAATTATTCACATTTTCATGACTCGGCCATCTCGTAAAAATTACGGATGCAATAAGCCATTCGTTCACTAAGTCTAGTGATGTCCACTCACGACGGAAAAAATGATTATTTTTTCACGGACTCCATTAAAAATACCTGGTCAGTTATTGACTCGAGAAGCTCGTAAGAACTTCGAATGGTTCGGATCGGTAGCTTGGCCAATATTCAATTACGGAAAAAAAAATTTCACTCTAGCCGGGTTCGAAAACAATGCGGCAAACCCAGTTTACAATTGAGCTAGCATCGCCACATTGCAAAAATGATGTAATGAAGCTGAAAACGAAAAATTGCAACGCAAGATTTTTTCCCTAAATCATCGCTGTCGAACGACGTCGTTTCCGCTTCCCAAGAACCACACCTTCCCACGGCATTCGACCGCTGACGATGAAAAACCAACCTGCTTACGCAACGATTCAAAATTCAAAATTTTATCGACGCGATAATTATCTGCTGATTTATTACAGCAGCATAACGTCATTATTGCATTCCTAGAATCACTCTCTCCCCGACAATCCACCCCTGACGATGAAAAACGAACCTGTTTACGCGACGATTCAAAATTAAAAATTTTATCGACGCAATAATTAGTCGCCGATGAATTGCTGCCGAGTGACGTCGTTTCCGCATTCCTAGAACCACCCCCTCCCCCGACATTCCACCCCTGACGATGAAAAAACAACCTGTTTACGCGACGATTCAAAATTCAAAGTTTTTTCGACGCGATAATTATCCGCTGATTCTTACTGCAGAATAACGTCGTTTTCGCATTCCTAGAATCACCCCCTCCCCCAACATTCCACCCCTGACGATGAAAAAACAACCTGTTTACGCGACGATTCAAAATTCAAAATTTTTCCGACGCAATAATTAGTCGCTAATTATTCGCTGCCGAATGACGTCGTTTCCGCATTCCTAGAATCACCCCCTCTCCGACAATTCACCCCTGACGATGAAAAACAACCTGTTCACGCGACGATTCAAAATTGAAAATTTTATCGACGCGATAATTATCCGCTGATTTATTACTGCAGAATGACGTCGTTTCCGCATTCCTAGAATCACCCCCTCCCCAAAAATCTACCCCTAACGATGAAAAAACAACCTGGTTACGCGACAATTCAAAATTAAAATTTTTATTGACGTGATAATTAGTTGCTAATTAATCGGTGCCAAATGACTTCGTTTTTGCATTCCTAGAACCACCCCCTCCCTCGAAATTCCACCCCTGACGATGAAAAAACAACCTGTTCACGCGACGATTTAAAATTCAAAATTTTTTCGCCGCGATAATTATCCGCTGATTTATTACTGCAGAATAACGTCGTTTCCGCATTCCTAGAATCACCCCCTCCCCCGATATTCCACCCCTAACGATGAAAAAACAACCTGGTTACGCGACGATTCAAAATTCAAAGTTTTATCGACGCGATAATTAGTCGCTAATTATTTGCTGCAGAATAACGTCGTTTTCGCATTCCTAGAATCACCCCCTCCCCCGACATTCCACCCCTGACGATGAAAAAACAACCTGTTTACGCGACGATTCAAAATTCAAAATTTTTTCGACGCGATAATTAGTCGCTAATTATTCGCTGCCAAATGACGTCGTTTTCGGATTCCTAGAATGACCCCCTCCCCGACTATCCACCCCTAACGATGAAAAACCAACCTGTTTACGCGACGAATCAAAATTAAAATTTTTATCGACGTGATAATTAGTCGCTAATTAATCGCTGCTGAATGACGTCGTTTTCGCATTCCTAGAACCACCCCCTCCCCCGACATTCCACCCCTGACGATGAAAAAACAACCTGTTTACGCGACGATTCAAAATTCAAAATTTTTTCGACGCGATAATTAGTCGCTAATTATTCGCTGCCGAATGACGTAGTTTTCGGATTCCTAGAATCACCCCCTCCCCGGCAATCCGCCCCTAACGATGAAAAACCAACCTGTTTACGCGACGATTCAAAATTTAAAAATTTTATCGACGTGATAATTAGTCGCTAATTAATCGGTGCCGAATGACGTCGTTTTCGCATTCCTAGAACCACCCGCTTCCCCGACATTCCACTCCTGACGATGAAAAAACAACCTGTTTACGCGACGATTCAAAATTAAAAATTTTTATCGACGTGATAATTAGTCGCTAATTAATCGCTGCTGAATGACGTCGTTTTCGCATTCCTAGAACCACGCCCTTCCCCGACATTCAACCCCTGACGATGAAAAAACAACCTGTTTACGCGACGATTCAAAATTGAAAATTTTATCGACGCGATAATTAGTCGCTAATTAATCGGTGCCGAATAACGTCGTTTCCGCATTCCTAGAATCACCCCCTCCCCGACAATCCACCCTTAACGGTGAAAAAACAACCTGGTTACGCGACGATTCAAAATTAAAATTTTTATCGACGCGATAATTATCCGTTGATTTATTACTGCAGAATAACGTCGTTTTCGCATTCCTAGAACCACCCCCTCCCTCGAAATTCCACCCCGGACGATGATAAAACAACCTGTTTACGCGACGATTCAAAATTCAAAATTTTTTCGACGCGATAATTAGTCGCTAATTATTCGCTGCCGAATGACGTCATTTTCGCATTCCTAGAACCACCGATTTGTATTTGTAATTTTTGTGAGATGCAGATGTCAAAGAACAATGAATTATTATTTTTCACGTTATCAGTACAATTCGGCAATGTGACCGGGAGATCGATTTGGTACAATCGTAACTTTTGCGAGTTGCAGATGACTTAAAAAGGAAAACGATTATTTTTCCATTATTATTTTTCCATCACCAATTGCAATGGATGTGATTCACTCGTATTTTTTGCGAGCTGCGTAAGCAACAAAATAAATAAATAATTATTTTTCCCGTGGTCGATACAACTTGGTAAAGTAACAAGGCAATCGATTTTTTCTCACTAAAACTATTGCAAGTTGCAGAGGTCGAGAAGAAAATAATAATTACTGTGCCGATGAAGAGTACAGTTCACCTGAGTGACTGGTTGATCGATTTTTTGCTCTTCTCATTTTCCTAGTTGCAAATGTCGATGAAATACAGAATATTATTTTTGTCGTGGTCAGTACAACTCGGGGGTGTCATCAGACAATTGAAATGTACTTGAAATTGTTTTAAGTTGCAGGAGCAGAGAAAGAACTATCATTCTCCCGACAGCCAATATCCACTGGTCCCTCAATTTTTGAAAGTTGCAGATATCGATGAAAAATAAATTACAATTTCCCCATGGTCGATGGGCCTCGCTAAAGTGAGCAGGCGATTTGTTAGATCCGTAACTGGAGACGGATTATGTGCACCGATCGACTTCGAATTCGACAAAGTGAGTTCGAGAATTTGCCATCTGATGCCTTTCTTTGTTCTTGACTAATCCGCGGTCTGGGGGAAAATAAAAAGCGGGAAATCGTAAGCGACGCACGCGACGCAATACCAAATACCAACAAAGAGTCAAATTAATCAAGACCATTGATCATTTGTTTTGTGATATTCGGGGAATACGTAAGTATAAATTTGATCATTGAAGAGATTTGAGATGCGTTTATAATGCATCGAACATGAAATTCATTCGATTAGTTAACCGATTATGCATCTGACGTTTCGCTGTTATCTCGGGGTTATCTTATTTATCAATTAATAAAGCATTTTGAGGTTATGTTAACCTTCTATATCCCTCCTGTGTGAATAATAAATATACAAATTTTAACGGTACTCTATTTTATTCAAGCATTTAATATATTTTGAAATATAATTTTATGAGAGAGAAGAAATGTTTATTTTGTGTGTTTAGTCTTCAAGCATCTAAACAGCTGTCAGC
This sequence comes from Rhorus exstirpatorius, assembly GCA_963564615.1. Lineage (NCBI taxonomy): Eukaryota > Metazoa > Arthropoda > Insecta > Hymenoptera > Ichneumonidae > Rhorus > Rhorus exstirpatorius. Next base: position 6,258,168 of record OY751316.1, read on the forward strand.
ATAAATATATATGTTTTTATTGAAAAGTTATATTTGCATTGTACTGTCTGAAAATATTTGATAAATACAGTATCCTGTCTAACTGATGTAAATAAGCCTCTATACTGTGTGCATATTTCTTGACAGGTTAGCAAACATGAGAGTCACACCGGATCATTGGGCAATTTTGGTGGATTATGCGGAAGAAAACAAGGAAATCGTTACAAATCAGCTGCTTGGGCCTCGAGGCCGTGAAAATTTGATGCAGAAATGGGAGACTCTAACAGTACTTCTCAATTCGATTGGACAGGGTTGCAAGTCAGCTACTGAATGGAAAAAAGTAAGCAAATTGACAAAAAATAAACAGTACAATACCTTGAAAATTACAGTGATATTAACGTGGATATATTTTCAATTATTATAGTCGTTCAGTGATTGGAAATCAAACGTAAAGAAGAAGCACTCGATTATTCGCCAAAGCCAAACTGGTACCGGTGGTGGTCCTCGCAGTGAATTAACTCTCTCAGATATTGAGTTGCGCCTTCTCCAACTCATGGGCTCAACAGCACTGAACGGTGATGAAGGGGTGCAGGAGTATGGTCTACCAAAACAGGTATGCTCCTTGGAAAGCATGTGCATATAACTCAGATTCGAAATAATTCGTTTCGCATGAAAACGAATTGTTCCGAACAACCATTCAAATTTGTCAAGGTCTTTGCTTTATTAGAAAAAAAATGTATTAAATATGTTAAATTAATCTATACGTCTGATTATTTTATTTGAACGCCATCTATTCCCTTATCCTTTGGCTTGATGCGCACATCTAAGTTTGATGCAATTACAGACGGAATCAAGCGATATACGTAGGGTGGTCCTTAATACCCAAGTGAAGCAATTTTAATCGCGGCGCCCCTTCATTTAGTTCAAAATAAATTTAAAAAAGTGGCTAAAGTTTCAGGGTTCCACCTCAATGAGAACACGTGCCGGTAACCACGAACTGTTTTCCCTTTAAATAACATGGGGTTTTTGCACAATTTCTTTTAATTTTTTTTCCAAGCCTCGTAAAGTAAAAAAAATCTAAAAACTGTAAATTGCATGTAAAGTAATGATACTTTATGTACCAATTATTATTAACACCTAATCTCATATTTAAAGCACTTAAAAACCAATAAAACGAACGATAAAAATTTCACAAATTTAAAAAATGGGGAAAAATCGATTTTAAATAGGCTTTTCTGGATTCTCAGATATATTACAGACACTGAAAATCTATGAAAGTTCCAACATTCCGTACTTACAAAATGAACGGCCTGAATTATTTCAGAATTTTCATCCGGACCGTTCTTGAGTAATAAATATTCAACATTTTCATTTTAAGAGGTCCACCCTATTTAGACGCGCAAAAAAGGCTATTTTCACGAATTTTTTTGATGGGTTTAAATGATAAATATTGATATATAAAGTGTTAGACCTCATAAATACACTTTTAAAATACACTAAAAAAAAAATTTCAAATTTATTTTAGTGTGTTTTTGGAGAGAAAAAATGGGGGGAAAAAGGTAAAAAACAGATGGGTGTGCGCTGTTGATGAAATCTCTAGAATGGATGATCCGAAAAAAAAAAATGCTTTTAGATTCAATAGGTCAATAGCTATAGCGCAAATCATACGATTTTCTGATTTTTTCAAAAATGACCAAATGGCGGCATTTTTCTAAAAACCACGAAAAAGCACGTTTTTTAAATCGTTTTTTGAAAAAAAAAAAAAAAGTTCAACTTAAAATTTGAAAAATCGTATGATATGCGCTACAGCTATAAACATAAAGAATATGTGGTAAAATTTTGGTGAGTATCGGTTCAATACTTTCGGAGATTTTATCAACAAGCCGTCCAAAAACGTTATTTTGAGAAAAACGCGTTTCAAGTTTTTTGTAACGAAAAATCGTGAAAAAATCTTACCTACGTCTAATCAGCGATGCCTGCACCGTACATTATGCCTTCTTAGTTTCTTCATAATGCTCATTTTCATCTAAAATAGCCTGCTAAATTCTAATTAGGGTAGACCCCTTAACACAGGTCCTTATGGCACTTCGTGTTCCCGCCGTTATAACCCGAGAAAAAATGTAGAAAAAAAATGAAAAGATAGTTTAACGGTATAATGCAGTTGAAGGAAACCCCGTGACAAAAATTAGATCGTTTCTGCGACTCGTTTAATATTATTATGCTTTTTACGATTGAAGCAAATGTAAAGCGCAACCTGCCCCACGCGTCGCCCGCACTGCGCCATACGTTCCGCTCGCCGCACACCAAACTCCCTGATGTTCCTCCTTAAGGACCACCCTAATACTTGATCATATTTATAATTTCAGGATAAGCCGGCAACACGAGAAGACGTAACTGCAAGTACAAACACAATTGTCTTGATAAGTCCAAATTCAAGCACTGAAAAAGGCAAGAAAAGGACCTATGAAAACAGTGACGAGAATTGTAGAGACGAAGCAAAGAATATGATCGATTTCACTGGCTATTCACCCAACGCAACCAGTAGTCGCAAGAGGAAAGTCCAGCTGTCTAGTCAAATCGAGAAAATGAATGATACGACCCTGAACGTTCTAAAAAGTATTGATAGCAATATCAGGAGTATCGCCGAAGATATCAAAAAATTTGTTCATGCCTTCGTCGATACTGCCGAGGACCAGCAGGAATAAATGTTACTGACTACATTTCCACCGATGAGGTTGGGTCGTGGCTCGGCGTGAGTACGAGAAAGACATCCGAGCGGACCTCTCTCTCGCACTCACGCTGAACCACGACTCAACCTCATCGATGAAAAGGTAGTCACTCACTCAGAAACAGATTCATCCATTGTGATAATAACATAATTTGAGAATAATATAGAAAACGGTATGGTACCTGTAGTGTACACCATACCTTGTGATATGCAGGAAAGATCTCAGTACTTAAAGATGTTTGGAGACTGAGCAAATTAATGCTGGCTACTTTTATTAATGTTTCAAATGTTTATCAATTTTTTTTTTTTCAATTTTTTTTTTTCAATTTTTTTTTTCAATTTCTTTTCAATTTTTTTTTCAATTTTTTTTTCAATTTTTTTTACATTTCATAGCTCTACGTACTTTTTTGCTACCTAGTTTTCAAGTTTCAATAAAAAAAATAGAAACTCTGGTCAACATATTCTGATAAAATCGCGATTGGGATGTGATTATCGCCAAAAAGTAGCTATATAAGGAATGTGCTATTGAGTAAAGTATTAAGGTTAACGAGGAAGTACAAATCCTTGTGATGAAATGTGTGATATTCCTGTAATAAGATTACAGGGTGATGCGTAAATTATAATTTGTATCTTCACAATAAATGATATAAAAGTATACAGGATGAAGTGATGTACTATGTGATCTATTGCGTAAATTATAATTTGTATCTTCACAATAAATGATATAAAAGTATACAGGATGAAGTGATGTACTATGTGATCTATTTAAATCAATAAATGTTAAAAATTTCGAAACTATCATTTTTATTCTATATTTCAGCATACATGGATATTTTCTTTTTCTACTTCTTAAGTGGTATATAGAACCTTTCTACAAAATCATATGCAAAATTCGCTACTTTCCGGCCATTTTCCATAATAACAAAAGAAAATTAAAAAATATTAGAAAATTTTTCAAAAATTCATACGTATTCATAAAAATCAACAAATTTATTTTATACGATAAAAAAAGATATTCACTACAGATTTATTGAACAATTTATTGTTTAAATAATTTGTTAATAACTTTTGGGTATTATTATTACTAAAAATCATTGTTCTTAGCATCTACAATACAGCTAAATTTTTAAAGATTTTTATCTCGTCACGAAGTAGTACTAAAATTCGGATGAAATCAAACTTTCGGTTTTAAAATCCCGGTAAAACTGACATTCTCCCCCTAGGGAGGTTAGGTAGTTGGGGATGACGTACGAAGGAACGAGTGATTTTACGTGTAGCTGTTTTATATTACAAAATAACTAATACTTCAAATTTGAAACGTTATTCGCAATTATTTCACTCAAACCGATCACGCCGAGCAGAAAATTCAATAAATGTAATAAATGAATCTACTATAAATCAAACTATCTCAGTTTATGCACATAACCTATACACTGTTTTTGAATTTTAAAACTTCAATTATTATGGATCTCAAGAATGCAATTAACATTTGCATTTACAGATGTATCACTGTGCGATTTGTTCAGCAGCGGTGATGCTTTCTCTGGTGCATCGTCACGAATGTTTCCAGGGATGCGGCAGCGTTCTTGTAGATTCCAACAACTTTGTAGCACCTCACCGAGGTAATTCGTTTTCAATAGTATATTATTTTTAATCCCGACTTTGTTTATCATGCTCCATAATATGTACCAATTAGGCTGAAAATTATATATAGAAAAGAGTGTTCGGATGGCTGTGTGTGTGTGTGTACGATGTACTCAAAAAATGTATACTGCTACAACTTGAGAATGGCTTGAGTTAATAAGCTGATATTTGTTACACATTTAGAGCAGTGAATCTTCATTACCTTATTGCCATGAAAATGATTGCAGTAATTTCAATTTTAAAGGATTTTTTTATGTTTTGAAACTTCTTTTTGCTCTAACGTCCATAATTTTGCAAGTTACGAGCTAAAATTTTCTACATAAATGCACTGAAAAATAAAGATATTTATTGAATTCAATAAGGAAACTATATGCAAGATTGTAATTGGCATGGTTTTTACAAATTTCTTAGACCATGAAGTTTGTCGCCAAATCGTTTTCACAAAGGACATGATCGTGACAAAAGACCATTGGGTGATTTTGTTGGACTATGCTGAACTGAACAAACAGATTATAACTAACGAGGAAGCTGGAGATGGAGAGCAGAATTTGATCAGGATATGGGAAGATCTCACCGTTCGTCTGAATTCGCTAGGTCTCGGGAAAGCAACGGTAACTGAATGGAAACAAGTACGTCATCAAACTTTTACAATTCTACGTTGGTATTCCTAGAAAATACTTAGTATAGAATTTAAAAAAAAAACGATTTTAGACGATGTAAGACAAGGTTTCCACAATCCTCTATCTAAACTTCATTCATATGCTTACATATGTACTCTATTTCGTGCACTTTTTGAGTGCACGAAAGTAGCTTAATTACTGGTTTCATAAGTATCAATTACAAATTCCTCACGGAACTTGTATTCCTAATTCCACAAGGAATTTGGAATTTGGTGGAATCTCTGGTCTCAGTGGCGTAACTACACTTTACGGGCCCCAATGCAAAAAAAAATTTAAGGACCCCCCGCCGTCGCCTATGAAAATAAACCTCGACCGTCGACCTTCGGACGATAAATCGGCAGTAGACATCTGAATGCTGGGTTTCATTATAAACGAATAAAAACTATAACTGCAATTAATCTTTAATCTTGAATTACAGTTTATACATAAAACAATATCAAACCTGTGGTGAAAAAAAAAACATTATGTGAATTTTGAATAGAAAAACACGTCAATACATAGCATAAAATTACGCGGCACTATTTAGAAGGTCTTCTTTCGAGATTTAGCGCTCGCGAAGTCATCGACGAGTTTCGAGATATCCATCTTTTCTGCTTTTTCTGCCTCGATGCTCAGTAGTGCCAATTGCGATAGGCGCTCCTGGCCCATAGAATTTCGAAGATAGTTTTTAATTATCTTCAGTTTTGAAAACGAGCGTTCCGCAGAAGCAACGGTGACGGGAATCGTCAAGAAGAGAAGCAACAAGGAGTAGACTTCAGAGAAACTGGAACTCATATCGTAGAATTTAATTATTACAAGTTGGGCTAATTCTCTGATCGTGTGTATCTTCTCAATTTCTAGTCGTAATGTTTTAACACAAAGTAGAAGCTGAAGTGGCAACGCATCCGATAAATCGGTCGGATATTCTGCTTGCACCTTTCGAGCATTTGTTTTCGTTTCTTCGTCAGTCGCGGATAGCAATCTTGTGGGTGTTAGGAACGAAAACAGTTCAGCTACTTTTCTCAATCCCTCGAATCTGTTTTTAAGCTGGCTGATGACGATATCAAGTACTCCGTAAAAAACGTTTACCCTAAAACTCGCTTTGGCATCCGCAAACCGGTGATCCTCCGCAAGCTCGTAATGAAACTTTCGATGAATACGAGTTCTCGAATTTTTGAACGCTGTTACAGTGCCCCATTTCTGAGCGATTGATTCCGCTTCGGCTATTGTCTCTTCGAATTGGTTTCGGAGCTCTTTTGCTGCACAGTGAGAAGCCTCTATCTGTGCCGCTGCCTGACCAATGTCCAAATCTTTGCGTTGTAATTGCATGGATGCAGCATATACAAATGAGAGAATCTTTTCTAGGAGTACCGTAATCACGACGAACTCGAAGTTCTCCATATTGTGTTTTATTCCTGCAGCTTCCGATTTCTCATCCTTCTTGTTACTCTCCAAAATGATTCTGTTCAGTGCCTTCAAAATATCCGAGTAGCGTTGTTTCATAGCTATCAATGACTGTAAACGGCCAGACCATCGCGTTGGGTTGAGTGTCTTGAGAGTGACGACCGATTCACCCGTGAATGAAGACAGCAAATCCCAACGATTGATGCTGTGCCCAAAAAATACATAGATACTTTGGAGCACTGCGAAGTGTTTCGCTATCTTTTCGATGCCGTTAACTGCATCATTCACTACCAAGTTAAGGTTGTGAGCGGTACAGTGGACGTATGACGCCTTTGGTTCGATTTTCTGTAAACGAGCTTGTACCCCGGAATAGGCACCGCTCATTACGCTCGCGCCGTCGTATCCTTGTCCTCGACACTTTGTGAGATCCAAGCCGTTTTCGTTCAATATGTTGCAGACAGTTGACGTGATCTCAGCAGCAGATTGACCACTCAAATGAATAAATCCTAGAAACGTTTCTTTAATTTCGAGTTTTCTCGGTTTTTCATCGACCACATCGTCCTTCAATACACTCACGTAACGGAAAGTTATGCTGAGTTGATCTTTCTTCGAAATATCTTGAGTCGTGTCCGCGATAATTGAGAAAAACGGAGCTGATTTTATTTCTGCGAGCAGTTCTCGTTTCAGATGATTACCTAAACACTGTATTACTTCGTTCTGAATTTGAGGACTGAGATATTTTGTGGATCCAGCTGGCAAACTGAGTACCTGACGCAAAGTATCATCGTATTCTGCCAATAATTTTACGTCAGATAGGAAGTTCCCATTATACGTTTCCTTGAGGTTTTCGCGATGTCCCCTGAACGCCACTGCATTCTTGGCTAGTTTAAGCGTTATTTTTATGATACGCTGCAAAACTTTACGCCAGAAGCTGTGTTCTTTTCTGATCTGGTCTTGTAGATTTTGATCGAGACATTTGTTCGACAGGTAAATTTCTTTGGCGTAACAAGCTTCCGTGTGTGACGAGTTTCCTTCGTGATCTTTGATTTTCTGCGATAAGTTCTGCCAATCATCGATTCCCTGCGTCCATCTCGATTTGTTAGGCGTTCGCGAAAATAACCAACAAGGTTCACAATAAACCATATCTAACTTTGGAGAATAGCATAGCCACGACCGTTCCATTTTAAGACCTGATTTGTTCACCGTAGTGTAATACGAATTCGAAAAAGAACGATTTTTCTCATTCTTTGGAAACGGACCTCTCGGTCTGCAAGAGCCGTGATCGAGAACAAATCTTCTCATATCCATTGTGATTGTTACCGGATAATGAGCTACATCACTTGGATGTTCTTCATGAACTAAACTTTCAAGACTTATGGTAGCCTCGTCACAGGCAAGAGCGTCAGGGCTCGCCATCGTTTGCGATTCGCTATATTTCGGTAATGTCAAAGACGTTGTACTGATACTTATTACCGTTCCATTTGTTGCCGATGGCGTAGGCGACACTCGTAACGTATCATCAGACGCAACTGCATTCTTGCTTGCGAAAAACGTAGTCAATTTCGGTGTCTTTGATAAACTCATCTTTGAAGCTTCATCTGATTCTCTCTTTCTTTTTCTTTTTGCCGCACCACTCAAACTTTTTTTATCCATGTTAAATTTCTTATCTGCTACACCATTGATTTTATGAAAATTATGCGTTTAATTTTCCAGAAATAACCGAGCGTTTCTTATCACAAATAATTTGAGTCGTCTAAGACTACCGCAAAGTTTGCTTTTGCTTCGTGGCACAACAAAAGACTAGTCTTAAAGTTGCTTGGTCAAAAATTTTAAAGACTAAAAGTTGCTTCTTCTAAAAGTTGCCCGTCCATACAATGTAGCAAAGGCTAAGACGTATACCGTATACGAATCCTAGTGTGACCTTGCATTTGACCCCTGACCGAGGATAGTACGTACAGCCTGTAAACAACTAAACTAACATCGCGAGACGGTTCACAACTCACAACGAGTTCTAACAAGGCTTATGGATTATATTTATCGGAAAAAAAAGCTTACTTTGTGAAGATATTAAATTGTAGAATAGCGAGAATTGTATGGCAAAAGCCTACATTTAATTCGAATGAAAATAAATTTATCACAATAATACGGAACTTCTCATTAATCGCCAAACAAAAAAAAAAGATGTGTAAAAAATGAGACATTGACTGACCAAAAGGTTGATGAAATTCGGTTTATTCCGATATAAAATATTGTTCAATTCATATTTAACGTTAAAAGTTTTTTAGTAGAGTCGCGTGTCGTGTGAGCTTAATTCACGATACTTTTTTTTTTTCTCGTAGAGTTGTGAAGCTACTTTTTGTTGGGGGCCCACGTCGAAAAATAGTTTTTAAAAAATCATTTTTTGTGCCTAGCTGGGGGCCCCCTTAAGTCGAGGGCCCCCTCGCGACCGCATTGGTTGCATTGGCATAACTACGCCACTGTCTGGTCTACTGTTACAATTTAATTTTCAGAAGTTCTGTAATATTATGTATTATTATTGTTATAGTTGCTGAGTACATGGAAATTGAAAACCGTGGAAAAATATTCGAGAATCGAAAGCACGGAGATAATTGCTGACGCAGGAGCGGCGAAATTATCAGGCATTGAGAAGCGTCTACTCCACCTAATGGGAATTATGGAAGAGTTTACAATACGTATCAGAAAATGGTGAAAAATTAACTTGTCCATGAACTTTCAGTTCTCACTTTATAGACGTTAAAAAGTCATATTTGGCCTCGAAAGAAAATAAATTTATTTTAGTTATTTTTTTAAGTTTAATGTGTATATAACAGTATATGGGTGATTATTCCGAAAGCCGACTTGTGGGCCGCTGGGTTTACGATCACTCCGTAACTTCGACATTCGTTCATATATGCTGGCAGGGGACACCTTAATTTTTTTTAGATTTTTAAATGATCACGCTGAACTATGGTGAACCATTCATTTTTTACCATTTTCTCTAATATTACTTTACAAATTTTTTTTTCGGTTTGTAAAAGTTGATTCTAAAATTCGAAAAAAATATTTATCTCCGTGAAAAGTTCTCAGCTTTCCAATGAAAATATTTTCAATGCATTTCATTTTCAGGAAAGCACTCAAAAACTCAAAAAACATTTTAAAACTGTTTTCCGAAATGAGCCTATGGAGGTATTTTTAAAATAATATTTTTTTTGAATTCCTTCCATTTTTTTTACCCAAATGGTGAAATTTCTAGACTGGGGTAGGCCATAGTTTCCATGCAAACAAATTAACAGCGATTATTTTAGCACTTAAGTGCTAAAATAATGAAATGAAATCGTTGTCTACAAATTTGTCTAAAAATTTCATCAATTGAGTAAAAAAATGCAAGGAATTCAAAAACAATATTATTTTAAAAATACTTCCATAGGCTCATTTCGAAAAACAGTTTTGAAATGTTTTTTTTTAGCTTTTGAGTGCTTTCCTGCAAATAAAATGCATTTAAAATATTTTCCTTGGAAAGCTGAGAATTTTTCACAGGGATAAATATTTTTTTGGAATTTTAGAATTAATTTTTACAAACCGAAAAAAAAAACTTGTAAAGTAATATTATCGAAAATGGTAAAAAATCTATGGTTGATCATAGCTAAGCGTGATTATTTAAAAATCTGAAAAAAATTAAGGTGTCCCTTGTCAACATATATGGACGAATGTCGAAGTTACGGAGCGATCGTAAACCCAGCGGTCCACAAGTGTGTCGGCTTTCGGAATAATCACCCATATACAGTATACAAGACAGTATATAAGCCACTCCATGTAATTTAACTAACCCCGTTTCAGGTTTAACCTGTATTCGTTCCTAAACATATTTTATATATCTCAGTTTAGGTGTCAATGAAATACAAACTGTTATGAAATATGTAAATGTCTTTATTACAGCTACTAGTTGCGAAATAATTAATAATTACAGTAATAAATATAACGTAAACATGTAATATAAACATAATATTTTTATAATAGAACGATTTCAGAAAAGTTGTACATCACGTTTATCATGTAAATTAACAGATATTGGTGTACTTAAATGTTATTCGCAAAATACATTTGTATCAATCGCCCCCTTGCCGCATTACCTGGAAGATTGATGTTTCTATTGTGTATAGCATCGTCAGCGTGGCGATGAACCTCTACCTGTTCATTAGCCATGTACTGAGTTAGGGGAAGTCGTCCCTCAGTACAAATATTATGCAAGATTGCACATGCTATAACAATACGTGCTACAGCTTTAGGTCCGTAGTGCAACGTCCTTTCTCCCAGGATACAACGAAATCGTCCCTTCAGTACGCCAATGCACCTTTCGATGCAAGCTCTAGCTCGAACGAGAGTGTCAGTATAGCGGCCTTCTGGTGTGCCGGGTAAAGCGTTCGTAATGGGTATCATTAGCCAAGGTTGCTGCGGGTATCCTGAGTCTCCGATACACCATGTGTCGTGGTCACCTGTAAAGCAAGTCAAAGTACAAGACAATTTAAAAAAAAATATGTGACCTGTAAACCAGAGATCGGCAAAAAATTACGATTTTCCATTTTCCAATCGATGGAAAATCGATAATTTTAAAATATAGAATACAAATCGATGGAAAAATTGTAATTAGTCGAAATTGTATTTTCAATTACTCAATAATGAGTAATAGATCGGAAGTTTATTTTCATTTACCAAAATAGTCAATAATTGGTTGAAAAATAATTTTAAATACCCAGGAAAATAGGTAATTGGGCCGAAAATATTTTTAATTAACCAAATAATTAGAAATTGGTGGGAAAATAATATCAATTACCCGGCAAAATGGTTAATTAATCGAAAAATATTTCCAATTATCCAAATAATGGATAATTGGTCCGAAAATATTTTCCATTACCCAGAAAAATAGGTAATTGATCTAAAAATATTTTCAATTACCCAAATAATGCATGATTGGTTGAAAAATAATTTAAATTATCCAAAAAAATGGGTCATTGGTCTAAAAATAGATTGGTCCAAAAATGGAGAGATCGACGTGGATCATTTGTAACTTCAAAAATACATTTTTCATGAATTATTAATTTTTCGATCGTTGAAAATATACTGACACGAAGTACCCATTAATAAAATAGTTAAAATTATTTTCAGACCAATTAACCATTTTTCGAGGTCATCGATATTATTTTTCAACCGATTATCAATTATTAGGGCAATTAAAAATATTTTCAGACCTATTACCCATTTTTCTGGGTAATTGATATTATTTTTCAACCAATTTCCAATTATTTGGATAATTCAAAATATTTTTATACCAATTACCCATTATTCTAGATAATTTATATTATTTTTCGGTCCAATTACCCATTTTTTAGGTAGTTGAAATTATTTTTCAACCAATTATCCATTTTTTGGGTGATTCAAAATATTTTTAGATCAACTACCCATTTTTCTGGGGAATTGGTATTATTTTTCGACCAATTTCTAATTATTCGGGTAATTGAAAATATTTCCGGACCAATTAATCATTTTTCTGGGTAATTGAAATTATTTTTTAACCAATTATCCATTATTTGAGTAATTGAAATCGTTTTTGGACCAGTTACCCATTTTTCTGGGTAATTATCATAATTTTTTCAACTTATTTCTAATTATTTGGGTAATTGAAAATATTTCGGTACCGATTATTAATTTTTCAGGAATTAATATTATTTTTCGACTAATTTCTAATTATTTCAACAGTTGCAAATTTATTTTTTCCCATTAATCATTATCGGGTAATTGAAAATTCAGTTTAAAAAATTCTTAATTTTTAGGCAATTGGCAGTATCTGAAATGTAAATATTAATTTTCTGGAAATTGATAATATTTTCCGAAAATACGCGTGAAAATGTCATTTTTGCTGATCTCTGATGTAAACCTTCCTCTGAAAAAAAGGATATAACGGATCGAGGTTATCTTTAGCACATTGGACTCTTTTATAAATCATAAATAAAAGCACAGAACACGATTGTTGCCTAATTGGTACAAACTGTAAGTATCCAGTACACACCTTCAGTATATCTACGTTCCATTTCTGCATTAATTGCTGAGTTTCTCCAAATGTATGCGTCGTGGGTAGCTCCAGCATATCGTGCATTGACATTCATTATTCTCAAATCATAGTCGCAGATCTATAATACAACCATATATATACTAGGGCATACAACCATATATATACAAATAGGCATAACAAAATTTTTTTTTATGAATATACATACAATTTGCACGTTTTTCGAATGGAAGCCTTTCCGATTCAAATAATTATACTCCTCCTCCGGGGGAGCAATCATAGCAATATGTGTGCAGTCTACTGCACCGATTGTATTAGGAAACGTAGTAGCCTCAAGAAATCTTGTTTTTTTATGTTCTATATCAGCTGCAACCGTTGGGAACACAATCCATTCTTCTGCTAAATACGTGCAGATTAGATTCGACACTTCCGCAACACAGTTTGATACCGTTGGTTGTGCCATTGGAAATAAAAAATTTTGACCAAGCGGCCGCTGATATGTCCCCGTCGCAAAGAAAGATAATGCAATGAATATCTTAAGATCAGATCGAATTGCCATAGGATTATCTTGGCCATTTATATATGGTGTTAGCCGCTGACATAAATAATGCACCATATCCTTTGTCAATCGGAACAAATTAACGAATTGTTGGTCATGTAGTCGAAATACGTCACTTCGGTCTCTTAGGAATCGTCGTTCGTTGTTGTACAACCGAATTCTTTCATCGACTTCTTCCATTTCGAGTAAATGTTGTTGAAATATGTGCACCGGCAGCATCTATCGTAGGATCAAACATTCATTCAGGTTATTAAGAAAAATTATTTTTCATATTCAAGCGCAGTTGGTGAGATTAACGGGTGAGATCCTGACGGTATGCAAAACGTTACGCTAATCAAGGCTATCGCAGATTTTTATTGTTTCAACAATTGAAATTCGACATAGGCTTGAAACTTGGCAATTAAAATCTGACAGCTCTACTGTCAGAATCCCTCCCCAGAATAATTTTAAAGTATAATTAATAATACTAACCTTTGCACAGCTAATTTTTGTGCTAGTCCTTTCTACACCGTACTCACGAGAAACACACTTTTCAGTTAATTATAAGTATCATAGTAATAGTCACTTTTCAGTATCAGTATTAATATCACTTATCAGTTAATAATAAGTATCAGATTATTATAAAATTACCCTAATGGTCCGTATTACGATATTTACTCTAGTTACGTTTATTTGGAAAAAAAACCCTATGATAAATAAGCATGAACCATGAAGACGAGAGAACGGAAAGTGAAGTAGAAGTCGATTGTCGAAGTCGATCGGTGCACATAATGCTGCTCCTGTTCCTAGGCGCATAAGTAAATGAAAGAACATTAATCATTCTTCCTATCGTCAGTGGATCTCCGACGCAGACTAACGGAAGAGCAGTTTTTTCACCTACGTAATTTTTACGATAAGTCCGAGTAAGGAAAAAAAAAAATATTTTTCCAATAGCCAGTCTTCCTAGTCAAGTGGACCTGGCTGTCGATTTGTTGCATCGGGAACTTTTACCATTTGCACGAGTAAAGAAAGAATGAATGACTATTATTCCAATAGCCAGTGGGCCTCGCTGGTTTTACAGGACACGAGGATTAATTTTTTCGTATTTTGTACGAAATGTCCGAATTATGGAAAAAATAATATCAATTTTTACAATGTCAGCCATTCCAGGCTGATTAATAAATTAATTAATTATCGCGTCGATAAAATTTTTATTTTTGAATCGTCGCGCAAACTGTTTGATTTTTCATCAACAGGAGTGGATTGTCGGGGAGGGGGTAGTTCTAGGAATGCGGAAACGACGTCATTCGGCAGTGAATAATTAGCGACTAATTATCGCGTCGATAAAATTGTTAATTTTGAATCGTCGCGTAAACAGGTTGATTTTTCATCGTCAGGAGTGGAATGTCAGGGGAGGGGCTGGTTCTAGGAATCCGAAAACGACGTCATTCGGCAGCGAATAATTAGCGACTAATTATCGCGTCGAAAAAATTTTGAATTTTGAATCGTCGCGTAAACACGTTGTTTTTTCATCGTCAGGGGTGGAATGTCGGGGGAGCGGGTGGTTCTAGGAATGCGAAAACGACGCCATACGGCAGCGATTAATTAGCGACTAATTATCGCGTCGATAAAATTGTTAATTTTGAACCGTCGCGTAAACAGGTTGATTTTTCATCGTCAGGGGTGGAATGTCGGGGGAGGGGGTGGTTCTAGGAATGCGAAAACGACGTTATTCTGCAGTAATAAATCAACGGATAATTATCGCGTCGATAAAATTTTGAATTTTAAATCGTCGCGTAAACAGGTTATTTTTTCATCGTCAAGAGTGGAATGTCAGGGGAGGGGCTGGTTCTAGGAATCCGAAAACGACGTCATTCGGCAGCGAATAATTACCGACTAATTATCGCGTCGAAAAAATTTTGAATTTTAAATCGTCGCGTAAACAGGTTGTTTTTTCATCGTCAGGGGTGGAATGTCGGAGGAGAGGGTGGTTCTAGGAATGCGGAAACGACGTCATTCGGCAGCGAATAATTAGCAACTAATTACCGCGTCGGAAAAATTTTGAATTTTGGATCGTCGCGTAAACAGGTTGTTTTTTCATCGTCAGGGGTGGAATGTCAGGGGAGGGGGTGGTTCTAGGAATGCGAAAACGACGTCATTCGGCACCGATTAATTAGCGACTAATTATCACGTCGATAAAAATTTTTAATTTTGAATCGTCGCGTAAACAGGTTGTTTTTTTATCGTCAGGAGTGGAATGTCGGGGAAGCGGGTGGTTCTAGGAATGCGAAAACGACGTCATTCGGCACCGATTAATTAGCGACTAATTATCACGTCGATAAAAATTTTAAATTTTGAATCGTCGCGTAAACAGGTTGATTTTTCATCGTTAGGGGTGGATTGTCGGGGAGGGGGTGATTCTAGGAATCCGAAAACGACGTCATTCGGCAGCGAATAATTAGCGACTAATTATCACGTCGATAAAAATTTTAATTTTGATTCGTCGCGTAAACAGGTTGGTTTTTCATCGTCAGGGGTGGAATGTCGGGGGAGGGGGTGGTTCTAGGCATGCGGAAACGACGTCATTCGGCAGCGATTAATTAGCGACTAATTATCGCGTCGATAAAATTGTTAATTTTGAATCGTCGCGTAAACAGGTTGATTTTTCATCGTCAGGGGTGGAATGTCGGGGGAGGGGGTGGTTCTAGGAATGCGAAAACGACGTCATTCGGCAGCGATTAATTAGCGACTAATTATCGCGTCGATAAAACTTTGAATTTTGAATCGTCGCGTAACCAGGTTGTTTTTTCATCGTTAGGGGTGGATTTTTGGGGAGGGGGTGATTCTAGGAATGCGGAAACGACGTCATTCTGCAGTAATAAATCAGCGGATAATTATCGCGTCGATAAAATTTTCAATTCTGAATCGTCGCATGAACAGGTTGTTTTTTCATCGTCAGGGGTGGATTGTCGGAGAGGGGGTGATTCGAGGAATGCGGAAACGACGTTATTCTGCAGTGATAAATCAGCGGATAATTATCGCGTCGATAAAATTTTGAATTTTAAATCGTCGCGTAAACAGGTTGTTTTTTCATCGTCAGGGGTCGAATGTCGGGGGAGGGGGTGGTTCTAGGAATGCGGAAACGACGTCATTCAACAGCGAATAATTAGCAACTAATTATCGCGTCGGAAAAATTTTGAATTTTGAATCGTCGCGTAAACAGGTTGTTTTTTCATCGTCAGGGGTGGAATGTCGGGGGAGGGGGTGGTTCTAGGAATGCGAAAACGACGTCATTCGGCACCGATTAATTAGCGACTAATTATCACGTCGATAAAAATTTTTAATTTTGAATCGTCGCGTAAACAGGTTGTTTTTTCATCGTCAGGGGTGGAATGTTGGGGGAGCGGGTGGTTCTAGGAATGCGAAAACGACGTCATTCGGCACCGATTAATTAGTGACTAATCATCGCGTCGATAAAAATTTTAATTTTGAATCGTCGCGTAAACAGGTTGGTTTTTCATCGTTAGGGGTGAATTGTCGGAGAGGGGGTGATTCTAGGAATGCGAAAACGACGTCATTCGGCAGCGAATAATTAGCGACTAATTATTGCGTCGGTAAAATTTTGAATTTTGAATCGTCGCGTAAACAGGTTGTTTTTTCATCGTCAGGGGCGGAATGTTGGGGGAGGGGGTGATTCTAGGAATGCGAAAACGACGTTATTCTGCAGTAATAAATGAGCAGATAACTATCGCGTCGATAAAATTTTGAATTTTGAATCGTTGCGTAAGCAGGTTGGTTTTTCATCGTCAGGGGTCAAATGCCGGGGGAAGGTGTGGTTCTTGGGAAGCGGAAACGACGTCGTTCGACAGCGATGATTTAGGGAAAAAATCTTGCGTTGCAATTTTTCGTTTTCAGCTTCATTACATCATTTTTGCAATGTGGCGATGCTAGCTCAATTGTAAACTGGGTTTGCCGCATTGTTTTCGAACACGGCTAGAGTGAAATTTTTTTTTTTCCCCTAATTAAATATTGGCCAAGCTACCGATTCGAACCATTCGAAGTTCTTACGAGCTTCTCGAGTCAATAACTGACCAGGTATTTTGAATGGAGTCCGTGAAAAAATAATCACTTTTTCCGTCGTCAGTGGACATCACTAGACTTAGTGAACGAATGGCTTATTGCATCCGTAATTTTTACGAGATGGCCGAGACATGAAAATGTGAATAATTTATTGTGCTCATGATGAGTCTTGATCGCCAAATTAATTAGCCTATCGTTTTATCGCATTCGTAATTTTGACGAGTCGAACGATTGAAGAAAAAAATTATCATCATTATTTTCATGGTCAGTATTATTCGTCAAATTGACCTGGCCGTTCATTGGCTGCATTCGTAAATTTGACGAGGTTCTCAAATTGCGAAAAAAATAACTATCATTTATCCCATGGTCACTCATTCTCGGTAAATTGACCGTGTTATTGATTTGTTGCACTGGCACTTTTTGTGACGTAAAAATTATTTTCCGTGGTTTGTGAAACTTGAGAGAGGAAACAAGCTATGGATCACCGAAAAATTTGTGATGATTAATAATTCACAATTCGTTTCCTCATTTAATGAAAAAGTTTAATTCATAAAAATTATTTAATCAATTGATTATTGTTTATTCATCAATAAATTGTTATTAATTAATCATTTTTACGAAACATTTCAATGCAGTCACATCAATGGATAAGTGATAAACAGTAGCTGAAATCAGCGTGCGATCCGACGTTGAGACAAATGACTATCGACGGGCAACTTTGAACTGAGATCGCGGGATTTGGCGATTTCCTTTTTACTTTTCAACGGCGTGTCATTTTTAATTAAGGTCATTTCCGATATTGTACGACCACGCATTTTAATCGTTGAGCCTTCCCCTTCAATATTACACAAGTCTCAACTCTGTCACCCAAGTCTCTCAATGTAAAAAATGTCGATGAACGTGGGCGTGCACTCGCCAATTACCTGGATCTCATCTACGAGAACACTTATCGCAATAACTGTTACGAGAGTTGTGAGGTCATGGTAAAAAACGATTGTGCAAAAAGTTTCCACGGAATCGATCGAGGCGTTCCAGCGTAGCACTTAAAAAACCGTTCTGAATTCCTGGGTCCATATCTCCTCCGGGAGTGATCCGATTTTGGCTTATAGGGGGGGTTTTGAGCCTGCCGTGAGACCACCTTTCGACTGATATGGGTTACCGAGCTGTTCGGTATCGGCAAATATCATTCCCGGTGTGCACAACCCGCCAACGCCAGACCCCGATTTACACCGATCCGGACAATCTACTCGCAGGCAGCCAATTTTCAATCGATCACGACGAAACTAGTCTCATTCGAAAGATTATTAAATTTACTCGGATGTATATTTTTGATTTTTCGAAATCGGTCCTAGTTTCGTCAAAATCAACAAAAAAAAACATTGGCCCACTTCAATTGCCGCCTACTGTATATTACAAAAGATATATACGAGATATATAAGAGATACCGAACTTATTGCCGCAAAGTATATTTTCATAACTCCGTAAATATGTATTATATATCTGTTATATATCCTCCCGGATATATCGGGCAGATATATCCAAGATACATAAGAGCTACAGAACTTATTGCCGCTATATATAGAGATATATTTTTTATATATCTGGAGTCTACTTTTTGTTCATGGGGGTAGCGAGGATTTGGTGAGGATGAGGTACTTCATAGAGTGAAGCTAGCCGGAAAAATACTTTATTTTGTTTCCAATTATTTGCAAATAACTTTTGAATGCAGGAAAATCATTCGGTAATCATTGATGTTCCAATTAAAATGTTGTTTTAATATGGACCGCTGAACACGAAGAATATAATTTTCGTGATCCCCAAACGATTTTGCATCGAACAAGCTCATCTTAATAAACTGATTCAGCCGGTAATAAAAAAATGTTCGGGCAACTTTACGCTGAAATTTTAATTATTTATTCAAAAACACACTTTTTGATAAGACACAATTTGCACCGAGCGTATATGCCTCTGGAAGAGTACGAATAAGGTTCAAATAAAGTATGTGTTGCAAGTGGTAAATGCATTATGCAATTCGAAGTGTTGGATTTCACTGAAAATGATTAGAAATGGATTCACAGAAAACTATGACGAGTTTTTTTACTATGTTATTCGACATTTTCAAGGTAAATCGAGGTGCTCGGAGAAAGTCAATAAGCTGCCCAAGACCAGGGCATTGCATTCGATTTAGTTGAGGCCAATAGGGTTATATTGGGTTAACTTCGAGTAGGTTTGGTCATATTGGGTTTTATTCGGTTGGGTTTACTTGGAGTAAATTGGGTTGTATTGGGTTTACTTGGAGTAGGCGGGGTTATATTGGGTTAGGTTTGCTTGGAAGAAATTGGGTTGTATTTATCTGGACACTTGGGTTGTTACTTGTTACGTTGTACGTTGTACTCTTGTACTTTGTACTCGTTGCTTGTAGCAGCTGTAGCCTTATAGCGCTACATGCAGGTGGCGCCAGTAAAAAGTGGCTGTAAGCTGTGACAGACGGATCGAGAAAAAAAATCATCATTTACTGCTCATTTAAAATATTTTTTAAAAAAATTTTATAGACATCATTTGAAAAAAAATAGTAAAATTCCGGGTCGACTGATTTTTGCCGGCCTTGTGCCAAAAATGACGACTGCCGGCATTAGATCAAAATTACCGGCCGGGCCGGCGGAATACCGGCCGGTTGGCAACCCTACTTGTCGATCGTCCGATGAAATCAGTCTTGAATATGCAATTTGATGCAGTCAAATATTTAAACGATTCGAAAGGTTTAACCTGGAACGTGAATTCCATTTCGGGCAGTGAAACTGCAGAATGTCTTTTCACCGTTTTCCTCGCGGTTAGTCATGGACGTTCGCTACTGCCGCAGCAGACGAAATCGAACACAACAAGAGCATCGTCAATAGTCAAATGTTCGATGGAATGGAATCGTGCTAACGGAAATGTTGATTTCATCTCACACAG
This sequence comes from Rhorus exstirpatorius, assembly GCA_963564615.1. Taxonomy (NCBI): domain Eukaryota; kingdom Metazoa; phylum Arthropoda; class Insecta; order Hymenoptera; family Ichneumonidae; genus Rhorus; species Rhorus exstirpatorius. The sequence continues at coordinate 6,278,219 of OY751316.1, forward strand.
TGGGAAAAGCAGGAAATTCGATCGCAATTTCGATTTTCAATATGATTTTGCCTTCATCTTCAGCTCAATCACTTGTCGATCGATAGATGAAATCAGTCTTGAATATGCCATCTGATGTAGTCAAATATTTAAATGAATCGAAAGATTCGACCGGGAACGTGGATTTCATCTCGCGCAGTGAAAGTCGCACAATGTCCTATCGCCTTTCCTTGCGGTTAGTCATGGACGTTCGCTACTGCCGTAGCAGATGAAATTAAACACAACAAGAGCATCGTAAATAGTCAAATGTTCGATGGAATGGAATCGTGCTAAAGGAAATGTTGATTTCATCCCGCACAGTGGGAAAAGCAGGAGATTCGATCGTAATCGTGATTTTGAAAATGATTTTGCCTTCACCTTCAGCTGCACTACTTGTCAATCGATAGATGAAATCAGTCTCGAATATGCCATTGATGTAGTCAAATATTAAAACGAATCGAATGATTCGACCGGGAACGTGGATTTCATCTGGCGCAGTGAAAGTCGCAGAATGGCCTGTCGCCTTTTTCTTTGCGGTTAGTCATGGACGTTTGCTGCGGCCGCAAGAGATGAAACCAAATACGACAAGGGCATCATAAATAGTCAAATGTTCGATGGAATGGAATCGTGCTACAGCAAATGTTGATTTCATCTCGCACAGTGGGAAAAGCAGAAGATTCTATCGTAATCTTGATTTTCAAGCCGATGTCGCCTCTACCTTCAGCTGTACTACTTTTCGATCGTCATATGAAATCACTCTTGAATATGCAATTGGATGCAGTCAAATATTTAAACGAATCGAAAGGTTCGATCGGAAACGTGGATTTCATCTAGTGCAGTGAAAGTTGCAGAATATCCTTTCGCCGTTTTTCTCGCGGTCAGTCATGGATGTTCGCTACTGCCGCAACAGATGAAATCAAACACGACAAAAGCATCGTTAATAGTTAAATATTGTGTAGAATGGAACCATGCAATCGGAAAAGATGATTTCATCTCGCACAGTGGGTGATGCCGATGATTCGTTGGTAATTTCGATCACGTGTAGTTCTAGGTAATCGTAATTTCCGCTCGAGATGAAACTATTTACACGAGCGGGTTTTACACTATTTAAACATTGAACGGAACTAAACTTTGCGTTAAAAAAAACACGAGGGGCCACGTAGATTTTAAAAATGATTTTGCCTTAACTTTCATCTGTACTACTTGTCGATCGTTCACCTAAAACGCTTAAGCGATGAAATCAGTCTGAAATATGCAAATCGATGTAGTCAAATATTTAAACGAATCGAAAGGTTCAACCAGGAACGTGAATTCCATTTCGTGCATTGAAAATGCAGAATGTCCTTTCACCGTTTTCCTTGCGGTTAGTCATGGACGTTCGCTACTGCCGCAGCAGATGAAATCAAACACAACAAGGGCATCGTAAATAGTCAAATATTGCGTAGAATAGAATCGTGCAGTCGGAAGTGTTGATTTCATCTCGCACAGCAAAAAATGCAGAGGATTGGATCGTAATTTTGATCACGCGTGGCACTACAAATCGCCGTTCGTAATTCACTCTGGAGCTGAAACTATTTACCGGAGCGGGATTTATAATTTTTGAACATTGAATGGAACTTAACATTTTGTTCAATAAACAAGAGGGGAAACGTCGATTTTTAAAACGATTTTGCCTTCACCTTCACCTGCACTACTTGTCGTCCATTCACATTAAACGATGGAGATGAAATCAGGCTCAAATATGCAATTTGATGAACCCAAATATTTGAACGAATCGAAAGGTTCGATCGGAAACGTAGATTTCATCTAGTGCAGTGAAAGTTGCAAAATATCCTTTCACCGTTTTTCTCGCGGTTAGTCATAGATGGTTGCTACTGCCGCCACAGATGAAATCAAACACGACAAAGGCATCGTAAATAGTTTGTGACGGGAATCTCGCGATTCGCGTACCTTCGGCCCATCCCACCATCCTCGACGCCGGGAGAGCCGTTAAGCGCCAGGTAATCTTTTTAATTGAACGGCGGGAATTACCAAACCCGCGAAGCTTAATTGGAACTTTGAAAAAACGTAAACGAAACACGGAAAAGGGACGCCGGCGTGTTGGATGGCGGGATCGGTGACGGTATACTCGATTCGCTCAGTGTGTAGGTTGTGGAGAGAGGGCGTGGACGGCTGGCTAACTCTCGAGTGCCTTCAAAAACGTAACCTGAAATAAATGAACTCAACACGAAAATTAACGTATGGGGCCTTGGTTCAGCCTAATTTATTTCGTAATCGATAGCTCACATTACATACCAAGATTATGACCCAAATTTCGATAACGTATAAAAAAACAAAACGAGATCTCGATAACGAATCAAACGGAACGATAGCATGATAACGGGAGCGATAACGAATAGAACAAATTCGAGAACGGCGAGAACGTCGGTAGCACAAAAAAATACATTCGGTAACGCTAAAAAGAAATTTGAAAATTGTGAACGATAACGTCAGTAACGGGAACTGAGCACGGTAACGGGAACGGTAACGCCAGATCAAAATTAGGCGAGAACAAACGATAGCGGCAAAACGAGAACCAAAAGATAGCTCGGTAACAAACGATAACAAAACGTGAACGTCGAAACGATAGCTCAGTAACAAACGATAACGAAACGTGAACGTCGAAACGATAGCTCGGTAACAAACGATATCAAAACGGGAACGTCGAAACGATAGCTCGGTAACAAACGATATCAGGAAACGAGAACGCCAAACGATATTTCGGTAACAAACGATAATAAAGCGATAGCTCGAGAACAAACGGTAGCGTAACATTACCAAAACGAGAGCAGAAACGGTAGCATGTCGGGAGCCCCCCGAGTGGTGAACCACTCGGGTCGAGAGTCGCGCCGCAAGAGAGCGAATATCGGATCGATAGCTTGATCGAAGACGTAACGCGAAAAGAGGGGACGATTACGCGCACGCGTAATATGATTACAAACCCACTCTTCTCCGTACCTCACGCACACACATAAAGCCCTAACGCAGACACGAAACGATGAAATTCGAACGTAACACGAGTTCGGACGAAAATATTTCTTAATAATCGATAACGGAAAAATGCCCAGGTGTTATGGCATGGGGGTACTTTTCACTTTGAGGATGGTCCTCCAAGGGGTATTTTTCAAGTATGGGGAAGATCTGGGACTACGTAAGGTAAACCTAAGATAACAGCGATCGGGAAATCCGTGACGGCTGGGTGATCGCAATCCCCGCCGGCAACGGCCCTCCATACGTAAACGTAACTAAACCTACGATAACAGCGATCGAGCAATCCGTGACGGCTAGGCGATTGCATTCCCAGCCGGCAACGGCCTTCCATACGTAACTTAAAAATCGTCCATCTCTCCCCATACCCTTTACCTTGAAGCGTCGAGATTTTCGCTCGATCCTGTATACTTCCCTCGATAACTTGTCCAGAAAGACCGAATATACCGGGTGGCTCGTTATTTCGGCCCTGTCTCACAGTAACTCGGTAACTTCCATACTATTGACCCCATAAAACAAAATTTGCAAACTGAAACGTACGATAACGCGGAAACTGAGAAAACGATAACGAACCCATACCCTAGATCTTAAAAATTATCCGGAATATCTCGCATATCTGCGCGTAAACAAAGGTCGAAAGGAACCTGTGACTCGGTTCTTTCCCTAGGATCGATATTTTTTTATTTAAGCCCGAAAAGAGGTGGGGGTGAACTTACATATTGTATTGTCTCATTGGTTTTCTCCGGTTTTCTCATATAAACGATAATGAACGAAATTGTTGAAAAAAATTAAATTTGTTTCAACGTTCGACCAGATTGTTTTTTTCCTAGAACCGATATTTTTTTATTTAGACCCGAAAAGAGGTGGGAGCGGACCTAAATATTTTATTATGTCGTTCATTATTGATTTTTTCATATTAACAATAATGAAAGAAATTTAAAAAAAAATTGAATTTGTTACAATTAACTTTAGTCCCGATTGTTTTTTCCCTAAGACCGATTTTTTTATATCTAGACCCGAAAAGAGAGGGGTGAACCTATACATATTGTATCATCTCATTCATTGTTGATTTTTTCGTATGAACGATAATGAATGAAATTGTTGAAAAAAATTAAGGTAACTGTTTTACTTTGACGGCTCTTCCGAATTTTGCAAATTCTTGGGTTTTTTTTGCGTCAATTCGTTTGTTTTGGTCCCAATAATGATAATCAGGTGGTGGAGCGTGAAAAAATTAAAGGGGGAAATATGAATTTGCACAATTCATATTTCTTGGTTTTTTTTTTGCATCAATACGTTAGTATTGTGTATGGGTGTGTGTGTGCACGTGTGTATGTGTGTGTGCACGCGCGTGCGTGCGTGCAGGAACACACACACACACACACACACACACACACACACACACACACACACACACAAACAAACACAATACTGACGTATTGATGCAAGAAAACCAAGAAATAAGAATTTTTCAAATTTGCATTAAAAAAATATGCACCCAAATCCAAACCCAAACCCAAACCGAGCCCAAACCCGCCGCGGGATGCAACTGTCCTGACCTCTTGCATACCCGTAGCAAACATCTTTCGCGCGCGACACACTTTCTACTCGCATAGCAGCTTCCGACAAACAAATTTTGAATATTCCTGTATTACCCCTTAATTTTTTCGTGTTCTGCCACCTGATTATCATTATTGGGACCAAAACAAACTGATTTCGTGCCGAAAAAATCCAAAAATTTGCAAATTTCGGAAAAGACGTCAGAGTAAACAATTACCAAATTTAATTTGCTAAAATTTTAGTCGCAATATTGTTTTTTCGCTAGGATCCATATTCTTTTACCTAGACCCGAAAAGAGTCGATTTATATTTTTAAAATAGGTATTTTTCCATGAAAAATGTAAAATCTTGCCTTCTAAAATTTATTTTCGTTATCCTTGTAACAAACACAACACAATTGATTCCTAGCAATTTTTCGCTCTAACACACTATTTCCATGTAATAAAATCAGGGAGAAAAAACAAGCAAAAATCGCATTTTCCTATGATTTCACCCCTATCAATGCCACCATAAATTCAATACATATCAATATTTTTGTTTTGAAGAGTACTATAGCATACGTCGATTGCAGAAAAATTAAAGATATTAATGTTCTGAATGGGTGATTTTGATGTGAAAGGCCTCATAAACGATCATAAACAAGCTTGTTAGGAATTGAATTTACTACAACTTTGGTGGTTATTGTTTGTTCCCTAGGATCGATATTTTTTTCATTTAGACCCGCAAAAAGGTGGGGGTGGATCTAAATATTGTAATATCTTGTTCATTTTTGATTTGTTAATCATTGGTTTTATATTTGATTTATCAAGGGCGTACTCCTCGAATAAATTTTCAAAAAAAAAAAAGGCAAAGGCCAAATATATTTGCGAATTTTGTTTCCTACGAGTTTCAAAAATATCGGTTCAAGGGGAAAAAAATAATAACCAGAGTTGTAGCAAATTTAATTGTGAACGATTTAGTTTATTATCGGTGATGCAATAATAAACCAATAATTAACGAGATTATACAATATTTAGTTTCACCCTACCTCTACGCGGGTCTAAATTAAAATATATCGATTGTAGGGAAAAACAAGCTCGACCAAAGTCACGGCAAACTTTATTTTCAACGATTTCATTTATTATTACTAAACAATCAATAATAAACGAGACTCTATAATATTTAGGTTCACCCCCTATCTCTATTCGGGTCTAAATAAGAAAATAGTAGAATGTTTATTTCCCTTGCGGGGTACATTGCGGACTCCCGTTCCGCTCACACGTTTTCCTTAACCTACACTTAACCTATCTTAGCCTACCCTATATTTTGAGAGAGAGAGATACAAGCCTTTTCATTCTTTAATTCTTTACATTTCCTTATTTATTCCTTCCTTCCTTCCTCCCTCCTTACTTCCTTCCTCATTCATTCGCCTCATTCATTCCGCGACTTCCGTTTCCGCTGCACCACTCTACTCCCCCCCCATTTCCTCCCCACCCCCTCTACTCTCCCGCCCCCCCTGCTCTATCCCCTTGCGCGCCCCTCCATCTTCCTATTTTCTCTATCCATTCCTCCCCCTCTCCCTCGTCTCCCAGTACATCGCCCTTTACCTCGCACCACCCTCTCTCACTCTCCCAGTCCGTACATATCTCCCATATATGTTCCCACGTCTCCTTCTCCCTCCCGCACATCCTGCAGCTCCTTTTTCCCTCTGTTTCCCAATACATTGTCCCCCTCATCTCTTCCCCTATTCTGTATCTCGCCATTCTCTGCCATCTTTCCTCCTTCCATCCCTTCTTTAGGTACCCTGGTATCCCTCTTCCTTTCACAAACTTGTATTCCTTAGTCCCTCTCGCCTCCATTATTCTGCTCCACCTTTCCCCCTCTTGCTTTTCCCGCGCCACCATTTCCTCCCTTCTCATCTCCCCCTCTTCCCATTTTCTCAGCACTTCCTCCCCATCCCACCCCATTCCCTCGTAGAACCACCTCCTTTCCTCTTCCCACCCCTCTCCCCCGCCCCTCTCCTTACCCTCCCCTTTATTTCTCCCCAGCACCTACTTGCCAACTCCCCTCCCCTCCCTTCTTCCAGCTTCCTCTCGTACCCCCATGCCCTCATCCCCGCTCTCCCCTGTAGCGCTTCCCTTTGCAGTTCCTCCCTCAGAATGTATCCCGGTACCCTTCTCGTTACCCCCATCACCCACCTCATAAACCTCTCATGCACCCTTTCCACCTCCTCTCTTCCTTTCCACCACCATATCTCTACCCCATATCCTATCACCGGCCACACGAACCTGTCGAATAACCACAGCCTCCTTCCCCAATCTCTTCCAAACTTCCTTTTTCCTATTCCCCACACCTGCCCCATTGCTTTTACCGCCTTTTCCACCCTCTCCTCCACATGCGCTCTCTGATCCCCGTCAGCTCTCACCACATACCCCAAATACTTATATCTCTTCGCCTCCTCTATTTCCTTCCCTTTCCACCACCACTTCACTTTCTTTTTTCTTCCTCCCCCTGCCCTGCATCTCATCACCTTCGTCTTCCCTATGTTCACCTCTAGCCCCTTTACCTCCATATACCTTTCCAGCTTCGCCATCATTCCCTTCATCTCCTCCTCTCCTCTTGCCATGATCACCAGATCGTTCGCGTATGCCAGCGAATACACTTTCCCCCCTCCCTCCAGCTGTACCCCTCCCCAGCATCCGTTCGCCAACTCCTCGTCCAGGTCCGCCAACAGCATTATAAACAGCAGCGGACTCAACGGGCACCCCTGTCTCACTCCCCTCTCCGTCCAGAATCTCTCTCCCTGCTCCTCTCCTACCTTTATCCTCCCCGCCGTCTCCTTTAGCACCTCTTCACACCTTTCTACCAGCCCCTCCCTCACCCCTCGGTCCCTCATACTTTCCGCCAGCTTCCCCCTGTCTACTGAATCAAACGCCGCCCTTAAATCCACGAATGATAGCACTAGCTCCCTCTTTTTCCTCCTCACCTCCCCGTTTATTATGTAGTTCAACCCACATATGTGGTCTATAGTCCCCATCCCCTCCCTAAATCCTGCTTGACTCGGCGGCAGCATGCCCCTCCCCTCTACCTCCTGTTTCAGTCTGTTTCCCAGCACCCCCGCGTACACCTTATAGGCCGTCTGCGTCAGCGTAACCCCCCTGTAATCTTTCGCTACATCTCCTTTCCCTTTCTTCACCACCGGCACCACCATTCCTTGCTTCCACCCCTCTGGCCATCCTTCCCCTCTCCACACCCTCGCACACATTCTCCACAGGTTTTCCCTCACACATTCTCCTCCGTACCTCCACACCTCATTCGGCACCCCGTCCTCCCCCATTGCCTTATTGTCCCTCAGCTTCCTCACTACTTTCCACACTTTCTGCCTCGTCAGTTCTTCTTCTCCCTCCTCCTCCATGTTTCTTACCGAAGCTCCCACCCTCCTCTCGTCTATCCCTCCCAGCAACCCCTTGAAATATCTGTCCCACTCCTGAATGCTCATTCTCTCATTTAACCCTTTCCATCTCCTCCTACCACTATTTATCACCGTCCAGGCTTGGCTTTCCGACTTTATCCCGTTTATCTCCTCTTTCCATCTCCTCCTTTCCTCCCTTTTTTCCCTCGCACATCCTTCTGTACCCCCTCTTCTCTTCCTTGCATGCGTTTTCGTCAATCCTTCCTCCCCTCCATTCATCCAGCTTCTTCTTGAGCCTTTCCTTTCCCTCTCTACACTCCCTGTCCCACCAGCTCTTTTGCTGCACCACTTCTTTCCCTTCCTTCGTCTTTTTCACTGCCCCCCGTATCCTCGCTCCCATTTCCCCCTATCCTACCTCTATCTCCTCCCCCTCCCACCACCACTCACCGAACCCCTCCTTAAACTTCCTTGCACCTTCTTCGTCCCAGCATCCTCTCCCCCTCCACTCTTTGTTTTTCCCCTTCCCCTTCCTTCCTTTCCACCCCCTCCTCGCGACCTTACCCATATTACCACCGGCATATGGTCCGAATCTACTCTGTCCTCCACCTTCATCCTTTCTATCTTCTCTCTCGGTTTCTCCCCGGCTACCACGTAGTCTATTACCGACTTCCCTCTTCCCCACACGTATGTCCATTCACCCTGTTCATCCCCTTCCACCCCACCATTCATAATCCCCCACCCCATTTCCCGCAGAAATCTCCCCCACTTCTTCCCTTCCCCCGTTAGTACTCCGTCCTTCGACTTTCTCCCTTCCTCCCCCTCCCTTCCCTCCCCCTCTTGCCGCCACCGCTGCAGTCGCCCCTCTGTCCCCGTTCTCACATTATAATCCCCCCCATACACTACTGTCTCCTCATTCCCTTCTTTCTCCATCCACCCCGCCATCATTTCCATCTTCCTCTCTAGGTCTCCATTCACGTATACTCCAATTACCCACCACCAGTCCTTCCCCAGCTTTACCTTGCACTCTATCCAGCCTTCCTCCTTCAGTCTCACCTCTCCTACCTCCACCCCCTCCCTGATGCCCACCACCATTCCCCCTCTCGCCCTCCCCTTCCCTCTGCTTTTTATCGCCTCCTGCACTTCCCACCTATATCCTCTTTTCCATTTCCCTTTTATCCCTTCCCACTCTTTCGAGTCTACCCATGTCTCTATCAGCATCATCACATCCCAGCTCTTCAGTCCTTCCCAAAACTCCTCATCCTTGTTTTTCACCCCCGCCACATTCCACAACCCTACTTTTCTCGCGCCCCCTCTTCCTCCCGTTCCCTTCCGCCCCTCCCTCTTATCCCTCTTCTGCCCCTCCTCTCTTTCTCTCAGCCTCCTACTTGGCTCTCCTCCCCCAACTCTTCCCCCATCTCCACCGTTATTTCCTTCCGCTCCCCCTCCATCTGCCTCCATCCCCCCGTCATCTCGTCCCACCTCTTTCATTTGTTGTCTACCCACATTTTCATATATCCTACTCGCACGGTCTTCCCCTCTCTATCTTCCACTCCACCTCTCTCTCCATCCTCGTTAGGTCGTCCTCTATCCAAACTTTCTCCCCTCTCAACCTCCCTTTTGACTTCATCACCTCTATCTTCTGTTCCCTCCCCTCCATCTCCACCAACACCATACCCCTGCCCTCTCCGTTTACCCCTCCAATTGCGTTCATATCTTTTATCCTTCCTACTACTTCCATCTTACTCCATATTCTTTTTATCTCCTTATCCCAATCCACCCCCTCTTTTCTCAAAACCCCTCTCGCTACTATTTTCCCGGCTCTTTTCTCCCTCTCTCTCCTATCCAATCTTACCTCCAACTCTCTTACCTTCTTTGCTACCTCCTCTTCACTTCTACTCCCCCCTTTCGTCCTTTTCCCCTGATCCCTCGACCCTTCACCCCCCTCCCTCTCCCCCAGGCATTCCACTTTCTTTTCCGGCATATCCATCCGACTTCTCAACTCCGTCCTTTCCCCTTCCATCTCTTTATCAGTTCCTCCCTTTCCACTCTCGCTTCCGTCACTAACACCGCCATTCTCTCCTCCCAACGCCTCGCCATGTCCTCTACTCTCTTCTCCCATCCCTTCGCCATGTCCTCTACTTTCTTTCCCCATCCCTTCGCCATTTCCTCTACCCTTTTCTCCCTCTTCTCACCTTCCCGCCTCATCACCTCCCCCATACTATCAGTTCTTTTTTTAGCCATGCTTCCTCCTCTGCTCTTTTCTCCGGCGACCTTCCTATTCATTTGCTCCTCTTAAATGCGTCCTCTTCCCTTTCCTTCTCCTTCGCATTCCCTTCCCGCTCCGACAGATCCAAGACCTTTCTTTTTCTCTCTAGCATCTCTATTACGTTCCCCTCGCTCCCCGCCCGTTCTCTTCCCAGTCTCTCTGCATTCGTCGGTCTCCCCCTCTTCTTCTCTTCCTCTACATCTACTCTGTTCCCTTCGTCACCCATCCTCACTACTTCTTTACTCCTTACCTTCCGCTGGTTCCTCCACACGCTTCACTTCCTTCCCTACCGACACCTTTCCCTCTTACCGACCGCTTCAGACACTCTCCCTTGCCACTTTGCCCGCTGGTCCGCCGCTGCTCCACTGTCGCCCGTTCCTGCTTTCCCCCACACCCCTTGCCTCTACACCACTCTAACCTCCAAATCTAACCACCCGACTTTTACCCCTGTCTAACTCCTTTTTCCCTCCCCCCGTACCGACCCTTGTCTCTCACCCCTGACTATCCCGTCCTACCCTCCTTATCCCACAGCACTTTTCACCCCTTCAGTTCCCGCTTCCTTCACTATCACTCACTTTCTGCCCACCTGTTACACACTCACTCCACACCCTTGTCACCGGAAACAGAAGTCTAAATAAGAAAATATCCATCCTAGGAAAAAAGCAATAACGACCCAAGTTGTAGCAAATTTTATTTCCAATGATTTCTATTATTATTACCAAACAATCAATAATAAACGAGACAATACAATATTTAAACCCCCCCCCCCCCCCCCCGCCCCATTGTTTTTTCCTAGGATCGATATTATTTTAATTACATCCGAGTAGTCGTACATTCCTCATCTCATCCATCCTTCTTTGGAATTCCCTACCGTATGAAATCCGATCAGCCCGCTCTCTCGATTCTTTCAAACAACTTTCCCTTAATTATTTTCGCAATCTTGAATCTGTCTAGCTACACATTTCCAGCCAATCTCGGTTTATATATTTTTTTAGTACCATCTACTTAGTTACCATCCTAAGTTTAGTCTAATTAGTTTTAAATGAAATCCATGTAAATCACAACTGTATTCTCATTTTGCCACACAGTTATATACTACGGCAATAATAAATTGTTATCAATCAATCACCCAATCTCTCTCTCCCCTTCGGGTTGGCCACAGGACGTTCGGACCTCGCGCTCGCTGTGAATCTTCTCATCGACAAGTATCACATGCAATTTTGCGGACAAATACCGCTCCGTCAATTTTGGACGAACAGCAATAAACAAAGACTCGTTGTTTAGAGTTTTCATATGTCTAGTAGGTGTTGACCCAATTTTTTGGAAAATCTTTTAAATTCGTCAATTTTCACTAAAAATTTTCATTTCTAGTTCGAATTTTTAAATTTTTGGGTCTTTGCATTATAAATAAAGGTCTCCGGAAATACCTGTGCAAAGTTCAATCCATTCAATTTGATAGTTTAGGAGTGATAACTGTTTGAAATTCAAATATAATAATGCACGCGTATATACTGTAACGGGACGTTACAATGAGACCATGACCAATAATCATAATGACTCATTATTTTCGACAAATATCGGAATTCCTCGAAGGACCGAAATAGAAATTGATCCTTCGGGGATTGAGATACGTCACGAGCATACCAGGTGCAAAAGCACCAAAGGCTCGGTGAAATTGCCCTACCACGGAGCCATCGGCCAATCAAATCGCGGCGCCGATGGATCGCGATAAAGAGCCTCACGAGCAAGCCTCGCTCTCATTTTTGCAATCAACGTAATGTGAGCATATACCGTGTTAAGCTTTGGCTTAACATATTTGTAACTGGCGCTTCTCGCCACTTCACGAAAGTCGAGGACTTTCAACCATACCACAGCTCGAAGCTGAGACTGACCCGACGTCTAATCATCTTCGAGGACAACGACCAGGACGCGATCACTATCGAGTCATCACCCACGACTTGTCTTTTTCAAGACAATTAGAAAATTCATCATCGAATCGCCTTTCTCAAGGCGATTCACTTATAACGTAATTGATTTGTCTTTTTCAAGACAAATCAATAAACAACTCGTCTTTCAATAAAGATTCCAGCTACTAGGGAGCCCGTCGAGAGTGAAGCCCTGAGCACTGCGCTCAGGAGTTGGATCTCGCGGCGGGTGCTATTCTCAGCATCCTAATAACCCCTAGGTAGGGCCCCTCGAACTGTTGAAAGCCTCGGTCACTGCGACCGGATGTTGGACCACAGCTAGAGGTACCTCTTGGTAGAAACCCCGATTGTTCGAATAACGTAAGCGTGCTCGAAGAGCACGCTTATCAAAGTCAATTAAATTCAGAACCACGTGGCGACGTGTACCGACGCAACTCAGACGAATAAACCCCAATCGTGAAGCTTTCTCACGATCGAAACGAGACGCTGACACATACGAAACAACGATGAAACAGAGTCTCCTTTTCTCCTTTAACAGTGCTACAAAATTAACACTTTAATTAATTCTTCAAGTTCGAATCACTTCCAAAATTAATTACCATACATGAATTTCCCGTAACTTCCTTTTTTCATTAATGTCAATCGTTTTGCTAAACGAAATCTTTCAATCGTAGAATTTTGCTCTTTGAATATTTCGCATCGCTGTACGACACGAAATAATCATTTTATTTTCGCTTCTCGATTATCGAATAACTTGGACCCAAAATCCATTGTCAATGGCCAATGATAAAGGGTCAACCAACGCGTAGCTTATAGCTCACATTTCTTAGGCCTTCTGCCGTTCGGAAAAATAATAAAAAGCATCAATCTCATTTCCGGCTTCCTTCTCGAGTCTAGAACTCGAACTCGTTCTTCATTTCACCAACAGTCGACATTTCACAAATAAAATCTTCAACATTGCTTGAGAAGTCATAAATTAAGAGCGAAATATTGTATTGCGTAATTACGCAATAGAATATTCTCGTAAGAAAATCTCAAACGTTTCAATACAGATATACATATCGTTCGCTCCCTCTGTCTCTCTCTCTCTCTATCTCTCTCTCTCTCCTTCGGGTTGGCCACAGACCGTTCGGACCTCGCGCTCGCTCTGAATCTTCTCATCGACAAGTATCACATGCAATTTTGCGGACAAATACCACTCCGTCAATTTTGGACGTATAGCAATAAACAAAGACTCGTTGTTTAGAGTTTTCATATGTCTAGTAGGTGTTGACCCAATATTTTGGAAAATATTTTTAATTCGTTAATTTTCACTAAAAATTTTCATTTCTAGTACGAATTTTAAAATGTTTGGGTCATTGCATTATAAATAAAGGTCCCCGGAAATACCTGTGCAAACTTCAATCCATTCGGTTCAATACTTTAGGAGTGGTACCTATTTGAAATTTGTATATAATAATACATGCGTAGCTCTCGCTCCTACTCTCTCTCTCTCTCTCTCTCTCTCTCCCTATCTTTCTACGCGCGTCGTCGAAGAGACGACAGGCAGCGCTCAACGCTTCGAGTTGCTCGCGGATTTCTCGCGAACTACGCGTTCTCCCTACATGTACTTACCGACAATAATTGCATGTAATTTTGCGGACAAGTACCACTCCGCCAATTTTCGACGTACAGCAATAAATGAAGGCTTGTTGTTTAGGGTTTTTATCCGTCTAGTAGGTGTTGACCCAATATTTTGTAAAGTATTTTTAATTCGTCAATTTTTACTAAAAATTTTCATTTCTAATTATAATTTTAACATTTTTAGGTCAACACCTTATAAATAATGGTCTCTAGAAATACCTGTGCAAAATTCAATTAATTCAGTTTGATACTTTAGGAGTGGTACCTGTCCGCAATTGAACATGTACTCTGCATTACCATCAGAGAGGGTAAAACAGTCCTTTCACATGCTCTTAATGAAACTCGTTTGCTTTTGACTAATAAAAAACCGTTTCATGTCGCATCTACACAGTCGATAAGTAGATGGATGAAGACGGTATTCGGTAAAAGCGGTATAGTAACCCAAATATTTTGCACATAGTACGTTAACAATATATTGAAAATAAATGTGTATTCATAAGTGTGAAACACATAAACGTTAAAGGCTGCATTTGCCTTGGGCGCTTACAAGCTTTGAGCGCTTACGTTTACATGCGCCAACTATTAGTTGAAAGCGTGCAAAGCGCCCAAAACGAAAGCAGCCAAAAACATTTATGAGAGCTTTCTAATACACTCTGTCCTCGATTACTTGACAACTCTCGGACACACTTGTACAGTAAACTCTCATAACTCTACGACAGAATGTTTGTGGCGAAGGTTGATTGTAATTTCTTAAACTAACGCAAGTCGACTAATAAACACCACGCGCGCAACTCGGGGGCCTCTTTGCGAACCTGGATGACTTACATCAGCGAACTTATGTAGGGATCGGGGACCTACCGTCCTAGAATTATTTCCGCTATATGATGAGTTTATGCGGAGTTACTCCGGAATTAAGCTTTACGCAATCGTGTACTTCCAGAGACTAATTCTGTCGCGATCGCCAGGTGAAAGAGCGGGGGCAAATTTTGTCAATTCAACAATCCTGCTCGCACGGGCTCGCACTCGCACCCTCAGGACGTTGCACCGGACTTCCTAATGTGCTATGTGGAAATATTGTGATTATCAGAAATAAGCAATTTTAAGAAAGCTTCAGTTAGTTTTCAACGGTCATCGCCTCGTGTTGCCATGTCACCAAAATGATTACACGGAAACACGGCACGTGACAGTGACAGCTAATAATAGTTGAACCTCCTTACTTTATCGACATATCCTGTAAAAACCAACATATTGTTGCTGTTACATTAACATGAATAGAATTTCATTCAATACCGATTGAGTAGAGTTTTATGCGAAGCGCTATCAAACTGGTATAGAACAAATGCCTTATAGTGGTCTTCTGACACCTGGTACTTTGAGAACCATTACCACAAGTGACGACGATTACCGTACTTTGGTAACATGAAGCCTAGAGTAAAAAAGACCGAACGCGTATGAGAGAACCGCCAGAATATTAGTTCATGAAATGGTAGGAAATTTTGTTGCGATATTTCACCACGAGGGTCGCTCTCTTCGCTAGTGAACCGGGTGAAATAAGCCGTTAGCAGTGACATGAAGTAAGCGAAGTGAACGGTCACGTGTCACGTGTTACGTAACCTTTCGTTCGCGATTTTTTGTCAAGTGTCAAGTGTTACGTATTCTTTCTTTCTCGTGTTTTCGAGCCCACGTCGTGAATTGCTCGCCGCTAATGAAACGAACCTTCAGAGCTCTCATTGTCAGTCGTCTGTCCGACCTCCATCATGTATATTTCCTTTCATCTCGTAGATATAGTTGTGCAAACTTCTTCCATCATTTTCGATCTCGTTAGCATACAATTCAAGATCCCCGACCTTTTCGCTTAATGTATCTGCTTCGAGCATGTATTTATTTAATTTTTTTTCCGATGTCGCGAGCTGCTCGACGAGGAATTTGATATCGGTTTCTAATTTCTTTACCTGGTGCTTTTTTTGGGATTCCTCGCTATCGGGCGCCGTAGCCGCCGAAGACGTTGTCGGCTTGAGTTGAGCGTTGGATGTTGACTTGGATCGAGGTTCCGTCTGAAAAAAAAGAATTCAACAAACCTCATGAAACAATATCCCTCATGCTTGGCTACCCTCTGGACCTGAAGAACGACCAAAAAAAAACAAAAATCTGAACAACATTAATTATCGAAAAATAAAAGATTTTTTAATTATAATGATTAATAAACAAAATGTTTCTCAGCTTAATAGTTTAAAATTCTTTGAAACTAGTCTGCAATGATGCCAGCCTATGACAAAAATTAAAAACACTATATTTACAAATTTTATATGGGTCGTTCCACGTCTACTCGGCATTTTTCCTCGAAAATCAGAGTTTTTGAGGGCTTTCTCCTGATAATATTGATAAAAAAATATTTTTCAATTCAGTAGTTTTAAAGTCTTGAGAATGAGACTTTAATGATCTTACCACATGGAAAAAAATTTAACTTATGGTATCCATACTTCTATATGCGGTATTTGAGATCAGATATGATTTGGTTTTTTAAATTCATCTGTAATTATGGAATTTAAAAATTTTTTAAATTAACATCTACAGTAGCCCTCTTTTTTCTCTGTAACATATATGAGCGGTATGTAGGTTGTTCCATTGTAATTTGATAATTCACGAACTCATAGGTACCGTTAACATTAGTAAACACGTCAACTTTCCGAATTTTTTTCTTAAAAACGATATTGTCAATCATACCCAAGTTTTACAGGAACGTAGGCAAAGGGGTTATATAGATTGTGGAAAAATTGCGTCCGAATGGTAACATATTGAAGAATCGTCACAACAACCTTAATACTATATTATAAAGAACTACCTTACCTGGTGGAGATGGAATTTGAGCGGTGCGACTACCGTTGCCACAGTCCGAAACAAATCGCGCTCCTCGACACTTAAGAAGTCGATGGTGTCCAATAGATTCATTACCATCTTCGTGCAGTGCTCGCGCAGTGATTGTCTCGTCCTGTGGGTCAGATACTGAAAAAAAAACAATAACTTCTATGATGATTTTATAAATAATGAGATGAAATTGACAATTAGATATATTACGCTTACGCCATCGTTCATCATTTCTTTCCACGTCCCCTCACACGTCACTTTCAGAATTTTTTTGTTTGTTTTTCGAACCCAAACTATTATTACGCCCCGCTCGTAATCAGTAAATGGCCGGTTCCTGAAAGGTAAAAGTAAAATATCAACCCCGAAACCATAGACATTGGTCTTTCGCGTTCTCGGCATTTCAACAATAGAGGTATCCTGTGGAAGTCCGTTTACCTGGGGCGTTCGTATTGTTCTGTAAAAAAAGTTTGGGGTAGGGGTAGTTTGCTTTCACAGACCCACTGGAGTCGATTAGATTAGCACCACTTGGCAAACCGTAAACATCTGTCGAGGACGCAAAAGACCCATATCTCCTGGAAACTTATGTCAAATCCGACTTTACGAGAAAACATTTTTTCCTCGCAGAATTCTGTTTTTTTAACTCAAAATATATTATTGAAACAAGTTACTTGACAAAAGTTATGAATTTTTCAATATCACGGTGCATTTCCTGCATCTTTTTCAACGATTGAATTAACAATTCCAAAATTAATGTTATAGTATTATTATTGAGTAAACTTATGGTTGAAAACCCAAGGAAGTCGTATGATTTTTTTTTTTTTAGAATTTTTTGTAATATTTGAGGTTGTTAAATATGTCGCCGACGCCAAAGACCCATGTCTTCCGTTACACAGTGCCGATAAATAGTATACGGTTCCACGGTTAACTAATAGGCTAGTCAAATGGTAAATCTCTGTGCATTTTGGGTAGGCAGCAATTCATCCAACAGCGATTTCAACATTTGTTGGGCTCGATGGTCGGCAGAATGTCTCCAGCGGTACCTCTCAACTACCAAGTGGCATCATCCATCACACGAGATCAAAATCGGTTCCCTTGTACTGCTCACTGATGAGAAGTTCCCTCCCTCGAAATGGCCTCTCGCTCGAGTAACTGCTTTTCACACGGAGAAGGACGGCCTCACGCGGGTTATTACTCTGAGAAGGGCTACCACCACCTTCACGCGGCCAGTGGTCAAACTGGCTATATTGCCGGTTGACGTCTCACCAGCGGAAGTGACTCAACCCGGAATCTCAGCAACGGCGGACTCACCTTCGGCACGGAACGACTCTCGGCGGAAGTGACGACTCTGTCGTCACGGTGGGCAGAATGTTGGGAAAATCGCATTCAAATTCTCGCGCTCTACTCAACTACGGCAGCACCTCTCGAGCAACTCGTCTCACGTGCTCTCTCGCGGGTTTTTCCGGCAAGACGCTGGAGAGAGTTCTGGTTTCGATTTGTCTCAACTAATTATTCATCGTGTTCACACGTGCTTAACAAAGTTATCCGGCAATCCTCAAAGTATACAAGGTGAGTTTTTTATCTTGACACATCGAAATATTTCAAGGAATACGCAACGTACAAAAAAATGTCCAAAATTAGAACTGTCTGATTTCGAAGGGGAAAATTGACTCTGTGGAAATCAACCCCCCACCCCAACCCCTAAATGCTGGAGGGGTAGTAACTTTGAAATTTCAAACGGAAACCCCTAGTTTTTATTGAAGATTCAAATTCTACGTGAAAAAATACACGAGTTTTATTGAAAAAATTATTTTTTTCGATTCGAGTCAGATGGCGCTTTAATCACGAAAAATCAAATTTTCGATCATTCCAAGAAAGGCGCTTCCAATCTAAGATAAGGAAGTACGTGTTGAATGTTTACAGGAGAAAAATTCGATTGTGCATAGTTTCACCTCAATCGCCATAACCACTCTTAGCGCTACCCAGGAACAACGACCTGGACTTAGTAGTTTTCTGTTCCCTTCGGGGTGCTTGTTTTCAGTGAGTCCCCTCGCCTCTCACTATCGGGGTGCTTGCTTTCAGCGAGTCATTTGTTCGAGTCATCTTCGATGCATTTGTTGATTCGCGTTTCGAATGATTGTACACAACTGAAAAGAGTCACCGGTGTTATTTGGGCACAAGCATCCCTGATTCGCTGAATCATGTTCTCACGAGTCATTGGCACTTCTTCATAAGCTCGACTTTTTGAATAACCTCAGAAACAGAAATCTGGTGACGTGAGGTCTGGTAATCTAGCAGACCAATTTACTGGACCTGCTCTACCAATCTAGCAACGATTGAATCTGCGATCCAGTACTTAATGCGCTTTTCTTTACCGTACTTTAATGCACAGTACTTTAATGCAACAGTACTTTGAGCACTTGATGTAACAGATCGATCGAAAACAAGCGACCCGATAGTGAGAGGCATGGGGACTCACTGAAAACAAGCACCCCGAAGAGAACAGAAAACTACTAAGTCCACGTCGTTGTTTCTGGGTAGCGCTATGAGTGGTTGTGGCGATTAAGGTAAAACTATGCACAATCGAATCGTTCTCCTGAAAACATTCAACACGTACTTCCTTATCTTAGATTTGGAGCGCCTTTCTTGGAATAATCAAAAATTTGATTTTTCGCGATTCAAATGCCATCTGTCTCGAATCGAAAAATTTCATTTCAATAAAACTTGTGTATTTTTTCATGTAGAATTCGAATCTGCATTGAAATCAGGGGTTTCCATTTGAAATTTCAAAGTTAATACCCCTCCCGCATTTATGGGTTGGGGTGGGGGGTTGATTTTACAGAGTAATTTTTCCCCTTCGAAACCAAACAGTTATAATTCTGGAAATTTTTTGTACGATGCGTATTTCTTGAGATATTTCGATGTCTCAAGATAAAAAACTCACCCTGCATATTTCTTATCATTATCTATCGATTCCAGGGGTGGCAAGTATATATTAAAAATTAACGACCACCCTAATATATATAGTTATATTCAACTCCGATTATGTGTTCTCCATTTCTGATTTACGGTAAAACTGCAAAAGTAGTTGGTCCTATCAGGGTGTAAAAAAGCTTGTATTTTCACGTTGTATTTTTATGCCCTAGCGTTAACTGTACCCACAATAATTATAACTTTTCGATCGAGGTAGTATAGCCACATATGTTACAACTCCAACGTTATATACTATTGCAATATTATCCTTTAGAACTAAGTTAATCTTTATCACGCACTTTCGCGACAGTTAGAAATGTCTCGCGAAACCTTCGCTTTGTCTTTTGATCGAACACTCTTGAGACTGACGAGTGACTGTGAACATCGTGTCGATTAAAACGTATTTTTGCTACGATAAAGGTTGTTGGATTTATTCCATCCTTCCTTGGACAGTTCTCAAATGCGTTGTATTTGGTGACCATAAGGCAGCTAACGAAAATCTAGTATCGTGGCATAACAGTATGAGTAAACAGATATTTTTATTCTATCCAAATTAATTTGTATTATAAAAAGAGTTGCACACTTACATATCACTTTATATCTGATTTAAAGTAAAGAGCGGACTCCTTAGTTTAAAAAATAGTTGAGCATATCTTAGTCGTAAGTTATGACTTATAAAATATTTACAAAGTAAACAGAAATATAATGAATATAGTCCCAATATGGGAGTGTGAATAAGTACAGATAAAAGAGAGTATGAAATATTAAATTGTCTAGCACCTTTAACTGATGCGATAATTGCTTACAAAGATCAGTAATAAATGTACACAAAACAAAATATAAGTACAGAAGATCTGATAAAAAAAAAGATTATGAACCCAGTCATAAATTTAAATAATGCGATATTTGAGTACAATATAGTAATCGAGAGTACCAGAACTTTGGTGATGTTCGTAAGCAGGATAGTGTTTCAAGCGATTCAATACAACGATACAGGAATACTTCTCAGACGTGGGATTAATAGCAGACGCGTGGTAGTGCTCACTGAAGTGTGTTGTTTTCCATCTTGTACATATAGCAAATGCGATATTCTTGTAAGTTATTATTTTGTTTATCTTCTGGAAGATAGGCAGAACAGAATCCTTGTCAACATCAGTGACGATAAAAAAACTCTGATTTGTACAACAAACAAAAATCTATTCAATCGACCACGAGCACTTTAGCAGAGAGGGGTATTTTAGTAGCGCAGTTTTGTAACGAATATTTATCAACTATGTATTGGTACTTGATCAATTTTCCTGGTCCAGGATGTATCTTCAACTCCAATTCTTTGGTGCAAATTTTCCAGTGGAAATACATGTATCATTGGTGCCGATTAGCGAGAGTTTTCACAATGTTATTAAGGGGTTACACGGGTTTCGTGGGTTCAAAAAATTGTTTTTTTTTTGTTTGGCTTATTAATTTCTACAACATCTCAAGAATATTATCCTAAATTTTCAAGTCGATCCGAATAATAGTTTCGGAGATACAGCCTTTGGAAGGTGTGCGCTCGAAGTCAGATATAGAAGGGTCAGCGCGCCTCAGGTATAGTGAGCTTTACACTTTAAACGCGTTTTTCTCGGAACTGTGTTTTCAAAGTCGGTTGTCAAAAGTTCTCGAAAACTACTCAACCGATCTTGATGAAATTTTACACAGGTGTTCGAGATACAATTTACTCGTGCTTGGACGAAGGATTTTTTTTTTCAATTACAACTATTTAAAAAAAAAAAATGTCAAGCAAATTTGACCGAAATTTTCATTTTTTGGAAAAATGTCTGCCAAAATTCCAATTTTTACTTTTTTTTCTTTCCATCGTTCAAGCACGAGTTTATGGTCTTAACTAAAACACGTATTTTTGTTTTTTCATTTTAGATGATCCTGTCAGGAGTTATGCTGACAACGCGGACGCACCTTTTTTTTCGAAGGGTCACCGGAAATGACGTCACAATGGCGGAGTTTTAATTTTTTTTTTATCTTAGAAATTTTTCTTTGAATGTGTATCTATAAGACAGAAAAAAGTTTGAATTAAATAAAAAAATTTTTATATAGAAAAAAAATGATTGAAAATAGGCCTTTTTTACCCGAAGAAACCCATGTAACCCCTTAAAGTTACAATATTTCCTGGCTAAGTCCTTGAAGTAATTATATTATCCTTCGAATTGCATTGACCACATCTATACTAAAGGACCCATTCGCTTAATAACAGTAGGAATATGTAGCATAAAATGTTGCTTTGGAATTAAATGAGTTTCGAATTTCTTCTGAAATAGACTGTGATGTTCTTCGATTAATATTCTGAGCTCCACTATCATGGCGACGGTTATTACGGGAGAAAATATAATGTCCATACATTCTAGAAGCAGAGTCAAAACGCGCTATTTTGTTTCAGAAGATCGTATTTAGCGCAGGACGGTTGGACTAAATCCCCTATTATTAGCGGAAGAAATCTCACAAGACACCATGTCTGTGCAGCTCGCTGTCCTATTAGGACACCGGGCTTATCTACAACAATTTAACTAGTTTTATTTCTCACCTCAATTTTGCCAAAATTGAATGCTCGTATCCTTTCGTTCAACTGTTGTAAAGCTATTAATTTTAATACGTTCACAATGAAGTTAAGAAATAATTTGATCTCGTACGGTGCGATCCATCCAAAATATCATGCGTTATATCAACGGATAAGCTGCAAATTATATTAAGGTATTACTGGATGGATATTAAAAAATCGCCAAAATTCTTGAAAATTTAAGGAACGATAGTTCTCAATAGAATAATAATACATGAATTATCTTAGAATTTTTCACTATATAATTTAGTAGTTATAAAAATATGAATTTAATTCGGTCGCTTATGGGAAAACAGCTTCTGCAGACGTTAATGGTTGCAAAACGAATTAAACTAAATCGCCATAAATTCTGAAAAAAAATATATATCAACAAGATTTAGGCTCGAGCGATACATTATGCTGAGCTTCGAATAAATTGACTGAGTAATTGTTGAGAAATAAATTAAAGTAATGAGGATTATCGCCTTTTCATGAATTGCGCTGTGTAAACGTGGCAACGTTGTAGAGTACTATGATGATTATTCTGCCAGTATAGGGTGCGTACTACTGAAGAGCATGTGGCAATATCATCATTGGATCTTTGTCCAAGTTGTTGGCTTCTAATTCGTTCATTGTAAAAATGTTTCGTCACAATTTTGCCTTTTCACCGATAAACTTCTCTAGACATTTTTTTTCGAAATTTTTTCTCGAAATCTGTACACACGCACTGAAGCTACGCTTGCCCACGCTATTTTGAAGTTAGACTTACTCACTCCTACTCACGAAGCTGCGTCGACGCTTAGAACACAACGCATGCGTAAGCAGGTCGAGCAGTGCTACCATTGATGAAAAAAAAAATTTTAGACTGCTGCATTGTCGCGTTTGGCAGTCAATTTATAGAATCGTAAAAATTTTATTTTAGCGATTAATCAATCAGAAATCAATAGAAAATGAATATATTTTGAATTTTAGAGGAATTATTGATAATAATAAGATGATCTGAACGTATTAATTAAATTTACAAATTGAGAAATTTTTTTGTTGCACAGTCGAAACAGGTGTACAGTCACGTGTTAATTTCTTTTTATTTTACTTTTCTTTATTATCCAAAATGGCGGATGACTGGGAATAGGATTCGTGAAGGAGCGAGCACGAGAATGACGAGCTCGACGAAATAATTGAAATCGCGACACTCTCGATTGATAATGAAATAACTGGTAGAATATATTTATTAGCGTTACAATAATTGTTAATATCACGGGCGGATTAACTCGCCGTATAATTGACTCGAATGAATTTATTAATTGTAACCGTCCTCGCGGCCACGTTCTCGCACAGTCTTTGTCCCGACTATACATATATATGAATATCACACCGCGAGCCTCTCGCTCGCGCTCTCCGCGATGTTCTCGTGATAACCCTTCGTGGTCGACTCCTCTCTCGCCGTCCCAACCACGCGTTCTCCCCGGCGCGCCTGCGCTCTCGTCGCGTAGCAGCTTTGAGAACATTCTCGGTGGCTCTCTACTGCCCTCTACATCCAACATCGTACGCGCGCGAAATTTGAGAGCTAACACTCGACCGTCCTGACGATCTACTCGTCCTCGAGTAGCGTCAGCGTAGCGTAGTCTTTGAAATGTGCTGGTGGCTTTTGCTGCCTCTTTAGTCGTTCTCGGCTGACTAGCTCCTCGTTCACCTTGCAGCAGTTCGCTTGCTCTTTTATCTTCTCGAACTCCTCGAACTCCTCGTCTGTCTCGGATTCGCTTAGCGTGATGTCGCACTCCTGCGGTTTCCAAAGC
Source organism: Rhorus exstirpatorius (assembly GCA_963564615.1). Lineage (NCBI taxonomy): Eukaryota > Metazoa > Arthropoda > Insecta > Hymenoptera > Ichneumonidae > Rhorus > Rhorus exstirpatorius. The sequence goes on from OY751316.1 coordinate 6,302,240, forward strand.
TTCAGTTGACTGCTGTGGGCCGTTGAGACGTATTTGCGTCCTGCTTCTTTCTCGTTTAGCGTTGTTACTCGATACGTGTCTCCAGGGAGCACTTGCGTAACGAACAACGGTCCTCGATACTTGTTTTGAAGTTTTCTACTCTCACCAGTGCCTACTGGTGCCACTCGCATATATACGATGTTGCCTATCTCGATGATCGCATTATTCGCTCGTGTCTCGTCATATTTTTGTTTTACTCGGTCCTGCTTGCTCGAGATTCGTTTTCGAGCTTCCTCTTGGAGGATTCCCGGAGGTATATAACATCGCGATTCATTCGTGACTTTACGAATTTCTCCCTCGTTCCTTCGTGCTCGATACCCATACAAGAATTCGAATGCACTCTTACCCGTTGTGGCATTAACACCATCGTTTAAATTTTGCTGTACTTCAGGAAGTCTCCAATCCCCATCGCGTCCATCGTTTTCCTTGAGACTTGCTTGAATCATTGGGACAAGCGTGAAATTGACTCGTTCCACCTGTCCATTCGCTTGTGGATGTCTCGGAGAGTTAAGCGTATGATGAACTCCATGTTCCGTACAAAACTCCTCGAATTTACGTGCTGTAAAGCTGTACCTCTGTCCGATATAATTTTTCGCGGATTTCCATGTTCTCGAACGAAATTCTCGAGAGCCTTCATGACTCCATTCACCTTGGTGTCTCTCGTGGCGGTAAGTATAACGAATTTCGTCAAATTATCTACAATCACCAAAACGTATTTGTTTCCCTTGCGCGATCTTACAAACGGACCCGTGTGGTCGATGTGGATTACGGCGAATGGCCGTTCTCCTGGTGGAATTGGATGTAACAATCCATCTTGTCTACCCGTCTTCACCTTCGTCAAGGCGCATTGAATGCATGATGCGATATGTTGTCGAATATAACGCATCATCCCTCGGAAGAAATAGTTTTCGGACACCATTGCGTACGTTCGATCCAGTCCCGGATGTCCCTTCAGATTGTGGAATCGAACCACCAAACTCTTTCGCATCGCGTGCGGCACGGCGAAGAGCAGTCGATCTTCTCGTCGTTTATATAACTCGTATCGATTCGTAATCACGCCTCTCTTCGTTTTCGGACGTATTTCGCTCGTTCGGTCTCTTCTCGAGAATACTCATCTTCTTACGGAAGATCTCATCGGCATTTTGCTGCGTGACGATTTCATCGTCCTCGTTGCTGGTCGTAAATACCCCTAGTTCGCTTACATCGACTTTCCCTCGATCGTCCTCGGTCACGAGCGCGCGGCTTAACGCGTCGACATGCGCAAGTTTTGCACCCGGCTTGTGTACGATGCTAAAGTCAAATTCACTCAGAGTATTATTCCATCGAATAATTTGGGGATTGATACTCTTTTGTGTGCTGATGTATACCAACGCCTGACAGTCGGTCACTATTGTGAACGGTATACTCACGATCAATTGTCGTAAACGAGTTACCACCCACACGATCGCTAGCAGCTCGAGCTTACTCGAGTGATAATTCTTTTCGTCTTCATTCGTTCGTCGACTCACGGCGTACACCAGTCTCAGTCGACCTTCTTTGTCTCGTTGGAATAACATGGCTGCCAACCCCTGCGCGCTGGCATCTGTGTGTAGCTCGGTTTTTCTCGATGGATCAAACGGTTGTAACACCGGTTGATTCGCTAATTTATTTTTGAGCGTCTCGAACGCCTCTTGTTCCTCTCGCGACCACTCGAATGTCGCATTGCTTTTCAATAATGCGTGCAATGGCGCAGCTACTCGCGCAAAGTGCGGTACGAACCGTCGAAAGAAACTCGCCATGCCCAGAAAACGTCGCACATCGTGTACGTTCTGGGGACGCTTGAACTCCGTTATCGCTTTGACTTTCGTCTCACCTGGCGCAATTCCATCTCCGTTGATCTCGAATCCCAGGTATGTCACGTGAATATGCAGAAATTTGCATTTACTCAATTTTATTGTCAACCCCGCTTCTCGTAGGGCTCGCAAGACTAGAATCAGTCTCTCTCGCAAATCCGGCCAATTCTTGCCGGGAATAAAGATATCATCGAGGTAATACAAGACCACCTGATCCCGCAATGGCCCAAGTGCCTTGTGCATTGCTTTTGAAAAGTAAGCCGGTCCGTTCATCAACCCGAACACCATTCGGTTGAACTCGACGATCTCGTCGGCCGTAATTATCGCTGTTTTCGGCTTTGCTTCCTCCGTCAATGGAATTTACAAATATCCATGAGCAAGATCGAGAGTGATGAATAATTTGCTGTCGCGAATTTGGGCCAAATGGTCGTCCAAGTTCGGTAATAGAAAATGGACTCGCTCTGTCTGCTTGTTCAGTCATCGGAAATCAACGACCAATCTCGATTCACCCGTCTTCTTCTTCACCAATAGTACGGGACTCGCGTATGGCGATTCGGTATCTTGGACGATGCCCGCTTCGCGCCACTCTCGTATTATTTCTCTCGTAATTTCACGTTCGGCGTTGCTCGCTCGAAATGGTTTCGACGCTACCGGTCTACTTCCGGGTATTTCTTTTATGTCCATCGACACTGTGGTTGTTTCACCAAGTTCGAATAAATTCGTCGCGACACAGTCTCGAAAATCGTTTATAATGTTCACGAGCTCATTCACAATGCCTTCCGGCTGCTCGTCACCAACGTCCAATTGTTCTCGCGTAATTGGAGGTCGCTCTCGGGGCACATTGACTCTCGGCAAGTACGTTATCTCCCCTCGAATTAAATTTTCTCGCGCCCGAATTGTCTTCTCTCGTGTTCCGAGATTCATCACGGCAACCTTACGGCAATTGTAGCACTTCGGTTCGGCGTCACCGCCTGTCGCTCGCGTTCGACTCTCGCGCTTCGATTCATCGGGTCGCACACTTGACTCGCTTTTCTCATTCGGTCCACTCGCGTTCGTACTCGTAATCCGACGCGGTTCACCCGTACTCGCGTTTTTTGGTCGCACTCGCGCACCGTCTCGACTCGCGCGAATTCTCGCCGACCTTTGCGTTAACATTCGTTTATTCGTCACTAAATCGTGCAACAAATCGTCCAGCGAATAGTGAGGTCGTGACATCAACGACACACAATTCTCGCGACCACAGTCCGTCCATCACATGTTCTTTCATATCATTAACATCGAGATGCAAGCTTTTGCACATTCTCACCTTCGCGTGAAAATACGTGCCAATCGATTAGTCCTTGCCCTGCACTCGGTTCACCATTCTCGTCCACTTGTCGGACGTACTCTCGGTGATCAAAAACGTACCCTTGAATGATTCCTTGAATCGTGCCCAAGATTGTATCTCCGATGCTCGTGAACGATACCAATCTCTCGCCCCACCACGCAGGTGCATTCGTGCTGTCTCGAGCGCATAATCGTCCGGCCACTGATGAATTCGTTTCATACTTTCAAGATTCTCGAGCCATTCTTTTGGACGAAAGCCTTTCTGTTCACCCGAATATTCTTCGATATTTTTGCTCAGATCCGGAATGATATGGTACATTGGCACCGCTGCTGCTGAGCTGCCCATCGATTTCTAATCGTGTCAACAAACGTTCTAAAACGCTCTCCGTTCCTCTGGCATCTCGTAACGCTGCGATGAACGTCGCATCGCTTGGGTGCTGAGGCTCATTTCGCTGATCGTTATTTGCACGCTTATTCGGCACATCCTCCTCGATATCACCCGTATTATCAACGGTCCTCAACGTGTCATTCCGTATTTGAACATTAGGAACCAGTCTCGCATTCGGATTGGCTCTCTCCTCTTCGTGACGCGCGCGAATTCGCGCGATTTCCTTGTCGACTCGGTTGCCATTTTCGCTGTGACTAGGAGTACTCATGGCTTCCGGTAATTCCTCTCTCACGCACTGTCGATAAAACTCGTCGAATTGTCTCTCTGTGGCCATGGACCACGCTATCTAACGTTTTTAACCCGCAATTTCTCTCTCAACTTTTATCTCGTCACTGTCTCGCGCGATTTTTCGACTCGCATCACCGTTTTTTTTTTTTTTTTCACTCGTGTCCACGAAAATTCTTTGTCCAAGTCCTCTCACTAACGCGCGACACGTAAACTGCCTATCGACTCAAGCTATCTCGCTTTAGCACACACGACGCGCCTCGCTACCCACCTGTAGCTATAGCGCTTTCTCGCTCTCACGCACCCTCGTATGCGATGACGCAACGACACCACGGCCTCGTGCCGGCTCGTTCACACCAACGCTTCGATTCTCTAATACACATTTGTCCCGGAGCGTTCGCTCTCGCGCACGCGGCACTCACCCGATGGCTCTTGACCTCGTGTCTCACTCACCGATCTCTCGTACCCGTATTTCTGCGCTCTCTTGCTCCGTGAACACGTGCAGACTCGACTCGACGATTTTTCTCATAACTTTCTCTTCACTGTTCGTATATATTCGTATTTTTCCCGATCTCGCGACGCACCGAATTACCCTCGCATTTCTTCACTCGAATCTTTCGCGGAATCCCACTTCTGATTGTTAATTTCTTTTTATTTTACTTTTGTTTATTATTCAAAATGACGGATGAATGGGAATAGGATTCGCGAAGGAGCGAGCACGAGAATGACGAGCTCGACGAAATAATTGAAATTGCGACACTCTCGATTGATAATGAAATAACTGGTAGAATATATGTATTAGCGTTACAATAATTGTTAATATCACGGGCGAATTAACTCGCCGTATAATTGACTCGAATGAATTTATTAATTGTGACCGTCCTCGCGGCCACGTTCTCGCACAGTCTTTGTCTCGACTATATATATATATATATATATGAATATCACACCGCGAGTCTCTCGCTCGCGCTCTCCACGATGTTCTCGTGATAACCCTTCGTGATCGACTCCTCTCTCGCCGTCCCAACCATGCGTTCTCCCCGGCGCGCCTGCGCTCTCTTCGCGTAGCAGCTTCAAGAACATTCTCGGTGGCTCTCTAATACCCTCTCCATCCGTCATCGTACGCGCGCGAAATTTTAAAGTTAACACACTGACGAAACTTCGGTCAAGCACACGCCAATATCGTCGAATTTGAGTTCAATTATTATTAAAAGTGGAAAATTATCGTTTCTGAGTGTTAATTTATCATTAAGTTAGCTATTCGTAAGGCTAAACATGTACGACATCATCTAGACTTGTCAATTCACGATTCACCCATTTTGGACTAACTTTTTGCCCGACGATCTATCCAGTTATACCTTGAAGTTTAGCAAATCGTTAAGGATACTCCTAGCTTTTATTCCAAGTACATGTATATTTTTCCCACCAAAGATTTACCAAATTTTCTCGTAAGCAGCGATGGTTCTCAATAAGTTCAACCACCCTTTGCACATATTCTGGTTGTCTGTGACAAATCTTGAAATATATTGTAGAATAGTTCGATTTAGACGTTCGACTAATCCGTTAGATTGAGGATGCAACAGAGTTGTTCGTGTCTTTTTGATGCCCAAAAGTGTCATTATTTCTTTAAATAATGTTGCTTCGAAATTTCCACCTTGGTCTGAGTGAGTTTCGAGAGGGATGCCAAAACGAGATATTACGTTTGTAATTTAAATTAGTATTTCTGCGATTGTTTTTGCTTGCAAATCTGGGAGCGGAAAGGCTTCCGCCCAACGTGTGAAGTAATCTGTGATCACAAGCACGTATCTATTTCCTGATGATAATTTGGGGGATAGTCCTAATACATCGACTGCGATTCTCTCGAAAGGGGAGCCAACGTTGTAAATTTGGAGTTCTCTTTTTGTTTTTATCTTTGGACCTCTTTTGGCAAAACAAATAGTGCACTTTTTGCACCATTCCTCTACGTTCTGTTTACAGGATGACCAGAATAATCGTTGTCGGATCTTGGCTAATGTCTTGTTAATACCAAAATGGCCCCCGGATGGGGAGCTATGAGCTTCCGAAAGAATTTTATCGATTATCTTTTTGGGTACTATGGTTTGCCGAATTATTAATTTTGAATTAGGGGATTCCCATCTTCTGAAAAGAATCTTGTTTTTTTAATACCAGTGAATCCCAATAAAGAAGGTATGTCTTAATTGAGGGACTTAAATTCGAAATAATTGACCAATCAGGACGAAGATTATTCTTTTTACATTCGATTAGGGTCTTGATTGCTATGTCGTCATTTTGCAGGGATACCCAATCGGCATTATTATCAATTGAACAGATGGTTTGACAGACCGATTTTTCTATCTCACTATTTTGGTTATCTATTTTCTCACAGGTCTTGCAACTATCTCTTACACAAGGTCTTCTTGACAACCCATCTGCATTGCCGTGACTACGGCCTGCTCTATATTTTATCTCGAAATCATATTGGAATAAAGTTTCTAACGATCTAGCAATTGACCTTCGGGATTTTTGAAAGATAATAGCCATTGGAGGGACGCATGGTCTGGTCTGATGATGAATTTTCGACCGAGTTGGAAATGGCGAAAATATTCGACTGCCCGTACTACTGCGAGTAATTCCTTTCGTGTGACACAATTTCTTTTAACTCGGTTGAAGACTTTGCTGGAGTAGGCGATGACTTTTTCTTTTCCAGATTGAATTTGTGATAAAACTGCTCGGAGTCCAGAATTTGATGTGTCAGTATCGAGAATGAATGATTCGTTTATTGATGGGTGGGATAAAATTAGAGAAGTCAGTGCCTTTTTCAATTTTTCGAAAGCGTTGGATGCATCGAGGTTCCATTTGAATGTTATTTTAACTTTGGTGAGAGAATGGAGAGGTCTTGCAATTGTTGCAAAATTTTGAACGAATTTTCGGTAGTATGAGGAGAATCCAAGAAAGCTTCTCAGGTCTTTTTTGTTTCTTGGGGTCGGCCAATCTTTGATGAAAGAGATTTTTTCTGGGCAAGTCCGGATTCCGGAGCCCGAGACAATATGGCCTAAATAGTTAACTTCTTTTTTATTCATGGAGCATTTTTTTGGGTTTGCTTTGGGAATGGCTTCTCGGAGTTTACTCATTACTGTCCCTTTGTTCTTTAGGCGTTGATCGCAAGTTTTACTGAAGAAATGATATCATCTAAATAAACTAGGCAAATTTTTCCTGTCAGCCCTTTGAGGACTATATTCATTAATCGAATAAATGTAGGTGGGGCGTTACATAATCCGAATGGGAGAACTCGAAACTGCCATAATTCGTTTCTTTCTTTATCAGCTGGGTCGAGTTCCACTTGCCAATAACCACTCTTTAGGTCGATTACTGAAAACCATTGTGCTCCTACTACAGTTTCAAGTATTTCGTGTATACGAGGGACTGGGTATGAATCCTTTTTTGTCCTATCATTTAATGGACGATAATCTATACAAAATCGGGTTGGCCCGTCTTTCTTACGGATAAATACTGGGGGTGAGGCATATGGGCTCGAACTTGGTTCGACGACCCTTTGTTTTTTCATTTCTTTCAAGAGTTCGAACGCCGTTTCTCGATAATGAATTGGTATTCGTCTCATTGCCATTTTCAATGGTTCTGTATTTCTTGTATTAATTTTATGTTTGATGTATTCTCAATGACCATGATCATTGTTATTTTTTGCAAAGACCTCTTGGAAGGTTAATATCATATTTTTAAGTTGTGTATTTTGTTCGCCTGATAGGAGTTTACTAGGGTTTTCGATTAGACTTGCGAGGTGGTCAGGGATGAGTGTATTGTTCGAGTTTTTTATAGATTTTAATCATTGTACTGAGATAGTTTTAAATTTATCTTTTAAATTAAATTTTCTGTTGATTAGTGATTCGAATTCTGATAGTGAACCGGATTTTGTCAAGAAATCCAGACCCAGTAGGGCAATTTCTGCGAAAACGACATCCAATTCGACGGAGAAATTTCCTATTCCAACCATTGCTTTCCGAATGGTTTTAAAAGGAAAATCTTCCTGCGATGCCATTAGCCATTACGATTTTTAGTTGAATTGAAGTCTTTTTCAATATATTAATTGATCTATTTAACACGCTCATATTCGCGATCGTGATTTCTGACGCTGTATCTACTATCATTTTAACTGGTACTTCTCCAATCTTACCATTGATATTCAGGTTCAATTTCCCATTGAGTTTATTCTCATTGAGAGTTCTAACCTCGAAAACTCAGGTTGGGTCAGTCGATCCGTCCCCCAACGAATTGACCGATTTTAGTTTAAATTTCGGTGATTTTGTTGGTTTGTGTATTGGGGTTTTTGTGGTTTTTTGCAATATTTTTGGACGTGTCCTGTTTGACCGCAATGCCAACACTGTAGTTTGTCTCGATAATTTGGGTTTTGATAATTATTATTTTGCGAATTTGTATGATTGCCGTGAATAAATTTTTTGTTGTATTGATCGTTTTGATTGTATTTGTTTCGGTCATTAGAGTTTGAAATTTTATCAAGAAGGTCCAGCGTGTGAACCTCTTTTGCCCTAATAAGTGCTGTGCGAAGTGACGTAATTTATTCTAGATTTAGCTCTCTGTGGATGCTATACGAGTTGATTCCTGCTATGAATTGTGTACAAGCTAGTTCATCTTTTAATTCTTCGTTTGTTTTTGGGTAGGCTGCTCGAACGAGTCTTTTCAGGTCGGTTGCGAATATTGCTTCTTTGCTTTTTCATTGATTTTTTGTTTACGGGCATTAAATTCTTTTCGAGACATTTGCATTGGATCTTTGGTTCCGTATGTGAATTCTAATGCTTCTTTTATTTTATCGTGATTTTGAGCTTCGAGACTGAGGCTATCAAGAATTATTTTTGCGAGTCCTCGAAGGAACGAGGCTAGAACGATTGCTTTTTCATTTGCCGAATATTGATTAAAAATCGTGATCATTTCTAATTGTTTGAAAAATTGTTCCCATGAACTACTTCCGTCGTATATGTGTCGATTCATCGCGATCTCCACAATTTTTTGTTTTCTTTTTGGTATTTTGTTAGTACTCGTGACACTTATTTATTTATTTATTGTTTTTTTTTAACCAGTAAATTATCGCCGCGAAAGAAATTTGTGTGTGGGTTTGGGTTGGATTTGAAATTTATTATTTTTCGTCGAATTTTTATTTTATTTTATTTTCCTTTTATCTATATTGTTAATCCCACTCTGACACCAATGTTATATCCGACGAATGAATAATGAGACAATTATAGGAGATTGGAATACGAGTGATTTTATTCTATTGCGCGATACACGTGTGATCGATTGGGGGTCTTGAACAAGAATGGTGCTCTGTTATTATTCTCGTTGCTCCCTTATCCCAAGTCATGGTGACCGTCGTCAAGCGTCAGTCATCGTAGTTATCTGTGTATCTTGAGTATCTATGTTCAGTCCGGTGAATGTCCAATGTCGTATCGTCTCGTCTCGCTTTCATAATCATAATAATATACTATATGTATATATTTTGATCTACCCATACACAAAACATGCAGACTTGTGTATCTGCTTGTATATTGTAGCGATGTTCTAATTCACAAAATCATCAAAAAGTCGCAGGACGTAACACAGTAATGTTTTTGATGGTGTAGTTATCTAGTTTCAGGACTTTTTCAAATTTTGCATTTTTTTTACCAAAATACATTTTAGCCCCAATAATAGCTCCCCCAGCTAGAGGAGCCTAAAAACATAAAGGAGTTTTAGTTATCGCTAAAAAATAAGGATTTTCTTTTTTTGTGTAAGGACCGAATTTTCGTGGTTTTTTTTTCTCGACAAAATCTTTTATTTTATAATCAACAATGATCAAGTGGGGGATCTCGAAAAATATACCGCCTCATAGTGGGCTGGATTTCAGAAAAGTGGGCAAAATCCAAAAAATGAACTTTCGACTTTTTCCATTTTTTTTTTTTTTTTGAATCGTTAGAAAACATGTTTCTACACTTGATACCGAAATAACAGGTCTCTAGCTTTCGAATTCAGCAGGTGACGATATTCAGAAGTTGACCCTTTTCTAGCGTGCCGCGCGCTGTTTTTCGGCCAGGAATATTCGACTCTCGCGAAGTGAAATATTTTCTATTCCACGCTGCCGATTTTAAAACGGATTAATCGACGGTAATGTTGAAGGTTCACACATTATTTTCGTATGGTTAAATTATTGGGAATGTTGTATATAAGATATTAAAATGGGCGCTGAATATCTGCATTTCAAGCCTGCCTGTGAATAAAAGAACGTAACTAAAAAGTGGAAAAGTTTTTTTGCCCAGGGATGCCCAGGCTGGTTTTTGTTTGAACGGCTTTAAAATATTATCAAGATTCGAATAGTAAAATTTCCAGGTGCTAATTCTGTGCAGTTTTATATTGAGAAGCAAAATAGTGATGGTGCGTAATGCTCGGGAAGTTTCCCCCGGTCGAGCAGGTATACGCAATGGGACGACCGGCCGCGCCCGACCCTTCTTTTCCTGCCCGGGCAGGGTTGCCAGGTCGTTTGTACACCCGAATTATGGCAACTCTGGTGTCTGCAGTTCGTCATTCTACATTCTTTTACATTGAAAGTGCAGTTATAAGGAAACCTTCGTGGAGTTCAGAGCAGAGCGTATATACGAAAGTTAAAGTGTGAAAATACGAACGTTCAGAATGGATACAGATGAAAGTAAGTAAAATGTATTCTTGATTAATACAAATGACAATTGTTGTAAGTAATTATTGATTATCAATATTTAAATGACGCAAATGTATTACACACATAAATAAATGTCCGAATCCACTGCAATACTTTTATTATAATATATAATTTTATATAATATAATAATATAATACAGAATATATATTATATATATAATATATATAATATAGGCTATAATATAGGATATAATATAGGTAGATTAATTTGTTTCTATTGAAACATAATTTTTGTAATAATATTTATGATGTTTGTTTGATTTCAGACACGCGTACTACGCATTACACGTGCAGTTACAACAATATTTTCGAAAAACTGAAAAACAACTTGCACACGAGTTTCGCTCATATATGTTGTAGTACATTGGAAACTAAGCGACACGTATTTTTTTTTATCTGCCATTAAACACTTTAAGGGGGTGAAACCACCCTCCAAAGTAAGGCATGTCAAGGGGCCATTTGGCAGTTTCACCCACAAGGACATAATATTTTTTAACCAATCCAACTGCAAAAGTTTTCTCATAATGAGAAACGAAAAATGTAATTTTCTCGATAAAAAAAAAAAAAAAAAAAACAAGGGGTGAGCCACCCCTAAATATTATTACATTAATGCCAAAAATAGGCAAATTCAAGTAAAAAAATCAGAAAAAAATATATATTACGTATGAACACAAAATAAAATTTACGTGTTTTTGGATTTTCCCGAAAAAAAAATATTGGCCGGGGTAACTACCCCTAAACGCTGTTTATCTTGCGTGTATGCGAAAAATGGTCTAATTCAAGTCTAAAAATCTGAAAAAATGTATATTGCGTATGAACTCGAAATAATATTGACTTGTTTTGGATTTTCCCGAAAAAAAATATTGGCCGGGGTGAACCCCTGAACGATGTTTATCTCGCGTGTATGCGAAAAATAGTCAAATCAACTCTAAATATCTGAAAAAAATATATATATATATTGTAACGGGACGTTACAAGGAGACCGTGAACAATAATCATAATAACTTATTATTTTCGCCAAATATCGGAATTCCTCGAAGGACCGAAATAGAATCCGATCCTTCGGGGAATTGTGATACGTCACGAGCATGTCAGGTGCAAAAGCACTAAAAGCTCGTGAAAATTGCCCTACCACGGAACCATCGGCCAATGAAATCGCGGCGCCGATGGTTCGCAAGAAAGTATTTAAGAACGAGACGAGCAAGACTCGCTCTCATTTTGACACAAACGTAATGTGAGCATATACCGTGTTAAGCTTTTGCTTAACGTATTTACTACCGGCGCTTCTCGCCGCTTCACGAAAGTCGAGGACTTTCAACCATACCATAGCTCGAAGCTGAGACTGACCCAACGTCTTATCATCTTCGAGGACAACCCGACCAGGACGCGATCACCATCGAGTCATCACCCACGACTTGTCTTTTTCAAGACAATTAGAAAATTCATCATCGAATCGCCTTTCACAAGGCGATTCACTTATAACGTAATTGATTTGTCTTTTTCAAGACAAATCAATAAACAACTCGTGTTTCAATAAAGATTCCAGATACTAGGGAGCCCGTCGAGAGTGAAGCCCTGAGCACTGCACTCAGAAATTGGATCTCAAGGCGGGTGCTATTCTCAGCATCCTAATAACCCCTAGGTAGGGCCCCTCGAACTGTGGAAAGCCCCGGTCACTGCGACCGGATGTTGGACCACAGCTAGAGGTACCTCTTGGTAGAAACCCGATTGTTCGAATAACGTAAGCGTGCTCTTCGAGCACGCCGATCAAGTCTATTAAATTCAAAACCACGTGGCGACGTGTACCGACGCAACTCAGACGAATAAACCTCAATCGTGAAGCTCTTTCACGATTGAAACGAGACGCTGACACGTACAAAACAACGATGAACAGTCTCCTTTTCTCCTTTAACCGTGCGACACGTTTAACACATTTCCGAGGGGTTAACCACTCCAATATTTAACGTATACCTGATTACCGATAATCACTGATTACAAGGATTACAGGAGATTACAGATTACCAATGATTACAGAATGATTACAGAAGATTACAGTTGATTACAGATGATTACAGATGACTACAGAGGATTACAAATGATTACAGAAAATTATAAATGATTACAAGACGAAACCTTAAACATTTTATTTATTATTCAATATATACGCGTACATTAGATATATCTCTGTTCATTTATTAGAAATTAGACAGTCATTCTTAAATATCTAAGTATCACATTTAATCATTTTTTTTTAAATTTTATGAATACTAGTTGGAATCACAAAAAGTTAAAAATTCTAGTACGAATTTAGAATAGTACTGATATTGTTTTAAAATCACAAAAGGTTAAAAATATTAATATCTATGTGAAGATGACTATCTTTTATGGCAGGATTTGGAATCGTACATATATAGTTTTCGATTTCGTAGTATCCATGGTAGTCCATTGCAGCTTGGATCAATTTTCCATTCGGCTCAATAGAAAACCATGAACACAAACAGCCTAAGCCGTTCCCTTTTCCTTTTTTATTCTGCCTTTGTACAGGAGCACTCGAAGCTGAGAATTCCCTACTCCTCCCTTTACCCGACAAATAAGAAAACGCTAGAATTCTACCGATTAGCACATTCCCGTCCGGTGATCTGAAAGCACACCAATCACCTATGGACACTGGGTCTTCCTTCATCGCCTCGCTTGAATGACGCGCATGATCATGAGCAGATACCAACGTTGTTATTGGTGCCTTCACTCTGAGTAGACGGTCACTGCTGAGTGAGTTGGTCCCGGAACTGAGCATCCAGCATAATGTCGATTTTTTTTATTATGGACTTCTTACCAGTACCATCTACCACTTGCACGACAGGACTATTTGCGGGAAGTTCAGCCGTAGAAAATTTATCATCAATTTATCGTTTTGAGGGTCAATTTATCCGATGAAATGATACACATGTCCTCGTATATTGTATCATCGTCCGCGTTGGTATTGATGTTTCCGAGGTTGGTGCTGGTAAGTATATCTTTATTCGACGTTCTTTTATCTCGGATGCGGTTGTTCGGATCAACGGTGACACTTTCAGCTTCGATATCGCTTCCATCATCATCATCATCATCGTCACGTAGTTCCGAAGGTAGCTTTCTCAAAATAGATAGTATTGAAGAAGAGACCACGGGGATTTCGAACACCTGCATATTCAGCCCCTCAGCCGTGCGTAAAGCATGTTCCCGTGCGAGTGCGATCGCCCGTTCAATTTCCTCGTCATTCGGTAAATAAGAAGTTGTTTCATCATTCAGAATCTCAGATCCAGTCTCCATTAGGGTTGCTCTCTTATTACGAGGAAAGCTGTAAGTGTTATCCAGTGTTTGAGACACGTCATTTTGTAGATCTATACGCCGAACACGGTGCAGAAATTCTAGCATGCTGAAGTTGATGATTGTAGAATAGGTCGACGTCATCGAACGTGCTGAGCGGAAAAAAGACTCACATGGCTGGCTACTCCATAACCATGGCTTTGACAATTGCTGATTATCAGTTTTTCGCAGGTATCTGACCATTTTGACGAGAGCGTGTGCGTTAAGCTCGAGGCACATGTATGTGTTTCCCGTAATGAAATTGGCAGTTGTTGAATACCCGGAATCTTTGAGCCATTGCATCCACAACCTCAGAAAAAATACACACTGCCAGATATTCTGTATTCTTAGTAGTGGAGTTATTAGTCGATCCGTGAAAGAACCCACAGCCAGCCGGGCCATTTCGAGATATGTGACAGTAGCCTTCGCTTCGACCACCCTTTCCGTCAGATGACATCTTTGTCCGTGAATTTATTATCAGTACCATACAATGACAAGCAAAATGCTGGGGCATTGTTAACGAGGGGCTGAGCCATGATACAGTATGCATTACTAGCCGCAGTTTCATGCTTATAATAATCCTGTATTACTTTGGCCGACGTTGCAGGAAAGGCGCATTGACGAGGGACCCCATCCGAGTTCAGTGGCAACACCAGCCCAATGAGAAGATTTGCCACAGGATCATATTGAACTTTTCCTGTGATTCTCGTGGCATCTTCTGATATCCAGACTTGGAGAGGATATTGCCGCATTACCAAAAATGACTTCAATTCCGAAAATCGAAATTCACCCTCAGTTACGGAACTGGTAGAAGTGCTTATGATGCGTTGAACTGATGTTATAGAGGGTAACGCGCCACTCAATTTACTGTGCAAAGTCTCATACATTTTGCGCCCTCCGAGTAAAAACAGATATGCTGCAAACTTTTTTAGCGTGTCAGAATGTTGACTATATCGCTCTCCCCCTCTTTGTTTCCCTGCATTTGTCTTAGCGGTATTGTAGAGCGCGTGTAGAAAATTACATACAGGACGATTAACATCATCGCTGGCTGTGTCTTTCTTCGTGTCAATGTACGAATTCAAGTTTTCTCTGAGCAGAGCATTTTCGTTAATTAACACTTCGATCTGGTTCAAAATAGGGAAGTAAGATGTAATCTTTGGCGTATGGACGGCAGATCTGTTTAATTTTCGCTTTCTTCTCTCGAATCTGCAATACTGCTTCATCTTTCACTTTCCACCTAAACAAGGTCTGTTCTTTTTGCGGATAGTGGCTCCAGACCCCGATAGCACCTCCGCGTTTAAAAATTCTTCAGTGGAATCTCGGGTGTGATATCTTCTTGAGAAACTCCGTCTGAAATCGTAAGGTCATCTTCTATTCGTCTTCGTTTGGCATTCTTGACACAAATTAATACATCATCGTCGGATTCATCGCAAGATATAGACAGCAACTGACGTGAGGTGGAAGGCTCGGAAATCAACGCCATCGGATCGTCTACCATTTCCTCAGTGAATTGGCTTGTAGAACTTTCCTCAGAACTTTCCTTGGAGCTTACAGTCTGGAGGTGATGTCGCTGATACATGTCTTCCAATCGTTTTTGACCACTTTTGGGTATTCGATGGGACATCAACGCCATCTTTTTCTTTATATGTGCTTTAGTGTGACGGTGGAAATTTGAGGTGGATCATCTGTTTTGTACTTTAAGCAGACTTACTGTAGCGTTACAAGGAGGGGATCCGAATCTACATTTGACACCGGCCTTGTATTGGTTTCCCTCACCCAGTGTGACATTCACGTCCAAACTTTCCATCATCATCAGGTCGTTATCGCCAGAATCCTTTTGCAGCCAATTCAACAAAATTTTGGTGAGATATCGCGTTTCCGTGGCGATGCAGGAACTTTGTGCGGCTTGAATGGTCTTATTTTCTTGGCTAGAAACGTCTTGCTTTCTAATACCCGTAGATGGCGTCTTCGCGGGATTTGTCTTCGATATCTTGTTTTTTTCCGATCGGAAGAAGTCGATAACGCCTGTCAGAAGAGCCTTATGCCCAGGTAAAAACTCAAATTTTGCTGAATCGCGAGCAAAGACTCCAAAGTAATCAGGTCGCTCTTTTTCCGAGATCAAGTTAGCCATGGTCGTACGCGCGATGTTCTCCATTTCTGTGAAATGTTCGGGTTTGAAACCACGTAAGGCAAGTTCGTTGTCAAATCCCATGAAAGCCAAAATATTTTTCAATATTCGAGGAACTTTGCACGCCAGAACCGTCTCAACCGTCCCCCAAAAATCAGCTGCGCTGTTATTCTGGTCATCTTTTTGGAACTGATGTTCAACGTGGGCTGTGTCATGGTGGTGATTTTGTCCGTCCGGAACCTCCTATATTCACAAATTTCTAGATCTGATTTTACATAGCATTTTTTATTTTTATGAGGACGTATTTATGTCGGTCATTTACAGCCACTGATAAATTTTGTAGCCTGAATTACTGTATACGACGATGAGCCCCGAGATATTAAGACAAAGATAAAACCATTATTGAATCGAAAATATAATTCTTAAGTCAAGAATAATCTGACATTTGATTCAAGAGTAATGCCATTATTGAATCAAGTACCAAATTGAGATTCAGAATAATATTAGAGTAATTGAACAGGACGATTATATCGGCATTAGATAATAATAATAAAATTCTTGGATTTTGAATACAATATAAATTATGTAATATATAATGTATGCTTAGATATTATTCTTTGTTTGAAGAATATTTCATCTCTCGAATCAGGAATATTTTTTATCTTTATTCGTTTATTCTTTATTTTATCTTTAAAATTATTCTTTTATGATGAAATGAAATTCTATCAGGTTCTATAAAATTTCATTAAATTCTACAAAATTGTATCTCAATTTTATCTCTGTCAGATCATACTATGCATAATTTTATGTAATCTTAGTTTTGGTATAATATTATGAAATTTTGAAGAAGTTTATAAAATTTTTCCTCATTCTAACCTCGAAATCGCAACTTCGTTGCGCTTTCTCGGCTCTCATGAGGAAAAATAACGTTCGATACTCGTACGAAAAGGCTTTTTGACGAAACTCGTTACAGCACTCGCCTTCGGCTCGTGCCGTAATCCTCTCGTTTCGTCAGAAAAGCCTTTGCGTACTCGTGTCGAAATGTACTATTTCGTAACACGTGCACGGAATGTGGGTCTTTTTTGTCCTCATTTCGGAGCGGAAAATAAGTCTTTTTGAGCCAGGATGCAATTCGTTAATTTTTTTGTCCTAGGACAAAAATGCTGCTCAAAAATGAAAATAATTGCCCTCTAGTTCTTCTGGGATAATTATATTCATTTTTGACCAGCATTTTTATCGATGGACCAAAAAATTAACGAATTGCATCCTGACTCAAAAATAATTATTTTCTGCTCCGGGATGGGACAAAAAAAGAACCATTTTCCGTGCATTTGTCACAAAAAGTATAGTATGCAGTGCGGGCAAATCGACAGTAATGTTTGACTCGGGTGAAATTGGCTGCACAAGACAAAGGCGAGGGCGAAGCCCGAGCCGAAGTCGAATGCAGCCAACTTCACCCTGGTAAAAAATCACTGTCGTTCCGTCCTTGCAGCATAATGTACTATTATTAATAATATGCTTCTTAATATTATGCTCTATAATTTGATAGATACCGAATCGAGAAAGAATGACGTAGAATTTTATAAAATATAGAAACTTGTAGAATTTTATCTCATCAAACGAAACCCACGTTTTTCCGTGTATTCTATTGCTCGAATTACGAATATTCTTGGTCTTGATATTTTGTATTCTTCCTTCGAGAATAAATTTTTCTGCGCGCACCAGCTGACGTAGATACCGATTCTCATTTATATTTATTTAATATAATATTTGAAAATAGCCGAACATAGGGAACATAGCATTCTAACCTCGAATCAAACCGCGAATCTAACCTCCAATCTAATCCCGGATCTTACTTCGAAACAACGCAAGTTCGAAATGCTCCTGGAGGAAATCATTAACGGAACAGAATAACATACGAGAATAGTAATCATACCTGATGAGCGTCATATTTTGCACCTTTATCCCCTTTATCTGCCATTTTGAAGCAGGGTTCAGACGTAGCGTATCTGATAATGGGGATGTACGAATATACTACTTGGGTTATGACATGTGTTGGCTAGCAACGCTCGAAGTGACGCCGCGCCGATGCATTGGCTTCGTGGTGGCGCCACCTTCACTTTCAACCGGCAAACATCGCAGTTGGCCATGCGATTACAAGTGATTACTAAAGATTACTGCAGATTACAGGAGATTACCAACGATTACAAGTGATTACAAGAATTTTCAAGATTACAGATGATTACTGAAGATTACAAGTGATTACACATTTCATGTACACCAGATTACAAGAGTGGTTAACCCCTCGCACATTTCACTAATTCTTCAATTTCAGATCAATTCCTAAATTAATTACCTTCTCTATCAAGTGCCTGTAATTTCCTTTCTTGTATTAAATTTCAGTCGTTTTGCCAACGACATCGTTTAATCTTAAATTATGCTCCTTAAATATTTCGCGTCGCTTCACGACACGAAATAATCATTTTATTTTCGCTTCTCGATTATAAAATAACTTGGACCCAAAAATCCATCTTGAATGGCCAATGATGAAGGGTCAACCAACGCGTAGCTTCTATAGCTCACTGTCGTGGTTAGGACTCTGAGGCCATCTCGAAAAGCAAATAAAATTCTTAGGCCTTCTGCCCGTGTAGCAAAATAATATCGATCCAAAATCTCATCTCCGGCTTCCTCACCGAGTCCAGCACTCGAACTCTGTTTTCCTTACACCGACAAATTCCTCCCATTGTTTGAGAGATCGTCTATCCCAAGCGAAAATACTGTATTGCGTAATGACGCAATAGAATATTCTCGCCTAGTAATCTCAAACGTTTCAATATATTGCGTATGAACCCAAAGGAAATTCGACGTGTCTTTGGTTTTTCCCGAAAAAAAATATTGGCCGGTGTAACTACCCCTAAATGCATTGAATTGTTAACGTTTTTTTGTTTTCTCACGATATCATCAAATGCTTAAAAAAAATATCATTGGGAACAAAGACAAGGTAATTTTTCGAATGAAGTTCAATACGTTTTATTGGTATAACTCATCGTTACGAAAATGATAAACCAAAAATTATTATTTTTCGAATATTTAACAATAATGATAGTCGTCAAAAAAGTGTTTAAAGCAGAAGGATTTTTTACACCATGACCATCGAATAACAGCCAACGTTTGTGCAGCCTTCGATTTCGCAATGGGTCTTACAAGAATCTCCGAAACTGAAATCAACTGGATTTTCGAATTCTTCTGGTTTTTCATCGATGTATCCAGATTTATACCAAGAGTATTTCAAAAGATTAATGTATCGCGGAGAAGATAACTGATTGCGGACCAAAGATTGCAGTTTTATAATGTTATTTCTTGCATGAAGATTGATTTCGTGATTCATCAGGATAGCGCTGTCTGAAAAGTGTCGCACAAAATTTTTCCAAATTCTAAAACCGTATACATCCAGGGGTTGGATTTTTCCTGTTGTCCCTGTTGGTATTAATTTCAGAATAATATTTTTATTTCGGGGTGTAGTTTCTGCTACTACTGCAGGACAATGGCCACTCCATGAATCAATTAATAATATGCTGCTTTGTCCTACATTTGGAAAATATATTTCCGTCAACCAAGTTTTAAAGTGATCTGAAATAAATAAAAAGAAATCAATGCGGCTCAAGGTATTTTTTTTTAAATTAAAATGTTAAATAAAAGTAATGTTGTACTATACCTGAAGTAAGTTTTCCAGATTATGATGCCGCTATATAAATATTAACAGTTCTGAATAAATTTGCTTCAACAACCGGCCCGAACTTGCCACTTTGTTCTTTCAAAACCAAAAAGAGAGGTAATAAAAGTTTTCCTTCAGCTAATATCAGCGGTTGTATTGTGTAACTATGGGTAGTAGATGTAACCGACTGGACAAGGCACTATACTTGTTTCTCTTCTTCGACAGCCAATGTTCTTCCTGAATGCATCTCTAGCTGAAATCCGCTTTGATCGGAATTGTACACATTCTGAATTCCAATATTTGCTATATCTTGTTTAACATGAGCCACAAATTCATCTGCCTTCACTTTTAACCGTTCAGCATCTTCTAAAGTTTTCCTAGTGACAAATTTACTGATCTTCCTCGATACGATTCTGGGTGCCTGCTTGAATCGGGTTAGCTATTTTTTTGAAGCTGAAAACCGGAAATCTTCATGGCCTATTTCTCTCTGGGCTTGTAGGGCCCATTTGCGTAAATCATTATCGTGAACAATGAAACCGGCGTCGATTGCTGCTTCAAAATTATTCAACGTAAAATCGCAAATTCTAGCGATTTTTTCTCTGTAAGTGCCACCTTTATTCAATGCATGAGCCCATCGTCGCAGTTGACTTACAGATTTTACTTTTCTAAAATTTCTTCTTACAGTTTCAATGCCTAAATTTGTCTTTTTTCCGCTTCGCCAGAAATCTACGGCACTTGATTTATAATCATACGACACATCTTCTTCGTCTTCCATACACTCATTTGTAGGTGGCACGGGCTGGACAGGTAAAGTATGCATAATGTCATCTTCTATTATTTGGGCGTTAATATCTTTATATTGTTCGTGAAAATCTAAGGATTCCTTAATCGTCATTTCAACGCCATTAAATTCATTCATCGCGGCCAATAAAATAGCTTCGATGTACCTTTTTAATTCAATTTCCCTTCCATTTATCGAAGTCTCTTTTATATTTAGCGTTTGGAATACGCAAAGTAAAAGATTGTTAACATTTATAGGATTTACATTCATCTTCAGTATTGCTGAAAAAATTTGTTGTAATTACTATGATAATATTCCTTTTCTTTATAAATGTTGATACGTAAGGGAGTTGGAAAAAGCGACAAGGGCAGACAAGAGACAATAAAAATTAAATTTACTTTCACGCGTTAGAATCTTGATACTGTTATTCAACATTTATAATGCAATTAATTTTATAATAAGTTGGCCATCATGTTGTTTTATTTATTAAACGCAAATTCACACTTCATCAGAAAAATGACGTTTATATCCCACACTTTTTAAATATTAATTTATAATTAACCGAGAAACATTTTTGTTTACTTGTTAAAGATAAGAAAAATAATGTATATGTCAAAAAAGTATAATATAATAATAATACGATCGGAACTTGATTTTTGATTAATAATAGTGAACAAGAAATATTATTTCAATTCGTCTCTTCAACCAACTCATTTCTATACGAGAAAACCTTATAGAAACTTTGAATTGATGAAAAACTCACGAAATCTCTGACTGTATACCACTGCGCAGAACTCACAAATAAAACTGAAAACATAAGCTACTTTATCGAAACAAACAATTGTAACGGGAATTTCGCAATTCACGTTACCTTCGGCCCATCTCACCATCCTTGACGCCGGGAGAGCCGTTGAGCGCCAGGTAATCTTTTTATTCAGCGGCGGGAATTACCAAACCCGCTAAACGTAATCGGAACTAACGTTAACGGAAACGAAACGAAACAAAAGGGGACGCCGGCGTGTCGGATGGCGAGATCGGTGACGGTATACCCGATTCGCTCAGGATGTAGGTTGTGGTGAGAGGGCGTGGACGGCTGGCTAACTCTCAAGTGCCGTTGAACCTCAAATGGAAATAATGAAACTCAACGCAAAAATTATAATATATGGGACCTTGGTTCAGGCTAATTTATTCAGATTCTTCCGATAGCACGCAACTTCTTCCACAGCATTTTCCCAGAGTCGACCCGCAAATTCGAAGAAATACAAAAACGAAAAATAAGTAGACTCAAAAATACAATAAGGCAAATAATAACGCGAAGAGCCTATCCGATAATGAAAATGCAAGCACGATAACGAACGGGACTAAATCATGGACGAAATCTCATTTCTCGAAGACGGTAGCTAAAGCGTAGACGAGAACGGGAACCAAAGTATCTTCGATAGCATAAGGTAGGCTCCAAGCGGAGAACCGCTCGGATCGAGAGCTGGAACGCAAGAGAGCGAGTCGAGCAGGTAATCTGCCCGAAACGCCAATGTGGAGAGAGAGACCCATGCGCGCACGCGCAACGAAAGCTCGAAATTCTCTCTCCTCCGGACGTCACTCGGAACGCGAACGCCTTGTCGAAAACCGGACAATGTCGGGAAAATTCAAATAATACGCAAAATTAACATTAAATAAAATTTCCTTAATTACTAATCAAAATACGCCGAATCTCTCCGACGTCGTGTGGGTCCTTCTGTTGCGATGATCGTCCTTCCAGTGGTATTCTTCTGGTATGGGAAGATCCGGGACTAACTAAAACTAAAACTACGATAACGGTGTGATCGGGCAATCCGTGGCGCCGGGGTGATCACAGGTCCCTTCGCCAACGGCCTTCCAAACGTAAACGTAACGCAAAACGTAACTCAACCCGCAAAACGCCCTTCTCTTCTCTATACCCTGTAATGAAGCGTCGAGACTCCCACTCGAACCTTTATACTCACTAAAATTACTATCCCTGAAAGACCGAGTGCACCGGGTGGCTCAGTAAATTCGGCCCTGATCAACGGCAACTCGGCATCTCGAACACGCAAGGACCCGACAAAAGCAAAACTTAATATGAAAACGTACGATAACGCGAAAAATAAAGACCTGGAGGCGAAAACGGTCGCCAATACTGATTTCGAGAACGGACTAATACTTACGCAACGAAATTAACGGATTTGATCGCAATATTACCCAAAAAAAACCCTGGTCGGGACGACCTGTGACGCTAAACCAGAAAATTGCGTCACACAATATACAGTTAATATTTCCACACTTGCAGGGGAAGGGAGGGTAAGATGGAAGGCGCGGGTAAAGCGGAGAATATGACAAATAAACACACGAAATATCCTCTTCACTGGCTGGCGTGATCCGAACTGATTGGGAGCTTCGTGTGTGAATTCAAGACGACGGCATGTATTTGTGTGCATAGTGATGTGTGTTGGAGCGATTTGTATTTTGGTGGTGTGGGTAGTTTCCGTCTTACCCCCGCCTTCCATCTTGCCCTCCCTTCCCCTAGAAACAAATAAGTTATCTCACCTGTGAATGCTGGCGTTGATTAGAGGCTGCTGATAACTGATAAGACAGTATTATATTATGCTACGATAAGTTACTCTTAAAATGATATACTACTCTAAAACCTTCGAAAACTCGAATTTATTATTTTTTTTTTTTAAACATTAACTTGAACATTTGTCGAAAATACCCTATAAAACTGTTTTGTTAGTTTACATATTACAAAATATATGTGCGATACATCTGCCTTGCAGATTCAGTATTTTGTATAAAATTAAATTTCTCACGAACACCTTTGAAACGTGTACGTAGAGTAAAAACCGCCCGAATGAATTTTGTTCATCGGGGGTAGTTGCCCCAGCCAATATTTTTTTTATTATATTATGCTACGATAAGTTACTCTTAAAATGATATACTACTCTAAAACCTTCGAAAATTCGAATTTATTATTTTTATTTTTTTAAACATTAACTTGAACATTTGTCGAAAATACCCTATAAAACTGTTTTGTTAGTTTACATATTACAAAATATATGTGCGATACGTCTGCCTTGCAGATTCAGTATTTTGTATAAAATTAAATTCCTCACGAACACCTTTGAAACGTGTACGTAGAGTAAAAACCGCCCGAATGAATTTTGTTCATCGGGGGTAGTTGCCCCAGGCAATATTTTTTTTTCGGGAAGATCCAAAACAAGTCAATATTATTTCGTGTTTATACGCAATATACATTTTTTTTCCAGATTTTTAGACTTGAATTTGACCATTTTTTACGTACAGGCAAGATAAACAGCGTTTAGGGGTAGTTACCCCGGCCAATATTTTTTTTCGGGAAGATCTAAAATCAAGGCAATATTATTTCGTGTTTATACGCAATATACATTTTTTCAGATTTTCAAACTTGAATTTGACGATTTTTTGCATACACGCAAGATAAACAGCATTCAGGGGTAGTTACCCCGGCCAATTTTTTTTTTCGGGAAAATCCAAAAACACGTCAATTTTATTTTGTGTTCATACGTAATATATATTTTTTCAGATTTTTTTACTTGAATTTGCACATTTTTGGCATTAATGTAATAATATTTAGGGGTGGCTTACCCCCTTGTTCTTTTTTTTTTATCGAGAAAATTACATTTTTCGTTTCTCATTATGAGAAAACTTTTGCAGTTGGATTGGTTAAAAAATATTATGTCCTTGTGGGTGAAACTGCCAAATGGCCCCTTGACATGCCTTACTTTGGAGGGTGGTTTCACCCCCTTAAAGTGTTTAATGGGAGATAAAAAAAATACGTGTCGCTTAGTTTTCAATGTACTACAACATATATAAGTTAGATCAAAATCGGAGAGATCGACCTGGGATACCTTCCTTGTGAGATTAACGTGTCTCGACAAGCATATCCCCCTCTCTCAAATTTACAAGGGCAGCCCTGCAGAGAGTAGCGTCGTGGGCGGCTGAAAAATCTAACGCTCTAGTCCGCTATTTACCTGTTAGAGATCACGGACATTCCTGCCTGCGATCTGCACCATTTTAAATTATTCTTAGCCCTGTATGTAAAAGAACTGCTGCTATATCTAAAGATCCAGCGCGGGGGAAAGTGGAGGGGATAGGAGTGGGGGTGGCCATAGTGGTCCATATACTACTTACCTGTTAGGGGAATTTCGATGCTTTTCCTTCAGGTGCCGAGGATCAGCGAGACACTATCATAGGCGCCTCTAAGATTTTATGACCTCATGTTCGACCTTTTCCAGACTGCGGTCTAACCCTTGGCACACGACCAGATATGATTTATGACCAGCGATAAGGTTGCGACAAACAGACGCACTGGCCCAAGAGGGTAGCGTCATGTGCGGTTGAAAGGTCTAACGCTCCGACGCACTATTTACTTGTTAGAGATAACAACATTCCAATGCCAAGACAAGCTGCACTGCAGCTGCCAGAAATAGCTGCATTCTAATACCACCCTCAAAACTAGCCCCCCCTGCAGAGCCGCCAGTCTAACTGATAATCGTCAATCAAATGCTGCCTTGAAAAATTAGGCGCACCGCCGCTTCCAGAGATAGCGGCATTCCAATACCACCCCCAAAGCTAGCCCCCCCCCCCCCCTCCCAATGTCTCGACCCATGAGAGATTAGGTGCCCTCCAGTTGTTAGAGACCCCCCCCCCCCCCCCCCGATCGGCTCTGTGCATTCCGGCTCATCGAGATAGCCCCCCCCCCCCCCCGGGGGGGTTCGTGTCTCGGCTAAGTGGTTCGTGTCTGAGCTAAAAATGTCGGTAAATGTCGGTAGTAGGGATCTTGGGTTAGAACTCTCCTTGTAACACTACTGATGCAAAATTAACAAAACAGCAGTATAAAGACATTCGGAAATATTTGAGGCAGGAGAATTACATCGTGTATCCATCGTACGAAAAAGTTGCTGCCGCTAAAAAACTGTGTTACCCTTCAAAAATCACGGTAGATGAAACCTCAGCCGAAGTAAAATTACAGTCTTTACTGGATCATACCTGTCATAGAATTTTGAAATTGCAAACAGACGTGATTACATCTTTGAAGCCTGAAGGAGTGAGGGTTATAATTTCGAGCAATGTAAAATTAGAATCACCGAATTCTCGAATTTTACAATTAATGAACATTCTAATGTAGAAAAGTGAATATTATGAGAGTCTTTAAAGCGGTAAATAAAAAACAAAAACATAAAAATATGGACAAAAGCTTATGTCGAAATCAAATATGAGATTGAAAAAAAATGCAAAGAGCGAAATATCTAATTGAGGAAATTCATTCGCTTCAAAATTCGAGTCTTTAAATTCTTGAATTGGAAAATATTTAAAATTACCAATTTCGAATTAATTTAATCGGAAGACCAAAAAGTCGAAATGGAAAAATAGCGAAAGACCAAAAAATTGATTGGTCAAAATAGCGAAAGCGCAAAAAGTCGAAGGGTCAAAATAGCGAATGATAATTAAACGTTAAAAACACGCTTCCGATCATTTTGCTACATTTTTTCGAGTGCGTTTCCAGATCCACTCAAGGCGTTTACGGTTAAATCGGTTAGCACTGATATACCACAGCTCTAATTTCTTTTATTCACGTATTATTTTATATTATATTATTTTTTTATAGCGTCGAAACGATATATTTTTATCGAAATATCGAAATCTTCGATTGAAATTCAACTTTGGACGTCCTCATTTCATTCGTGCTGTGATTGGTCGGTTAGCGTATAAGGATTCATGATCAATTTTCGTTCGTCAGTTTGTCAGTTTTTAGTTTGTCACAACCGTCAGTTTGACAGTTGCGACAGTGATTAGTCGATCATCGAAACTAGATTGGAGTGCTGCAGCGCTGTCAGAAAACCGCTCGCGCGCGTGAGCGCGCGTGATGGACCCTAGTTTAATTTTTATAAAGTTTGTTGTATATCGTAATATATTTAATCTTCTGTGAATTTCAAAAAATTCTAATGTACCAACTATGTGAATGTGAAAAGCAACACCGAACGTTCAAGCATTATCAGTTGATTGAAAAAATCGACAATGGATCATTTCCGCTTGTACAGGTAAGTGAAATGATCAATAAATTCTCAATCTATGTTTATTTGTGTGTACACGCGATGATATATCTCATATAATATAGATGTATCATATAAAATTGCAGTGAATAGAGGAGGATTTTAGGTCTACTTATGTAAGAAATTTAAATTTGATTTATAAATGCGTTTTTAATCTGAGATTTTCGAGGCCAATACATATACATATTCACTATTAACACACGTTCCAAATTTCTATCGACATACGATTTTTTGAGATTTTGGAACATTTAGAGTTACAGGCATGAATTTTAAAAAAATATCATAAAACAAAGCTTCCTTCATGAGGAAGCAAACATAAAAACAAACGCATTGAGAATATTCTCCATGACGACATAATTTATTATCGTGTCAATATTATGTAAATATCGTAATTGTGTTCGCATCTGCTTATAACGAGCTTTCCTCGATAGATTTTTATATATAATCTGCTTATAACGAGCTTTCCTCGATAGATTTTTTCTTTATTCTAATTAGAATTAGTTTTCATTCCGGGTGTGAATTTTAGACTCGTGTGCTGCGTTATACTTGCCAGTGTCGTGTTTAAATTTTTTTTTAATATGCCGCCTCGTCGGCGCAGACCACACAGAAGAATCCCTTTGTCAGATAAAATTAAGGATGGCAGAGTCTACCAAAAAAGTGGAGTATCCTCTGATGGGAGAACGATGTAAGAGAAAACTTAATTAATTTCTTGCTTTGACATTTATATTTCTGTCAATTGTCTAGTTACATATATATTATTTTTTTTAAATACAAATCTCTTTGCCGGCATTATTTTCTGTAGAAATATCCTAGAGTCGAGCTAGCCCAGCTCTACTTTCGTTTTTTTTCAAATTCTGAAACTTATTTCTTCTTTAAATCTGCATTTTATTTCATTTATTAAAATTTCGATACAAGATCGTCGATTTTTTTATTGTAATTTTGTTTGTCCATCAATATTTATTTTCAATGATATTTTACCCCTTTCGGGTTTTGGTCATACATTAACCCCTGATAGGCAATGAGTGTAAAATTTCCCCCCCAAAAATTTATTTTTCTCGGCGCACTCACTCACTTTTTTGAGTTTCAACGTTCATTTTTAACTTTATAGTTCAAATCAATCATTTTATAATATCACTATTTTATGCAAAATTGTTTGAACTTTAATTAAAAAAAAAAAAAAAACTTGCTAGTGTTACACACGGGTTATTTATCCTGTGGTAACTTATTATTGTTATTATTTTATTCGCTGAAGTCAAAGACCCCGGCGAATGGATTCTCTGTCCTATTTAAGCTGGGTAGCACCTCACCTTGTATATGCTTGTAGTTCGTGATGATCGGATGAGCCGTGATGCAATGAAGGAATACAGGTGGTTTCACATGAATGTATTTATTCAAGAACACACATCGATCAGTCACTTTTACAATAATAGTTTGAGTTGTTACAAATGTTATACTCTATGATACACTGACGCGCAATGCCGCTAAGGTAATTGGCACGAACAATTATATCACAGAGGTAGTGAAGCGCCGCTAAGGTGTTCCTTCACTTAATGAGTTCGTATACACTTGTCTACAACAAGGGTTTGAGAAGATCACGTCAATCACGCCCGCGAGAACCTAAGTACGCGAACGGACTTGCCGCTAAGGAACGGGATCTCTCGACCGATTGCTAAGAGCGTCGTATTAAGACTAATTTGATAATATGTCGAGAGAACCCTCGTTAGCTTTGGGCGTCCGGCTACAAGGGTCTCGTGGGGGTGGATTGAGAAATCATCGATCGATGTAGGTCTCGATGATTTCGAAACCCATGAGTTGAGAAATCATCGATGGATGGAAATCTCGATGATTTACGAAATCTGGTGATGAAAGGGGTTTACGAAATCTGCAAGGGATGCAAGTAATCCATCATATGTGATCATATGTGATGCAAGGGATCGGATAAACCAGGTCATATGGTAAGGTAGCAAGAGTTCGAGGACGAAAAGAGGAATCTGCTGACGCGCGGTTTGCTCGAGTTTCCAGAGAGTGACTGTCGCAAGAGTCGGCGTACTCTCTGGAATCTGATGACTCTGTTGTGTTGCAATGACCGCAGGTAGCGATACCTCGGTTCGTCACACTAGCTTTATTAGGAGCCGATATATTTAAGATTAATTTCGACTGGGTATTTTTTACACTTTTTGCCTGGAGAGGAATACGGTTTAGATGTTTGCCTGTCAGGGGTTAAGCGTTTTTTCGTAAACTCTGAAAAACCAAGATTTCCTTTGCCTATCATGGCAACTGTTTGGTATCATTATTATTTTAATTTTTTAATCGTGGTGTTTTTTTTTTTTTTATACCGCACTGCTCCCTCGCTGCTATCAATGTACATAAAGTCTCTTTGGTGTGTGCTTTTTTAATAATTTATTTGAGTATTTTTTTTTACAAAAGCATGTAATATCCGCTTATACATGCGGTACGTTAATATATAGGTTATTCCACGATAAACCAGCCAGGGGTTGACCCTCATTATTGAATAATTTTTTTTGTCTTATGTTCGAGTGCACCGCCTGAAAAAATGTGAAACTTTTTTTAAAATTTTTTCACCACCATGCTAATTAGCTATATGGGCTGCAGCAACTGAAAATTGGAAAAAAATTTCACAATTTTAAAAACCTGAAAACAATTTTAAAAATTCATGTTTTATGGTAGTTTCACGGGAAAAAATTTCATGATGGTATTATTAGATTTTCTGTGTTTTTGGATGATTTAAAACATTTTTAAAGTCCCATAATAGCCATTAACCCCCCATTACTTTCAGCATTAGTGGAAAAATATGGAGAAAAACTGAATGTATTCAAAGTAAAAAAAAATTTCGGAAAAAAAATTTTTTAAACAAAAAATTTCGACAAAAATTTTTTTTTTCGAAATTTTATTTTACTTTGAATACATCCCGTTTTGTCCTATATTTTTCCGCTATTGTTGGAAGTAATTGTGGGTTGATGACTATTATAGGACTTTGAAAATGTTTAAAATCGTTCAAAACCACAAAAAATCGAAAGATACCTTCATGACATTTTTTTCTCACATCTGCCATAAAATATAGCACATATTCAAAAATTATTTCCAGATGTTCAAACTTCAGAGTATTTTTTTCAATTTTTAATTGCCACAACCCCTATAGCTAATTATCATGATGTTAAAAAACTTGAAAAAAATTGTTAACATTTTTTCAGGTGGTACAATCGAACAGAAGACAAAAAAAATAATTTAATAGTGAGGGTCAACCCCTGGCTGCTTTGGCGTGGAATACCCCACATATATGTGCAAGCCTACCAATTCTAGACGTCGAATCCGGTCTCACCCTCTGTGATATTTTTTAACCTTACCAGGTGAAAGTTCACATCGAAAAACGAGTACCAAATTTTTTTCAGATTTTCCTCTTTTATGTTTTCTGTTATTATATGGGGTATTTTGTGATGATTTCAATTTTTTTGTTTGTCATTTAATTTTCGCGTTATTTTAACAGCATAAAAAAATATAAATAATAATGTCGAGTTTTACTTGCACACCCCCTCGGGGGGGTTTTTTACAAGGGATTTCGTATACTTTCCGACAATCTACCGCCTGCTCCGACCAATATTATCACCACCTACTCCTCTTCGCGATCATACGTCTGCAGCCGCATCGCTCTTTTACCATTTTACTCTGTATCGCATTCGCCGAGGACGGATGAAAACTGCAGAAAACCTTCCGCCGATACAGGTCACATAAAAAAATATATACAACGTAGGTTTTCTATGTGAAAAAATGTCAGCATGTTGAAAAAAATATCAACTTTTCAGTTATCATTGTGCAAAGCAGTTAAAATCAAGTTTAACAACTAAAAAGCCGTTTTTTCTGCCCTTGCCCAAATTTGAAAAAAAAATCAATATTTTTTTCGAAAAGCTGAAATAATTTCACTAGGAATGTGTGATTTTCAGGATGGACTCTTCGTAAATACTCCAGACATTAAGTTAAAAAAAAAAGAAACAAAAATTCGAGCAATGTAATATAAAAATGCACACCATTTTTTATATTACATTCAACTTTCTTTTTTTAATTGATATTCATGTTTCTACGAAAATAAAAATGATGGATTATGTCAGGTTTTATCATCTAAAAGATTATCGAAAAATAGTTCGGTATTTTTTTTCACAAAAATTTGTTATCTGAATTGTACAATCAATGTTCGCTATTGTGAATGCTGAGGAAGTAAATACCGGTTTAACTATAATTGAACCTGGATTATTCGGGATTGGTGAAAAAAAAATTTAATGATTTAAATGATGAATTTTTACAGCACTGGGTTCATATGGGATTCGATAGCACTGTATATTGGCAATTTGAAAATACTTCTTATAAAATCTTCTTATGAACATGACCGCTACGAAGTGACAACTTTGTAAAGATCCTTCTGCACAAAACGGTCCGAGGCAAAAAATTATGAAATATTTTGTGTGCAATGACTATGGCTTACCACGTCACTCCATTTCATATTCTAAAGACTGTATTTTTATTTTGAGTCCCAAAAGCAACAATTTCACTTTACAGATACTTGCGATGCCAAAAAAAGACAATTTGCCAAGGTACAGCAAAGATAGTGAATGACGTGATTCATGATTTACACCCACATTCTGAGTATTGCGTGCCAGATGATAGGGAAGAACTTATCGCCAGATTCAAGCAAGCCTTAGCAGAAGCTCTTTCAGTCCATTGGTACAGATTAAAGCCTCTCTATGATTCCTTAGCCGCTGTGTAAGTAATTGCTCAATTTTTTTTATACACACCCCTCCAATCCAGTTTTTGGGTAACAGATGTCCATTGTATTTTTTTCTCTAAAAAATATTATTTTTATTTCGTTGCAAAATTTACCAGTCTCCGGGCATTTGTCGAGATTCTGTAAAAAAAATCGCCAGAGTGGTACCGCGTAGGGCACCCGCTTTCGCGTGAGCTATTTTTTTAGGCAAAAAGAGCAAAAATTTCGATGTAGGACGAAATATAAAAAAAAACCTTTTTGAACCACCCTAATCAACAGTCAGCGTGATAAGGTTCCGATCTTTATACAATTTTTCGGAATTGCACAGCATACTGTCATAGCTGTGATTTATTCTTATATATAGCCATGCGGAAGCCGCGGAACATAAAACATTTCAAAACCTTCGAAGCTTTATGAAGAAGTGCAGAAGGAGACAATACCCACCCTGCCCGACAAATGTGCCAGAATTCGTAAATCGACTCGCGGATCCGGCGAACGCGAGAAATTTAGAATATGACACCGGTCGATTGTCGGTCGACTTAATCACTGATGCAAATGGTGCTCACCATGCATTATTTTTCGATGCCAATTTCGTGCGAGAAGAAATGGGTGACGTGACCAAACTTCTGATCGACGCAACATTTCGGTCGAGGCCCCGAGTTGAAGGAGCGTATCAACTCCTAACAATAATGGGGATTAAATTCAACCACGTGAGACTTTTTTGTACTTCGAGTTTGTCCTTAATTGCCGGACAAAATAATTCCACGCTCTGATAACACTGCTGACGTT
Organism: Rhorus exstirpatorius; assembly: GCA_963564615.1. Taxonomy (NCBI): domain Eukaryota; kingdom Metazoa; phylum Arthropoda; class Insecta; order Hymenoptera; family Ichneumonidae; genus Rhorus; species Rhorus exstirpatorius. The sequence goes on from OY751316.1 coordinate 6,334,487, forward strand.
GTTCGAAACAATGCGCATGTGTGAATTGTGATTTGATTTATAGAAAAATGTCTACAACCTATCAGTATAATTGTTCAATTTGAATATCAAATAAATTCTTCATAACGATTAGCCCTTCAACTCAATTCGAAGTCAAACTCTAAAATAGCGTCCGAACGGAAAATTTCTGGACGTGGGAATATCTGTCTGTGTGCAAGCGTGTACATGTGTATAGGTACACTGGGCTCAAAAAGCCCAAATCGATGTACCTGCGAAACGCTTTGAGCTATTCGCCGTTGTTGATTGCAACTTTTATTACAATAATTTCAAAATTTTCGGTTTGGTGAGATTTTTAAGTTTCCGAGTTAACGCACCTTTCACAAATAGGTTAGAGGACAATAATTATATCAATGGTTAAATTCCATAGGGGCGTATAAGCTATGCTTATAAATAACCGATACGCCCCTTTGGCATTAGTCCATCGATATTAAGTATGAGCATGGCATTGGTATTAAATTTGGTACTAATCAATAAGAGATTCCGATTTTATGTAACTTTGATTTATTCCAAAAATTGGCTAAATTCCTCTAACTTGTATAAATATTGCTGTATTGGCCTCGAAATTTATACGTATACAGAATATCGTTAACAGTTGGTTGGAATAGACTTTGGACAGATTTGATAATGAGGTTCACATTTTGTAAAGTTTTGTGATTCGTTGTCTTTCAGCTGATTTCATTCTTGCGCATTATAGGGTTTCCCATTTTTATGGATCGTGATGTCTCAAAAAACACAGGCGTCATATATAGCAGTATTGCAGTATGCGAAACAAAATGTTATTCCGTCGAATAACATCATCCTCGCAATGAGCGACTTCGAACGCGGATTGCGAAACGGCATTAACGAAGTATTCACAACGGCACTCAGCACAGGCTGTAACACACATTACGACCGCGTAGGTTTTTTCAAATTATCTAATAATATATTGATTAACGAGGATATGTCAACTGTACAATTTACCTTATTTTGTTCCACGCAGATTTTTGTTAATTTATTGTGAACCAACCTAGGGGTAATAAACAAAAATCATCCTATTGCATCTAGTTGATAGAAAATTAATGAGAAAGAGAGCTGTCCTACATAACTTTTCGATTTTACAATAATTCATTGTACAATATCAGTTGATTCGTAATCAGAATTCAACAGAAATTATAAAATTCCAGGCAATTTATCGAAAAGCCAAGGCTCTTGGTTTGCAGAATCTAATTCGAACGGATACTGACGCAAGAAGATTTTTTAAAAAAATTTTAGCCCTGGCGTACTTGCCCCCCGATTTAATTGAGGGGCAGTTCCGTATACTCTGGAGAAATTTGTCTGCGCCGTTAAGACAACGCTTCAGCAAATTTAAACTGTATTACGATCGCTATTGGCTGCGAACCGTAACACCACGGGGCTTCAGTGTTCACGGACTTGGTCGGCGAACAAATAATATTATAGTCCTATCATAGCAGACTGGGACATAAAATGGACAGTCGACCTGGGCCCTGGGATTTTGTTTGTAAATCAATTGCAGTTAAGCGTCAAAGTATGACATGGTTTAGTCGGTGATATAATTTTATTCTCTCTAAAAGGTAAGCTTCTTAAATTGCAATCCGATGTTCGGGCAGACATCAGACGTCTGCGAAACAATGGACAAATAAGTCGACATGCACGGTATACAACTGTGTTTAAGCAAAAGCAGCTCGTGAAAGGTTAGCTTTACCATTTTTTTCGAATACATTTAGATTTCGAATAGGCAAAATGCATTTTTCAATACCTACGATAATTCGAGATGGGATCAGTGATAGATGTAGCAATTAGAAATGGCTCATAATACAGTTTTTTCAATGCTCGTCAAATTTTTATTGGCAGATGGCTATAAGTCAACTTTAAGCATTGGATATTAACCTCCTACCACGAAATTCAAGCGTGTATACTTGGGGAATATATCATGTTATAGGAATATTAGTACACTAATTAACCGGCGGCAGTGGACGCGTGGTCAGTGTGCGGCTCTGACGATCTCCCAAGTTAAACAGCAATAGCCAAAGTCTTGGATGCTTGGATGGAAGGCCGCTTAGACGCGCACACTGGGTTGACGCGCCAACTAACGTGCGGGATGCAGTTTTTACACAGTTTCCCCATGACCAGGGCGAACGCAATACAGTGTAGCTAAAAAGCAGTTGTGAAAGCTATGGAAGTTAGGTTAGCTTAGCGAAGTGTGGTTAGGGAGTGATAAGAGGGATCGAATGGGAATAGTAATATATAAAAACCTGCAAGGGTGTACGTCGGAACACACAAATTAAATTTTGTTTTTAAATAGTACACTAATTGATATTTTAATCAGCGTGGCGGGAACTGTACATGCTGGAGATCACCGTCGAAGAATTCATGGAAAAAGCAGCGTCCCTCAAAGGTAATGTGGATGTGCTAATCGCGCAACACAGACGAGAGGAAGCGGAAGCCATCGTAGACGATGGATTCAATGAGCCCCTAATCGCAGTGCCAATAGGTGACATTTATAAATCTGTATCATTGAAAGCTTAGCGCCACCTTTGACTCAACATTTCTTTTGTAGGAAATCATTAAAAAACTTGTTAAAGATTTCTTTATACTTCCTGCTGCGGCTGGTTAAATTTTCGTGAACGATACAAGCAATTCCACTCTCATATTATCGGTTTATTTTATTTTTTACCAGAGGATGATCCAGATTACGAGCGACACATATTTTTAGATGAACGGCCCCATTGGCTTATTGACAATGCGGAAGCAATGGTGGGAGCTCCAGAAAATGGTAATTAGAACCAATCGGATCGGTTGTATATAAGACGGATCAGGTGATGCGTTTCTCACTAATATAGTGATACCGAATCGAACTTGGAGAATTCAACTTGAGTTTATATCAAGAACTGCTTTTATTTAATAAAAAACGTATTTAGATCTTTCGGATGTCGAGCCCGATGACGATACAACGGGAAGTTCAAGCGACGAATCGGTGGCTGTGGTCCTGGATTCAATAGGTAATAACTTAATTTCTGTAATTCAGTCAATCAATGTGCAAGGATAGAAAAATAACGTAGCAATGTTTCGTCGTATTACTCTTTTTTAAAACTATATCGTTGTTCGTGTTTTCTTCCCCTCAATTTCAGGTCCTGATTTACGTAGGCAATAAAAGTTATAAGGAGCATACTGTTTGCGATGTATTACTAACACTAATTCCGAATAATTTGTAATAACTTTGCTTTGTAGAAGATATTCAGCTTCCACAAAATGCGATGTCAATTGACGAGCCAATTGACGAGGCCGTATTGCAATCACCACCGCGCGAAAATATTGGTAATTCTTATGAATCTCTACTGAAAACAATTCGTAGTCTATTTGTTTAGTCTAAGAGATCATTGATGTTTAAAAACTGTGCCGTGTAGTGGACGTACTGGATAATGACATGGTAGAGGGACGACAAGCGCCACAGTACGACTACATCGGTGAGTGTTATAAACATCGCGACTCTTGATTCCTTCATATCTGGCTATATTAGCAATAGTTTAATTTCATCAAAAATGTCTTGACATCTTACATTGACAGACGTCAATGAGTCTGACGATGCAAACGGCGAATCCGTAGTGGAGGTTCTCAATCCCATAGGTAATGATTGAATATCTGCAATGTATGTTGACATGTTAGCAAGACTAATGCACTGCACTTCCCTTCAATATTCCTTGTAATAATGATTTATAATTTATGGAAAATAGGAAACTTGGCCCAGATTAGAATCATGAACGATGAGGGTGGGCGGCAATCACCACTTTTCAATAGTGGTAATTTTTATGGAATCGTCCTGACAATTTTTGATTGTTGATTTATTTTGTGGGTAATTTAATATGCAACTATCTTATGCAATTCCTTTTATACTTTAATTCTTTTTATTACATAAGACTTGGGAGCAGGCATGGGGGAAGACGATGGACCACTCGTTGAGAACTATCATCCACAAATACCGCGACCCGAAAACATTGGTAATGATTATGAAAATATTGCAAACCACTCCAAATTTATTTGTTTGTATATGGAAAAATACTATGACAATTGAAATTGTCTACTGTAAACAGTCGGCCCGATCCGGAAGCGGAAAAGAAGAAAAAGAAAAAATCAACAGCCTGAAGTTCCTGCACAATCTACGTCCGAGAAAAACAAAAAACGAAATAAACGACGAAAAGGTCAGATATTATATTCGGAAAAAATACAAAAAATGACTTTTGAAATAAAAAATTTATAATCATAGAAATGAAAAGAAAAGCCCTTGGCCGGCTGCGGGACCAAACCGGGCCAGTTACAGAAGCAGCCCAGCTGCGCGCGGAATTAGAGGAGGCGCTACAGCAACTACATTCGGTGGAAAAACGACTACAAATAGCAGAAGATAATGGTAATATCATCATTGTTAATTAATATACTATGATGAAAGAATATATTTTTTTTTAATTTTGCAAAGTCGTAAAGCTGGTTATGAACTTTCTTGGACTTTATTACATAAGTCATTTCGCTACTGGCTGATTCGGCCGAAACTATTAAATCAGATTGTGCACTGTACAAAGCAGAGCTTGTTAACGTACACGAAAATACTGAAAGTACAAATTAGTGCATGTTCTTTATAAAGTAAAAAGTACATTTGATACTTTAAGTAAATTTATAAGTATTTTGATAAAGAACTTTTTGAAGTACCTCTTAAACTTAATGTGATATGTTATTTGCAAAGGGAAAAGGTGTAGCATAAATGGTTAAGGCGCAGTATAGCAGGATATATCGAATTGCCATATGGCTACATAAATTGGACACATCAATTTTAATAATGAGGCATGAACTTGAAATCACATAAAATACAAAAAAAAAAAAAAAAATGACGAACTATGGTACAGAGCTCCATGGTAAATATAATAATGCGACAGAATTCAGGATTAAAGAAGTTATATTCACGGCTCATGGCAGGTAGAGGAACAAGGGACCATATTTTTGTGCTGAATGGACTCTTCAACAACAGGCTGAAAAAGAATGGGGGACAGCTCCACGTCGCGTTCATTGATTTCAAGGCAGCCTTCGGCAAGGTCGATAGGGGAATCTTACTGGGGAAGTTGTGGGCAAAAGGAATCAGGGAGAAGATGCGCGCTATGATTAGGGGGCTTCACGAAAGGACAACCAATGACGTCATCATAAGTGGAGGGGTACGGAAAGTTTTGAAAAGAGAAAAGGGGTGAGGCAAGTTTATCCAATCAGCCCGACGTTATTTAACATAGCACTGTATGATGGAGAGGAAGCCTGGGAACGAAGGAAAGTGGACAACGAAAGAACAGTGATCGGTTGGGGGGGGGGGGAGTTCTACTTGCTTGAATATGCGAACGATATTGCAATAATGACAGAGGACGCGGAGGGACTAACTAAGATTTTTAATTCTCTGGAAAGATACGTATAGAAAGTTAAAATGGAGATAAACGTACAAATACTAAGATCATGGTGTTGAGGAACGGAGGCAGACAGAAGGCTGGAAAACATGGAAGTTCAAGGTGAAGGATAAACAAGTGGTAAAAGCATTTAAATACTTAGGATATTGGTTAACGAAGAGGAACTTGATGGGGCGCTCCTAAAGAAACTAACAGGAAAGGCAAGGAAGGCGTTAAATGCGGTATGAAGGGTGATTAAAATGGCAAGAGTGGATAGGCTTAGACGAAGAATGCAACTGCCAAGAGTCACTAGCCAAGTAGGAAAGGAGGGAAGAGATGGAGAAGGTGCAGGGGAGATATACAAAAAGATGGCTGTAGGGTTGGCTAGAAACACGCCAGATTATATATGTAAGAGAAGTTTACGAGTGGAAGCAAGAAAAATAGCGGGAAATTACCTGGTGGATATACTTAAAATAGATAGGAAGAGATGGCCAAAAATTTGCCTACATCTAAAAACCAGGGGAACAATCCCCCCATCAAAATGGGAGGAGAAGTTCAGTGCGGCAATGAGGGTGATAGATGGGTGGATGGGTTATTACAATGATGAAGGAAGGGGCTCAGGTGCGGGGCATTGAAAAACTATTAAAGGAAAGAATAGAAACGAAAAAAGAAACAGGATCTACAGGGAGACTGGGTGAAAGTTGATCGCTCGTCATACTGTCAGATAATCAAAGAAATAAAAAAGGATGAAATAATATAGACTACAGATAATCAAAGAAATAAAAAGTGGTGAAATATTCGGACAAAGGGGAATTGGGGGGGGGGGGGGGGGCTTAGAAAATAGTGGACCAGGTTGAGATGTTGCAACGTAGGGAAGGTGGGAAAAAGGGATGTTATCACTGCTAATTCGGAATATACGGAGAAAAGGAGGAAAGAATAGAGCATACATAAGGATACAGAAAAGCGAGGAAAGAAATTAGAGTGCAATGGATGGAAGGGACTGGAGAGATAGAAGAGGGGGATGATTTAGTCCGGCGGATAGTGGAGGGGCTCCAGGGATCAAGAGAGAACCATTGACAGAAATCTGCGAATATCTGAAGGCCTTCGGAAGTATGAAGTAGAAAGAATGAAGGGCGTGGTGGTTGAAGAACGTGAAGATTAGTAATAGCAAGAATCTCAAGGTGTATCGAGTTATAGAGAATAAAAAGCGAATAGATAAATATACATATTTATATATACAGCTAGCACATAACAACGCAAGTATTGAGAGAGAACTAAACAAAATACCAGCGATAACATACAATGAAGTAAATATGAGACTGATTGAGAGCCAAGGAAAGAAAAACGTGACATAGTGAGAAAGGGAGCAGTTGCAGTGAGGAAAGGAAAAGTAGAGCTAAAGGTCTACATACACTATACCGCGGCGCGGCAAAAAAATATTAGCTCGATCGGTCAGTTCCAGAAGATGAAATTATGGCCCCGGAAAAAGAAAACGGTTCTTAGCGATAGCTAACAATTGATACCGATTAGCATGTGATTTGGTGTTGGCTACCACTATTTAGTGGAGTATTTGCACAACCTTGATTTCCACGCCTCGATGCCATCACCTCGCACTCGGCCAATTTTAACAACAAACAATTTTTTCACAAACAAACTAGTCTCATTTGAACGGTAACAAAATTTACTCGGAGGTACAATTTTGGTTTTTCTAAATCAGCCAAAGTTATGCCAAATCGGCCAATGAAACTTTGTCCCACTTCTAATGTCAAGTACTGTATGAGAACGTAATTGCATTTTTTGGTGAATTGAGACGATATGTTTGTATTTTCGTCATTATAGTCTCTAAAATCTAAAGTTCGCATAATCTATTTCCATGACATTTTTTAATATTTTGGATTTTATTTCGCAATGATGTTTTACGACTACACATGTTTTCGCTGTGTACTATTCCACGTCAATTGAAGAAGCCTCTAAAACACGGCTGGTAATTTCGTTAGTGTAATTAAAATCGAATATGGAAATGACAAGTGTTTTAATTTTTTTTGCCACATTGATATGGAATTGCTGATATGCATAATGACTTCGACGTTCCAAGAAAATAAGTTGTGTGATATTCAATACTTGATGTCAGAATAAATCGATTCAAAATCGTGGCTCAAAACCATCAACCAATAAGCCACAAGTACTTTTGGAGCTCTCTTCAATAGTTCATTATAGGTACTTAAATCATAAATTTTAATATTCTACTAAAATATTTGACATCTTTCCCGATAGGAGAGCTCTGGTACTTACTAATAAGACTTTTAAATGCGGACGAGCGGCTTTGTGTCGAGCGCTATTCACCGTGTGACTGTCAAGCCCGTCGACCGGTTGATTTTAATACGCGAATAATATTCCAACGCAAAAACATTGTATCGACATTTTTCGAAATATCAAGTGACTCTCGGCCAGGAAGTGACTACAGAGTGCTCGAAAGATCGAGTCTCTCGTGTCTCCGATCGACGAATTCATCGCAAGTACGACGAGAATATTTACTTCATTAATTCTTAAAAATAACGATTCGATTCACTTTGTCTATAATTTACATTTTTTTTTTTTAAATTGTGAATAATATTGCCGCTCGTAACGAGATATAATTTCGGTCTCATTACCCCCCTCCCTTTTTGCCATTGTCTTCGGATCGTCGGTAAAGCTATCTCCAGGGATTTGCACATGTTTTTTTTTTTCCCTAAAATAAGGACGTGAAACTAATCATATCAAGAAAATGAGAAATTGTGGAACGATTGGTTGAGGGTACATGGAAAAAGAGATTTTTTTTTTTTTTTTCATAAAATAAAGACGTAAAACTATATAGATCCAGAAAATGTGAAATTGTAGAACGATCAGATGAGGTACTTGGCCAAAGGGATTTTTTTTTTTTTTAATTTGAAATGACAACTTGAAACAATTTAGACGCGAAATATTGAAAATTCGTCCTTTACCGAGAAGATAAACTATATCTGGGGAATAGATGTATTAAATATTGTTTTCTGCGATAATTGCAAAACCATCTATAACGAAAAAATAGCAACTTCTTGTGAACTGTAAAGATGATTAGGGCTTTTGGGAAAACGATTTGGAGAAAAAAAAAAAAAAGTTACATTTATTTGGTAAAGGCGCGAAAAACTCTTTATCCCCTCTCCTTCGTTTGAGATTCGTACGTTTCGCGCGACGATGCGGACGAGCGGCTTTGTGTCGAGCGCCATTCGCCGTGTGACTGTCAAGCCCGTCGACCGGTTGATTTTAACACGCGAATAATATTCCAACGCAAAAACATTGTATCGACATTTTTCGAAATATCAAGTGACTCTCGGCCAGGAAGTGACTCCAGAGTACTCGAAAGATCGAGTCTCTCGTGTCTCCGATCGACGAATTCATCGCAAGTACGACGAGAATATTTACTTCATTAATTCTTAAAAATAACGATTCGATTCACTTTGTCTATAATTTACATTTTTTTTTTTTAATTGTGAATAATATTGCCGCTCGTAAAGAGATATAATTTTGGTCTCATTACCCCCCTCCCTTTTTGCCATTGTCTTCGGATCGTCGGTAAAGCTATCTTCAGGGATTTGCACATGTTTTTTTTTTCCTTAAATAAGGACGTGAAACTAATCATATCGAGAAAATGAGAAATTGTGGAACGATTGGTTGAGGGTACATGGAAAAAGAGATTTTTTTTTTTTTTTTCATAAAATAAAGACGTAAAACTATATAGATCCAGAAAATGTGAACTTGTAGAACGATCAGATGAGGTACTTGGCCAAGGGGAATTTTTTTTTTTTTAATTTGAAATGACAACTTGAAACAATTTAGACGCGAAATATCGAAAAGTCGTCCTTTACCGAGAAGATAAACTATATTTGGGGAATAGAGAGACATCGGGAAGAGGACAAAAATAATGCTGGGCGCAACTTTTAAGACCTTCGACTCTCAACTCGAGCATTTGGCTCAGCGATTAACGAAGCATTTATGACGGTCGCACCTCTTTTAACTTTCATTGTATAGTCTACGAAGAGGGACGGACAAACGAGCGACTTTTACGCGAGTAGAGTCACACGAACAACAGTATACGATCCCGTAACACCATCGAATCTTTATACCCGACAGTTGCTCCTATCTAACAAGCCTTCAACTTAGCCTTTCGTATCCCACTTTACCAAGTTGCCGGTGGATTAGAGTTTTTGTTCCCATCAAGAGGACCTTGCGTCTCAAGATCCTCTTCCCTCTAAGTGGCCCACATTTTCAACAGCCAGTGATGACGGACCACGTAATTCCCAGGTCCTCCATAACCGATGGAAAATAACTATACTATATCTGAGGCACCCTCGAAAAACTACATAATATTGTTACAACCAAATAAGCATGGCAATCCTATCTCTCCTTACTGAATAACGTCACTGACCTCGGATCAGACTCGAACTGACTGTTCGACGGGACGAATGGATAACGACAAACAAATAATAGTTCGTGGACTCGTTTTTCTTTGTGTTATCGAGCTAAATTTATAAAATTGTCCTTAACAACTGACTGTCTGTGACCAACTACAGCTGCCACTCGTGACAGCTAATAACAGTCCGTAACAGCCCCGTTCGTCGCTCTAGTTGGCATTGAGACAAGGGAATTCATATAACCCTCGCTCGGCGAGGATAATCCCAATTGACACTCTTGGCGCCATCCCTCGAGATCTAGGGGCGACACGTCAAATATCGACGGGACCGCTTGGCGACAGAGTCGTCAAAGATGGGCTGCCGAGAGTGGGACAAGTGACAAAGGGCATGCGCCGAACTGCGTGAAATATCGAGCGACGCATGCAAAATCACTTCTCCCGTACCGATCACCCAAGACAGACGCGTCGCAACCACGTGTAAAACCCTTTTCGTAGAGACCCGCTTAATAGCACGGTAGCAAAATTATATCGAGACAGCCGTGTTCATCTAATGATATCGGAAGAGCGGATTAGCCAGGGACGTGTGATAGAGCGAGCGAGCGAGAGCGAGACGGACGACATTGTGACACTTATTGTTAAATAAAGAGATCATCGAACAAGTAAGTACTCGTCATATTGCTCTGTCTATCTGTTCCTTCCCTGGTGCTGCGATATCGGGAGATCCGGTGGGCCGCGGGGGGCCGTGACGTCGCACAAGAGCCCGCCTGAGGTGGTCGTATAGTCGGGTTACCGAGAGTGTGAAGAAAAAAGATAAATTCGTGGGGTGGTCATCCCACTGGCGCCCAATAATTATTCACATAATTGACGTAGAGAAGTTCGAGAAAACAAGACCGGCGACGAGGTTTTTGCGTCCCGCCTCAAATAATCAAATTGTCGTGTCTCAATGGCGCCCAACGTGGGGCACTCTTGTGTGACGTCAGTATAGAGAATTGTGCGTATTATAAGAGAGACGATAGAATTTTGCTTAGAGAAAAGAAATAAGATGAATTCGTCGAAGGAAATTCTAGTCGTGCTGAAATAATAAAATTCTGTATGAGTCGTGACGGTATGGGAGAAGTCATTGTAGTCCGAACAGACCACATGTTCGAAGTCTATTATATTTGAAGAGAAAATTTCGTCAGCTTTCGAAGAGCCTCGTCAAGGCCAGAGTTGTTATTGTGAAGCGTAAACACGAGCGCGTAGAAGCCCGGCATAAAGGGTCGTGCACACGAGAAAGAAAATCTTGACACGAAAAATATCTTTCGCTTACAAAGGGCGTTTCACACCGAACATTTGGGGATAGACTTGTAACATCTTTCGAAGAAAATAAACGACGTAAAATTTTGTTAAAATTATAATGATAATTATTTTCGAATATTAAATAAGTAAAAATAATAAAATTAATAAAATCATTAAATATCAAATTATTTCAAAATTATACTTGTCGATAAAATTTCAAAATATTAGGATATCAATAAATTATTATCGAACAAAAATTTAATAAATTAATTGGCTCGTTCGAAACAATATTTAAGAAACTTTATAATTTAATTATCAAAATTTAATCCCGAAATTCGTGTAGCCCGTCTCATTGCGAATTATTATAACTATTATGAAATAAGATTGTTAAGTGTACCGATCTTTCATCGTGGCACCAGATATTCCATCGCTCATCACCTATCGCTTTGTCATTACATTTCTGTGTTTCCTGGGTGCATGCGGTAAGATTTATGTTTAGACGATCGTACCAACACTATTCATGCAAATCGTATGAAGTCTGCGAGACAATTATTGCCCTCATAAATACCCGATTATACGGAATATCAAAATAAAAATTTTAGAGTTTGAGCCTGACGGCATAACATTCGAGCATCTTCAATCGTTCAAAAAAAAAAAAAAAAAAAAAAAAAATTTCTCCTCAATATTTAAAATTCATTATTACATAAACTAAGTAAATTTCGCGATGGCAAGCGGGGATGATGTGGGTAAAACTACGGGAGCCATACCGGAGAAAAAGACTGGCGAGACGACAGTAGATACCGATTCGTCCCATTCACATGACGAAATAGAAAACCAAATTAACGCGTCTGGTTTTGTAGACATCGCGTCCTTCTCACGACTCGCGGGAGAACTCGATCGCGTCAAACGTGAGCTAGAGAGCATAAAAAGTAATTCAGATCGCATGACTAACATGCAGATAGAATTACGTAGAGATATGAGAGAAATACTTGCCCCATTTCTCGGCGGAGACCCCCCAGGCAGACAAATGGACCAAGTCCCACTAGCAAACGTAGAAACAAATCGGGGAGGCGACGCGACGGCCGAACAAGAACGAATCGAATCGACCCCGATACACAACCCTGGACGAGGAAGGACTGTACAATTGTCAGAACAAGTTCGAAACAGACCGGAACAAATAGAGCTCCGCGAAGAAAACAATAACAACCGACGAAATAACGATCAAAGACTCGAACAAAACCGCCTCGACGATAGGGACGAACAAAACAGATCGTACAGAAATCAAGGTGACCTTGACAGAAACGACCGCGACAGAACCGACCGCGGCAGATTCGAAAATCGAGGAAACCAGACGTTCGCGGAACAATCGTTATTCACTCCGCGACATTACGACATTGCGCGCGTAGTAAAATCGTGGAATATCAATTATCCGTCCGCCGGGATGGACGCAGCCTCGTACGTTTAATTCATCGAACAACGAATGGATTGCGCTGCCATTCCGTTGCACAGATTTCACGAAGTCGTATCAATAACGTTATCGAAAATCCCCCAGACGTGGTACTGGAACAATCGCGACCGATTCGATACGTGGAAATCGTTCAAGCGCGAAATAAAATTATGGGACGAGCACGACTCGGATGCGTCGCGACTCGCGTTCATAAAGACAAAAACTCAACAACCGGGCGAGTCCGGTCAAGATTTCGTCACCGTAATGCAGAACGAATATCTCAAGTTAACCACGCCCGTCTCGGAAATCGATCAAGTCGAGCAAATCGTGAATAACATGTCGTTCAATTGGTTAGTTCGAATAGGCGCGAGAAATACGAAAACGTATCAAGAACTGTATCGAGCCATGAGTTGATGGGCTCCGCCGCCAAGGTCAGGTCACACGCGAACGGATAATCGGTACGAAGATCCTCGTAAAAAACAGCGAGATCAGAGGCAAACCGCGTCCGTGTGCAAGATAACCGACAGAGACACTGACGAAGACGAACTAAATATTAAAGAATTCGAGTCGGACGAGGGGCAGAACGTGCCCGATATAGCAGCGGTGGAAGCACCGAGAGCAAGTTACGCGCAGGGCCAGAAGAGTAGGTTCGCGAAACCTCAACAACGCGTAACACAGTCGGAAGAACGAACGGAAAAGAAAGCAAGCGCGAGTAGTTCCGAAACCAACCTCACAAAATTTTTCTAACTAATAACGAAACAATTGAGCGAATTGCAAACTCAATTCAAGAGGGAGGGTTCGCCAGCGCGAGATAAACCGAAAAGACCGTCGACGTGTTATCGATGCGGTGAACAAGGGCACTATATCGCGAAATGTCCTCGAGAGTTGGCAGAGCCAAAAAACGCAGGGCAACCCCAATAGAAGAACATTCGGTAGCTATTGGGGGGGAATCGTCAGTCGCCAAGGTGGGAAAAGTCGCCGGAAATATCTCAAAAAATTTGTCTGTCGAGGCATCGCGTGTACACTCAGGTGGGGGGGATGAAGTTCCAGCCTCGCGAGCAGGCACGGGTAGGCAAGGCGGAGAATTTGAAAGGAGGGCCCCGGGGCTTATATCAAAATCAGTTATTGATGGGTCACGCGTTAACGAGGCTAAGAATGTTGAGACGACTGTAGAAGTTTCGAGAAACTTGATAGGCGCAGAAGCGGGAAGTTTGAGGACCACGGTGGCAAGGGTTCAGGGGGGAAGAGATCGGGAGAAAACGAGAGGTCGTGTTCCTCCGAGAGTAAATGAACCTCCGCCAGTTGAGTCCAGAAGTTCCGCGGAGAGCGATAGCGTGAGTTCGGAGGGAAACGTCGTCGTGCCAAGGGTGCGAGGAGACCGACGGAAGGCTACAATCCGGCTCAAGGATCAACAGGCTTCCCAGGAGAGGGGGTTAGGCGATCCGGGAGAGAAAGGAGAGGTAGCTCCGGTCGGTAGCATGCCGAGGACGCGAGTCGGTTTTCAAAATAGGCGGCAATTCGGTCTTCAAGCCCGAAGTAACTCAGGAGAATCCGGAGACAAGGGTTCGAGTTCTAGTGAGGGTGGGGGAGAGGATAGGCCGATAGGGCAGCAATTCAGCCTTCAAACTCGGGGTGAGTCAGAAGGGTCCGACGACGAGGGATCGAGTCACAGCACGAGTGAGGAAGGGAAGAGGCTGACGGTCGAGAGCTTACACGATCAAGGGGAAACAAGGTCGAAGAAGCATCGTGTAGTTAGCGTGGGAGCGCCAATATTCTCAGAGGACGATGATAATTGGCATTCGGTTATGACGTACGAAAAGTTGTCTCCACCGAAGATCAGTAGGAGACACATGAGAGTTCTAGAGTCGCGCGAAAGTCCTGCTAGCGAAGAAGAGCACGATATCCTAGACCAGGTAAGCGACGATGAGTTCACAACGTGTATTAAATGTATGACGACCGACGAAGGTCACGTGGGGACGATGAGCTTAGCTAGGAACGCCGCGATGAAATTTTTCGGAACCGAAGAATACGGTCCGAGCAAATCACGCGAAGGGTTCTCGCCGCCCACAAGAATTTGTAGATTAACAACTAAAGCCATAATAGGAGGTTGAGAAGGGACGGTACTGTTAGATAGCGGGGCGACTCGTAGCGTAATGAGTGAGGAATTATATCTGCTCCTGAAGGAAGAAGCTGAGCAGGAATTGATGGGGGATCCGGCGAAGGCGAAAGGCGCCGTGCTCGCGGATGGCTCAGTCGTATATGCGCTAGGAGGAGTATCGTTCAAGGTCACAATCGACACAGTAGAGACCATCGTGTGGTTCACGATATTTCCGACAATATCTCCAGCCGCAATATTAGGGCTAGACTTTTGGATAACCGTAGGCGTACAGATCAACGCCCCAGCACGAATATGGGGGTTAGCCGGCCGAGAAAATATATTCGCGTTCGAGGAAACGGAATACTCGAGCGACGACGCGCTAGGTAGTATAACCTTGCCTGAACGCGAGGAGCTCCAACAGTTCTTAAACAAACAATTCGCGCAGTTCGACTCGAACCTCGGTAGGGCAACGACCATAGTGACGCACAAAATCGAACTATTAGACGAAACACCGTGTCGACAAAAACCATACCGTAGAAGCCCACCTATTCAAGAGGCCGTCAATAAAGAAATAGATAGGCTCTTAGAAAAGGGATACATTCGCGTAAGCGACAGCGATTGAGCGAGTCCACCTGTCGTAGTCAGGAAAAAAGACGGTAAGATTCGATTTTGCATTAATTACCAACAATTGAACAAACAAACACGAAAGCCTGCATACCCGTTACCAAACATGCAGAGAATACTCGCGTCCTTACATCACGCGAAAATAATATCGACCATTGACGTAACTGAGGCCTTCCACCAAGTTCCAATGGAAGAGTCCAGTATTAAATACACCGCATTTCCCGTAGAAGGTCGCGGATTGTTCGAGTGGGTCCGGATGCCCTTCGGGCTCACAGGTGCTCCGAGCACGTATCAAAAATTGACCGATGAACTCCGCGAACGAATAAAGAGAAAACTCCGGGATAAATCACTTCAATTGGAAGAAAAAGTATACGGATACTTAGACGATTGGATCGTTATATCCGACACCTTCGAAGAACACCTACAATTATTGGTCCTACAAGGTCCTACGAACCTTGGAGGGAGCGAATGGACCGCATAATCGAATTGAGGCATTTAGCCGAGAAGGTTATGCTCAAAGCCCAAGCTCGAACACGTAAACAGCATGTTGGTACGACGTCGCCCCCTTCTTTCACCTTACAAATCGGCGATCTAGTCTATTACAAGAATAAGAAACTTAGCAATAAGGCCGCTGGCTACAGCGCAAAATTGGGAACAAAATATCGAGGCCCCGCCGTAGTAGTCAGTCTTCACGGCACGCATGTAGTCGGCTTAAGCAATCGGCATGGAAACGACTTGGGGCAATACTATGTGCACGATCTCAAAATACCTAGGCGTAGCGCGCGAACTCAGAAGTAACCCGGCATTCACCCATCTAGAATGCCCGACGAAGACAGCACACCGACCAACATCGAGGAATGCCTCCGCCGGATCCACGAGCTAGAAGACAGCGTCGCGATTCACCAACGCCATGCTACCGAGCTCCGAGAGCTCCACATGAATCCCGCCACGACCGAGACAACGGAAGTTCAAATATCGGAGACCGAGCAACACGAGGACGGCTCATCAGGGTCCGAGACCGCCTCGACCACATTCGGGGACGGTGGGAACACCATAAAGGATCTGGTCTCCACGATTCTCAAGGGGTTAATCTCGGACAACAGGCCCGACAATGTCACGACCGGCGTAAGTCCGGGCTGGCGCGGCGCCGGACGTCTCCCGACTATCAAGACGGACCAATCGAACACCAAGACGCCCACCGAGATTGCGTCACCTCCTGAGGCAAGGGGCGCAATCAGCCGCCCCGAGAGAATCCAGGTTCTCGAGGAGAACGACGACGAGAACGACGGAGCTGCGAAGTGCGGGGACCTGGTCGGTCATAACTTTACAGGCCACCTGACACCGGCCGTGCGAAGCCAATTTAGCACCAGCGGAGCCACGCCTCCGCCCCAGGACCGCCGGATGCAACATGCCACGACGAGCACGCGGTCGATCGACGACCGCCTCCCGCTAGGTCGGACGGCGGCCCCGAACGCCCCGCGTGACGGGGACAGAAGGGATTTCGGCCTGATCCAGGCACGGCATCAGCCGCCTGCGTCCTCACTGAAACCCCTACCAAGACTAGCCCCCCCGGCCAAACCAATGTCCGGAGCGGAGGAGATCGCCAAGATGGTCTACACCCGGATGTACGAAGAGATCACGGGGGAAGAACGTCCACGTCCACCGAGTCCCGAGAAAGATCCGGCTCTCTTGAAGCTGGGCAAATTCGAGTTCGGCTACAAGGAATTTGCAAAAATCATGCGGACGACCTTGGCCCGGTACGAGATACGTCGGCCCGACCAAGCGATATCCTCGTCCATGCGAAGCGTGGGGACCCAATCGTGGGCAACACAGTCGGCCTTCCACCCGTCAGGCGGATGCGCCAACTGCCGGATGACTGGGCACCGCTTTAAGGAGTGCCGCCTCCCGCTGAGACGAGACATGTGCCACCTCTGTGGACAGGACCAGGTCACCGCGGTCACATGCTTCCGCCCTCATGGGCACGAGGAGGCTCAGTCAAAGGGTATTTGCCAAGGGTGTGGCATGAAGCTCAGCCTCTTCAATCCATCCTGCCGAGCATGCCACGACCGTTACCCGGGACATCTTCGTTGGCTGTCGTCCCACGGAGCTCTACCGGAGGACCTCATCCAGCGGTACGAGACGTCCGCCTCTTCGCGGGACTCGACCACCACACCCCGAACATAATAATATTATCACTAGCCATGTAAGAATCGATCTCGAGTGCCATAATTCAGTAAACCTCGAGTCATAATAGCGGCTCAGTAGAATAGGAAGAAGACCGACTATAGACTAAGAGGAAACCCAAACTGACTGACAAGCTCAGTATTATAGCACTTAAGAGACGCCCTTTGTGTGTTTCGTAGAGCGCCGGGAGAGGCCACACGTGGAAATTATTTTGTTTCACTTTATTTTACTGCCGAAATACACGAGCAGAGAACTATCAAATATTATCATATTTTATTTTATTCCAAAAGAGCCGGACCAAGAGGCCAAATTATTATTTGTTTCAAAACATGTGAAGCCCTCCTTGTAATATAGATTGGTGTTGGGACCAAATAAACGCTCCATATTTCATTTGTGTTGTCTGATCATAAAACTCTCCTCATCGCCACCCTTACCCAATTCAAAAGGATCGAGAGAGCAATCGGCGAGGACTGCCACAGGTTCCGAGTCCGCAAGTATGAATTTCAGAAGCGAGCGGTGTTGCGGACCGTAGATCTCGACCGACGCGGTCGACGTAACGAAGCAGCCAACCAGCGAGCTGCCAAGCGAAGTTAGCCAGCACTCCAAGCCGGTTTGAGGGAAGTCTGTCGAGGAAAGTCAGAAGAGACGCCGAGCAAGGGTTCAGAGGGGAAGAGCTGAGACAAGGGAATTCATATAACCCTCGCTCGGCGAGGATAATCCCAATTGACACTCTTGGCACCATCCCTTAAGATCTAGGGGCGACACGTCAAATATCGACGGGACCGCTTGGCGACACAGTCGTCAAAGATGGGCTGCCGAGAGTGGGACAAGTGACAAAGGGCATGCGCTGAACTACGTGAAATATCGAGCGACGCATGCAAAATCACTTCTCCCGTACCGATCACCCAAGACAGACGCGTCGCAACCACGTGTAAAACCCTTTTCGTAGAGACCCGCTTAATAGCACGGTAGCAAAATTATATCGAGACAGCCGTGTTCATCTAATGATATCGGTAGAACGTGTGAAAGAGTGAGACGGAAGAGCGGATTAGCCAGGGACGTGTGATAGAGCGAGCGAGCGAGAGCGAGACGGACGACATTGTGACACTTATTGTTAAATAAAGAGATCATCGAACAAGTAAGTACTCGTCATATTGCTCTGTCTATCTGTTCCTTCCCTGGTGCTGCGATATCGGGAGATCCGGTGGGCCGCGGGGGGCCGTGACGTCGCACAAGAGCCCGCCTGAGGTGGTCGTATAGTCGGGTTACCGAGAGTGTGAAGAAAAAAGATAAATTCGTGGGGTGGTCATCCCACTGGCGCCCAATAATTATTCACATAATTGACGTAGAGAAGTTCGAGAAAACAAGACCGGCGACGAGGTTTTTGCGTCCCGCCGCAAATAATCAAATTGTCGTGTCTCAGCATATATTGAATCGCCCTTTTTCTTTCCTTCATTCCGTTAACAAAAAATCATGATTTTTTTTTCCTTTAAAATTCTGTCGTCAATTTTCTTTGTATTATTTTTTATTTTATATCTTTACCTTTTCGAATTTCGAAAACCCCTTGTTAAAAATTTCAATTCCTTTATTTTCCGTCTCAGTCCTTAATTAATTCTTCTGTATATATTTTTCCCTAGTACTTGTGTCAAACATTTTTTTCCCCGTATGTTTATATATTCATTTTCTGTAATGCTCCAAGTATGGCTTAAGGTAGTACCTCCGCGACCGTCCGCGGGGAATAAGCGAAAACGTAAGCAAGGCGAAGCGTGGTAAGCGGGCACGCATGAAACAAGAGAAAGTCAGACCGCTTACAATAATGAATTTTGAACTTTGAACATAGAGGAGGAACAACAGCTTGATAAGAATGGTGATAATGGAATGAAACTTTCAGAATATATTTTCCAATATATATTTTATGGCCTCTCAAATTTTTAAACTGTTTCATTCAGACATTTTTTAATGAATAATTTGCAAACTTCGAATGTGTTACACATACTTACGAGTATGTGTAACACATTCGAAGTTTCTCTATTCTCTACGGAGAATAACTACGGAGAATAACTACGAAGTTTCTACTATTCTCTACGGAGAATAACTCGTTAGCCACATCTTTGCATATTTAGAGGAAAAGAAATGGTGATAGGTACGAAAAAAAACTACTGCTCAACAGCTCAAATACTGAAGAGTCTGTATGCAACGTTAGAGGTGTTTTCATTCTGGCATTTTTCTGTAATGAACATAAATTCTGCCCGAAAACACGGGTTATATCAGCTGACCACATAACCCGCGTGCAATTCAAAATGGCGGCACGGCGAAACAAATGCCAAACGCAACATGCCCCACACGTCACCTGCGTCTCGCCTTTTTTTCCTCTTGCCGCGCCCGGTAAACCCGATGTTCCTTCTTAATATCGCTGAAACGTATGAGTAAATGGTTATGGAACTCGATTGAGAAAATTCGAAATATTTTTATTTATTACGTGTTCGTTTTTCGTAAAAATCTGTCTCGAGATAAAAGCTTAATTAGTGACAACGTGACATAAACAGCGACATAGCATATGCGATTCAGTCCTACCATAGCATATGAGGTTCAGTCCTACAGAAATTAACCGAGACGGTCGATCCTATAGAAAAAATGTGGGCATGTCCTACATAATAATTATTCGATAGGATTGATCACACGGAATGCGATTTTTCTAAATAATTTAATTCCGTTATTATTTCAAGGTAAAATTACATGCCAAGGGGTTCTCGCTCTCATTGACTTCAGAACAGGTAGAATCGATGACAGAAAATTTCAAATAAGACCGGACAAAAGAATAAACAACATTTACGTTGGCCATTTTTCGAGAATGTTTTTTTTCCCCACACGTTGGCGCGATATATGCGCACACCGTTTCGTTTGCGTCCGCGGCCGATAGTACACTTGACTTCCGTATCCTTGCTTTTTGTTATCTATGGCCCCGTCCACTTTGGTGATAAGCGGAAGAGCTTCCCTGAATTTCGTAAGCGTATCTTGGAATCCGGAATATGTTTGAGGTCCTTATTTGTCTTTGGCAATGGCCCGACGATATCGACGGCATATTTTGTCAAGCGCTCGTTTTGGTGTATCCGTGATTTCCATGGGTGCTCTTTTCCAGTTGGTGAACTTGTTCTTCCGAAATTTTGCTTTATATTCTTCTCTTTTATCTTTCATTTGTGGCCAGTTAGATTGCTTCTTCATTCGTTTGTAGATTCTTGTCGCTCCTTGATGTTTTCCGAGTAACGTGTCATTATTTTTTTTTTGCGTGTTTCAACGTATACCCTTGCGGGTTTTTACGTATCAACCCTTCCCATTTTATCCCATCTATCACTCCCTGCCCGCACTTCGCTAAGCTAACCTAACTTCCGTAGCATCCGCAGCTGCTTTTTAGCTACACTGTATCGCATTCGCGGTGGACATGGGGAAACTGCGGAAAACCCATGCCGATACAGACGGCCTTTTTTTTTTTTTTTTTTTTTTTTTTTCAACTGAG
This sequence comes from Rhorus exstirpatorius, assembly GCA_963564615.1. Taxonomy (NCBI): domain Eukaryota; kingdom Metazoa; phylum Arthropoda; class Insecta; order Hymenoptera; family Ichneumonidae; genus Rhorus; species Rhorus exstirpatorius. Next base: position 6,355,511 of record OY751316.1, read on the forward strand.
TTTTCGATATTTTACCATCCAAATCTCAGTAAAACTGCTTCCGGCTCGGTAGTCGGCGCGCCAGCCAGTGCACGGTTAAGCGGTCACCCATCCAAGTAGTGGCCTGGCCAATACTGCTTAACTTGGGAGATCGCCAAATCCGCACACCGACAGCGCGTCCACTACCGTTGGTTAGTAACGTGTCATTATTTTCACGTAACACTGTTTCCTTATGTAACTGGGTTAGTGTGTGTCGAATTGTACCGGCCCGCGGCAACCACGATTTCATTGCTGAATTCTCGTCGCCCATTAAGTGAGGAGAGACTCATCCGGTATGAGTATCACTTACTCTCTTTTGCTCTCGTTCGCCCGATTACAATCTTCCCAATTCTCCTTTCAACAATCGGCTTTCTTCTTACTGCTTCTTTACACCGTACCAATAATAAACGCGGACTTTGCTAAGCAATAGCGACACCTATATTTGTTGGTGGCAGTAATCGCATATGCGCCATCTGGCGACCAATACCCGGGGTGTCGTAGCTAATTGAAGCAAACCCTTGTACAGCTCTTGCCGTGTAAGTCCTCGTCGTTCGAGACTTCTCTTCAACTTCTTCACGAAGATTTCTGAGAAATATTCTTCAGCTTCCGTCACTTTTGACAGTGCGTATAGAATACTTTTTATCATTTATGACAATCGTTTTCCAACAGTCGCCGGATTGTTTGATGTCACCGAATGTCGCGTTGCAGATTGTGACCGATTGTTGTACGCAGCATTTGGGCTCGTACCTTCATGAGGGTTCAGCCCTTTTTTACTGCCAGAAAATCAAAAGAATAAAAGATTTATAAAATCGGAACAGGGACGATAGCACGCTTTATCCAGCGTGCTATCGAGCTGGCGTCGGTATCGTTTCGTTTATATCGCGGATATAGAAAAAAATGGTCAGGCAAATCCAAGTGCATCGCGAGGACACCGATTACCAACGAATAGTGTTTCGACCGGAACACTCTCCGACATCCCTAAGGGTGGTCATGACCTCGCCATCGACCTCGCAGCCGACGACTCAGCCATGTTGAAGGTACTCGGGATCACGTGACTTGCCAAGGAGGACGCATTTAGTTTTCAAATCGGGGAAATACCCGCAACTCGAAGCGTACAATCTTGTCACGTATCACGCGATTATTGGACCCACTCGGCTGGGCTGCACCCTTTATTATCACGGCGAAATTGCTCATGCAAGATTTGTGGCTCTCCAAAGTAGACTGGGATGACGTAGTTCCCCAGTCTATCATCAAAAAATGTGAAAATTATTGTCACGAACTCCCACAGTTGTCCGCTCTACGCATTCCTCGCTGGATGGGTCTTACGCAGTTACAACGGGCCATGGAGCTTCACGGCTTGGCGGACGCTTCACAACGTGCGTTCTCCGCCGTCGTCTACCTACGAGTCTTAAATTCGCCTACCGATATCACTGTATCGTTATTAGCGGCGAAGTCTAAAGTGGCTTCGCTTCAAACAACCGCGATTCCGCGACTCGAATTAAATGGCGTCGTATTGCTCGTTCGTCTCCTCGAGTACGTCAAACAAGCCTTGCAATACGAGTCGATTTCCGTGCACGGTTGGACTGACTCCACCGTCGCCCTCGCCTGGATCACCCAGAACCCGTCGCGCTGGAAGCCTTATGTTGCAAATCGCGTCTCCGAGATACAAACGAAAATGCATGAAATAAAATGGCGTCACCTTCCTACTCGCGATAATCCCGTGGATTGTGCGTCACGGGGAATTTCGGTCAAGAAACTTCTCGACCATCCACTCTGGTGGTCCGTGCCTCCTCTGGCCTAATGTGCGCCCTTGCACTTCCAAGGACGGCTACATCGATCCACAAATCATTTTTAACGAGCAACGCTCGACGGCGACTATACATGTCGTCCAAGAAACTGTCGAGTGCGACTTTCCCTTCCGTTTCTCCAGTTGGGGCCGACTCCTACGAGCCACTGCAATCCTCTTCCACTGGCTATGCAAACTGCGCTAAAGTCAGGATGAGAAAATCATCACTTCGAACGCTCAGTCCGTTGAACACCTCCAAGAAGCTCGCGAGTTTTGGATCCGACTTATTCAATCCATTCGCTTCAAAGCGGAAATCAACGCGCTGCAGTCCAACGCGCCTATTCCACGTTCCAGCCCGCTCAAGCCACTCAATCCATTCCTCGACGGGAAAGCTCAGCTTCGTCTTGGCGGGTGGTTACGACACTCATTCCTCTCTTACGACGAACGCTTTCCGGTAATTTTGCCGCGTCATCACCTCAGTGAGCTGATACTGGATTAAACGCATTCGCGGTCACTGCACGGAGGAATACCGCTCACGCTCCGTCTCTGTCAAAATTATTGGATTGTCGGAGCGAGATCCATTGTCAAATCGAGAATAAATCGGTGTCTGAAATGCGTCCGCGAACGCGCTCTCACGGCCAGTCAGCTCATGGGAGATCTGCCGTCTCCTCAAGTCAATCCGTCACCTCCGTTCTCACATTGTGGCGTGGACTACGCTGGTCCATTTGAAGTAACTCCGTACATAGGACGAGGTCAAAAATCACGCAAGTATTACGTTGCTCTGTTCGTCTGCCTCGCGACCAGAGCCATTCATCTAGAATACGTCGACGATTACGCGACTTCCGACTTTCTAGCAGCCTTTCACCGAATCGTCAGTAGACGTGGCACACCAACCAACGTTTACAACGACAACGGCACGAATTTTTAAGGCGCGACAACGAACTACGTCGCGCGTTCATCGCTACGTTGAAGAAACGCGAATTACGCGAAAAATTCACGAACAATGGAATCTGTGGCACTTCATTCCATCTTCCGCACCTCGTTTCGGCGGACTCTGGGAAACGGGAATCAAAAGCTTCAAGCATCACTTGAAGCGAGTGGTCGGCACACACACGTTATCTCAACTAGAGTTGGCAACTTTGTTGTGTCAAATGGAAGCGTGTTTAAATTCACGCCCGCTTTCCCCTCTCCGTGACGATCCGGAGAGCTTCGACGCACTCACCCCGGGCATTTTTTAATTGGTCGCCCTCTTGTGAGCGTCCCCGAGCCCTCGCAGCTGGACGTAAACGAGAATCACTTGTCACGCTGGCAACGTATCCAAGCAATGCGCGAGCACGTCTGGAAAGCTCGGACGCGAGATTATCTGCATACCCTGCAACAACGGGCAAAATGGCACAACTCTTCGGGCGCGCCAAAGATCGGAGACTTGGTACTGCTTAAAAACGAATTACTACCGCCCACGCGTTGAGACCTAGTGCGAGTGATACAGACTCATCCAGGCCCCGATGGCCTCGTGCGCGTCGTAACCGTGCGGACCGCGAAAACAATTTTAAAGCGTCCGATTACGAAAGTCTGCCCCCGTCCGTGCAACTCGTCGCCAAGGGCTACGTAAAATTAATCATTGTTCTTAGTCGTTAAGTTCTCGAATTATCGTCGGGTTTCCTTTGTAACACTAGTTAATAAACTCTCGATTTTGCTGTCGGGCCAAATTGTACTTCATGATCGATCACACGGGAGACATTCATTGCCACCGTTTTTAAATTCAACCTTTCGTCCCGTTCGGAACGAGGCAGGCGGTATGTTCGGAATTTTCGATATTTGATGTACATGTCGCGTAATAAGGCCTAAGAAATGAAAAATTTTAGAAGGCATAATTTCTCAACGTTCGGTCGTGATATCAAATTGTAAACAACATTCTCTTATACTCAGATTGACATTATTCACACAAAGACACACAAACGCGGCTCACGGACTACCCCGGCTGTCCCCTCTCGTCGAGGGCCTTCGTACAATGCTAAACTCTCGTAGAGAATAATCAGTTTTGATTGACTAGCCGCTCGGAAAAGCTCGTGTCGATTATCGTTCGGCATCACTATTCGCAAGCCTTCCGTCTTTTCGCGTGTTTTTAAAAATACGTTTATTTTTTCATTTCAACCTTTTCGTTCCGCGTTATCCGCGGCCGCGTCTCTCGTGCGATCCACGACGACGCCAATAAATAAAATTGAGAACCAAAAGTGCTGGCTGTTTGCATCTTCTTTTCTGCCTCCCGCACTCACTCCCCTCATTTGCCCTCACTCATTCCGATCTTGACCGGCGAATTAAAAAAAATATTAAATGTGATTTCACGTTATCGAAGGACGTGCGCGATCAACTGGTGCAAATTTGAGCAATCCATTTTTTTCAGGATTTCGCATCCGTTGCTGTACGAATCTAGGCGGAGCCGAGTCTAGATTGAAGTGGCTCAGATTGCCTGCGATCTTCACCAAACTGAAGGGAGTACCGTCTCACTTCTTGTATGGTATTAAATATTCGCGTTCCAAGTATCTTGTAGGAGTTAGGTAATATGCCATTGGTCATAAAAAAATCATGGGGCCGAAAGCCACTAAAAAATTTATCATCTCGGCAACGACGGGCAATTAAAAGAGAGATTAGGAACAATAGGTTGCGAAAACTGGGTATTCGATTGGGCGAATCTCCTTTACCACAAATTAGTCAGGAAATAAATCCGACTGTTTCCGAGGTGACACTTCACCATCTTGCAGCAGCTGATCCTTCAGTTGTAGACGTGGAGCCTTGTTTTCCACCAACTGGGTCTTCGAATACCGTCGTTTCCGAAGCCATTACGAATTTCACTATTCACGATAACAGAACCCAGTCCAGAGATAGTCTTGAAGTGTCATCATGTCCCGAAACAGAGTCTAGCGAAGAATCTGAAATCTCAGACGCATGCGAAACTGTCCCAGGGTGCTGCTTTCGTGATGAGCTTGCTTCATGGGGTGTCATAAACGGCATTAATCACCGAGCAGGGGATGACCTTCTTAAAATACTCAAAAGACATGAATGTTTCTCTTCCCTTCCAAAGTCTATGAAAACACTTTTGTGCACTCCGCGCAAACCAGTCGAGTTGTTGGATGTATACCCGGGAAAATATCTTCATTTGGGCGTTAAGCTTGCGATCATGAATATTCTTGATTCAATCCCGCTAAATAGAGTTCCTTGTTCTCTGGAAATGGATTTTAACACCGACGGAGCCAGTCTCGATAATTCGGGCAACAATCAAATCTGGCCTATCCAGTGTAGAATAGCGAACATTTCGAACAGTCCATTGGAAGTTGTTGGTATATACAGAGGGGAGAAAAAACCTGCGAGTGCAATGGAGTTCTTCAGACCCTTTGTTGATGAAGTTAATCAAATCATAAAAGAAGGTGGTGTGACGCATCGGGGGTCAACGTATTCCCTTCTTCTTCGAGCCTTTATTGCCGACGCACCTGCGCGAGCTTTTACATTAAATCATATGAGCCACAATTCGACTAATCCTTGTTCCAAGTGCAATGTTTCCGGTGAGACTGCAGACAGGCGAATGTCTTATCCAGCAATAAACCATACCCCGCGAACCGACGCAGAGTATATAAACAAAGTCGACGAAGATCACCAGCGTCCCGGGGAAAGCCCCCTTTCACTTCTGCCGATAGGTCTGGTATCTCAAGTTCCGTTTGAGCCTATGCATTTGGTATATCTCGGTGTGGTCAAGCGAATAATCAGTGCGTGGGTCGACGGGAAGTTTTCCAATAAAAGTAAGTTGTGTGCGCAAGATATCGATCTCATATCCGAAAGGCTAAAGCATTTGAAAGATTTGTACCCTAGAGAGTTCGCGCGTCTGCCTCGTTCACTTGCTCAGTATACGAAATACAAGGCCACGGAGTTTCGCCAATTTCTGTTGTATACAGGTCCCGTTGTTCTCTACAGAATTTTGGATGATGAGCTATATGAACATTTTCTTCTTCTCAGTAGTGCAATGCGTGTCTTGGTTTCGACTGATCCTTCTCCTCGAAAGTTATTCTACGCAAGAATGGCATTGAGACTTTTCGTTGAGCAAAGTAGAGGTCTGTATGGTTACAGTTTCATCAGTTACAACGTTCATGGATTGTTGCATCTTGTTGACGACGTTGAATATCTTGGACCGGCTGATGAGTATTCTGCCTTTCCATACGAGAACGCTATGATAAGTTTTCGGAAGTATGTTAGAAAGCCACATCTGTCACTACAGCAAATTGCAAACAGAAGAGCAGAGCGTGTTAGCATAATTGGTTGCCGTCAGTGAGTGGACTGTGGCGAAGCTCCCATAGCTGTCAGCCGACATGTAGCTGGACCACTACCAATGGGTATTGGCGCTGATGAAGTTGTTCAATATCGTCGCTTGGAATGTAAAAAATTTGTTTTGAATACTAAAAATCGCAATCGTTGCTGCCTGCTCAAAGATTTCACAATCTGCGTTATTGAGAACATTATTGATTATCAAAACACTAATTACTTGGTTGTCAAAAAATACAATTTCATGGAACCTTTCTTCAATGTGGGTATTCCATCATCTGTTGTTGGGTTTTTTAAGTGCAAAGAGCTTCACCATGAGACCTCTTTAGTAAGGTCTACGGACGTTTTTGCCAAGTGCTATGCTATGCCCGTATGGGCACCACGTCGCTTGGACGAAAATAACAGGGAGATCACTTCTGATGGTATTTTTATCATAGCTGCCACTGTGTCACTAATTAGTGAAGTACGAACCCATTTTCTCAATAGCGAATTGGAATTTGAGGAGGTTTACCGTCAAGTAGAGAAAAAAATGTGAATAAACTTCTACAGATAGTTAAAGATATCAAGAAATTACGGAAAAAGTTTCAGATCAATTCACTAAAACCTTTAAGATTTTTGCAATTTCAAAGTCAACAGTTCATATCCGGCTTCTTATGGGCACACTGATCCTCGGAATATAGTTAGTTCAAAAATGTTAAAAAATACTACCAACATTTCAAGAAATTTCAGATATGTAGTTTAAATGTACAAAATAGATGTCGCTAAGTTTCATCATGATTCACAAAACTGTTAATGAGCTATTAATTAAAGAGAAAACATCTCAACTTCGGTAAGCCGAAAATTATTTAATCGTTCACGTATTACCTCGCGAACGAAATCGTTCTCCCAATGGCCTCTCTATTGGGAGTATCTTAAAAATTGAGAAACACACACACACACACCCACACACACACATACACACACACACACACACACACGCACACATGCACACACGCACACGCACACGCACACGCACACGCACACACACACACACACACACACACACACACACACACACACACACACACAACTAGGCGAAATAATAACAAAGACACAGTCGGACGGACGGACGAGCGACAGTTAAGAGAATTAGAATCACACATACGAACAGGCGAAATCCTTAACATACTAGAGTCTTTCGTCCCTACAGTTGTTCCCGTCTAATCGTACCTGCCACCGCAGCCTATCGCTTCCTATTGTGCCCAGTTGCCGCGGGTTAAAATTTTGCTTTCCATTAAGGAGACCTTGCTTCACAAGGTTATCCTCCCCTTAAAGTGGCCCATTTTCTCAAACGCCGATGATGAAGGGTCGCGTTATCCCCAGGTCCTCCATAACCACTGGGAAAGAACTCTATAAAGTGATCTGAGGCACCCTCGAAAAACCACAATATATTATCTATTAAAAATTAAATACGGCAAGTCTATTTTCCTACTCGACAAAGTCAATAACCTCGGGCCTGTCTCGAACCTTCTGTTCGCCTGCAGAAAAGGACGGGACGACAGATAAAATAAATAAAATATAATCATGACACATAATTTCGCGTCATAGATCGATATTTGCATAAATTCAATCAATTATCGATCTGACGAAAACGCGAAACGTTTCAATAGATAACAGAAGCAAGTTTAGAATAAAAATAGATATCCAACTCCAAAACAACTTAAGTTTTATAACTCAGTTGATTTTTTGCATTTTAATGCGCAGAAAGTGCAGAGCATCCTTAAATTTTCATTTTAAATTTCGCGCCTGTACACGGAACGGCCTGAATTATTTCAGAATCTTCATCTACACCGTTCTTAAAAAATGAATATTCTAAAATTCTAATTTAACATACGCCTGTACAGCGCAACGATTTGCGGACCCGAATTCTTTTTTACTATAATATAGTACCTATCTACGAAAACTCACCCAAAACAGTTACAAATTAACCAATTTTTCGTAGATAAAAAAAAAATTTTGAAGGGGAATTTTTTAAAACGATCTGTACACAGAAAAATCACCTACTTGTTAATTTGTTAGATATTATTTATGGAACAAATTATAAATATCTTTTCGGCACAGCTATACTGGTACTGGTGGGGGCACCTGCCTTGCCCTATCGGGCTTAAGGCTCCCTTTATACACTGGGCACATAGTTTTTCTGTTTATTTACGGAACTATTAGTTTCTGTTGATTTCGCAACCTCTTCGATACCGGCCCAGTGTATTTGGGAGAACCTACAATTTTAGGTGGGTTTCGAACCACCGAGCTCGCAGAAAAAGCATCTGGAAAAATCCATTGGTGCCGGCCGCGGGATCGAACCCTGGCCGCCTGCGTGGCAGTCCAGAGTCGGACCAACTGGGCCACTGCTCGCTTTTAACACGGCACAGCTATATTAATAGTGTATTCAATATTTATTTCAAGCAATAGGGCCTAACAGTTAGTAAAAAAAAGTTGAAAATGCTCAACGATTTCTGTTCATATTTTGGTTCACCATATAAAATAAATTGGTTAATTTTTCCGAACACGTTCAATTTTTCCAACAGAAATGTCTCATTTCAATTTTTCTAAACTTGAGAAATATATTTTTTGAAACTTTCAATTCGATCAGAATGGAATGTAACTTTTTGCTATGAATTTATGGGAGTTGACCCTTGACTAGAAGTAAGAATCCCGAGGTTGGATGTGGTTCCAATCCGACGGCTTTACACCTATACCTCATATCCCCTGTTTCTGACCAGTATGAAACGCCTTTCTTTCCATAAGTAGATTTTCTCGCATTTTTTTTTTCGAAATATACAGAATGGATAATCAACGCCGACAAATAAGAAACACTCGAGCACCGGAATATCTCAACGACTACGTTCCCTATGTGGAGACTACGTCTTCTGAAGAATTCAATGTCGATGTAAGAACGACTTCGCGACAAGTCAATGGAGATTCTGGTTTTCAACAGGGCTTGAACGAATTTCGTAACATGACGAACGAACATCAAGATCCGGAGGACCATGTTCGTGTTTCAAAACCGTCTAATGACCGATAATTCGTGCAAGTTGATTTATATGGAAACAAAAACTATTTTCCGTTGCTTGCAGGATTCAAGGAGGCAATACTTGGAACTCCAACTTATCCAATCAACATCACAAAACCACTCAACTCTCCAACAACAAACATCACTATCACAACTGAACGCGACACCATCATCGCAACTCAACACCGCTGACACAACGCAACTGAACAGCAGTACCTCAATTCAACCGAACACCACTACCACAACACAACCAAACACCACTCCGATAACACAACAAAACACTATTGCCATAACACAACGAAACACCACTCCGATAACTCGCACAACGCAGTCGAACGATACGACTACTACGCAACGGAACGTAGCTACCATGACGCAAGTGAACCCGACTCCTACGACGCAACCGAACTCGACTACCACGACGCAAACTAATCCCTTCATTCGCTATGACGGACACGATCCAATAATCCCACATTGTGAAACACCACCTACGTATACCCAATCGCCCCACCGGACACCTCGACACTTCGAAACTCGTGAACAACGGCAATTTCAAAATCCGCCGCAGTTATGGCAGCCTCAATCGATATTCAAATACGCGTCAGATGAATCGGTTAATCTCTTGAGGAACGAAATGACGTAAGATTGCATCTGCAGAAACAGCTATCAAAGGGACTTTTATGTTACGAACACACTATAGTAACTCTTTTTCATGTTTGTATGTCATTTAGGTCCAACTACAACTCGCTGAAACAAGAAATACGGTGCGTAAAAAAATAATTGAGTAAGACAGGAGTGTACAAATTTTTCTTTTTCTTTCCACTATAAAATTCAGGCTGTGGCTGCCAATTACACTTCTATAACGTGCTCTCGAATAAAAAACTTAATGATGCCTCATTGACATTGGTACATAATGTACGAAACCGTTTAGAGTCCATTTGCAATGCCCACCTTTTTTTACGGAGTTTTATTAAAAAATAATCATTCGAGGGGTGGGGTTCAACGACCCATAATCAACAGTAGAGATACAATCATGATTTTCGATATTTTTTTTTAAATGTGTAACGCTTACTCAGTTTACTTACTCACAAAAATGTATCGTGGTAAATTTTTGACATCCTCAATTTCGGTAGGGAACCAAAATTCAGCATCCCCTTATTTTTTTGTGTAGACCTATGTAGCATTTCATTTGCGTTACAATATTATTTCCAAATAAACTTCGGTAACCCTCTGTAATGTTATCATCGGTAGGTAACAATTTCGGTGGAACCCCCTTGACGATTTTTTGTTATAATTTTTGGAATTTCTTGCCCATTGTTAGACTTCTTCATGTGAAGTGCAAAAATAATTGTTTGTTTTCGAAAACGCAAAAAAAAAAATCGTAAAGTCTTTAGTAATAGAGCAAAGTTATTAGCTAATTACTTTGCCCAATCGTTTCATTTTTTATTCTTCAGTACACCACTGAAAAATGCTAAATATAGAACATAATTTATTTTCTTTGTCCAAATATGAACCGTGCAGTCAACTGAGGAAGTTTCTCGAGCGAGAACTTTCGACGGAATTCCCCGTGAAACCCGATTCGTTGCCGATATCAACTCGCCAGGAATTAATCGATTTTGAGCAAATCCAGGCGGAAGAATATAAAGATATCGTAATTATGCACAATAATTATTAAAATAATACCATTATTCAACATTTCTTTCCTAGCACTTCTAATATTACTTTTCGATGTTCCAGGTAAGATACTTGGGTGCGCTTGGTGGCCACACGCTTCGAGACACGGTTGGCGAGGCTTTAAAAAATGCGATGGAGGATTCCGTATCAGAAGCTGTAACGTGGCATGGAAAAAATGGCAAAATGGCCCTGGGCAAAACTAAATTAGCAAAAGCAATATATGGTACGTTAAAGTCAGGTTATGTGAATTCAGAAAGCTCACGATAAATATTTGTTTGTCCATTCATAAAACTTGTTTTTATTGCAAACAGCATCTGCCTCGAAGAACCGCAATTTTCCAAGACCAGACTGGACAGACTTTTCTGATGCAATGGGCCAAGCGCTCAGGAGCACCCAACAGCGCCATCGCATGGCCACGGCAAATCCTCTCAATCGCAATCAGCGCGTGAGGGTTTCATCACCGAATCGAAGTCACCAGGAAAACGAAATGAATACGGAATCATCCGGTACTGTCGAGCGTCATCGTGAGCGAAGCGATCAGCGAAATCGCGAGCAAAACGATCAGCGTCACCGCGAGCGAAGCGATCAGCGACATCGCGAGCGAAGCGATCAGCGACATCGCGAGCGAAACGATCAGCGTCACCGCGAGCGAAGCCGTAATCGCCATCGCGAAAGGAGTGGTTCATCGCTCTTCGACTCAGACGCTTCGAACGAAGTATTGCCCTCCACGCCCTGAACGCAAGTACCGAAAAAAATGTAGTTCCCCAATAGATAGATTGTCACAAGCACATGCACGACTCTACTGGACAACAGTCTCCAGAAAACAATTGTACCAGAAAACAAGTCTTCGGGAACAAGCCTACCGAAAAACAAGCCTACTACATAAGAAGTCTGCCAGAAACAAGAGACGACGAATATCTCGTAGGGATATTCACCGTCCGCGGTCCTGGTAGATTTGTTACGCGGTAGGCTTTTTTTCGGGGGGCTTAATCCCGGAGCATTGTTTTCTGGTAAAGTTGTTTTCGGGAGACTTGTGTACGGAAGTGCTAATACATCTGCCATTTTCACTTTGTCTTTCTTTTTGCAAAATCAGCTGTCATAATGTAACATTTTATAAATTGTGTTGGATATCAAAATTTTAATATTCAGCTGAGTTACCTGGTTACTGTGTCTCCGAAGATATATATATCCAGATTTAAAAAAAATTAAAAAAAATTGAATTAAAAAAAAATCGTTCTAAGCCTAAACAATCCTTTACGTTTGAATTCGGGACATAATAAGAATCTTAAAATTGTTAAGATTGTTTTGACCAATCCTAATTGTTTCATTACTTATCAAAACAAGAGATTCACGGAAATCATTATTTATATTAAAAGTTCCTAACCTATTGCTTACAGTGAAATAATTGTTTTTTTTTTTTTTTTTACTTCATTTGTTGTTTTTTTTGTTTAATTTGAAAACTCTAGTAGCTGAAGTATCATGGAATGTCTCATATATATATTCGGTAACCGAGGCTAATCCACAGTTCTTTTCTATGGGGAACTACATTTTTTCCTTAATATCGAGCATAACTTTACTGACATGTTGTATATTTAGCGAGTATTGTACGTGTTAGAGCGGCTCAAATCTCTAAAGTCCGATGTTTTTATCGTGTACAGATTTTTTTGTGCAATCAATGCGTCTTATTTGCTCTTTGTCAAAAATTATTATTTACGCACCGAGGTGTGTGAAATTTTTTTTTATTTTAGTACTTCTGGGAATAGTTTCGTGCTCAGTTCGGTGTTTAGAGATTTGAACCCCTTGTAGTTTACTGTGATCTCATGGTATTCAAAAATTGTTTAAGAATGTATTGTATAACACGATTCAATGTGCCAAGTGTGGTGTATAAATGTGTGGTTCGGATTCCACATAAAAGAAGATCCCCAAAACGCACGGGTACGCGATGTAAGCATAAGAGTTTCTAAAATGTTGTTACGTCCTGACCCTCGATTTTTCTCATCTCGGCCAAGAAAAGCGCGGCTTTCCCTTTAACACGTTATTCGAGATAAAATCGGAATTGGCCAGGTTATTGCCCTGTTTTGAGCCTAACCTTGCGGAAAATTGCTCAGGATGGGCGGAGAGTGCATAATTTGGTAACAATGGCAAATTAAAATAAAATCTCACGAACAAACTCCTTAATTTTCGCGAGATACATCGGAAAAGACTAATAAATTGTAATTCGGCAAAATCGGACAAATGAACTCGTAATATAAAGGGACAAAAATTGTATGATCGCATTAAATAAATTCTGAATAAAACGGGAACTAAACTGTTACTGACGCGGAAGAAAATAAACTACAGGGCCATCCTCGAGATAAGCCTCCTGGGGTTTATCCGCGCAAACTGCAAGGACAAACGAAATTATCGCGAGCACTTAAATGACCCCTACTACAACGACAGCTATCTTTAATTGGAAAAGGTCCATGGTCGATTTACAGGACAACTCTCACAAAAACAAAAATCAACACAGAATTTACTCAACCACGACTCGATTGAATTTTTAATCACTCAAAGAAATTTAAAAATCTCCGGAAATGAATTTAACCACGGATAATGCATAAAATTTATATTGGAAATGAATATCAAATGATACACACAAAAAAACACTATTGATTCATTAGTTTCCGGAACAAAACGTGAATGACTCAGATTAATTTAACTCGCACATATTTCACTGAATTTACAAACATGAGCACTTCCTAGGAGAAAATAAATTCACACGAAAAATAATCCTACCATTGATTGAAACACGAACAGGTTTTTCGGAATGATTTACTTGGAACATTGAAATAATCTAATTGCACAAAACCAAAATAAAAATAATTTTAAAGGACGCAAAATAAATTGGACAAAGAATTGAACTTAAACATGAGGAAGATAAAATTTGCGAAAATAATTTTGATCAGACACTTTTCGCAAAACTGAAGTTAAATTGAGATGACTTTTCACAAAACTGAATTTAACACAACAATCTGAATTTCCATAAAACACAAAAATCTGAATCTCCATAAAACTGAATTTAACACAAAAATCTGAATCTCCATTAAACTGAATTTAACACCAAAAATCTGAATCTCCATAAAACTGAATTTAAAACCAAAATTTAAATTTCCATAAAACTGAATTTAACACCAAAAATCTGAATCTAAAACGACGAAAATAATGCGAAAAGGGAAAACAACGACGAAAATATTTCATAGACCTTCAACGGTGAGTAACCCGGTAGTTTCGGTTACGGGCCTCGAGCCGTCTTGGGGTGTCGACCGGGGTCGGAGACACCGCGCAACACGAACGAAGATATACTGACACATGCGAGAAAACATTTTGAGATACTTACTACTTCGATGATTATGGAAACAGAGCAAGGTGTAAGATCGATAAAATTGAAAGATGTCGACGATGAAACGATTGACCACGAGGTTGAACGTAATGGTAAATTTTGTGGTAGGGCGAAAACAGTGTCCAACAAAAACAAAATGTTCACACAAAAAAAATATATTGCTCTTTAAAACACCACGTCTAGCGAAAGTAAAATGAAATGTCTGTTCACAACAAAATAGGAATAAAAAAATTGTCCGCAAAAATAAAATGGTTCGCAAAAATAAAATTGTTCGCAAAAATAAAATTGTTCACAAAATAAAATTGTTCGGTATTGAAATCGGTTGAATAAAATAAAATAAAATAAACTTGAGATACTGTGTCAAAAATGATGAAAAGTATATAAAGAAAAATAATTGACGCGACGGACAGCGATTCTGCTTAAAATCTCTCCGGAGTTTCTGAACGTTCTGACATACCGCGACTTCAAACTAAGATCTACTCTGGCCTCCGACTGCCAGCGATTCGTTACTTAAAATTTTCTTCCGACTCTGACGAACATACCGCGGGCTCATTACCCGGTCTTATATAGGGTCCTCTAGGATGGCTTAGTTTCGGCGGTGGGGAGGTACGCCCTTAGACGCCTTAGACGCTCCAGGCTCCTCCGCCGCCTCCACCTCGCATCCCCAATGATCCCCTAGAATCTATATAATCGAAAATTTATACTTATGATTAACACGAATTCATCCTTATAATATAATATTCACTCCTGCATTCCTTTATAATAATTATTCCATTATTACCTAATGATCAGAAAACGAATTTCTCATACCTACGCCGTCTTTTCATGAAGACACTCATTCTGTCTCTCTCATACTTACATATTTCGTATTTACTTTCTCACTCACTCTATCCCTCGTTTTGGAGGTTCCACACAGCGGAGGAGTAAACCCCTCTTCTTCATTTTGGTCACTCTCTCCTTCTCATCCCTCCATGCTTGCATTTGACTTCTCCTACGGGCCACGCGTTGACCCGTCATAGGCTCTCGATGTCACACACACATACATACACATCCATCCGTCTTTTCCCATTCGTACTCTCGTTCGGTGACAACTTCTCCTTTGTTTCTCTGTATCTTTCTCGCTCTGGATTTCGTTCGATCTTTCCTCTCATTCTATTCATTCCTATTTCTTTATAATTATTTACCATGCGGAGGTTCGGATGCAATGGTGTATGTCATGCTATTTCTTTTGGATTATAATTAATTCTTTCGAATAATTATACGAAAGGAAATTATTTTAGCGTATCCAAACTACTCAAAATTCTCATAATTATTAACCAGTTATTCAGATTCTACATTTGTTACAACAATTGAAATTTTATTTATATACTCCGGATCTTGTGCAATTTGATGATTCCGGCTTTATCACCCTACTGAAAATATTGGAATGAGATCTGATAAAAGATCTCACATGAATTCTGATGTGAGCCTATTACAAGATCTCATATTGACATTAATGAGATCTCACCTGAGATTCTTGTAACGAATTTGAACTGAGTCAAGGTTCTGAAATCTAATGTGCGATCCTGCAACAGATCTCATATCAGATTGAAGATCAGATCTCATGTGCAATCCTACAACAGATCTCATATCGGATTGAAGATCAGATCCCATGTGCAATCCTACAACAGATCTCATATCGGATTGAAGATGAGATCTCATGCGCGATCCTGCAACAGATCTCATATCAGATTGAAGATCAGATCTCATATTGCATCTCATCTCAGATCGCATATCGCATTTCAACTACGATTTTACGTCAGATCTCGTGATCGTGGATACATTTTCAACCGTAAATCGAATGAAATTTTAGGTTAGTTGTATTTTTTTTTTCCTTTTAATGAAAAGACACAATTGTATGATAATATTTTTATTCATAACATTTTTTGCAGACCTCGAACAATTATTCGTTTACAAAATGTATAGCATGGTCTGCATTTTCGACGATGAATACAAAATATGTATGTTGCATACTATATTTTTTATACAATGCGAGTACATAACGCGAGTACGATTCACGCGAGTTGCGTGCATTACCGAACATTAACAATAATATATTAGCATTGAATATGCTGCTATTTTCGGGGTAACATGCAGTGAGGTATAGGGGATCAAATGTTAAAATGCAACAGAAATGCCGAGACGGAAATGCGTGTGCGAAACGGAAGCAACAAGAATGCGGATGAAAAAAGTTTGTAAAAGACAAAAGATGGAAAAAGATCATGAATGGTCGATGTGTCGGATTGTGACCGATCCAAATGTATTGTATGATTAATCTGTCAAATTGTTGCCAATTATCGATCTGTCAGACTTAAAATTTTCAAAAACTTTATTTCAAGCGGATTCGAATTAAATTGCGACAAACACAAATATATGAAAACAAAATGCATTATGGACAAGAAAACAGTTGAAATTTTCCGGAGAGGTTCTATTCTACACAGAATAGTTCTACACGGTGAATGCGTTCTACACGAATTATTCTACACCATTTTTTTCGACACGGTTTTTTATACACCGTTTTTTTCCTACACATTAATTCATTGATACACCGATTTTTTTATTCTAGGTTTTTCTACAGACAAATCGGTTTTTACGGTACAGACGCACTTAAGTGCCACTTTACGGATGGGAAACAGGCGTCAAAAAGTGACTATTCAACGTCTGTACCGTAAAAACCGATTCGTCTGTAGAAAAACCAAGAATAAGAATGTATCATGTAAGTGTGTATCAATAAATTAATGTGTAGGAAAGAAAACGGCGTAGAAATAATATGGTGTAGAGAAAAGCGATGTAGAAAAAAAAACGGTGTAGACAAATAGTTCTCGACGATTTATCTATAGGAAGATTCAGTGAAAATATTTTTCGGGATTCTGATCGTGTAGAACTGCGACGTGTACGATAATTATCGTATTGAAAAAAATTGTGTAGAAAAAAAGCGGTGTAGAATAAATTGTGGAGAACAATTTATTGTAACTTGGTTGTGTAGAACCGACGCGTGCAGTACAATTGTGGTGTAGAAAAAATCGTATAGAAAAAAATTGGTGCAGAAAGAAACGGTGTAGAAAAAGATGGCGCAGAAGAAATCGGTGTAGAAAAAAAAATGGTGTAGAATAATTCGTATAGAACATTAACCGTGTAGAACTATTCTGTGCAGAATAGAACCTCACTCGTGGGTTACGTAATTTATGAACAGTCCCTAACTCAACTATAGATCAATTTGTTACGGGCTTTTTTCAGTTTTATAAATTGGAAATAACTTATTCCATAATCCAAGTTTGATCAAATTCCAATACTATTTTAAATAAATATCATTGCCAAAAATGATTAAAGACAAATATTACAGAGTTTCCCACTTTTTTATGTGATCTATAAAACTTATACATGCAGAATTTTTATTTACACATTCTTACACAGATTTTTTTTTTTTACTACAGAGAGCTCCGAAAACCAGGTTTCATAACATTTCCAACTATAAACTGTTAATAAAAATATGAATTCGGCAGCGGACACAAATAGAATTCATGCGCTACCTCAATATAAATACAAATTCGGTTTATACTCGCTGTCGGGACTATTGAAACTTCATTTTCTGTACACCTAATTTTCTGTAACGTGACATAATTATTGCAAAAATTGTGTCCACTTGTTTGAATCGCGTTACAAAGAGTCCATTCCTTATTCCTTGCTTTGTCAACAAGAAATTTTATTATTCGAATGAATCTACCGTCAGCCATTTGCGCAATACAATTGTTTGAACGTTTATTATTTTTCAAATGCGATAGATATGGACATCCATCCTTAACCATTCTTGTAAACGCTGTGGTATCATTTAAGCTCAAAATATCTGCAAATACGTGTAGATCATCTACGACTGTTTCACCTTTGCCAAAGTAAGTGACACCTGAAATTTTGACGAATTTCTTCATCTTTGGCGCAGTAAGTTGCCGGCAATATTCTCTCGTTATCGCGCAAGTATTGGGAAAAACTTTTTTTTCGAGTATGCCCACACTGAAGGTGAAATTAACATACCGTAAAATCTGCAAATTTACGCCTTTTGCACATTTTATTGCTTTTAAAATTTGAGCATTTCCAGCTTCGAACGCAAAAGTCGAATGAGCCCAAAGTGGACCCCAATTATACACACTTTTTGCGATATGTAGAAGTTGGTGTACGTTAAAAGTCATGGCTTTTTTCGAGTAAAGTTGTTCCGTTTGTACGACGAATTCATTCAACATGATGTCAGAGTGTTCCAACTGGTCGTATGTGATGTCAGTTTGCAATAAGATATACAAACTTTCCACTAACAAGCCCCAGTGATGTGTGAATTTTCGGTCCAATTTCAGGGAAAGAATAGGCAAACTATAATAAAGCACCCAATTCTCCCATTCACGAGCTTTCCAAACTTTTCTATCCGTTAGCGGTCTGGTTAGCCGAGCAAGCTGATTGGGAGCTTTTATACGCGATAACTGATCACTGAGAAAATTCAAATCTTCAGAGGAAAGTGAGTTCAACACAAGCTCCGTGATTTTCTTTGCAACCCCTATTAGAATGCAGTGCATGTAGTCAGGCACAAATCCGAATATAATATTAAAGGCAATCAAATTTAGAAGTGGTGATATGCTTTGCACTCCGCGAACAGGTTTTTTTGTTCTTTTGAATTCTTCCATGAAAGCTACTGTGTTATCCAGGTTTCTTGCTTCTGGAGTATAACCGACAGTAGGATATTTCAAGGACTTTGCCTCCTCCATATATACCCCTGGATGGAGACACCATCCACATCCGTAAGTACCGTTAAATTGCTTAATGTCTTGCATTGGGGCTCTAGCAACTGCATCCACACAACAAGCTACACCATAAACTTTAATAACACGACTATCTCCATTTATTTCGCATTCGATTCCCGAAGTAGAAATGTTATTCATCATATCCCGGAATGGTTTCATGAAAATGTCCATGTTGGGTTTACTCTTACCGAACCACAAGCCACAAGTGACAAGATTTCGAAACCATTCTTGAACTGGTAACTCATTTATCATTAATTGAATAGGCCAGATTGAATTTTGAGAGGATTCAAACGCTGGTATTCCATCAGTGTTGAAAGTAACGGTTGCATAATTTTGTTTTTCTTCATCAGGCAAAGAAGACACAAACGTGCGGTAACATTTACCATCATAAATATCTCTTATGTGCTTTTTTTCGTGACGTCTTTCCCGGACAACATAATCATAATGGTCTTGATATGTCTGTAAATGATCTACGATTGCGGAAGATGGGTTTATCATGGCGAAAAAGTGCAAGCACGATGGACTTGATAAATCCACATTAGCCTCACAAACTGTGCATGTAGCCCCAAAATCTACATTTTCAACTTTTCCAATATATTCGGAGCAGGATGGACAAACTGCATGAAATTCTACGTCGCTCTTAACGTTGAAAAGTTTATCAATGAAATACTGAGAATGTGGAAAAATTGGTTCAATGAATAAAGCGTTGATCAGTTGGAGCAGATTTGAAATTGCAGTTTGCGTTAACATGTTAGAAATCGCGAATTTCAAAGTCATTAGAAGAATCTCCCCTGGGCTTTTACTCAGCGGCGTTGAAATAATATCAAAGAAACCTGGCGTTCCCATGAGATCGTTAAGAGTTTCTGGTTTTTTGTGATATTTGGTACTGTCCTGGTGAGGGTTTTCCGTGGAGTCTTCATGATCTAAAACTACGTCAAAGATTTCCGGCGTCAAAACATTCAGTGATTCTAAAGAATCGTTCGAACCCAAGACATCATTCTACAACAAACACAAAAAATCATAAGGTTAAGGATGTATAGGCTGTACCTTCCCAACCAAAAAGTGACTTTTGTCGACAATATTACAAAATACTTTTGGATGAGATAAAAATCGGGAAAAATGAACCACAATCAAGACAATAAGAGTATTCATTTTGAATAATAGTAATGCCAAAAAGTTATCAATAAATTGTTGAAACAAAATATTGTTCAACAAATTTGTAGGGAAGGTTATTTTTTTTATGTGAAATTAATTCTTTGATTTTTCTGAATACACATGAATTTTTTGAGAATCTTCTCATCATTTTGAAATTTATGTTTTCGAAAATTTGTAAAGGCTGTATTTACGAAACTATTACTCCCATGCTCCAGAAAGTTCGCAATTGTAACGTACATCATTTCAACGAGAACATATCTATAATTCACGATTTTTCCTCCATTTTTCGAAATTTAAAAATTTTCAAAAATGGAAATTTCAAAATGGTGATAAAATTCTCAAAAAATTCATGTGTATTCAGAAAAATCAAAGAATTCATTTCACGTGAAAAACATAACCTTCCCTACAAATTTGTTGAACAATATTTTGTTTCAACAATTTATTGATAACTTTTCAGCATTATTATTATCGAAAATGAATCCTCTTATCGTCTTGATTGTGGTTGATTTTTTTTCGATTTTTATCTCTTCCCAAAGTATTCAATATCGTCGACGAAAGTCACTTTTGGTTAAGAAGGTACAGCCTATACATCCTTAAAATAGATCAAATGATAGTGAATTCATTCAATTTATAAGGGTCTCAAATTAACGTTGGGAACTAGAATATTAAAAATGAGCCTAAGGCAGTGTAGCAAGAACGCTACACTGGCTACGTGTTCTTGCAAAAGGCACCCTCTACTTTCTCTCATGTTCAAGATATTCATTTTTTTATCTAATTACTTCACGTTTACGTTTCAATGAATTTGTTACATAATAGTCAAAAACCATTGAATTCAAAAGCGAAAGGCTAAGTGAGCGTATGCAGTACTGTGTGAGTTTTGATAATTACAAACAGTGTCGAAGTGAGTGTATATAGTACATCCACTTTATTGAAGACCGTATTACATGCAAGTTTTTGGTTTTCATAATCTGAAACTAGTGTCGAAGTAAGAAATTGGTACATTTACTCTATCCCACACTGTATTTCATCCGAGTCTTTATATTTCATAATCTACACATAGAGTCGAAGTTAGAAATTAGTAGATTTACTCTATCGCAGACTGTATTTCATCCAAATCTTTAGTTTCCAAAATCTACAACTAGTGTCGAAGCAAGATTTTAGTATATACACTCTCGCTATGGTTTGATTTTATAAGTTTTCTGTACATCACATCCATGTGGAGCGATGAAACTTTTCAGGGGTATATTTTTGGACGAGTCTCATAACTATGAACTTTTTTTTATAAGTTAGGTGATCCAGGTATCAATTGGTTGCAATTTTGAAAGCACATGATAAAATACGTCCGTCGTAGCTAGTTTGCCAGAGTATATGTCTATTTCATTGGAACTTGTCAACGTGGAAACTGTAATAGTTATACGCGATAATTCATAATTGGAAAAATGTACAAACCCTTGTAATTGAAGGGAATTCGTTTCCAATATCTTCCAGGTCGGCGTACGCTGTCTGTACGCTACGTAATATTTTTTTTTTTTTTTTTTTTTTTTTTTTATTCATTTATGTCCTCACGCCCTCTTTCCCTTTCGGGGTTTTCAAGACGGCGCTCCTTCCCTCACCTCCCTTTCCGTCCTTCCCTCATATCCACCTCCACCCTGGGTATCTGGTCCGGGTCAGTAACCAGACACCCAGGGCCCGTGCGGCCGCAGCCGACTTCCTATACTGTAGCGCATTCACCATGGCACGCGTATTAGCACGTATCATGGGCCCCGGGAAACTGCGGAAAACCTGGGCCACTACAGTCGGTCCCGTGCTCGCCTCACGGCGTCGGAGCTACGTCACATCTTGACAGGAGAACGTAAACATGGACTACAGCTATATATACGTGACACACACCAGTAAATGTACTTGTGTATGCCCCATACATATATCTGGAGCTAGTCACGCCCATATTTTATTTTCTCCTGACAAGATTACGACACCGGGAATCGAACCCGGGACCTCCCGAGGCTCTGGCTAAGAGGCCAGCACGCTAGCCACCAGACCAAAGCCCCGGTTGTACGCTACGTAATATATTTTTACTTGTCATCTCGTCACTGGATCTGGAACACGTAGCTTCATTTGCAGGCTGCCTCCTTTTCTCTGCTCTCTGGAGAACATGAAAATAACAATAATATTACATTGTTAAATTTGTTTACATCAATTATTTCCTGCTAACTAAAACAAAGTACATACGAGTCGTCAAAGACTCGAGAGATTTTCCTTGTGAAACTGTAAATCGGCATAGTTTTTGACCTAGTTCATAGTTAGCCTATAGTTTTTATAAGAACCAAACATTATTTGAGTTCAACTACGTAATAAAAATTAATATTACTTACGCGTGTATCGTCGGCTACTTTCAGGTTAGGATGTTCTACGGAATTTTTTTTTCGTATTTTCCTTTTAGAATAAGAGCTCAAATCTTCATCACTCTTGGATTTCAAATGCTGTTTATTCGAGGGATACCTCCGACTCATTTTCGCACAGAAGAAAGTATTTTCGGATCAATTGACACAAAACAAACGTGGTCAGGCGGTAAATCGCGGACAGAATAAAAGTGAAACAATCAAGGTATTCACACGGCGCGGCGGTTGACGTTTACGCCGTATACTTAACGTATTTCGAAGATCACCAATGGCGTATATGCCCCTGAGAAGAGTATCAACCAATCCTGTCTCTTCTCGATCGTCCGTGCATTGAATAAACCACTCAGAGAAGACGACGTTCCACGGCGCAGTCACAATGTTTGAAATTGCGTTCAGGGTGACCTTGTTTATACTATCCGAGTGTTTTGTTATTCTACGACGACCGCATGTGCGTGCACTCGAGTAAATTTCGGGTTCAAAATTTCATTCTTTTTTGCAATCTCTTGCTCGGACATGGAAGAGTCTAAATCATCAAATGTTCCTGTTACGTCCTGACCCTCGATTTTTCTCATCTCGGCCAAGAAAAGCGCGGCTTTCCCTTTAACACGTTATTCGAGATAAAATCGGAATTGGCCAGGTTATTGCCCTGTTTTGAGCCTAACCTTGCGGAAAATTGCTCAGGATGGGCGGAGAGTGCATAATTTGGTAACAATGGCAAATTTAAATAAAATCTCACGAACAAAACTCTTTAATTTTCGCGAGATACATCGGAAAAAACTAATAAATTGTAATTCGGCAAAATTAGACAAATGAACTCGTAATATAAAGGGACAAAAATTGTATGAACGCATTGAATAAATTCTGGATAAAACGGGAACTAAACTGTCACTGACGCGGGAGAAAATTAACTACAGGGCCATCCTCAAGATAAGCCTCCTGGGGTTTATCCGCGCAAACTACAAGGACAAACGAAATTATCGCGAGTATTAAAATGACCGCTACTACAACGATAGCTATCTTTAATTGAAAAAGGTCAATGGTCGATTGACAACCCTCACAAAACAAAAATCAACACAGAATTTACTCAACCACGACTCGATTAAATTTTAATTACTCAAAGAAATTCAAAAATCTCCAAAAATGATTTTAACCACGGATGATGCATAAAATTTATATTAGAAATGAATATCAAGCGATAAACACAAAAAAAACACTATTGATCCATTATTTTCCGGAACAAAACGTGAATGACTCAAATGAATTTAACTCGCAGATATTTCACTGAATTTACAAATATGAGCACTTCCTAGGAGAAAATAAATTCACACGAAAAATAATCCTACAATCGATTGAAACACGAACAGGTTTTCGGAGCGATTTACTCGGAACATTGGAATAATCGAATTGCACAAACAAAAAAAAAAAATAAAAAAAATAATTTTAAACGACGCGAAATAAATTGGACAAAGAATTGAACTTAAGCATGAGGAAGATAAAATTGAGAAAATAATTTTGGTCAGACACTTTTCACAAAACTGAAGTTAAATCGACATAACTCTTCACAAAACTGAATTTAACACAAAAATCTGAATTTCCATAAAACACAAAAAATCTGAATCTCCATAAAACTGAATTTAACACCAAAAATCTGAATCTAAAACGACAAAATAACGCGAAAAGGGAAAACAACGAAAATATTTCATAGAGCTCCAACGGTGAGTAACCCGGTAGTTTCGGTTACGGGCCTCGAGCCGTCATGGGGTGTCGACCGGGGTCGGAGACACCGGGCAACACGAACGAAAATATACTGACACATGCGAGAAAACATTCTGAGATACTTACTACTTCGATGATTATGAGAACAAAGCGAGGTGTAAGCCCGGCAAAAATTGGACGATGACGACGATGAAAACGATTTACCACGAGGTTGAACGTAATGGTGAATTTGTGGCAGGGCAAACAGTGTCCAACAAAACAAAATGTTCACACGATAAAAAAAATATATTTTGCTCTTTAAAACACAAGGTCCACACGAAAAGAAAATGAAAAGTCTGTTCACAACAAAATAGGAATAAAAATATTGTCCGCAAAAATAAAATGGTTCGTAAAAATAAAATTGTTCGCAAAAATAAAATGGTTCACAAAAAAAAAAATTGTTCGCAAAAATAAAATTGTTCGCAAAAATAAAGTTGTTCGGTATTGAAATCGGTTGAATAAAATAAAATAAAATAAACTTGAGATACTGTGTCAAAAATGATGAAAAGTATATAAAGAAAAATAATTGACGCGACGAACAGCGATTCGGCTTAGAAATTTCTCCGGACTTTCTGGACGTTCTGACATACCACGACTTCAAACTAAGATCTACTCTGGCCTCCGACTGCCAGCGATTCGTTACTTAAAATTTTCTTCCGATTCTGACGAACATACCGCCTACTTAAGATTTCTCCCGATTCTAACGAACAACCCGCGCTCATTACCCGGTCTTATATAGGGTCCTCTAGGATGGCTTAGTTTCGGCGGTGGGGAGGTACGCCCTTGGACGCCTTAGACGCTCCAGGCTCCTCCGCCGCCTCCACCTCGCATCCCCGATGATCCCCTGGAATCTATATAATCGAAAATTTATACTTATGATTAACACGAATTCATCCTTATAATATAATATTCACTCCTGCATTTTTATATAATAATTATTCCATTATTACCTAATGATCAGAAAACGAATTTCTCATACCTACGCCGTCTTTTCATGAAGACGCTCATTCTGTTTCTCTCATACTTACATATTTCGTATTTACTTTCTCACTCACTCTATCCCTCGTTTTGGAGGTTCCACACAGTGGAGGAGTAAACCCCTCTTCTTCATTCTGGTCACTCTCTCCTTCTCATCCCTCCATGCTTGCATTTGACTTCCCCTACGGGCCACGCGTTGACCCGTCATAGGCTCTCGATGTCACACACACATACATACACATCCATTCGTCTTTTCCCATTCGTACTCTCGTTCGGTGACAACTTCTCCTCTGTTTCTCTGTATCTTTCTCGCTCTGGATTTCGTTCGATCTTTTCTCTCATTCCATTCATTCCTATTTTTTTTTAATCATTTACCATGCGGAGGTTCTGATGCAATGGTGTATGTCATGCTATTTCTTTTGGATTATATACAAAAGGAAATTATTTTAGCGTATCCAAACTACTCAAAATTCTCATAATTATTAACCAGTTATTCAGATTCTACATTTGTTATAACAATGGAAAATTCTATCTATATACTCCGGATCTTGTGCAATTTTATAATTCCGGCTTATCATTTCTCTTACTTGTCATTACAGGAAAGATCTATCTTCATGCTCACGCAACAATCACACATACATTTACTCATCAAACTCGTAATTATTATAGGAAAAGGATTCGTTCACAATTTTCATTTCCACATAAACCTTTACCCATGCATTACGAAATCTCCTGAAATCTTTGAATTTGGTCGTTGTTAATTAAAAAGGAAAACGTTAATTAAATAATGCGCTTGCTACGCTTTTGGAGTCTTTGTTGGATTCGATGCCGAATTTTGGTGTCGCCCCTCCTTCGTAGGCGAGAGCTTGGATTCGTATGTCGATGGGACATACGCCTTCTGAATCCCAAGACTTGGGACAAAGCGCTGCTTGCTCTCTTTCTTTGGCTATAGACTCGGCGTTCTCTTCGTGCAGCATAAACATTCAGTGCTCATTAAATTGGAGTCCAATAACAGTCCAAGCATAAACAGATATTCTCAAAAGTTTGTTTAATTTTTGGTCGTCGATGATTGGGTGTTTCGCCGAAATCTTTCTTCCATCGAGTCTCCTCGACTCCACCACTGCGTTAATTTATCGATCACGTGCAGAGCTCATGTAGACCGCCCATGAGAATTATCCGATGACTTTTTCCAGATGCCGTTCCCAAAAAGTCGTAACAAGGCTAAAATCTCCCATAATTTCGGAGCAAGGAAAAAAAAGAAAAACAACAAAGATTCAAAGAAGAATACTCTTCTCTTCGACCAATTTCGATTCATGGAAATCCCGACCTAGTTTAAAATAAAATTAAACATTTAAATGCAATAATCTATAATCTAACGCCACCTTTACCATCACCGATGACCTGACCCAGGTACCCATGCTCATTCTTGATGTTACATTTTTACATCCGTTCACTCACGTACTTTCGGGAATTTAGTTCATAAAGTCTTCATTCGGAGATAAGGAAAAAGAGGATCACCGGTCACTTAGCTTTAGATGAGGCATACACGCTCTGTCTCTCCTGCTTTCCTTCTCACACACATCCAAAGAGACCGCCTGTGGTTCTCACGAAGGCAAAGACTTTGCACTCAGCCTGTATTAGTGTCCCATTCACATTGCTTTTCGTTGTGCACAAAGGCCCACCACTTCTGAGTAATCTGATGCCATGGCCAAAGATTTCTTCAGCATCGACGGATGTTTTTCTTCACGCCCGACGATAGACGTTTTGTTATAAAGAGTTGCGATATCGACGCCGCCATGGCGTCACCTCTCGATAATTTATGCTCACTTAAGACCATATTCGTGTTGACGGCTTGATTTGAAGACAGCCCGAACTATCCGAGTTCTCCAGAGGAAAAAAAAACGTTTCTCTCGTATGACCGGGTCCCTTTCCTCGTATTGAATTTTATTGAGAACTACAAGATATAAGTAATCTCAAATCGATGCAAAAGTCCCGAAAGTCGCGGGACGTAACATTCCCATTGCCTTCGCGTGTGTACGTTTTAAAGATCAAAACGCTGACGAATACGATATCGTCCAGATAGATTTTGTCAAAACGAGGTGTGGAAAAATTCTCAAGGACTTTGTGCCGACCCACCATGCTGATTTTATCAAAAACAAGAACTATTACGTGTATTCAAAACCCCTTGATTCCGACGCTGGGGATGAAAAGGACGACGAATTGTATTACAAGGCCCATGTATTGTACCTTGGCGGTAAGTATATACATATAATACACGATATGTGCAGTCTCGAACTAACAATTGTAATTATTTGCATGACCAATAATTAAAAATTGATTATATTATTTTCAACTTATATCCTATAGAATCTCAGTCTTCTCTGCTTTTGTTGTGTTTTTATCGAAAGAGTTTCTATGACTGAAGGTTTGCGCAAGCTCCGCTTGGTGTGTGCGCAAAGTTTTTTCTATACCGGTGTCTATACCGGTTTTCTATACCGGTCTATACTTGGTGTGCGGAGGCAAAGTTTCTATGACTGAAGGTTTGCGCAAGCTCCGCTTGGTATGTGCGCAAAGTTTTTTCTATACCGGTGTCTATACCGGTCTATACTTGGTGTGCGGAGGCAAAGTTTCTATGACTGAAGGTTTGCGCAAGCTCCGCTTGGTGTGTGCGTAAATTTTTTTCTATACCGGTGTCTATACCGGTTTTCTATACCGGTCTATACTTGGTGTGCGGAGGCAAAGTTTTTTCTATACCGTAAGTAAACGAGGAAAGGGAGTAGTCCGAAACCAACACAGGCAAACGACTGAAG
The DNA here is from genome assembly GCA_963564615.1 of Rhorus exstirpatorius. Classification (NCBI taxonomy): domain Eukaryota; kingdom Metazoa; phylum Arthropoda; class Insecta; order Hymenoptera; family Ichneumonidae; genus Rhorus; species Rhorus exstirpatorius. The sequence goes on from OY751316.1 coordinate 6,383,648, forward strand.
CATGCGCCTGTGTTGGTTTTGGACTGTTTCCTTTCCTCGTTTACTCACGGTATGATATCTCGAATAATGTGCGTACTTGCATGAGACATTGAGTTTTACAAAAATTTTCCTTCACTTTGCCTCGCCTCGGCAGGGCTTGCTTCCATACGGTGTATAAAGACCTTCACCGAGTTATGCGACACAGCGGATCAGTGTTATTCGGTTCAGGAACGCGCTAGAGATCTTATTGACGAAAGAGTTTCCATAATGCCGATGATTTATGAAACTCTTCCAATGAACTTGAGTCTATATTGCTGGGTCGGTCGAGGCTGAGCTTCGTTCGCTGATCACATGATTATATTCTACGGAGTTGTTGATTACCCATGGAATGATGATTAATACTTGTTGTTTCAATTATATGTGTTGGTCATGAATTAAAAGAGATTGTAAACAAATTCTGACATAAAATACACTACATGCATATTCATACTAGTGTTGATTAAAATTGTAGATTCCAAAAGTGACCTTAAAAAGAAAATTGCTGGCAAGCGGTTGAAATTCCCTAACAAGAAATACTGTGGTACATCCAGTTCCACCGACTTTGATTGCGGTTCAACATCGTTGCAACACCAGAAAAAGATAAGGCAAAAGGTATGAATATTTATAGCACAGTAATGGATATTGAAGGGATAGATCCCACACGGCACGAAATATGTCATAAATATTTCAGAAATGTTTCAACGTTTCAGATTCATAACATAATTTCGAAATATTTCTGAAATGTACCTGAAATATGTCAATTGTAATATAACATTTTCGATATTTCTGAAATGTTTCAGAAATATGTCAATTGCAATATAAAATTTTGGATATTTCCGAAATATTTCTGAAATATGTCAATTGCAATATAACATTTTCGATATTTCTGAAATATTTCCGAAATATGTTAATTGCAATATAACATTTTGGATATTTCCGAAATTTTTCTGAAATATGTCAATTACAATATAACATTTTCGATATTTCTGAAATATTTCCGAAATATGTCAATTGCAATATAACATTTGGGATATTTCCGAAATATTTCTGAAATATGTCAATTGCAATATAACATTTTCGATATCTCTGAAATATTTCCGAAATATGTCAATTGCAATATAACAATTTGGATATTTCCGAAATATTTCTGAAATATGCAATGTAACGTTCGTTATCTCCGCGGACATGGACATATTTCTGACATATTTCTGAAATGTTGCAATGAAATATTACATGTTTCAAATGAAACATTTCTGAAATATTTCTCAAATATATTGTGCCGTGTGGGATGTTATCGGCTCAGCATATTTTTTGATATTATACAAGCATGAATAACTGTTGATATCACAAAAATTAAAAATAATATCTTGGACAGTTTCTCAATTAGAGCTCATTCGATACTGCCATTAGATTTGAATCAGTTTTCAGCACTGTATCAAAATACGCTGTTGATTAGCTAATAATTATCAAATTGTAGGAGCTGAAAGATCGTGTCCAGAAGAAATAGGAACAAAAAGCAGAACAAGAATTGCAACGATTTTATGGTACAAAACAAATCGAATCTCGAGCACCAGTCGTGGACTCGGACTCTGACAATGATGACGAGTTGATTTCAGACCCTGCACAAATGAAACTAGGTAACATATTTCGGGTACAATTTTCTCTACTATTTCATTACCTTTCTCAATAATAATATTAGCAATAATCGAATATTTTGGGTATGAAAATAAATCACGTACTCGTGGTCTACAGTAACTCACCTGAAATATTCTGAAGAGAAATCCTAAAATTATTCTATCAATCTTCCATTTCGAAGTCCTTCGGAATTGAAATAAATATATCACATTTGCTCGATTTTGAGCTATCTTGGCTCGTTTAGTTCGGTTCACTATTCCGTACGATTCTGCTTGGACACCATTTTTGAATAATGTATTTTGTTGTTAAGTATTTATTTCTTAAGATTACATTGACATCGGCTTGGATAAACGATTAGAAATTTGGACAATTTTTTGCAATTTATCGTAGTTCACGAGTGAGTTGTTTCAATTATTATCTAGTATAGAATGGTGGTGTATATTATCTATCAGAAAAGTACGGATTTGAGTGTATGCAGCTCCTCAATCTTGATTAAAAGAGTTCGGTAATTTTCGGTAAGGGGAAATCCATAGGATATTTAGGAAAAGTAGATTTTTTATTTCTCGAATGTGCGAGTGGGCGTAATCCAAAATTCTTTACAGCAACTCTTCAATTAGAATGTTGCACGTCTTGGAAAAAAATCATCTTTCGGCGATGAAAGTGTATGCGCAGAAAATCTTCTACAGTGAAGATACTGTGTTGAGACTATGAAAGGCATACAATTTCATCGCAGAAGACTGAAGTGTTTTTTCAAGATATATACCAGCAAAATTCGAAAATAGCTCGAATGAATTTTGAATTGAGATTTGTTTGGTGTTTCAAAAAACAAAAAATCAAATTTTTCTCGAAAAAAATAATTCCGAAGCCCCCCTCAAATATGGAATTAGTAACAATCAGTCAAAAATAAATCATTTGATTAACCTATTATTTACGATAATATAATCGATAATATTTAATGAAGTATAAAATCTCGACTGAGAAACGAGTGGCGAGACGGATGGGGGGGAGGATAAAAATTGTCCTGTGTCACCCAACATAATTTACTATGAGTGATACTAATTCAAATAGATCTTTTTGGGCTCACTGGACTACTGGTTATTTTTTTTTGATCTTCTGAGAATAGATTCCAGGCACGAGCAATCTGTGAACAGCAGGGATGATGAGGAATTACAGGCAGTTATGGAAAAGCAGAAGAATAACAACTCACGTGATTCCGATGGGGAACGTGATGATTATTTACCACTGAAAGTTGCGACACAGAAACAAACGAAATCACAGAAACGTACATCACAGGAAAAATCGACCGGAAGTAAAATTAATCCAGCTCATCAAGGTAATATAGATTTATGTATATATAGATGTATAATTTTAATCTTATTTTATCATTTATGTCGATTAAAACATGAACAAGTATTGATGTTCTACAATTCGTTGGGCATAGATAATAAGAAACAGAAAACAACGCAACATATATGTGGGGCTAAAGAATCAATGGAACAAGAATCAAGCGTTGCTCACCACGTGGCTACAAGACAAGAAAAAGATGCCAATGGTTTACAGGAACATGATCAAGAAAGTGGGGAACTACTTGAAGATGACTCGATACCGCTGATATTTTCTACAAATAAACGTTCCTGCTACAAACAGAGACAAGATAAGGCCTCAACATCATCAAGACAGAAATCTAATGAAGAAAACAGAAATGCAGCTCAACTAGGTAAGACATATGTAATATGTTAATAAATTGTTTCATGCACTCTTTATGAGTTGCATATCATTATGATTTTAATACCAAAATAATGCCAATCTTCACACCGCAGCTGTTGAGAGCATCAATGACTCTCGTATACCGAGAGATGTTACACGCAGACGCACTTACCACGGTGTGCAGGAAGCAGCATCAACTAAAGAATCCGGCACGACAAATATTCATGCACCTGATCTGGGTAATGCATTTGTATTTTTTACTTAAACTTTCTGATTTGGATTCTCGCCCAAAAAATTATAGTCTTCAGGAATAAAATGAACTCCTCATCCAAGAATGTATCACTCGAAATATCCATTGTTGGGAGTATTTCTTCTGCCAAAATGAACGTGTTCAGAGAATTTTTGAAGATCGCTGAACAACGTCGAAAATTGAACTTTCAACTAAAAACAATTTTTCAATTTGTATATTTCGTGGCACTCACTCACCACTTGAACTTCTTCGTCGTCGAATTCATGAAGGTGATACAAATTTCACTAAAAAATAGTGTTAAGGATTGATATTTTGAAGACGTCCAATACCTTCAAACAGAATTATATCGCCCAAATGAAGGGAAAAATTGATTAAACCTGACTCTTACCCCCTATATTTCTTTTTAATCTACATCTGTGACACCGAAATTGTAATGGAACCGATTTACATCGACGCGTAACTCTTGAACTCTCTGACACTTTTTTTTAGGATATAAAATAATGTAGGACCAAACTGACTATTCAATAGAGAAACTTCAATGATAATCCGTTTTATCCCCCATTTTTGAGTTATCATCAGTTAATTAATGAAGATTTCTATAACAATTTAATAATAATGATTTTGAAAAATGACCTATAATTTTAGAGTTCATATGAGTTGATTCACAGAAAATTTCATGATACACACAATGTTTTAAAATACGCGTTTGAATTCTGATTTTGTAATGTTCGGGTCAAATAATGTTGTTTAAAGATATCGGGAAACCTCTAATGATCATATTTTTTAGTAACATTTGGATCATTGCTATGGATTTTGACGATAAAGAAATCGAGGAGGCGAAAGCCAAGAAATATACAATTTCAACTCATTTTTCAGGTGAAAGTTCAACTTTCCGACGTTTCTGAAAATTCTCCCATCACGTTCATCTTTGGAGGGGTTGAGTTTATTTGATAAAACTTTAATTTGATGGGGCAAGTATAATTGTGGTGCACACGAATTTTTTTTCCCCCTTCATAGATTCTGAATAATTGCAGTTTGAAACACACCATATGTTCATTTCGACCTTAAACTCAAGCCTGGACCAGGTGAATTTGGTCATGTAGAATATACTCACTTTTACTGTATTTTTGGCAAAATGGGGGGGGATGAAATAGAAGCGGAGTACAAATTTTATCTTTCTTAGAAACAGTTTTGTACAATACGAATTTTTTTGAGACGGATAGCGCGAATAATCAGTCGAAAATTTCCATGGAAAATCAATTCCAAAATTTTAAGCGGAACAAAAATATTATGAAAAAACCTGCCCCTGCTTCCGACAAGGCTAAAATTTGTTTAAAAACAAATTTTTAAACAAATTTTAGCCTTGTCGGAAGGCCGCATTGGCCGTAGGAAGCTAAAGCTTGATGGAGATGTATTTTTTATTTTTCGAAGTTGATCTGGGGAGTGCTTGCCAAAAAATTCGTAATTACCCTAGATAAGATTTACCCTGGTACACTCTTTTGCACTGTTACGTTACGACGAATTATGATTTTAACAATTTCATTGTGTTCTAGAACACCTAACAAGTCGATCGCTCCCAGATCGGTTGAAGAAACGACAAGGTAAAAACATTCAATGAAAAATTGAGGGAGCGGGAGTTACTTTTTAATTCTTCATACCTTCTGTTGTACCATTTTTCCTGAAAAAGAAGTACGCGCCAGAGGTTTTAACGAGGCTCAACATTTCATACTTTTCTTAACTGAAAACTACTGCAAGAGAATTGAGATTGCACATCGTTATATCATTTGAAAATAAGAAGAACTTTGAGTTTTATTTTCAAACCTCCAATGAATTTTTCTTTGTGGTTTATATTGTTGTTTTTTATTATGTCAGTAACTAAATAGCATTTCATATTTAACTACCTACCGCTCCTTCCTTACATATGACTTGACATATTGTAATTATATTCATTACACTCACATATTATGTTATGGCATGATTTTAGCATCGAAAGAAAATATCAACACAGAACGCCACGGGCTTAAACGATTTGACGTCGTCAATGAAAAGGTAACCATTTTCGTACAAACACAAATTACTACTAATCTTTAGTCACAATTAAATGGACTTTCGAAATATACTAGACTATGATTCATTCAATTCTTTGCATTTTCAGATATATCTCGGCTTAGATTATTTTATAGGGAAGGACGGTTGGACAAACACAATGAGCCAGAATCCACAAACCTTCATCCGAGACGTAGCTACCATTATTTGGCAAGAGGAGGGAATTCTGAACCGCTGTTTTGATAAAACTAAAGTATCCGTAGCATTCAGAGGCAGATCACCGAGGAAAGAATTCGAATCGGACAAAATGCAATTGTTAGAAGGTACAATATTTCATTTCACGATATTACGTATCATGTCTGTCTTTTTAGCCATATTTGAACCACTAACTATTTGCGTTTTGATTTTCAGAGTTGCTGGATCATTACCTAAAAGATCACGGGTACTCTGTGAGAGATGCAGCCAAGCATATGAAGAGTATCAATCCGACATTAGCGCGATTCGTTCAAGACACGAGAAAACCGTACAAACATCTGGTCCGAAAACAATTACTGTTCCCGGAATAAAACAAAAAACATGATCATTATAATCGGAATAAAAATATATCATAAAATTGTGTCTTCTCATTAAAAAAAAAAAAAAATACAACTAACCTAAGATTTCATTCGATTTACGATTGAAAATGTATCCACGATGACGAGATCTGACGTGAAATTGTAGTTGAAATGCGATATGCGATCTGAGATGAGATACAATATGAGATCTGATCTTCAATCTGATATGAGATCTGTTGCAGGATCGCGCATGAGATCTCATCTTCAATCCGATATGAGATCTGTGCGTTGTAGGATTGCACATGAGATCTCATCTTCAATCTGATATGAGATCTGTTGCAGGATCGCACATGAGATCTCATCTTCAATCTAATATGTGATCTGTTGCAGGATCGCACATGAGATTTCAGAACCTTGACTCAGTTCAAATTCGTTACAAGAATCTCAGGTGAGATCTCATTAGTGTCAATATGAGATCTTGTAATAGGCTCACATCAGAATTCATGTGAGATCTTTTATCAGATCTCATTCCAATATTTTCAGTAGGGAGAAATGCATTTCTCTTACTTGTCATTACAGGAAAGATCTATCTTCATGGTCACGCAACTATCACACATACATTCATTCATCAAACTCGTAATTATTATAGGAAAAGGATTCGTTCACAATTTTCATTTCCACATAAACCTTTACCCATGCATTACGAAATCTCCTGAAATCTTTGAATTTGGTCGTTGTTAATTAAAAAAGGAAAACGTAAATTAAATAATGCGCTTGCTACGCTTTTGGCGTCTTTGTTGGATTCGATGCCGAATTTTCGTGTCGCCCCTCCTTCGTAGGCGAGAGCTTGGATTCGTATATCGATGGGACATACGCCTTCTGAATCCCAGGACTTGGGACAAAGCGCTGTTTGCTCTCTTTCTTTGGCTATAGACTCGGGGTTCTCTTCGTGCAGCATAAACATTCAGTGCTCATTAAATTGGAGTCCAATAACAGTCCAAGCATAAACAGATATTCTCAAAAGTTTGTTTAATTTTGATCGTCGATGATTGGGTGCTTCGTCGAAATCTTTCTTCCATCGAATCTCCTCGACTCGACCACTGCGTTAGTTTATCGATCACGTGCAGAGCTCATGTAGACCACCCATGAGAATTATCCGATGACTTTTTCCAGACGCCGTTCCCAAAAAGTCGTAACAAGGCTAAAACCTCCCATAATTTCGGAGCAAGAAAAAAAAAAAAAACAACAACAAATATTCAAAGAAGAATTCTCTTCTCTTCGACCAATTTCGATTCATGGAAATTCCGAACTAGTTTAAAATAAAATTAAACATTTAAATGCAATAATCTATAATCTAACGCCACCTTTACCATCACCGATGACCTGACCCAGGTACCCATGCTCATTCTTGATTTTACATTTTTACATCCGTTCACTCACGTACTTTCGGGAATTTAGTTCATAAAGTCTTCATTCGGGGATAAGGAAAAAGAGGATCACCGGTCACTTAGCTTTAGATGAGGCATACACGCTCTGTCTCTCCTGCTTTCCTTCTCACACACACCCAAAGAGACCGCCTGTGGTTCTCACGAAGGCAAAGACTTTGCACTCAGCCTGTATTAGTGTCCCATGCACATTGCTTTTCGTTGTGCACAAAGGCCCACCACTTCTGAGTAATCTGATGCCATGGCCAAAGATTTCTTCAGCATCGACGGATGTTTTTCTTCACGCCCGACGATGGACGTTTTGTTATAAAGAGCTGCGATATCGACGCCGCCATGGCGTCACCTCTCCATAATTTATGCTCACTTGAGACCATATTCGTGTCGACGGCTTGATTTAAAGACAGCCCGAACTATCCGAGTTCTCCAAAGAAAAAAAACGTTTCTCTCGTATGACCGGGTCCCTTTCCTCGTATTGAATTTTATTGAGAATTACAAGATATAAGTAATCTCAAATCGATGCAAAAGTCCCGAAAGTCGCGGGACGTAACAATGTGTTCGGCATTAAAATTCTAATATCTAGCTCAGTTACCTGGTTACTATGTCTCTGAGGAAATATATTTCCCATAAAAAAATCATCTTAGAAAAAAAAAGAAAATTTAAAGTGGAATTAAATTTTGAACAGTCTGAAAAGAATTTGAAAAATTAAAAAAATAAAAATGAAAAAAATTGTTCTAAGCATAAAGATCCTTTACGTTTGAATTCGGGAAATGATAACAATCCCAAAATTGTTAAGATTGTTTTGGCCAATCCTAATTCTTTCATTACTTATCAAAACAAAAGATTCACGGAAGTCATTATTTATATTAAAAGTTCCTTACCTATGGCTTACAGTGAGATAATTGTTTTTTTTTTTTTTTTACTTCATTTGTTGATTTTTTTGTTTAATTTGAAAACTCTAGTAGCTGAAGTATCATGGAATGTCTCATATATGTATTCGGTAACTGAGGCTAATCCACAGTTCTTTTCTATGGGGAACTACATTTTTTCCTTAATATCGAGCATAACTTAACTGACATGTTGTATATTAAGCGAGTATTGTACGTGTAGAGCGGCTCAAATCTCTAAAGTCCGATGTTTTTATCGTGTACAGATTTTTTTGTGCAATCAATGCGTCTTATTTGCTCTTTGTCAAAAATTATTATTTACGCACCGAGGTGTGTGAAATTTTTTTTTATTTTAGTACTTCTGGAAATAGTTTCGTGCTCAGTTCGGTGTTTAGAGATTTGAACCCCTTGTAGTTTACTGTGATCTCATGGTATTCAATAATTGTTTAAGAATGTATTGTATAACACGTTTCAATGTGCCAAGAGTGGTGTATGAATGTGTGGTTCGGATTCCACGTAAAAGAAGATCCCCAAAATGCACGGGTATGCGATGTAAGCATAAGAGTTTCTAAAATGTGTTCGGCATTAAAATTCTAATATCTAGCTCAGTTACCTGGTTACTATGTCTCTGAGGAAATATATTTCCAGGAAAAAAATAATCTTAGAAAAAAAAAGAAAATTTAAAGTGGAATTAAATTTTGAACAGTCTGAAAAGAATTTGAAAAATTAAAAAAATAAAAATGAAAAAATCTGTTCTAAGCATAAAGATCCTTTACGTTTGAATTCGGGAAATGATAACAATCCCAAAATTGTTAAGATTGTTTTGACCAATCCTAATTCTTTCATTACTTATCAAAACAAAAGATTCACGGAAGTCATTATTTATATTAAAAGTTCCTAACCTATTGCTTACAGTGAGATAATTGTTTTTTTTTCTTTTTACTTCATTTGTTGATTTTTTTTCTTTAATTTGAAAAATCTAGTAGCTGAAGTATCATGGAATGTCTCATATATATATTCGGTAACTGAGGCTAATCCACAGTTCTTTTCTATGGGGAACTACATTTTTTCCTTAATATCGAGCATAACTTTACTGACATGTTGTATATTAAGCGAGTCTTGTACGTGTAGAGCGGCTCAAATCTCTAAAGTCCAATGTTTTTATCGTGTACAGATTTTTTTGTGCAATCAATGCGTCTTATTTGCTCTTTGTCAAAAATTATTATGTACGCACCGAGGTGTGTCAAATTTTTTTTAATTTTAGTACTTCTGGAAATAGTTTCGTGCTCAGTTCGGTGTTTAGAGATTTGAACCCCTTGTAGTTTACTGTGATCTCATGGTATTCAATAATTGTTTAAGAATGTATTGTATAACACGTTTCAATGTGCCAAGTGTGGTGTATGAATGTGTGGTTCGGATTCTACATAAAAGAAGATCCCCAAAATGCACGGGTATGCGATGTAAGCATAAGAGTTTCTAAAATGTGTTCGGCATTAAAATTCTAATATTTAGCTCAGTTACCTGGTTACTATGTCTCTGAGGAAATATATTTCCAGGAAAAAAATCATCTTAGAAAAAAAAAGAAAATTTAAAGTGGAATTAAATTTTGAACAGTCTGAAAAGAATTTGAGAAATTAAAAAAATAAAAATGAAAAAAATTGTTCTAAGCTTAAAGATCCTTTACGTTTGAATTCGGGAAATGATAACAATCCCAAAATTGTTAAGATTGTTTTGACCAATCCTAATTCTTTCATTACTTATCAAAACAAAAGATTCACGGAAGTCATTATTTATATTAAAAGTTCCCAACCTATTACTTACAGTGAGATAATTGTTATTTTTTTACTTCATTTGTTGATTTTTTTTGTTTAATTTGAAAACTCTAGTAGCTAAAGTATCGTGGAATGTCTCATATATATATATATATATATATTTGGTAACTGAGGCTAATCCACAGTTCTCCTATATGGGGAACTACATTTTTTCCTCAATATCGAGCATAACTTCACTGACATGTTGTATATTTAGCGAGTATTGTACGTGTTAGAGCGGCTCAAATCTCTGAAGTCCGATGTTCTTATCGTGTACAGATTTTTTTGTGCAATCAATGCTTCTTATTTGCTCTTTGTCAAAAATTATTATTTACGCACCGAGGTGTGTCAGAATTTTTTTTATTTTAGTACATCCGGAAATACTTTCTCGTTTACTGTGATCTCATGGTAGTGAATAATTATTTAAGGATGTATCGTATCCCGCGTTTCAATGTGCAAAGTGTGTGGTGTGAATGTGTGGTCCGGATTCCACATAAATGAGGTGGTTCTTTGAACGCACGGGTACGCGATACATTTAGGAAAATTTTGCGTATCGTTCAACGTTTAGATATTTGAATCTTTTGTTATCTATTGTGATCTCATGATGTTAATTAATTAATGAAGGATGTATGGCAGTAATCACGTTGAAATTCGCATTTTTGGAATGCAAAGAAAGTAGGTTTTTTTTTTAATGAAAAATTACATTATTTATGACGCTTTTCTGGCATATTTAGGCCTCAGGTCGCGAAAAAAAAAGGTTTAACGATTTCGGACTTCGAGGTAATACTAGAAATATTTGTTTTTTGAAAACTTCTTTTCGTTGCATTCCAACGATGCTAATTTCAACATAATTTGTATTATGCCTTTGGATGTACAGAGCGTGTTGTGTGAATGTGTGGTTCGGATTCCATTTCAAAAGTAGGTCCCCAAAACGCACGGGTGTGCGGTGTAAGCATCAGAGTTGTTGGGGCGTTGACAGACCACTGTTGATTTTAAAGGCGGCAGTCAATTTCACAACGCTCAGGTCTTTATACTTCATGCCTACTATTCAACATAAAACGCGACGGAATTCCACTAATATTGTATTTTCAACTTGCGATTTAATCATGTATTTTAAACTGTATACTTTTTTCAAATGCGAATATACGATGTACGATGAATATGATCCCTCAATTTATTATGTTTACAATTAAGGGCATGTGAAAAACGATGAAAAACTTCGATGCCATCAATACCGTAGAAAATATTGGAACTTGTAGAAAATTTGGGGCAAGTGCATCGAACTCGCGAATTAGCACATTCGGAAGCGGGTTTCTAATTGTTATCTTGATATGGGGCTTCTATAATGGAATATAAAAAGCACTATCTTCTACTCTATTAATAGGGAAACAAAAAGACACTACTTTTCTGAAATATAAACCGTTTACGAGAGAAAATAAAGCAACGGAATTTTCAACAACCGAGTCGTGTAACGCCTATCCATCCGTTTTCCCTTTAAAAAGTCCTGAATCCAAATGTTTAAAAAATGCATTGAATTTTGATATAGCGTGCCGTTAATTGGTTTATATGCTATAAAAACGTTTCATAAATCTGGTCGCTGTATTTGCAAGGTAGGTCACAATCTGCAATTATTATTTTACAAAATTGTGCCTCCATTTTGCCCACAACAGTGCCGTCGCAGAATACCTCAAATCTGCCCTGAACTTGCTGATACAGCATGTCGCAAATCGGCGGTCAATATTGCAAGACATTTGCGGTATCCTGTATCAGCACGTTAACGGCAGATTTACGGCAAGCTGTAGCTATAAATTGATGGCATAAACGAGGCACGCTGATGCGGCATTGTAACAGCTAAATTGCAATGTGTCGGCATTGTAGGTTGCATTTTTGGTGTTACAATGCCGCAACAGCATACCTCGTTTATGCCATTAGTTTAGGGTTACAGCCTGCCATAAATCTGTGATTAACCTGCTGATATAGTATACCGTAAATGTGCTGTTCTAATACTACGGTACCGATCCTAAATTGGGCTGTCACTGCATAGTTAAAACTTGCATAGCTTATGCCATCAATGTAGCATCACAGCCTGCCGTAAATATGCAATCAATCTGCCGATACAGTATATCGCAAATGTGCTGTTATAATGCTGCAATGGCTGTTACTGCATAGTTACAAGTTGCCTGATTAATGCCATCAATTTAACGTCACAGCCTGCCGTCAATCTGCCATCAATTTAACGTCACAGCCTGCCGTCAATCCACCATCAATTTAACGTCACAGCCTGCCGTCAATCTGCCATCAATTTAACGTCACAGCCTGCCGTCAATCCGCCATCAATTTAACGTCACAGCCTGCCGTCAATCTGCCATCAATTTAACGTCACAGCCTGCCGTCAATCTGCCATCAATTTAACGTCACAGCCTGCCGTCAATCTGCCATCAATTTAACGTCACAGCCTGCCGTCAATCTGCCATCAATCTGCTGATACACTATGACGCAAATATGCTGTTATAATGCTGCAATACCGTGCCTAAATTGTGCCATTATTGAACGGTTAGAGCTTACCGCAATTCTGCTTCGAATACACAGTCAGCACAGACCTCAATACTGCCGTTAACGAGCTGTAATATCATACTGCAATATTAACATCACTCTGTCGGCATTTTACCGCAATATCGTGCTGTCAGAATACAGCTTAATGCGGCGGTAGATGGTTGCTTACTGCTGGCACAGTCTGCTGTTCTATGGCGTACTATTGCCAACATACTGACGCAAAATGTCTATCTGGGATGTTGCTTAAAAAAAAATACCCATTCAGTTCTTTCGAAAAAATGCCGGACTAAGCGATTTCACCAGAGGCTCCTCTTAAGTTAAAACGGCAAATTTGGAAATTGACACTAGCTGTGATGCCTTGAATATTATTTGTGTCTCCGTGATCGCTGTAACGAAGGGGCTCACATAAGCGTTCCGGTAGAATATATATTTCTTATTTTCTATTTATTAGACGACAATGATTCAGCCTGCTTGAATTTTTCGCTATTTAGGTCCTCATTATTTTTTCTTTCGCTATTTTTTAATTCGCTATTTTGACGTTCATTATTTTCGTCCGTCAATATTTTCTTTCTCAAAATATTTATTTTTGATGCATCGGATATTCGAAGTTGTTACGTCCTGACCCGCGATTTTTCTCATCTCGGCCAAGAAAAGCGCGGCTTTCCCTTTAACACGTTATTCGAGATAAAATCGGCATTGGCCAGGTTATTGCCCTGTTTTGAGCCTAACCTTGCGGAAAATTGCTCAGGATGGGCGGAGAGTGCATAATTTGGTAACAATGGCAAATTAAAATAAAATCTCACGAACAAAACTCCTTAACTTTCGCGAGATACATCGGAAAAGACTAATAAATTGTAATTCGGCAAAATCGGACAAATAAACTCGTCATATAAAGGGACAAAAAGTGTATGATCGCATTAAATAAATTCTGAATAAAACGGGAACTAAACTGTCACTGACGTGGAAGAAAATAAACTACAGGGCCATCCTCAAGATAAGCCTCCTGGGGTTTATCCGCGCACACTACAAGGACAAACGAAATTATCGCGAGTATTAAAATGACCACTACTACAACGATAGCTATTTTTAGCTGAAAAAGGTCCATGGTCATTTGACAGGACAACTCACGCAAAGAAACAACACAGAATTTACTCAACCACGACTCGATTGAATTTAATCACTCAAAGAAATCCGAAATTACTTGAAAATGAATTTAACCACGAATAATGCATAAATTTATATTGGAAATGAATATCAAATGATAAACACAAAAAAAAAACACTATCGATCCATTATTTTCCGGAACAAAACATGAATGACTCAAATGAATTTAACTCGCACATATTTCACTGAATTTACGAACAAGAACACTTCCTAGGAGAAAATAAATTCACACGAAAAATAATCCTACAATCGATTGAAACACGAACAGGTTTTTCGGAATGATTTGCTCGGAACATTGAAATAATCGAATTGCACAAGAAAAAATAAAAATAATTTTAAAGGACGCGAAATAAATTGGACGAATAATTGAATTTAAACATGAGAAAAATAAAACTGGCAAAATAATTTTCATCAGACACTTTTCGCAAAACTGAAGTTAAATTGACATAACTCTTCACAAAACTGGATTTAACACAACAATCTGAATTTCCAAAAAACACAGAAATCTGAATCTCCATAAAACTGAATTTAACACAAAAATCTGAATCTCCATAAAACTGAATTTAACACAAAAAATCTGAATCTAAAACGACAAAAATAACGCGAAAAGGGAAAACAACGACAAAAATATTTTATAGACCTTCAACGGTGAGTAACCCGGTAGTTTCGGTTACTCGACCGGGGGTTTCGACCGGGGTCGGAGACACCGCGCAACACGAACGAAAATATACTGACACATGCGAGAAAACATTTTGAGATACTTACTACTTCGATGATTATGAGAACAAAGCGAGGTGTAAGGCCGGCAAAAGTTGAATGATGACGACGATGGAACGATTGACCACGAGGTTGAACGTAATGGTAAATTTTTGGTAGGGCGAAAACAGTGTCCAACAAAAACAAAATGTTCACACAAAAAAAATATATTGCTTTTTAAAACACAATGTCCAGCGAAAGGAAAATGAAATGTCTGTTCACAACAAAATAGGAATAAAAATATTGTCCGCAAAAATAAATGGTTCGCAAAATAAAATGGTTCGCAAAAATAAAATTGTTCGCAAAAATAAAGTTGTTCGGTATTGAAATCGGTTGAATAAAATAAAATAAAATAAACTTGAGATACTGTGTCAAAAATGATGAAAAGTATATAAAGAAAAATAATTGACGCGACGAACAGCGATTCTGCTTAAAAATTTCTCCGGACTTTCTGAACGTTCTGACATACCGCGACTTCAAACTAAGATCTACTCTGGCCTCCGACTGCCAGCGATTCGTTACTTAAAATTTTCTTCCGACTCTGACGAACAATCCGCCTACTTAAGATTTCTCCCGATTCTAACGAACATACCGCGGGCTCATTACCCGGTCTTATATAGGGTCCTGTAGGATGGCTTAGTTTCGGCGGTGGGGAGGTACGCCCTTAGACGCCTTAGACGCTCCAGGCTCCTCCGCCGCCTCCACCTCGCATCCCCGATGATCCCCTGGAATCTATATAATCGAAAATTTATACTTATGATTAACATGAATTCATCCTTATAATATAATATTCACTCCTGCATTCCTTTATAATAATTATTTCATTATTACCTAATAATCAGAAAACGAATTTCTCGTACATACGCCGTCTTTTCATGAAGACGCTCATTCTGTCTCTCTCATACTTACATATTTCGTATTTACTTTCTCACTCACACTATCCCTCGTTTTGGAGGTACCACACAGTGGAGGAGTAAACCCCTCTTCTTCATTCTGGTCACTCTCTCCTTCTCATCCCTCCATGCTTGCATTTGACTTCTCCTACGGGCTACGCGTTGACCCGTCATAGGCTCTCGATGTCACACACACATACATACACATCCATTCGTCTTTTCCCATTCGTACTCTCGTTCGGTGACAACTTCTCCTCTGTTTCTCTGTATCTTTCTCGCTCTGGATTTCGTTCGATCTTTTCTCTCATTCCATTCATTTCTATTTCTTTTTTTTTTTTTATTCACTATGCAGAGGTTCCGATGCAATGGTGTATGACATGCAATTTCTTTTGGATTATAATTAATTCATTCCAAATTTTCCAATAATTACACAAAATAAAATAATTTTGCCATATCTCAATTACTCAAAATTCTCATACTTATTAACCAGTTATTCAGATCCTACATTTGTTATAACAATTGAAAATTCTATCTATATACTCCGGATCTTGTGCAATTTTATGATTCCGGCTTATCATTTCTCTTACTTGTCATTACAGGAAAGATCTATCTTCATGCTCACGCAACAATCACACATACATTTACTCATCAAACTCGTAATTATTATAGGAAAAGGATTCGTTCACAATTTTCATTTCCACATAAACCTTTACCCATGCATTACGAAATCTCCTGAAATCTTTGAATTTGGTCGTTGTTAATTAAAAAGGAAAACGTTAATTTAATAATGCGCTTGTTACGCTTTTGGGGTCTTTGTTGGATTCAATGCCGAATTTTGGTGTCGCCCCTCCTTCGTAGGCGAGAGCTTGGATTCGTATGCCGATGGGACATACGCCTTCTGAATCCCAGGACTTGGGACAAAGCGCTGCTTGCTCTCTTTCTTTGGCTATAGACTCGGCGTCCTCTTCGTGCAGCATAAACATTCAGTGCTCATTAAATTGGAGTCCAATAACAGTCCAAGCATAAACAGATATTCTCAAAAGTTTGTTTAATTTTGGTCGTCGATGATTGGGTGCTTCGTCGGAATCTTTCTTCCATCGAGTCTCCTCGACTCGACCACTGCGTTAATTTATCGATCACGTGCAGAGCTCATGTAGACCACCCATGAGAATTATCCGATGACTTTTTCCAGACTCCGTTCCCAAAAAGTCGTAACAAGGCTAAAACCTCCCATAATTTCGGAGCGAGAAAAAAAAAAGAAAAACAACAAAGATTCAAAGAAGAATTCTCTTCTCTTCGACCAATTTCGATTCATGGAAATCCCGACCTAGTTTAAAATAAAACTGAACATTTAAATGCAATAATCTATAATCTAACGCCACCTTTACCATCACCGATGACCTGACCCAGGTACCCATGCTCATTCTTGATTTTACATTTTTACATCCGTTCACTCTCGTACTTTCGGGAATTCAATTCATAAAGTCTTCATTCGAGGATAAGGAAAAAGAGGATCACCGGTCACTTAGCTTTAGATGAGGCATACACGCTCTGTCTCTCTGTCTTTCCTGCTTTCCTTCTCACACACACCCAAAGAGACCGCCTGTGGTTCTCTCGAAGGCAAAGACTTTGCACTCGGCCTGTATTAGTGTACCATGCGCATTGATTTTCGTTGTGCACAAAGGCCCACCACTTCTGAGTAATCTGATGCCATGGCCAAAGATTTCTTCAGCATCGACGGATGTTTTTCTTCACGCCCGACGATGGACGTTTTGTTATAAAGAGCTGCGATATCGACGCCGCCATGGCGTCACCTCTCGATAATTTATGCTCACTTGAGACCATATTCGTGTCGACGGCTTGATTTGAAGACAGCCCGAACTATCCGAGTTCTCCAAAGGAAAAAAAAAACGTTTCTCTCGTATGACCGGGTCCCTTTCCTCGTATTGAATTTTATTGAGAATTACAAGATATAAGTAATCTCAAATCGATGCAAAAGTCCCGAAAGTCGCGGGACGTAACAAAGTATTCACCGTTCTCCTTTTTAATATCAAAGATACTAATATTGTACATTATGCAAATCGACAAATTGATATGTTTTCAAGTCAACGTGGAAAATTACGAATTTCGAATTAATAAGGGTTCCAAGACGTAACCTACCGGTAAACATTCATTCAATATAATCTTCCATCGTGAATAAAAGTTTCGAATAAACTGAATTTCGTTATCTGAGAATTCTAAATTTTAAAATTCCATTTAACGATCGTTCAACATTCTGCTCATTCGAAATTTTAACCCGCACCCGCCTGAAGTTACGACAAATCTACGATTAGTTTTCAAATGGGGTTGCGATGGAAGTTCCGGACACAGTAAATACAAGCAAAAGTTTACAAACGAGGACAGTTCCGATGCGAGTGTATTTTTAACATCTATAGTTCCATTGCAAATTATAGGTTCAGATAATGAACACAAGGAATTAGTTATTTGGAAAAATCCCAGGCCTTCATCACCGCGCTATTGTCGCCCTATCAGAGTTTAATTTTTAAAAGAAACTGTGTTATCAACTAACCTCGAACGACAGCACGTTGAAAATCAGATCGAGTCTCTGGTCCCTTTTATGACTATTATTGACGCGAAGAAAATTATCGTAAAATATGAGCTTTTCTTTACTATGATTGACGGCAAAGTTTGCAACTCTGTGACAGATACAAAGTCATCAATGCGTTGCTACATATGCAGCCACACATCATAAAAATTCAACAACATGGAGCTAATGAAGACGGCAGCCTTAATCACAACTCGACTCGATCTTGGATTATCAACGTTACATGCCTGGATCCGATTTTTTGAGTGCTTCCCGTGAAAAAATGTACGATTGGCCCAAGCATGGCGCAGTGTTGCGCCAACCATATACGTCGGACGCCCGACAGTTGGCAATACTAGCCGGCCAACGCTTGAACCAAGGTTGGAGTGATAGGCTCGGTCCTACGCCGTTGGGCCAGTATTGGTCGCACAAACAGCCCGAAACTCCGCCAACTCTCGGCCTGATCATTGGGCCAGTACTGGCGTAGAGTTGGCATCAACGGTAGGTTGACTGACAGACAGCGTTAGGCCAGTATTGGTCGCACAAACAGCCCGACACTCCGCCAACTCTCGGTCTGATCATTGGGCCAGTACTGGCGTAGATTTGGCATCATTACTGTGCCAATCCTTGGTGTAAAAGCTGGCCATTTATCAACCAACGTTTGCGCAGAGTTGGTACCAATACTGGCCCAATTCTCTTTTTGAAAGGCAATCCAGTACTGGCACGAAAATTAAAAAAACTCATTTTCCATATTTTTTAAGCTTGAAAATATTTATTTATCAATCACAAATTTATATTATATTTTTTATTACACGAATGAACTTGACTAATAATATAAAAGATTAAGTCTAGTGCATTCACAATGCATTCAGATGAGAAAAGTTATGATTTAATATCACTTGTTATATTCGTGTCGTTAGGAATAATAATAATTCTTATGATATAGTATCACATATGATAAAAAAAACTTATGAAATAATATCACCTGCTCGTTTGGTTGTAGCGATAACAATTCTTAAGGGGTTATGCTATTGTAACCAGCTAACCAAACAGGCTAATTTTTGGGAATTTATTTCGGAAAAACTACAAATACAATATCATTAATTTGTTATGCTTTTATGTACATCTTAAGGAGTACGTGTAAAAATTTTGATCAAAATTTTTTAAAATGTTCGCACATTATCCTTCTTCGCGTCAGCTGATGCGCGATCAGTTGGTGTACATGATTTCGCAAATATGGTTGTTCTGAATCAAAAACAAAAAAATATCCTCATCAACTACATGATATTAGCTATGGCGTGACAAAGCTTATTTTCTTTTTTCGTCTTAGGTTACGAGAACAAAATTCCTGAACTTTTTCGCAATTAGCGTATTGCTCCGAGATTGCAAAAAAGTTCAGGAATTATTTTCTCGTAACCTAATACGAGAAAAGAAAAAAAAACCTCTGTCACGCCATAGCTAATACCATATTATGTAGTTAATAAAGTTATTTTTTTTTTTGTTTCAGACCAACCATATTTGCGGAATCATGTATACCGATCGATCACGCATCAACCGACGCGAAGATAATATGTGGAAATTTTAATATTTTTTTATGTAAATTTTTACATACACCCCTTAAGATGTATAGAAAAACATATTGAAAATTAACAATATTGCATTTGTAGTTTTTTCGAAATAAAGTCCCAAAAATTATCCTGTTTAAACGCTAGTTACAGTAGTAACCCCTTAATGCATTGCGATCAAAAAGTTATATTATCATATTCGTTGAAATTATTAGCTTTGATATTATTTAATTATTATTGTTGTCCTGGAGATTATTATTATTATTATTTAAGCACGATAGGCGAACAGCACGGCCACCCTCGCGATCTCCAGCCCCCGCTAACCAACGACTCAGATGAGGAATCAAAGACAAGTTCTGTTCGTCGTTGGAGAACTTCGTCTGGAAAACATCTGTAAAGAGAGAAAAGTACTGAATTAATTTCCAGATATTGTTACGCATGCAAATTATTCCATGTATTATAATATAAATAAGTGTACCGCGAATGCACTGAAATGTAGCCGTTGTAGCAAACGAAAGTTTGCTGGGCTGATTTTTGATTTTACGCCCACAACCGCTGTACAGGAGCTGAACGTTCTTGGCAATGAGAGCAGGCATGGTGCGGTTCAACGCACCTTTTGCATTGCAACAGCCAACAACCAGAGAAGTGATCAATCTTTTCTGTAATGTAAAATATTAATAGAAATTGGTGACGTAAATAGTATATTGTGTATCTAGGGCGGAAAGCGAGCGATTGACGCAAGGCGAGTTTCGGCTGAAGCCGAGGGGACCCGAAGCACCTGAGGCGAGCCGAGGGTGCTTCGGGTCGCCGAGGCTCGCCAAAACTCGCCGAGCGTCAATCGCTCTCCGCCCATGATACATACGATACTTTTTGTCCATAACCTGCATCGAAAGTTTGCCTTCGAGTATATGTGAAGTTGACGACAGGTGGCCTTTTTCTCGAACGCAAACGAGTATAAGCGGCGCAAAATGCTGAAGGGAGCAAAGTGTGTATGGTAAGCGGGCGGAAAGTTCGTTTTTGTACCCGCTTACCATGCGCACTTTGCGCCCGCCAGGATTTTGCGCCCGCTTATTCGTTGGAGGGCGGGAATAGGCCACTTTGCGGCAACTTTACATGCACGAAAAGGCATACTTTCGGTGCAGGTTGGACAAAAAACCAATTAGATAATTTTCAGAAACTATAGACATACCAGAGCATTACGCTTATCGTCAGACGTCGCAATAACCTCCTCAAACTGCAAAAACTCTTCAAGAGTTTTTGCCGGCAATATGGCGTTGAGCTGTTCCCTCGTTGCATTTGCTGTTGCGTCGACGGTTTCAGATTGGGGTGGCTGTAGTAACGCGAGCATATTTATTAAGTCTTTAATTTTTTTGTTGAAGTCGTACAAGATGGATCTCTTCGCGGAGTTTATATTCTGGCACAATCTTTTTTCCATCTCTCCCAGCTCTTGTTGGAAGTAATCTTTCCATGAACCTGTAAAAAATATTAAAAATCTTGTGAATAGAAACTGTAAATAGTTCATTATTATAAATTTTCATTAAGGGGAAGAGTCAGCTAAATATAGGCTATATTGTATGTCAAATAATGTTATTAATAATCTTTTTGTAAATATGATGAACTTCCTTTGTATTTGGATATATAATAACAAATTCAACAAGAGATGCTGAACCCATCCGGTTAACAGGTTTCCATGTACACAGAACTGCGCTAAACTTGCACTTTTCCATTCTGCGCACAATGCAGAACAAACCGCTGAATGGATTTCGCTTTGCAAAGTCTCATTCTCTTTGTAACGCAACCTCGCTGGATGAATGGAGCATTTTTTTAATGTCTCTAAATTTTAACTATCGCCATTTATGAAAAATTTCAACTTTTTTTAATTCTTAAAATTTTACAAAAATAGCGATATATGAAAATTGGGGACCTTAAAAAAAATCCTTCGTTCATCCGGTAGGTAATGTTACAAAGAAAATAAGACTTCGAAAAGCGCAATCCATCCAGCAGTTTGTTCTGCATCGTGCGCAGAATGGAAAAGTCCAAGTTTAGCGCAGTTCAATGAATACGAAAACGTATCGACCGGATGGATTCATTGGTCCCTTGAAAAATTTTTTATTGAATATCTCAATATACAGAAAATTTATCATATTTACCAAAAGATTATAAATAACCATATTTGACATACAAAATAACATATAATTAGCTGACTCGTCCCCCTTGACAGTTGTAGAGGGCACATAATTGTAGGTGGCTAAATATAGGTTATTTTGTATATCAAGTATTGTTATTTACAATTTTTTGGTAAATATGATGAATTTCCTTTGTTTGGGGTGTCCAATAACAAATTTTTCAAGGGGTGAATGAACCCATCTGGTCAACAGGTTCCCGCGTACACTGAACTGCACTAAGCTTCACTTTACCATTTTGCGCACGATGTAGAAAAAACAGCTGAATAGATTGCGCTTTGCAAAGTCTCATTCTCTTTGTAACCCAACCTCACTGGATGAATAGAGCATTTTTTTAATGTCTCTTAATTTTAACTATCGCCATTTATGAAAAATTTCAACTTTTTTTAATTCTTAAAATTTTACAAAAATAGCGATATATAAAAATTGGGGACCTTAAAAAAAAATCCTTCGATCATCCGGTAGGTAATGTTACAAAGAAAATGAGACTTCGAAAAGCGCAATCCATCCAGCAGTTTGTTCTGCATCGTGCGCAGAATGGAAAAGTCCAAGTTTAGCGCAGTTCGATGAATACGAAAACCTGTCGACCGGATGGATTCATTGGTCCCTTAAAAAATTTTTTATTGAATACCTCAATATACAGAAAATTTATCATATTTACCAAAAGATTATAAATAACCATATTTGACATACAAAATAACATATAATTAGCTGACTCGTCCCCCTTGACAGTTGTAGAGGGCACATAATTGTAGGTAGCTAAATATAGGTTATTTTTTATATCAAGTATTGTTATTTACAATCTTTTGGTAAATATGATGAATTTCCTTTGTTTGGGGTGTCCAATAACAAATTTTTCAAGGGGTGAATGAACCCATCCGGTCAACAGGTTCCCGCGTACACTGAACTGCGCTAAACTTTCATTTTTCCATGATGCACATAAGGGCGGTTCAAAAACGGATTTTTTTTAGATTTTGCTCTTCTCCAAGATGCTTGTTCTTTTTCACTAAAAAATAGCTTACGTGAAAGGGCTGAGCTGAAAATTTTTTTACTACTGCCTCAACGACGTTAAAATTTTTAAATAGGCCCATTTCGGGAATTTAAAAATTGAGATATCCTCCAGTCCTTCTGTGGCTATGTTTGGTATGACGAAACAAAAGTTTTTGTCAAATCTGAGATGTGAGTGATTTTTTTTAGTACCGAAAAATCGCATACATCTCAGGTTTGACAAAAACTTTTGTTTAGTCATACAAAACGTAGCCTCTTAAGAATTTAAGGATATCTCAATTTTGAAATTCCCAAAAATAGCCTTTTTCGAAATTTCAACGTCGTTGAGGCAGTAGTAAAAAATTTTTTTCAGCTCAGTCCTTTCGTATGAGCTATTTTTTAGTGAAAAAGTGCAAGAATATAGGAAAAGAACGAAATTTAAAAAAAGGCCGTTTTTGAACCACCCTAATGCGCATGATGCAGAACAAACCGCTGAATGGATTGCGCTTTGCAAAGTTTTATTTTCTTTGTAACACGACCTCACCGGATAAACATTTTTTTAATGCACTTAAATTTTAACTATTGAACGATTGTAACATACCTGCATCGTTGCTCAATTCCTCAAACGGGGCTGCATCGTTGCTCGAGTCCTCAAACGGTCCTGAATTTTGAGCGACAAGCGTCACAGATGATACATTTCCATCTGAAAAATGAAATAAATTTCCATCTTAAATGATTAAAAAATGAATGAAATATTCTTTGAATTTTTAGTAAAAATTATTGAAGTGTACACACCAAAAAGATTCGCTGCAAGTGAAGTATCTCCGATGGCTGGTAAAAATGTATTTTCCGTTAATGTGTGTGTTAAGTCTCCGATGGATAACACACGTATCTGTGCTTCTCCTAATTCGCTGTCGGCATCGGTGCTCGGTGCTTCAAATGAATTAAGCGCTCGCTCCAGCCGCCGTGTCCCTTGCTCAAAATTGCCTGGTTTTGTTAAAAAAAAATAATATACAATAAAATTAAACGTTGTACATAACAATGCAATTTTTTTTTGTTCAACCTGCACCAAAAGTATGCTTTTTCATGCATGTACAGTTGGCGCAAAATGGCCTTTTCCCGCCTGCAAACGAATAAGTGAGCGAAAAATGCTGAAGGGTGCAAAGGGTGTATGGTAAGCAGGCACAATAGTCTACTGTGTATCCAGGGTGGAAAGCGAGCGATTGATGCAAGGCGAGTTTTGGCTGACGCCGAGGGGACCCGAAGTACCCGAGGCGAGCCGAGGGTGCTTCGGGTCGCCAAGGCTCAGCCAAAACTCGCCGAGCGTCAATCGATCTCCACCCATGATACATACGATACTTTTTGTCCATAACCTGCATCAAAAGTTTGCCTTCGAGTGTATGTAAAGTTGACGGCAGGTGGCCTTTTTCTCGCCCGCAAACGAATAAGCGGGCGCAAAATACTGAAGGGAGCAAAGTTCGTTTTTGCACCCGCTTACCATGTGCACTTTGCACCCGCCAGGATTTTGCGCCCGCTTATTCGTTTGAGGGCGGGAATAGGCTACTTTGCGCCAACTTTACATGCACGAAAAGGCATACTTTCGGTGCAGGTTGGACAAAAAGTTTGTTTTTGCACCCGCTTATCATACATACTTTGCACTCGCCAGCATTTTGTACCCGCTTATTTGTTTGAGGGCGGGAAAAGGCCACTTTATGCCAACTTTACACGCACTAAAAGGCATTCTTTCGGTGCAGGTTGAACAAAAAGTATCGTGTGCATCATGGGCAAAAAGCGATTGACGCTCATGGGAGTTTGAGCTGAGTCTCAGCTGAAACTCACACTTGCATCAATCGTTCGCTTTCCGCTCTAGATACACAATATACTATTAGAATAAGAAATGGTAATAGGATATAATAAATAGGCTTTTTTCGTATAATTTTAAACTTTATATACTTACGTGCATGGCTGATTATTTTATTAAAAGGATATTTCATCCAATTATTAGATGCCGGCGCTTTTTCTTGTTCGACCCACTTCCGAATTTTCTTGGCAGCCGTGTTGACCGGATACCAGCATCCTCGATTGTCTTCTTCGAGATCGACCCACGATTTCGGTACCAAATCTATTGCTGTGTCTCAATAGGGATCGTGCTCGGCGACCGTTGTGCCACCTACTGGCAAATATCTAAATGAATGTGGTGGAAATTATTAAGCGTGTATATGACAGTTGTTATTTATTTTAATTAATTTGACGGAATAAAAATATTTTTTGTGATGTCTTCATCAAAAAAAGTTTGTTGCATTCGAGGATGTTCAAATACTCCATGTCGGCTTTCGGGAGTTAATCCACCAGTGAAATTTTAT
The DNA here is from genome assembly GCA_963564615.1 of Rhorus exstirpatorius. NCBI lineage: Eukaryota > Metazoa > Arthropoda > Insecta > Hymenoptera > Ichneumonidae > Rhorus > Rhorus exstirpatorius. Next base: position 6,409,046 of record OY751316.1, read on the forward strand.
TCTTTCCCGGCGAGCACTATCTATGCTCCATGGAAAAGTGAGAAACGAGCTAAATGGATTAATGCGGTCAAAAATTATGTGTAAGTATTATATATTAATAATAAAATTGATGTAATCTGTCAATCAGATCATACATCGTTCAACGTTGGTGTCCAAAATATGAGAGATCGAGAATAAACCTTGAAATATGCATAATTTGTGCCGTTATTCACTCATAACCTCAATTTAATTTTTGATTTCAGTAAAAATTCGAAGGATTGGGAACCAACAAGGAATACTAAAATTTGTAGTGCTCATTTTATCAACAACGCAAAATCAGAACATTCATTACACCCATTTTATCTTCCTACAATTTTTCCCGGTAAAGTAAATGTTAAAAAATCTGTTCAATCCGTACAAAGATTTGAACGACAACAACGACGTTTAATTCGGACTAAAACCAACGAGGAACCAGCAGTGAACAATAATTGCACTGAAATGGATCAACGCGATGATAATTTAACTGATATTCAGCAAGATAATCACGTTGGAATCAATAAGACCAATGACGCTCCACGAGTGACACATCGAAGTATAAGCTGCCAGACTGATGAGATGATAAATAATACTTTGGATGAGCCCTCATTTTTTTTTTGTAATTTGAATCGTTGTGATGATGTGAGTACGGCAGAAGTACAAGTGAATATAGCGTTGAAGAAAACACTGGACAAGATGTGTGACGTGAATCTACCGATTTTAAGGAAGGATGTTCAAGATGTCGCATCTGATCCCATCGATCAAGACTCCACGAAACTACACTGTCAAGGCTTCCATGGAATTTCTTCAATCAACAATGACGAGGCTTTGAGTAGTTTAGCTGGTGTTACTTTTTCAATCTATTCTTTTCTTTTAAATATACTTCCAGACTCGGAAAGCTCGAAAATCAATAAGCGTACAAAATTATTAATAACTTTAATGAAATTAAAAACTGCGCTAAGTTATACAGCACTAGCTGTATTATTTAATATTCATCGGACTTCTGGGCAGCGAACGTTCGTAACAACGTTACAGCAATTAAATATTTTGCTAAAAAACTTTATATTTTGGCCTTCAAAAGCCACAGTGAAAGCAACTTTACCGGAAGCTTTTAAAAAACACTATCCAAAAACTCGTGTGATCATCGATTGTACTGAAGTAAATACCGAAGTGCCGCCACAAGTGAAAGAAAGAGTTTTGATGTACTCTGAATATAAACATCATCATACAGTCAAGTTTTTGGTAGGGTGTACTCCAAGTGGATTCATCAGCTTCGTGTCAAAATGTTACGGTGGCCGTACCGGTGATTGCTTTATTACGAACGATTGCGGTTTAATCAATTTGATTGAGCCGGGAGATGTTGTTCTAGCGGATAAAGGTTTTCCAGCGATCCAGACTCAAGTTGAAGATAGAAATGCAGTTTTTGTTATGCCTCCTTTCCTTCACAATCCCCAATTTTCACCGGAGGAAGTGGAAGAAACATACAATATTGCTTCGTTGAGAATACATATAGAGCGGATCAATCAAAGGATTAAAGATTTTAATATTTTATCCAAAGTGCCTGTATCACTATTCCCTTACATAGATGAAATTGTTTTTGTTATTTGTGCTTTGATTAATCTTGAGAAACCAATTATCCAAGAATAATATAGACTTAATCCTGGAATTGTAAAGAAATATGTCAAATACAAACAACATATACATTACAGACTGAATTAAATAATTAAATAAAAAAATGCATAAAATTTGGTTGACTTGGTTTTTTTTTTTTTTTATTTTTCAACGTGTTATATATCACATACAAATTTATATATCACATCGTGTCATAAATCACATACAAAATTGACATAAAAGAATATGCTCATAATAAGATAACATCTCATCCACTTAAGCCGCAGTTGAAACTCTGAATAGCTTACTTTTTTATAAGACCTTATGAACATAAACAGTCTTGTAGAAATTTCTTAAATCTTTGATAAACAAGAATAAAATAAATTAATAAAATCAAATAAATCTATGAATGTGTCGAATATAATATTTTGAGATACTGAAATCTCATCCGCTTAAGCCGCAGTTGAAACTTTCAACAGCTTACTTTTCTATAAAACCTTAGAAATCCGAACAGTCTTGTGGAAATCTCTTAAGGGGTTATCCCACTGTAATCAGCGTCCAAACAGGCTAATTTTTGGGAATTTATTTCGGAAAAACTACAAATGCAATATTAATCATTTTTTTATATGTTTTTACGTAGTTGTTCCGAAATAAATTCCCAAAAATTAGCCTGATAACCCCTTAAATCACAGATAAAAACGATAAAATGTCTATGAGTACGTCGAATATAATCTTTGGAGATAATGACTAAAGTAAAATTTCTCCATTTGAGGCACTGCTTTCGCCAAAAACGCATTATCTCGGGAAATAGATATTAATGCACTTCCTTTCGAAGAATAAATAAATAAATCACAGAGATTAAGATTCGTTACATACATCTGAAGCTGAATTTGAGTATAAATCGAATGATTTTCCTTTAATTGCAAGCCGTTTTCGTCCATCTTCAGGTACTTTACATTCAATTTGGATTATTCCTTATCAAAAATTGGTACATTCCTGCAATTATATGGACATTTGATTTCAACGACACGTTTTTCCCAAATATTTGTCCCATGAACTACAATTCCATCCGGAGAACAACTTAGCCACGGTTGTTTGAGACAGACAATGAGACCAACTTTGATCACTTCACATCCAGGATTTAAAATTCTCTGGTACTCTCGAAGAGCATGCTCCTCAGTTTTTTTTCCGTATGACGTTGCAGCAGATTTAAATTCCTGGGGAGTCAGTAGACTGGTGATGACTTTTTCCACATCGAAACGAGTTCCTTTGACTTTGTGGCCATTACTTGCAGTAATGCGTAATTTTCTTTCCTTGAACCATTCAGGGTTTTGCGATTGATCGATGGTCCCAACGCTGATTTGCAATGCAGTATTGGTATCACAGCACACTTTCTCAGAGTAGAAATTATACAATTCTTGGGAAATTGTAATATCGGTAGAAAATAAAGTATTCCCCCACTGAAGCATGAATATTTCCAGAGTAATTTTTGCAGCGTTCTCCTCTGAAACTCTTTTTTCTGTGATGCGAGTAATTTCCACCAGTGACTCTGCCGCCACTATCTCAACCTGGCTTTTTTCTTCAAATTTGAGCATCGTGAAAAGGGGCGTTTGGACCAAAGATTCTCCCAAAATTGTCGTTGAAATCTGACACGGCTTCAGCGCAGCAGCTTTCGCACACAAAGGTTTTGGTGAGAATAGGCTCAACATCCTTATGCCTTTGTCATAGCCCAATAACTGTCGATGAGAGGGCTTTCTCCATTCTTGTGAACGACTGGTTTTTGAAGTGGCACTCTCAGGGGAATTAATAAAATGAACCAAGGCACACATGTGCTTACATTTTCCAGATTGGCCGGCTTTACAGCCCTACTGAAAAAGATTTTGTAATTTATTATATAAAAAAAAACGTTATGAATCACACATTAAATCATATGATAAATTACAAGATCTTATGACCGAATTCGGTATGAAGTTTATTACATAATTTATAATATTATTGTGTATACAATTTATTATTCAATTTACCACATGATTTATTAGGTGATTTGTTATAATATTCGAAACGCACTTTATTTTCATTTAACGATGAATCTCAAATTACTTCAACGATTAATTTTACGTTAAATACAACTACCGGAAATAACGAATGAGAAATAAATGCAGGGAGATAGAGCAATGAAATCGTAATTCAGTTTATGTAAAAAAAAATCGTTTATTCAGAAAAACGGGAAGGAATTGGGCCTTTAATGAAAAACAACAAGAAAATCGTGGGTTTAAAAAAAAATCTTTTATGTCCTTCTAACTGCGGATATTAACATGCTTCATACTTATTCACAGATGTCAATACTTCTGAAATGTAACTTACGTACTAGAATCACAGCGTATTCCCCTTTTCTTTGTGAGTTTACATTTTGATTGAGAAAAAAATGTGTTCAATGATAAAATGAACCCTCTTATACATACTTATTGAATACGTCTATCGTTCCACGAAGCATATATTCGACTACGCTAATTATAGAATTAATTTACGAGACCAAGTCATATCTATGGGGGTTTTCTTTGTGAATGAACGTTTTCAAAATAAGGAAAAAATAAAAAATAAAAACTGATGCATTGACTCGTAGGCTCGATCCTACTAAAAAGGAAATCAAAATTTTCTCAAACATGTTTGTTCTAAACCGCAGGAAAACAAAATTTGCAATGATTTCTTCTATTTCCATTCATTTTTCAATTCGGCAGGATCCTGGAGTGATGCTCGTGATTCTTCGATGTAGCATCATTGCTTGACGAAAGTATATTATTAGATAGAATTGATGAAACAAAATAGTTTCTCCTGTTATTCATTCATAACAAGGTCAGCGAAAAAAAAACTCAGATTGAGAAAGAAATATCAACAATCACTTTTAAGACAAATCAATACTTAAATAAAATTGTATAAAAAGTCAGAGTACTGACTTTAGTACGAATTCTTTTTTTAGTATCGTTAATTTAAAAAAAATTATATAATTCTTTAAAAAATAATAAACCGTCGGAAAAAATCTCTCATACTAAAAGGAATTCATTAAATCCAGTCAAGATTGTGTGGAACTTTCGAATTTGAAGGTTTTTCATTGTTTAAAAAATACCACAGTTCTTTCGTCATCGGAATAAGGGCTATTGTTTCATAAAATATGGGTAGGAATATTTCGCTTCGATCTTTGATAATTATTGAGACTGCAGAATATCGATTACGAATTGTGGGACACCCAGTTTGTTTGAAGACCAGACAATGTCAACTTAAGAAATTAATAATTAATAGAATTTAAAAAAAAGACTGGGATGAAGTAGCCATGTCACTTTTATCTTCGTCTGTACTGTATCAACTCTTCAATATTTCCATAAATTTGGTACTGTACAAATATACTTCACATCCGTAACATTGAGGAATGCACAGACCTTGTCAATATGGCTTACTTCTACAGCTATTATATCATTCTGTATTCGAGTAATTTTTCGTAGCGATTCTGCAAATTCGCTTGACGTTGTTTGTATGTTATTACATAAAACTAATTGTTTATTCTGCTCTTCGTCAACAATGAACTTGAGAATTTTTATGTATGCTTTATTAGAAAGTTGCGCAAATGAATTGCACGAACGTGGGTTTTCCTTTTCAGCAGAAGCATACAAACAACCATTCTTCACAATTCTCATGAAGGTCATTGTGTTTGGTGATAATTGGAACTTGTTTAGTAAAGGTTTATTAATTATAGTCGTACTTCCAAAATATGTGACGTCCGATTTTTTGAGGCATTTTTTTGTCTGTGGTTTGGCTAAGCCCGTACAATACTGTGCAACAATAGGCGAAGCAAACGGATACAGACATTTTTCAAGAATGTCCACCGTACGATGGATATTCAAATACCGAAGTATTTGTTGATTTACTCCTCTGGCACAATGAATTGAACTGAGCAATTGATGATTTCCCGACTCAAATGGGAATGTAGAATGTGCCCATAATGGCCCCCAATCGTATACACTCCTACAAATATGTAATAGCTGATGAACATTGTAAGTCATCGCAGTTTTGCTATAAATTCTTTCCATCCCACAGACAAATTCGTGAAGCATGCGGTCTGCCTCATCTAACTCTTCAATTGTAATGTCAGTTCTTAAAAGTGTATGTAGACTTCCAACTAGCAGGCTCCAGTGTTTGAGTACCTGCCTATTTATTACAGATTCAAGAACCGGTATACTATAATACAGGAGCCAGTTCTCCCACTCACGCGCCTTCCACTGGGCTCTATCTTTCAGAGGCCTAGATAAGCGACCAAGCTGGTTAGGAGCTTTAACTTTCAATAAACGTACCTCGAGAACTTTAAGATCAGCTGTAGTAGTAGATTTGATCAAATACTCAGTCAACTGCTTTGCAACACCAGCAAGAAAACAGTGTAAATAATCAGGAACACAACCTCTGATAATATCAAAGAAGGTCAAGTTTATTAGCGGAGAAGCATTTCTTACTCCAAAAATTGGAAGACCTTTCTGTACTGCTTCCCTCATCAATTTTATCGTATTTTTCATGTCTCTATCTCGAACTGTGCGTTCCAGCAGAGGATATCGCATGCTACCACCCACCCATTCACCCGGATGCAGACACCAATCACATCCAAAAAATGCGTTGAACTGCATCGTTCCATTCATGGAACAACGAGCCACAGTGTCTACACAGCAGATTAATGCGTATAATTTGACATTGAGTGGTTCTCCTTTAATTGAGCAAGATATTCCCACAGTTGAAAGCTCATTAATTTTATCAACAAATGTATCTAAGAATATACTCATCTGAGGTTTGCTTTTCCCGAACCATAAACCACAGACGATCAATTTATTGAATCTATCTTCAGGAGGCAATTCATTAAGCATAATATAGATGGGCCAAATGGAATAGGTGGAGGACTCAAACACTGGCGCCCCATCTGTGTTGAATGTTGTGGTAGCGTACTGTTGTTTCGTACATTCTGGTAAAATATTAACGAAACTCCTGTAACATTTCCCGTCATATACATCTCTGATACGACCTTTCTCGTAACGTCTTTCTTTCATTACAAAGCTGTAATAATCCTCATACGCATTTAAATAATCGGCTACTGCATCCGAAGGATCAACTATTGCGAAATAATTTGTGGATGATGGACTCGACACATTGATGACCGTGTTACATTTCGTACATTTGGCAGTTTCATGTAAAGTTCTCAATTTACCGATGTACATAGTACAATTCGGACATGTAGCGTGAAATTCCGCATTATATTTACAATTGCAAAACTTGTCTATCATATATCGCGATTCTGGTGTTACGGGCATAGCAAATATACTATTTATTAGTTGCATCAAATTCGATGTTGACGTTAATGGTAACTTATTAACTATGGAATACTTGAGTACCATTAACAATAGTTCTGCAGGACTTCTTTCTATCGGTGTTGTTATAGCATCACAGAACCCTGGAGTTTGTAATAAATCGTGAAGGTTTCTTGGTTGGTTTTCACAAGGTACCGATGACTGAAACTCTTCGTTATTTCTGCGTATATCACTTTCTCCTGAGGCATCATTATCATCAAATGATACGATCTAGAGATAAGAATATTACACAATTATATTTCGGCTCCATTATTTAATCATAGAACCGTTACAAAAAATCGAAAATTAATGAATACTGGTCATGACTTTGACAACCCTTTAGAAAATATTAATAATATTAAATAATTAATAATATTAATTAATTTCCTCATTATTAATATATTAGAATATATTTGTTTGATATATTGATTTGATTGATATTTTGTTTGATTACCAAAGCATTACAGTGTGTTCATGGAGAAGACAGAAAATCAATGGAATAACATACGCTGCGGTAGACTTATTATTTTATGCACAAGAATTTGGGTTTGGAAAGAGTTTGGTCGATTGATTCAAAAGTTATGGCACTTTAAAAAAATTAATTTTACGAAATCTGCAAAACGGGATTTTGTTCAAAAATGGCATTGCTATGCTGCGAGTCAAACATTTTTAGAGCAAAACCAAAAAATGCGGGTCTCCTTAAATTCGCCAAAGGATGATGTATATGTTTTCAAAATTAATTGAATTTTCCGTTTAGACCTTGCTGGGCGGCTTCATAAAAAATCGGCCTCAAGTTAACTTATTATTTTAGCGACCGATACAATTATTTTCCAAAACCATATCCCGAGGTCCACTTTTCTGTCGGTATCGCTATAAGATTTCGTTTCAGAGCAAGTGAAACTACAATATCTCACTCATGTGAAATTGAGTAAATGAGCCAAACGACCCGTTTTCACTACAATTTTTCACGATCTCATTTATCAAAAGCCATGACACGTATATGACTTGATTGTCATCGTACCAACCATGTTTGCCATTAGAAAGAAAAGACTCGGAACTTTTTATATTAATGGATTTTTAACATTAGCATTAAGAACTAACCGCATCGGGTTTTTCAATTTCACGTATATCAACCGTATCGGGTTCTTCAATTTCACGAATATCGTCAACCTGTACCCGGTATTGATGAAGGTTACTTGCAGTCTGAAAATAAATTTGTCGAAAATTATTATTGGATACGCGTTTTATACTTAGAGGTTTTCTTTTTTTCTTTTAATGCGTTACAACCAGAAATCAGTGAAAAGTCACTACACTAGGACCTCGATTTAACGACCAGTGGTGGGACCGACTCCGCATCGCACCTTGTTAAATCGCGCATCGGCACTCCGTGCTACGGGCCTGATCGTAGAGACTTTAAGCGTCCCCCACCACGCGAAAAACCGATCGATAAATGCGACATGGTGGAGACTGTCTATTAAATCGAGGTCCTAGTGTAATTCATCCAGTGAATTCGAATCACTAATTGGGGTGGTGAAATTCACTGGTTGGATAAGTGATAATCGCACTGATTGAATCATTGAAACTGAGTGACTCAAATATTTCTGATACGGATACTTAGGAAAGGAAAATATTAAAAATACGACATATTTTTGTTTTGCGAGGCTTTACTATAGGCTGGTTCCATTTCAAACCACCCAGCAAGGTCGGGACGAAAAATTTTAACGACTTGTAAATAATTGATATGATTCTTTGGGCAATTTAAGGGGACCCGTATTTGGTCATTTTGCTCTAAAAAATGTCAGCTCTCTGCACGGCTATTACCATTTTTTTGTCAAAAACTCGTTTTTACAGATTCCGTAAATTTACTGTTTTTTTTAAAGTGCTATAACTTTTGAACGAATTAACGGATTTGAGTGATTTTTTTTCAAAATGTGCGTATTTTTATCTTCTTTGAGAAAATTTCAAGTTCAGGAAGATCGACACAAAATCGCCGGAGTTATCGAACGTAATATAAAATAATCCGAAAAAATTCAACCCCGATTTTCAGGAATTGCATATTTTTTTTTCCTCTCACCAATTTTTTCTCGAATAGTTCTTTAAAGATACTAACTCTTCGCACAAGTTTCGTTAGCGGATTAGTTCTGTAAAAAGAGTTATGAATTTTTCAATATCACGAATTTTTGATAATAAGTGGGTAGGAAAATTATGAAAAATCCATTCAAAAATAAGACTATATTAATCCCAAAACAGTTCAATATTACAATAAACATGAATTCATATATATTCATGTTTATTCATATATATTCATGTTTATTGTAATATTGAACTGTTTTGGGATTAATATAGTCTTATTTTTGAATGGATTTTTCATACTTTTCCTACCCACTTATTTCGTCGTATATATGTATTAAACAGAAAGAAACAATGTAGCGACATAAAGAAATCGATTTACAGTACAAAATATAAGCTACCTGAAATTATCAAAAATTCGTGATATTGAAAAATTCATAACTCTTTTTACAGAACTAATCCGCTAACGAAACTTGTGCGAAGAGTTAGTATCTTTAAAGAACTATTCGAGAAAAAATTGGTGAGAGAAAAAAAAAATGGGACATTCCACCCAACCCAGCCACCCCGTTTTTTTTATTGTCTCGAAAAAATTATTCAGTATGGGCATTTCAAAGGACAATATATCCATGACATTTTACCAAAATTTCATCCCCCCACTATTGTTGGTTCTCGAGATAATGATTAATGAAGTCTCAATTTTGTAAAAATCATAACTTCGTAACTACTGATCGGATTTAAACGATTAAAAAAAATCTTTTTTATTTTTTTTGTTCTTTTCGAAAAAAAATATGTCATCATCGGATAAAAGCTCATTAGACATTTTTCGGAGTAAATTAACAAAAAACAATTTTTCCCTCTTCACTGATGCCTTGTTCCATTTTGAAAAAATCCTGCGGAGTTGTGTATTGCCTCCCTCTATCAGAAAAAAAAAATACTGAGTAGAATTCCGATTGGTCCTTTCGTGGAAAAAAAAAAAATCGAAAAATTTCCCCGAAAACTGTCTAATGAACTTTTCTCCAATGACGGCATATTTTTTTTTCACAAAGGGCAAAAAAAATAAAAAAGATTCGTTTTTAATCATGAAAATCCGATCAGCCATTACGAAGTTATGATTTTTACAAAATTGAGAATTTATTAATCATTATATCGAGAACCAACAATAGTGGGGGGATGAAATTTTGGTAAAATGTCATGGATATATTGTACTTTGAAATGCCTATACTGAATAATTTTTTCGAGACAAAAAAAGAACGGGGTGGCTGATGAGTTAACGTGGAATACGACACGTCAACGCAGCCACGTCAACTCAGCCACCCCGTTTTTTTTTTTGGTCTCGAAAAAATTATTCAGTATGGGCATTTCAAAGTACAATATATCCATGAAATTTTACCAAAATTTCGTCCCCCCACCATTGTTGGTTCTCGAGATAATGATTAATAAATTATCAATTTTGTGAAAATTATAACTTCGTAACGGCTGATCGGATTTTACATAACGACTAAAAAAGAATCTTTTTTATTTTTTTCGCCCTTTTTGAAAAAAATATGCCGTCATTGGAGAAAAGTTCATTAGACAGTTTTCGGGGAAATTTTTCGATTTTTTTTTTTCCACGGAAGGCCAATCGGAATTCTACTCAGTATTTTTTTTTCTGATAGAGGGAGGCAATACACAACTCCGCAGGATTTTTTCAAAATGGAACAAGGCATCAGTGAAGAGGGAAAAATTGTTTTTTGTTAATTTACCCCGAAAACTGTCTAATGAGCTTTTATCCGATGATGACATATTTTTTTTCGAAAAGGGCAAAAAAAAATAAAAAAGATTCTTTTTTTAATCGTTTAAATCCGATTAGTAGTCACGAAGTTATGATTTTTACAAAATTGAGACTTCATTAATCCTTATCTCGAGAACCAAAAATAGTGGGGGGATGAAATTTTGGTAAAATGTCATGGATATATTGCCCTTTGAAATGCCCATACTGAATAATTTTTTCGAGACAATAAAAAAAACGGGGTGGCTGAGTTGACGTGGAATGCGACATATGCAATTCCCGAAAATCGGGGTTGAATTTGTTCGGATTATTTTATATGACGTTGAAAACTCCGGCGATTTTGTGTCGATTTTCCTGAACTTAAAATTTTCTTAAAGAAGATAAAAATACGCACATTTTGAAAAAAAAATCATTCAAATCCGTTAATTCGTTCAAAAGTTATAGCACTTAAAAAAAAACAGTAAATTTACGCAATCTGTAAAAACGAATTTTTCACAAAAAATGGTAATAGCCGTGCAGAGAGATGAAATTTTTTTAGAGCAAAATGACCAAATACGGGTCCCCTTAAATTACCCAAAGAATCACATAAATTATTTACAAGTCGTTTGAATTTTTCGTCCCGACCTTGCTGGGCGGTTTGAAATGGAACCAGCCTATATGTGAGGTAGCCTTACATTTACAAGTGAAGAAAAAGCGGTCAAAATCGTAAAGTACACACTTAGATTCCTAAAATATTTTACAATTAGGATTATTAGATATCGATAATCAATGAATTGCGTGAATATTGCGGTTCACTGTCTTCCGACGATTTCCAATGCATGTTTTTCTACTTTTGGTCGGTTAGGTTTGGACACCGTGAAATTATTTCTCACGCGACAATCCAACACATGTTATATTTCCTAGTGAAAGTATTTTTTTATATCTTTTGATACATAACATTTTTTAAAACTTGTTGACAAAATTTTGCCCATGTGAATGCTGAGATATATGAGCTCAAAGTAAGGCATTTGACATGTGATTCATACAGCAGCCCATGGAAAACAGCATTCGTTCTGGAAATCAAGTATTTCCTGATTACTTTTTTTTCCTAGTAAGTAATTATATCACTTGATAATTATTTAATTACGATTCTATTATGATCTGAATTTTTTTATCACTCGATTTTTTGGTTTTAGGTTATTGCTGCAGCTCGCAGCGTCTTCGACTTTCGGCCTTCCGGGACCGATTTTACTTTGACGGGGAGTATTTAATATTTACCCTTTTGATTAATTTCTTTAAGGCTTAAGATAATATTATTTGCTGGTTTTTCCCTTAGGGACAATTATTTACAGATGGTTTTTTGTTTTAGGTGCCGCTTCGCCTCCGGAGAGAGCCAGGATCATCTGTGTCTCTGCGTTGCGTAAGTACAATAAATCAGGAAACCTCATCTATAAAATCTATTGCCCAAGGAACTTTTTGGGGACAGAGACTATCGAAGGACAAATTTCTGGAATCCGAATGTCACTTGGATATATGGGATTTGACTTTGATAGCCTCTGGCTTCGAAAAGTTCCTTGCGCATTAGGTTTCATCGGTGCGCTGTCCTGATTTTTCGCAGACCATCTCTGCGAACATCTTTGAGCATGGAATTATTGATCTAATCTTTATCGATGAAATAGAAAATCATTCAAATGATAAGAAAAAACTTTTGTTAGAGATAAATCATAAAGTTTGTGTTTTTTTTATTCGTTGCGGGAAATTTCCGTCGAAAAAAAAATCATAAACTTTATGATTATTTTTTTAACAAAAGTTTTTTCTATCATGTCAATGATTTTATATTTAAAATTTTGAATGATTGAATCATTTGAATGATTCAATAAAATTTGAATGAATTCATTGAAAATTTTGAATGATTTGAATCATTTGAATGCTTTTTAATTAAAAAATCATTCAAATGATTGGAAAAAACTTTTTTTGAAAAAATCATAAAGTTTGTGATTTTTTTAATAAAAGTTTTTACTCATCATTTGAATGAATTTCTATTTCATAGATAAAGATTTGATCAATAATTCCATGCTCAGAGTTGTTTGCAGAGATGGTCTGCGAAAAATCAGGACAGCGCACCGATGAAACCTAATGCGCAATGAACTTTTCAAAGCTGGACGCTATCAAAGTTAAATCCCATATATCCAAGTGACATTCGGATTCCAGAAATTTGTCCTTCGATAGTCTTTGTTCCCAAAAAGTTCCTTGGGCAATAGATTTTATCGATGAGGTTTCCTGATTTATTGTACTTACGCAACACAGAGACACAGATGATCCTGGCTCTCTCCGGAGGCAAAGCGGCACCTAAAACAAAAAATCATCTGTAAATAATCGTCGTAAATATGCCCGGTAGAGAAATTTTAATACAAGCCATAATCTAATTTAAGCAGTAAACATAAAGTAAATAACTTTATGAAACTCACAAGTCACACAAAACTTACAAATTGCTCAAGTTCATTTTTTTATAGCTGAGAAACTACATGTTATAGTCGTAACTAAACTTACTTGGTTAGGAGGTTCTTCTAAACTCGCAATTTTTATTGTTCTATATTTTGCAGTGTCGTTAATATATTCGTCACCATCGAAATATCTTTTCCGTCTCCTTATAGCTTTCATTGCAAAAATAACTTTTTCTTTCTTCGACGTAGAATTCTCGTTGCACTACGCACACTTTTGACTTTCTTCAAGAGAACACTCGTCAACTCTGATGGTTAGGGACGCCACGATGTTGATGCCGGTATAAGGATAAGGAAAACTCCTAAGGGGCAGTTTCTTCACCGGCGTATAAATTTATCCAACGGATATCCTATCCCTTTTAGCATATGGCCCCACTCCGTTACGAACTGTCCATAACACGAGCTCGCGCCATCCCCCGCAGCACAGCACTACGGCAACGTGGGGGCCGGCACGGTTGATTGCAGGGCGCGACGTTGATTTTTGGACATTTGAGCGACATTCTCCAATTAACCGCCGTAGAGTGATATATACTTATTAGACTAGGCAACACCGCCGAAGTAGCCCAGAACGAACCCGAGAATACCAACTCGAAACTCGTTAGTGTTTACTTCATTTGCACATTCTGCGCGTGAGATCTACAAAACTGCACAGTGAATCTAGCACGTTGCTGCCTGAACATGAGTGAAATCACTCACGCGTACATCATGTACACAGACAATAAACAATTTTTGACCGTACCGATCCGTGACGTCAAGTTTAAAAAAAATTCTGACAATCATATTAAACCGACAAGTGAGACAGATTTTCAAAAAAAAAAAATTTATTACGTGAAATGGTCTAATTGCGACGATGATTGCCAGGAAGATCATTTTCATTTCGGATTTTATCCTGCGTTTGTACTACTTTTGGGAGGTAAGTGGAAAACAATTCTTCATGAATATAAAAATCTTGTATCCAAAAGTAATATAAACACGTATTTGCATACTGCTACTAAAAGTCTTAACGACGATCGTACAGAGAGTTGCTGGGGCGATATTCGTCAACGGAGCTACCGCATAATGTAATTGAAAAACAGTTAAATCTGAGATTCATATACCTTCAAATCCAATTCTTCTTCGTTTTATAGGAAATTTTGAAAAAAAAATCGTGAGGGTATTTTAGAACCAGATAATCAATAAAAAAATCAGTAATCAAATCGGAGATGCGGCATGTATTATAATAGATTTTTAACAGGTATGAAAATCGAAACGATAAAAAGAATAGAAAAATGATTTAAAAAATAGGAAAAAACGAGGTCCCACTCTGAATCTTGTATGAAAATGTTTCATTTCGGACACCAAATATTTTTTTCTTGTTTGATAAAAATCAATTTCGGTGTGTTTGAGATGGGCTTACAAATCATAGACGAGTCATTAAAAAAATTGAAAATTTTTTCGGAAGCTTTTCAGAGGTACTACGTACTACGTTCGAAAAATCCTTGGTGAAATTAAAAAATATGTCAACCGTTCACTGAGTTGGTGTGGAATGCTCCACATACATACACACACACGCACATATATATATATGCAATGTGTAAACAGATGAACGTGCGTTGACGAGAATTTTTGACGAAAGTACGAATGCCTCGACAAGCGAAGAAGAAACCTCGAAGAAATCAATTTTTGTTTCGAAAGTATTTGTTTCGTTTGGTTTTTTTTTCAAATATGATTCTCGAGAATTTTCCGCAATGTTTCCCTTTTGTTTTGTTTTCTTCTTCGATCTTACGACCTTGATACTCGTACGTAAATATTGGCCAAAGAAACTTTGTGTATAGGTTCGTGCTCGCAGTCGTTTGAACAGTGCACAAGGACGAAAAAAAAGAAAATTCAATTGCTGTTCTATTTCCGCGTGTGTATACATGTATAATATAATAGTATATTATTCACTACAGGGCAAAAATTTTTTTCGACGAATGCGAGGATTGTATCCCGAGGCGAAGCCGAGGGATACAATCGCATGAGTCAAAAAAAAACTTTTTGCCCTATAGTGAATACGATATTTTATACACCAAGGGAAATAAAGTGGTTTTCCCTGCTGGTGCAGGGCAAAAAACCACGGTTTATTTCCCTGAGGTGTATAAAATATTATAATGTGAATAACTGTAATACGTATTCCGTGCGTAATGTGTTGTAAAATATCAATATGATACATGACGGACGACCACTCTGAAAACGTAAATATCGATCGCTCGCTCAGCGTGGAGGTTTTTTGCTCTCTCTCTCTCTCTCTCACTCTCACTTATTTGAGAGGGTCCAGTAATCGAAGAATCACTAAAATAAAACTGTGATGCAATTGCAAGAATTGAAGATTGAAACATTGTTGGGAATACTACGCGAAGAACACACTACGATAATGAAACGTTTTTATGATTGAAACAATTAGATGGTAAGCTCGGTCGATCGGTACAGATATTATTCAATTTTAAACTTGTAGCAAGGCTCAGTTGTAACATTCACTTTTGTTGGAAATTTTACTTTACGCAGTGAAATTTTGCCAAAGTTGTTTTATGACTTGTGCGCATGAGTTGAAAATGCAAATTCCTATACTAGCAGACCAGAAATAATCTTCTGAGGATGAGATTGAGATGTTGCGAAGCTAATTTGGCTCATCGGTATACAAATTTTTCCACTTTCAACTTGTCGCAGGGTTCAGTCATAAGATTCATTTTTGTGGGAAATTCTTCTTCATGCATTAAAATTTTGGCCAATTCGCTCTATAACTTCTGTGCAATAATTTAAAATACAAATTCTTGTGCTCAGTCTAGAAACAATCTTTTTAGAAAGAGAATGAGATCTTGCCAAGCCAGTTTTGCTCATCGGTGCATACATTGTTGTATTTTCAGCTTGTCCCAAGGTTCAGGCTACAGCAATGAACAAAATTAGCTTCCCAATGTCTTATTATTTTGTAAGAAGATTCTTTACAGTCCGAGTGTAGACAATTCTATTCGAAGCTAATGCGTAGAAGATGTAACTGGCTTATTATGGGCAAATTTTACTTTACGCAGTAACATTCTACCAAATTATCTCTATAATATCATACAATCTGAATCTCATGATAAGTTGAACATGAAAGAAATCTCCATTGATGAACCATGCAACGGGAAAAAAAAATTTCAATTATCAATATGTTGCACCGAATAAACACCAAAATAATTATTTTCATGCTCTTCGAGTAGGATATTTTGCAGATTTTCAAGATTTTTTTCGCGCAATTTCTTCAGCAGGGTCTTTTTATGATTTTCGCGTGACTGGACCCTCTTAAGGATGTTGTGAGTATATAAATTTCCAACCAAAAATTTCATTCGAACAGAATTCTAGTACTTAGCGTTTAGAAAAAGAGTCTGAAAAAAAATCAACCACATTGAATATACTGAGAGAGTATCGGTTTTGAATGATAATCATAATAATAATAAAAATGACGAAAAATTGTTCATATAAATTGGTAAAAAAAAGACATTTTCAATAATTCATAAGAAAATTTTATTTTGTCATACGAAAATTCATTCGTTGATTTTCCTAATATAAATTTTTAAACAATTTTATTCTTTTTTTGAATTTACTAATTTTCAAACCGATGAAAAATCGCGAGTTTTGCAATTTTTGTACAAATACTCGAAAATGAAAATGAAATTAAAAAAAAAGAAAAAAGTTCTTAGAAAAATTGTAAAAAAAAAATGTTTTACGATTCATTTTTAACCTTTTTTTACACTTAATAACATGAGTAAAATTTTCGAATCATTATTATTTAAAATCAAACTTCTCAGCATTTCCAATGTGATTAAATCTTTTTTTTTCCTTCAAATTTCAAATTTTCGTTATTTCCGGATGGTATGCCTCGAAAATTTCACAAAATTCTCACGGAATCTCACGTTTGGCTCGAAAACTATACGTCCGAGCATCCTTGATCCCAGAAATCACGATATGTACATACAGACAAAACCATAAATACAAGAATATTACAAAAATATATATTATGAAAATAAAACGAAAAAAAGAAACGCTAAAAACGCTTTTTTTTTAAAGAATGACGAAGATAAAGAATAAACGAAAAAAAAAAAAAGGAAAACGGATTAATTTTTGGGGCGATGGGACCATCTGTCACGATCGGACAATACAAACGCGGATTTATGCATATTGTATATATATATAAGTTCATATAATCGTATGAATTCACGTATCCCACATACACACACACACAACACACACACACACGCGCGCACGCGCGCGCGCGCGCACACACACACACACACACACAAACACCATGCTACCAAAGAACACAAAATATTGAATGAATAAAAACAAAAAGGAGAAAAAACAAACTGTAGTTGGTAGTTTAAATCGTTGATTAAAAAATGTTTTTTTTTCTATTTTTTTTCAATGCAACGCCAAAGTCATTCGCAATTTTTATCATACATATGGCGAATCCGTACAGAGTATGAAAAAAAAAAACAATAATTTTTTTTTTTCAATTGTGTCGTCGCTCTTTGAGAATCGCCATAAATTTGAAAACATCAACGAGCGAACTTTGTACACGGATTTCCGCCTTAATTTTTAATCTTTCATTATATTTTTTTTCACCCTTCTGTAAATAGTTTTTACGTCAAAGGAGTGCATATAATAATGCTAAGTACATATGTGTATACATGCATTTTTGTATAGACCATTTCGCGTCCGGCATACGGCATACCGTCCAATTTTTGAATTGTTTTTAAAAACATATTTTGGTAATTGTTTAGATTGATTATACTTTTCCGAATTTTAGTGTTCTTTTTTTTCGACAAAAACCTTAATTCCAACACGAACAATGATGATCAGGCGGGGAAGCATGAAAAAGTTGAATAAATAAATAAAATCAGTTTTTCCATTTCATTTTGAAAAGTGTTGATCTTAGAGAGAAATGTTTCATACAAAAGTTGTAGCTCATGAGAAGATCAATCTTTAATGTTGTATACATTTTTGGTCTAAACCATTTTTTTGAGAAAAATGGGATAATCCTTTATCTATCGCGCTATGTTTGTTAGACGCCGCTTTATGATTGGGGATGACGACGAAATACTTTGTTGCTATGTATACTGTTGTAGTTTGGGACAAGGGCTTTGTTCACGTCTAGACCTAATGTCTAGATATAAGAGACCTTTCAAATCTACCCAGCTCTCTCATATGTAGCAACAAAGGATTTCGTCGTCGTCCATGATCATAAATCATAATACAGCGTCTAACGAACATAGCGCGATAGATGAAGCATTATTATCTCATTTTTCTAGAAAAAAATGGTTTTAGACAAAAACTGTATAAAATATAAAAGATCGATCTTCTGATAAGTTACAACTTTTGTAAGAATCACTTATTTCTAAGATCGACCCTTTTCAAAAATCGATATCTCGAGAACAGATGATTTGTCGCGGCTGAAATTTTTTTTTGGGGTTCGTTTTCCAGCATATTTTCACATGTTAGAAGGAGGACTCTTAATTCGGGGTGTCCCTTTCGGAACTACCGCCTATTTTTTTTTTCTATAAAAAAGTTTCATGATGCTTTTTTTTTAATCAATAGGTAAGCCAGTAGAATTAATGTAAGATTCTTAAGAACTGTAGAAAAAAATAAAGGAGTGGGGAGACGGGCTCGCATCGCAGGCTAGCGGCGAGGGAACTAAGGGGCAAGGGACTCGCTGCCTCTCCTCTCTCCGAAGGTCAGTCTATGTACCTCCCGTACGGGTGTGCGAGTGTTAGTGAGAGCGTCGAGATCGAGCATGTTATCGCTTGAAAATCTTGATAGTCCAGTCAAAATCGTCCTGAAATCGACTTTTCGAGCCGAGTGGGTAATTTTTTGATATAAGTTGCATGAAACCCTCTCAAAAGTCGGTGTGAAGTGCCAAAGTTCTCACCCCCCGGGGTCGGGTGGAAAAGCGTCAAAACACCCCCTTAAAACTCGATTTTTGCCGTTAACTCGTAAACGACGAAAGATATGGAAAAAAGTTCACAATAAAAGTTGTACAACGTGAAATTTTACGTGAATAATGTGGAATCACTTTTACCCTTAATCCTAATATTTGAAATTTTACAGCTGTTCAAAGATGAATATCTTAAAAAATTCATAAAAAATCGAAAAATTATTATTTTTCAACGTTTCTTGTATTAAAAAATCGGAAAAAATATCAGCTTTTTTTTAAACTAAAAAAAAAAAATTTCCACCTATTGGTTTACGAGTTATAACAATTTTAAACATTTTCATATCGTTTATTTCGCTTAAAAAATTTTGTTTTTCCACCATATTTTTTTTTTAAAGGCTTCATCTTTGAACAGCTGTAAAATCTTAAATATTAGGATTAGGGGTAAAAGTGATGCAACATTATTTACGTAAAATTTCACGTTCTATAACTTTTATTCGGAACTTTTTTCCATATCTTTCGTCGTTTACGAGTTAACGGCAAAAATCGAGTTTTAAGGGGGTGTTTTGACGCTTTTCCACCCGACCCCGGGGGGTGAGAACTTTGGCACTTCACACCGACTTTTGGGAGGGTCTCATGCAACTTATATCAAAAAATTAGCCACTCGGCTCGAAAAGTCTATTTCAGGATGATTGTGACTGGACTATTGAATCGCTGGTTCGAGTTTCCCCGCCATCCTTTTCTTTAATAGTCCAGTCGAAATAGGATTTCGTCTGGAAAAAATTGGAGGAAGCGATTTTCTTTTTTTTTTTTACTCAGAGGGGAGTGGTTGGTAGTGTTAATTTTGATTTTCGAGAAAATCCCCTTATTGCGTTCGCCACCATCTTGATTTAAAGAGTGATTTTTTTGTGTTTTGAATAACTCTTTTATTTTCAAGTTTAGAGTGAAAGTAATAATTACAAAATTTATGAGAAATTGAATTCCCCACAAGTTCGGTTATTATCATTCTTACCCTAGGACCGATATATAGACTGCAAATAGAGGTTAAGACAGTTTTTTTTCAATTATCTTGTTCTTTTTATCAAGTTTATCGTAAAAATGCTAATAAAAAATCAGGTGGAGAATTTTATTTCTTGCAGCTTTGGTCAATCTCATTTTTACCCTATCGATATTTTAAGACATACTAAATTTAGGGGTGGAGATTTTTTTTTTCAATTTCAATTCAAGGGGTGGAATTTCAATTATCTCGTTTATTATTAAGTTTATTGTAAAAATACTAATAGATAATGGGGTAAGAAATATGATTTCCTGCAAATTTTTTAAATACGATTTTTACCCTACGATCGATATTATCAGAATTATAATAAAGGTAGGGGAAACTCAATACATATTAAGCCCAGTCAAATTAGACCAAAAAAGGGGCTTACACGGAAAAAATTAAAAATAGCAATTTTCATCACAAATCGTTGAAGGGGGTCACGGCAGTCTACATTTCGGTTTTCGGGAATCGTACCCGCTAGCTTCAGCCGCCATCTTGAATTTAAGAATGAATTTTTATTTATTGAATAACTCGTTTATTTTCAATTTCATACGAAAAATGGTAATGACCAAAATTTTTTGGAATTCAATTTCCTGCAATTTTGATTCTTATAATTTTTTTGTTAGGATCGATATTTTTCGATTAAGACTCGAAAGAGGAGATGTAATTTAATTATTGCATTATCTCGTTTGTTATTGATTTTAACGTATAAATTATATGAAACGAACTTGTTGGAAATTAAATTTTCTACAACTTTGGTCCTTAATGTATTTTCCCTAGGGTCGATATTTTTTTTTAGACTTGAAAAGAGGTGGGGGTAAATCTTCATATTGTATTATCTCGTTCAGTATTGATTTTTTTCTGTACAAACGATAAACGAAAATTTTTAAAATTGAATTTGCTGCAACTTTGGTTTTTATCTTTTTTTTTTCCTAGGACTGATATTTTTTATTTACATCCTAAATGAGGTGGGGGTAAACCTAAATATTGTATTATCTCGTTTATTATCGATTGTAACGTATAAGAGGGACAAATTTGTTGAGAATTAAATTTGCTGCATCGTTGATGCCAGCCTTTTTTGTAGGATTCATATTTTTGGACGCATCCTAAAAGAAAATAAGCAAGGGCCATCAAATATATTTGGGAATTTTGTTTCCTACGAGTTTCAAAAAATCGCTCCTAGGGATAAAAAGATAAGAACCAAAGTTATAGTAAATTTAATTTTCAACAATATTGTTTATTATCGTTTACACGAACAAAATCAATAATAAACGAGATAATTCAATATTTAGGTTCACATCCACCTCTTTTATGGTCAAAATGAAAAAATATCAGTCCTAGAAGGAAAAATATTAAAACCAAAGTTGTAGCAAATTTTATTTTCAACAATTTCATTAATTATCGTTTATACGAAAAAATCAATAATAAACGAGATAATACAGTATTTAGGTTCATCCCCACCTCTTTTATGGTCTAAATAAAAAAATATCAGTCCTAGGGGAAAAAGGAAGTAAGGACCAAAGTTGTAGCAAATTTAATTTCCAACAAGTTTGTTAATTATTGTTTATATGTTAAAATGAATAACAAACGAGTTAATGCAATATTTAAATTTCACCTCCTTTGTCGGGTATAAATCGAAAAATATCGCTCCTGGGGAAAACATGATAAGGACCAAAATTGTAGAAAATTTAATTCCAAACAACTTTGGTCATTATCATTTTTCGTGTGAAATTGAAAATAAACGAGTTATTCAAGAAATAAAAATTCATTAAATCAGTCACTTCCGAACGTTACATGTTTTTTGAAGTGAAACTTCTTCAGCGAGACTGTGAATTAAAAATTATGAAATGAAAAAGCGACACCAATAAGAGACGAGCCGCTGTGTAGCGAACGAGTGAATGAGATAGAACACAGTTTTATACAGTATGCTTTACTCTCTTAGTTTGATGTCTTTGTGTGATGCTTCGTGTCCTTCTCACTCTTTTCCATCAGCATGCGACAGTTTAGGCCCTATGCCATACATAGCATAGTATAACGCTTGTTTAGGCCGAAACGCTGTTGACTATAGATGCATTTGTCCTTATGGATGTGTGTGTGCGTGTGTGTGTGTGTAACCAAGGGTTGGGAAAAGGCGTAATACTTCCTCCCACGCACACTCGTACGAGAGATACAGACCTTCGGAGAGAGGAGAGGCAGCGATCACGTGAAGCGCTGGGTTTCCTCATTACTGACTGCATTTGGGTTGGGTTTTGAGTATCGGCACCTCGATGGTAGTAGGAAAAATGGACGGAATTAGATAAACGTATTTATTTAAAAAATGTTTGGTTTTGATTCAAATTCGTTGTTAATACTTAATGATATATTGCTACGTTACAGTGAGTGTACACGACATTGAAAAGAAAGTAGCGGAAGGACGTCGGCTAATTATCCCCCGTGGCGTACAATCTTCGGAATCTGAGGAAATTGTAATATCAACACGCGTAAGTTGACGCATTTATCATAACTGATTCGGCTGATGAATATTAATTCAAAATCAATTTGAATTTCGTAGTACATAATATGCAGTAATAATACATCATTATATGATAAGTTTTAACAATTTTTCAATGGTTTTAACTTAGAATTGCCGTTTTTTAGAATCAGAAACATCCTACGTTACAGCAAGATGTACAGAACGAAAAGAATCTCAATATCCTCAATAAACACAAGTCGAAGATCTTGCTATCATCGAGGAAGCAATTCACTTGCGATTCGGATGAGGAGGATGAAGAACAAGAGAAGAACGATGCGGATCGAGAAGAAAGGGACGGACAAGAAGAGGAAAACGATAATGACATTACAAAGAATAAAGATCTGTCAGATTCGATCGAAGAACTGAAGAAACAATTACGGAAGAAAGAAGCAGAAGTTGAAAAATTAGAGGAAGCGGTTCAATTTGAAAATCAAAACGGGTCGAAAGGTACAAGATGGCCTCACGTAAGCGTTACATTATACAAATTCCTCCAAATCCGTGTGATACTGTACGCTTTTAGTCCTATAGAAATTAAAACACATATGGATTAATTAATCGTAATCCTGAAGCCATATATACCCGTTTCTTCTAAAATTTCTTAAAATCTCCGACAGAATTAATGTGGGTCAAACTTTGTGTGAAGTAAAAGTATATAAAGATTAAACCCTTGATTTGTTAATGTTTGAATATCGTTACAAGTATCTTGTTTGGTGTTATGTTAGAAATGAAATGGTTATCTCATATTAAACTGTAAATATTTGTAAAAATGTGAAACATATCATCCATTGATTGTAATTTCTTCCCATCACTGTTTCTTAGAGAACATCAAAGTTGAAGTGAAGAGAAAAATTAAAGTACGACGTAATCTGTTTAATGAAGGTAATGACCGAACAGACGATGAGAATCCACTAACGCTTGAATATCATGACAAAGGTAAAGGGCGATATCTGCATTGTGCTAGATTGGTTAATTACTGATCTTCAGATTTTAATCGTCGTATTATACGTCTGTAAGACGTAATAATTTTAGTATTATTCACCAAGTTCCAAAAGTGTTTATTGATGTGCAGCATGTATTTGAGTATCATAGAAGCAGAATTTGGTGAAAACTCTGTCAAAACGAACTTCAATTACTCTACTGCAGGCATTATTTGGAGACTATTTTTTTTGTCTGAACTGATACCTGAATATGATATACGTTTCATGCATTTTATGTTGCATTATCTATTCATATTGAACTAAAGCCATCCGATATACGATGTGATACTCATATAAATTTACAGAGAATGATGAGATGTCCAACAATGCGGGTGATGCCGGATGCAGTGCATCATCAGGTGAATACCGTCGTAACACCAAGCCAGGAATTATCAACATTGAAAAAGTTGAACTCGATTTGAATCAAATTTACAAATCCAGCACAGCGGTTGACAACCCAAATCAACGTAAAGGCACAAAAAGTTCAACATCTTATAAAGACCAGCAAAAGAAAAAAGATAACACTTTTCACTTTTACTGATGAATAATATTGGCAACTGCTACTGAAAAATGTCAACATTGATACTAGGTGACAGCAACGGCGTGGAAAAAAAAAGAAAAATCGTACAAATCCCGCAACCGACAATTTCCAGTAAAAATACAAAAGATCGTCCAGAGTGTAGCTCATCAGGAGTCTCAGAAGAAATAGTTGGCGAGACCGTTGAGAGAGTAGAGCATCAGAATATACTGCACGATGATGCCAATGAAGTGATCCGAGCTGGTAACATTTATAGAACTCTGTTCGCAAAATATAATTTTTAAGGTGGCTACAGCAAGATAAAGCGAATCAATTGATTGCAGGTGACAGTGACAGTCCCAGTGAAGATGAACAAAGAGTAAGACAACGTCTTCCACTTCAAACTAAAAGGAGAAGAACAGGTAAGATTGTTAATACGATTTATCTGCAACCGATTCTTCCATACTTGATTAATTTAAAAATTGTGTACTTTAAAAATTGTGATTGGAGAGTTTGATTACATTCCATACAATAATTCTCAACTAATACAAGCTTAATGCGATTACTGATGCGTCTTATTATCTTCGTTTCATCCAGAACCTACTGGTACAGGTGCGAAGGGAAATACAGCCAGAGAAATCGAGGCAATGATTCAATATTATGAAAATCAAGGGGAGGACCAGGATGGGCGAAAAATGTATCAAGTTACTGGCACTAAGGTATAATTTATAATAGTTCGGAGGAGTTGATCGTTTGTGAAATCTGGTTACGACCCTTTGTATATTCTGTGGTATCTTTTGAAATCTCTGAAAAGTACAAAATCTACTGAATCCCTCGAAATCATTGAAAATGTTATCAAATCTTGAAATGAAGTGTAATGTGAATCCAAAGTTATGAGCTATCAGCCTGTTGAATAGTGTCAGATGTAATTCACAACATCATTATCCTCTTTCTTGAAAAGTCAATGACTAGGTTAACTTCGATTCATTGGTATTTATCAAACATATCGTCAGAATGAGTTATTCAGAAGTGTTATTCAATTGTTGATTTACAGATATACCTAGGGGAAGGTGTAGAAGCATCCGCTGCACTTTGGTTTTTAGTCCAACAGAAAAAGCCAACAATATTCTTTAGGGATATGATTGAATTCATATGGTCCAAGCATGAATTAGTCAATCGATGCCTGAATAAATACAAGGTTACTACCAAATTACTGGATAGATCACCGATGAAGGAACTGACGCCACGCAAAAAGAGATTGTCGTACAGTAAGTAAGATTGACTGAATACGGATTGCATACTCTTTATTATTTGTGGATCCACTCATGTCATTTTTTTTTTTCAGAATTGTATAGCGATTATCTGGATGCTAAAAAAATCAAAGAATCCGAGAAAATGAAGTACTTATCAAAAGTCCCAGCTTTAATAACCGCGAAACTTCAATATTTAAGATTAAAATATTATAAATGAATGGAAAAAGTTATCCGCGTCCTCCACGTTATCCAGGCAAGGTGAAAACTTAATTTGCACATTATATGGTTTTATGACACAATAGACCTTATTCCGATGACGAAAGGACTGTGGTATTTTTTAAACAATGAAAAACCTTCAAATTCGAAAGTTCCACACAATCTTGACTGAATTTAATGAATTCCTTTTAGTATGAGAGATTTTTTCCGACGGTTAATTATTTTTTAAAGAATTATATAATTTTTTTTTAAATTAACGATACTAAAAAAAGAATTCGTACTAAAGTCAGTACTCTGACTTTTTATACAATTTTATTTAAGTATTGATTTGTCTTAAAAGTGATTGTTGATATTTCTTTCTCAATCTGAGTTTTTTTTTCGCTGACCTTGTTATGAATGAATAACAGGAGAAACTATTTTGTTTCATCAATTCTATCTAATAATATACTTTCGTCAAGCAATGATGCTACATCGAAGAATCACGATGTAGCATCATTGCATCACTCCAGGATCCTGCCGAATTGAAAAATGAATGGAAATAGAAGAAATCATTGCAAATTTTGTTTTCCTGCGGTTTAGAACAAACATGTTTGAGAAAATTTTGATTTCCTTTTTAGTAGGATCGAGCCTACGAGTCAATGCATCAGTTTTTATTTTTTATTTTTTCCTTATTTTGAAAACGTTCATTCACAAAGAAAACCCCCATAGATATGACTTGGTCTCGTAAATTAATTCTATAATTAGCGTAGTCGAATATATGCTTCGTGGAACGATAGACGTATTCAATAAGTATGTATAAGAGGGTTCATTTTATCATTGAACACATTTTTTTCTCAATCAAAATGTAAACTCACAAAGAAAAGGGGAATACGCTGTGATTCTAGTACGTAAGTTACATTTCAGAAGTATTGACATCTGTGAATAAGTATGAAGCATGTTAATATCCGCAGTTAGAAGGACATAAAAGATTTTTTTTTAAACCCACGATTTTCTTGTTGTTTTTCATTAAAGGCCCAATTCCTTCCCGTTTTTCTGAATAAACGATTTTTTTTTACATAAACTGAATTACGATTTCATTGCTCTATCTCCCTGCATTTATTTCTCATTCGTTATTTCCGGTAGTTGTATTTAACGTAAAATTAATCGTTGAAGTAATTTGAGATTCATCGTTAAATGAAAATAAAGTGCGTTTCGAATATTATAACAAATCACCTAATAAATCATGTGGTAAATTGAATAATAAATTGTATACACAATAATATTATAAATTATGTAATAAACTTCATACCGAATTCGGTCATAAGATCTTGTAATTTATCATATGATTTAATGTGTGATTCATAACGTTTTTTTTTATATAATAAATTACAAAATCTTTTTCAGTAGGGAGGAACACATAACATTCGTTATATTCCGATTGCAATCAAGCTGGAAAATCGAAATTATCCAATTATTCATAATCTTAAGCGTATACATAATTTCATAACTCATGAAAAACTTTTTAATACATACCGTTATTTTCACATCGTAAAGATTGGACACATTAGTCTGAGCTACGACCTTGCAGGTTATGAACACTTGTGCATCAACTGGATCTTCTGTCTCTACGACATTTAAGACGTGTCCCGCATCAAATAATTTTTTACCCTTAATGTCATTTTGACCTCGTACACGATCATTAAATATTGGACAAAACCCGTATTTTGTAATTTTTAACATTTTTATACATAACACCTATTGTTCATTGCATAATTTCCCTCTCAATGATTCACCAATTATACACACGGGAGCGCGCATATCGGCAGTTGTGCTGCTCTCTATAGGCCACGCACGGTCCCTATTGGTGTAAAGGCGGTACGAAGTATACACTTCATGCATACTTGCACATAGAATTAGAAGGGCAAGTGTGCATGAATTGGGACACGGCATATAACCGGCATATTGTTGACGCTTTCGCTGAACTCAACGATAACAAATTTCGTTGCTTCGCTTAAGCCTTCCATGCTGAAAATAAATAGGTTATGTTTGGGGGTTATGTTCGATACTTTGAAAAATATACGCACGCGGTTGTTAAGAAGGAATTAACATAACCTTTTCCCTTCATGATAACATTTTTTTTTTAAAGTTCAAACATAATGTACAGTAAATTTATAAAAACTTACCTTATTTCGTCGTAGATTATTATCACGACGCGAAGAGCAAAACACGTGACGATACAAGCGCAAGGCGAAGGCGAGAGAGCAGCGTAGCAGAGAGCAGGGCAAAGAAAGAACGCGGGATCGCGATCGCGTCTGAAAAATAACCTCTCTCGCATAAAACGACGTGTACAGTTTGCTGTCACACACACGAGCCGGAGCGTGTCGGTGGAAACTGATCATGGCTATGATTGGCTGGGGTCCATGTATTGGTGTTCCACCGTCACATTCCGGCTCGAGTGTGTGTGACGGCAAATTGCACACACTGCGCTCCAGGCTTTACCGGCTTAGAGTCGGGCGCACATTGGTAAACATACAATGCCGGTTAACTGCCAATCGCAATTATTGTAGGAAAAAATAGTATATAAAAATATTATTACGTATTCAATCAGCGTTGTAAATAATGCATGAATTTTTTAAAATAAATCATAGATATCATTATAACCATTCATTTTTAATTTTTGACCCCATGAACCTTTATTTCTATTAACCATTTAATTTGATTTTTTATTAATTGAAATAATTTTCATCAACCATTACATTTTTATTTTTAATTGAAATCATTTTCATTAACAAGTATTTTTTTTTTAGTCAAAAAATTTCCAGTGACCATTAAATTTCATTTTTTATTCAAAATATTTCTATTACATATCAAAAAGGTAATGATTAATATATGATTTTTCTTTTGAGAATTTTGCATGCAACCCTGTAAATGTAACCCATAAAAAAAACGATACTGGCCCGAGTTGGCAATTTGTTGCATACCAATGCTCGAACTGAGCATGGGTTAAGCAATGGAAAATAGCATTGGCCCGAGAGATTGGGGCCAACATTGATCGCCAACGGTCGCTTGCCATCAAAAAAACCATACTGGCCCAGAGTTGGCAATTTGTTGCATGCCAATGCTCGAACTGAGCATGGGTTAAGCAATGGAACATAGCATTGGCCCGAGATTGGGGCCAACATTGATCGCCAACGGTCGCTTGCCATAAAAAAAACGATACTGGCCCAGAGTTGGCAATTTGTTGCATGCCAATGCTCGAACTGAGCATGGGTTAAGCAATGGAACATAGCATTGGCCCGAGATTGGGGCCAACATTGATCGCCAACGGTCGCTTGCCATAAAAAAAACGATACTGGCCCAGAGTTGGCAACTTATTGTATGCCAATGCTCGATCTGAGCATGGGTTAGGTAATGGCAAATATATTGGCCCAGGCTCGGCCCAACGCTGGCCACCAACGATCGGTTACCCAGTGCCGTGCCATACGTCGGCCATATTGTAAGCGTTGGCAATTTTTTCCCGGGATTCTTGCACATCGGCTACAAAATTGGCGTTTATAAGTGGCAAACCCGCAATGCTGATGAAAAGAACGTTATTGCTGAGCGAAAACGAAATATTCAACCCGCATTCAAAAAAGTGTTGCATCTAATTGTTGATCAACCGAAACAAGGATTTGGTAGCAGCAACGACGGCAACACTGCGAGACGTTTTTTCAAAAATACAACGATATCAGCACACATTTTGGGTCTAGACGAGCAGATTACGAAACGATGCTACCCTATTGAAAAAATAGACATCGTTAAACACGTTATTTAAGACGTCGATTCGACGTCTGAAATGACGTCGGAAATTTCGTACGAGCTTACGTCTGAAACGACGTCAGAAACTATATATGAATTTGGGATAGGAAATTACGTCTTTTACGATGTCGTTTTTGATGTCCTTTACGACGTCGTTTTTTATGTCCTTTACGACGTCGTTTTTTATGTCTCTTACGACGTCGTTTTTTAAGTTTTTTACGACGTCGTTTTTTATGTCTTTAACGACGTCTTTTAATGCATAACAAATATTATTATTATCATTATTATAATTATTAGTGTTATTATTAAAATGAAGCAAGTATAATGAAGTAAGCCTGCAGTGTGGAATGAAGTAAAGAAATGTCATGTATCGGAGGACTGATCGGAACTTTTGAAAATTCGAAAGGAAAGGAAGAAACGAATATGTATGCGTGTGCGTGTGTTTGCATACATATATGTGTATATATATATATAATACAAATAAATAGACATTGTTTAATTGTTGAACAGCCTTTATTTATTTATTTTTCTTTTATATATTTCTTAGCTTTATTTCTTATCTATTTTTATTGTATCTTTTGTCTTATAGCTTTAATTTTCAGCCTCTTTCTCTATGATATGATCGTGTAATATTATACATACACTCATCGAGTCATTTACTTTCGAGTCGGATATCTTAACTTCACTAGTACTTCACAGGGATGACTGATCAAAACGTATTTTTTTTTTGTACCTACAGACAAAACTGTTTCCGTAATGGAATAAAGAAAAAATTTAATGTACTGGACTGTCATCGCACTTTCATCTGATCGTATAAAAATTCTATGCTAATCTTGAAAATAAAAAAAATACCCTTATGTTCGATGGGTATTAACAATATTACGAGTTCATTCTTATCTAGACTAGTGCTTGACAAGTATGATTGAGCAAAGCGTTATGATTTTTTTTTTATACGAACAGACAAAATTGTTTTCATAATGTAAGGAAAAAAAAAATTAATGTGATGGACTTTCATCACTTTCATCTGATCGTATAAAAATTCGGTACTTTGAGTGTTCAAGTTCGAGTTAATATCAAGTTGCTCCACCCTACTGAAAATGTTGATGTGATAAATCATATGATAAAAATTTGATTTATCAGATCAAAATTTTCAGTAGGGGCACTGTGATCTCTTCTTACGTTAACCCCAATTTCTTTCGTTCGTCATAAATTTTCAACGACAAATGCTTCCAGATTTGTCTCATTCTGTATTCTCGCGATTTTCCTGTGACGCCGGCGTCAGTGATCTTATAGAAAAGGCAATCTGGAAAGAAACAGCAAACAAGTGTAATGAACGAGACTGTGTCACTTCGTAATCGTACATATTAATACTACTTACAAAATATCTACCCCAGACTTCGTAATAATCAAAGAATATTTGGCGAATGTATAATGGGGCTGTCCGTGCAAATTCACCTAGCCACCCAGACCCTACCATCTCTGATTTGATCAGTGATCTTGTAATATGTTGCTGCCCAAGCTCTCATTTTTAAGAATTTTTAGATTTTTGAAACAACCCTTTCTGAGTTTTGATTTTGTTGACCTGGAAAATTTAGACCATTTCGAAAAGTATGAAAAAAATTCACAAAAATTGATTTGGATGATGTACGACAACCCTCTGCTCCGATAATATGTAGTCAATTTTTCTTCAACTTTTTTTTTTAACCCGTCTTTTTTCAACTTGTTCCGTTCACTTTTTTCACCGAATTAAAAATTCGATCCAAAAAACAATACTACTCATATCATTTCATAGATACGACAATATTATTAAAAAAAAAAAAAAACAAAACCATTCCTCATAATAAGGTGAAGAGAACTTTTAAAAAATCGGCTTCAGGTAATGTAGCAAGAACGCTACACTGGTTGCGTCTTCTTGCATGAGGCACTTCACGCTTACTCTCATGTCCAAGGTATCTTCTAATTATGGTACTGGAAATAGTAAAATAAACATATCCTGTTCCATACAAGTTTTGGGATTTCATAGTCTTGACTTTCCACAACCTAACAAGAGCATAATGAAAGCTGAGAGAAACGTGTCATAATCAATAAGTGGATTTACACTCTCTATGAGAATGTAAAAAGAATATCGATGGAGATTTGGGTATCTTATCCGGATTTATGAGTTAATTTCTACACCATTTTTGATTTTTCGAGGTCTTCGTCAAGTATGAACGACAGTTCTTAGGATCAAAAGATCTCTCTACATCTTATTTTCGTTTCATCTTATTGTAAATTAATATAACTCTTATTACTGAACTATACTGAACTATTTTCTATGTGGCAACCTATATACCTACGGACCACTTGTGGTGGAGGTCTTCAAGATATATACCTCCGGACAGACATGAAAACTGACCAAAGCACAGAAATACCTTTGCTCAGTTCTTCAAATCATCAGAATTGTGATGTCTAATAAGTTTAAAACTCAAAGTATATACAGGTTTTTTTTTTACCATTTCTAATTCACTCAAATCAAGGTAACGAGATATAATGTTGCGAAATTCATCATACCTTTTAGACTTTCGTACTTCTCCGGAGTCACCGGCTGTCTCGGCTGTTGTTCGGCCGCTCTGTGTTTGTTCGCTTTCTTGCGATCTATACACCTCTCGGCTAGGCCCACTGACCCCCACATTTTCATCGCTACATCTCTGACAAATCTGGAATCTTTTTCGCTAAGCAGTACCTACCACGTATCTCGCTTGATGTAGGTATTGGCGTGAATTTCAATCTGTTGTCAAACATAAATAATTTTGCATTATAATATTATTATTCACATAATCGACAGATAATAATAGAAAGGCAGGTTCAGATATTCTAGTAAAGGTTCATAGGAAAGGTTGCTTACCTGGTCCTGGGGTACGTCTTGCCGCCTGGGAATATTCTGCGTACACTGAGCAAATCCATGACCAGGTTCTTGACGATGAACCTCTAATCCAGCTCGCGAAACCAAACGAGGGTAGCGGCTCGTTGGTGTTCGTCTTTCGTGCTCGACAACGGACAATCGATTATTTGCCGAATTTGGAAGGTTGCGGCCTCTTGAAGTTTCTTCTCTGTGGGATGTCGTGGGCGAACACTGATTTATCGGATGTACGGACTCATGATGTTCTTGCATACGTTGTCGGCGCAGATCGAAAAATCCCGAAAAATTACCCTCTAGATGACTCTCAGAGTGTGTCAAAGCCGGATCTATACCGTATGCACAACACCATTAACATCGAGCAAATATATTATAGCAAATGTTCTTAAAAGCACAGTATTATACACTGTGGACGATGCATCTAGACGCTTCGCAAAAGAAAACATTCCATGCAGGTGTGACATTGAATATGTTAAAAGATGTGTAACATCACATTAATGATTTCAGATTCAGTAATCATTATCAGCAGAACTTTGAATTTACAAACATTACTTGTTTATAAGTGGACACATGGCTGCCTGATACCGTGTGCTTATAAACACTCAAAGATTTACAATTTTAAAAAGATTTCACATATCCGAACTCTGACATGATTACCGTCAACATTTTCCTCGTTCCATGCCTCAGAATCATCGAGCATCGGTCTTGCAGCCACGAACTTGTCATAATTATTGAGGATTCTTTTGTTTGTGTTATGCATGGCAGCATTCTTTGGATCCTGACTAGGCTTTTTTCTGACCGTCTGTACCAAAAATCAAATTAACAACGTTATCACTCAAGTTTCTCATAACATAAATCATTTTGAACAGAAAAAAGATAAAATCGAGGCAGGGAGTGTTCATGACTCGATCAGATAGGTCTCTCAAAAAATGAATAGGTTGAAGGACGGAGGATACATTCCAGCATCATGGGGTGTGAATATCATACTTGTCGTATCTTATTTGCTGGCTTAGCCTTGGACTGTGTTTTCCTTGTGCCACTAGATGTACTTGCGTCGAAACTCAGATTTCGTTTGTTGGGGAATTTTAGACGAGTCCTATCTCGTCGACGTTGTACAGCAGACTCACTATCTGTAATAAACGAAGTTTTTGATATTATTTGTCAGATGTGATGTAATCAAACCAACATTAACGATACATATGAGGCATTCCACATCAACATGACCTCTTCAAAACCTTAATATCTTGAATTTTTCTGCAATCGACATATGCTATAGTACTATTTAAAAAAAAAATATTGATATGTATTAAATTTATGGTGGCATATTGATAGGGGTGAAATTACAGGAAAATGCGATTTTTACTTTTTTTTTCTCCCTGATTTTATTACATGGAAATAGTGTGTCGGAGGGAAAAACTGCTGAAAATCAATTTTGTTGTGTTTGTTGCAAGGATAACGAAAAAAAATTTTAGAAAGCAAGATTTTACATTTTTCATGGAAAAAAAATTTCGTGCGAAATTTGAAATAAAAATGTTATATAATGCGAGTATATTTCTCAATATATTTGCGAATATTTTGTAAATAAATATTGAGAAATGTACTCGCATTATATAACATTTTTATTTCAAATTTTGCATAAAATTTTTTTTCCAATTTTCTTTTTTTTTTTTTTTTTGCTAAGCCTTTACATTGAATTTATCCATCTGGAAAGAGACGTATTCCTTTTTAAAACAGTTCGAAGAATTCAAAAAAATATTTCAAATTTCTTAAAACTGTCATAATCGTCCAAAAATCGATTTTCATTTTTTGAATAGGTTTTTTTCCATGAAAAATGTAAAATCTTGCCTTGTAAATTTTTTTTTCGTTATCCTTGCAACAAACACAACAAAATTGATTCTTAGCAATTTTTCGCTCGGACACACTATTTCCATGTAATAAAATCAGGGAAAAAAAAAGTAAAAATCGCATTTTCCTGTGATTTCACCCCTATCAATGCCACCATAAATTTAATACATATCAATATTTTTTTTTAAAGAGTACTATAGCATATGTCGATTGCAGAAAAATTCAAGATATTAACGTTTTGAAGTGGTCATATTGATGTGGAATGCCTCATATACTGGTCTTATCTGTCCTGCGCCTCAACCTAACGCAGCTGCTTCAAACATTGATGTAGTTCTAAATCGGACAAACTTTTCTAAATTTTGTGTACTATTTGGAGTAACCCTTTGCGAGTGTAAAATTATTTTCAACTTATTATTCAGACGTTTTTGGAAAATCAATAGAAATTCAAAAACAACATCCCACCTTCAGAAATTGCCTTCGATGTCTTATTTTTTGCAAAACGCAGATTTGCTTATACAAAATTTGAAAATTTTGTTGCAAAAACAAAACTCGACAACTACTTTCATCGTACCATGAATTGATTGAACTAACTTTTTTTTCTCTTACCATTTCGCACTGTATTTGCCTTGAGCTGATAAAAGACAAACCTTATCGTGGGCGAATAAGTATGATGTAGAAATTTATACCGTTTGAATGCAACGAAAATAGGTTAAAAAAAATCATTTCCAGTATTGTCTCGAGGTCAAAAATCGTTTAAATCTTTATTTTCGTTTTTTTTTCGCGACCTGAGGCCTAAATATACCAGAAAAGCATTAGCAATACTGGAAACAATTTTTTTAAAATTAAAAAAACCTATTTTCGTTGCATTTTAACAATGAAAATTTCAACATCATGAATAAGTGGTTTGAGGATACAAGCAGTATTTAAATACTATGTATATGATGTATATTGATGACATATAATACAAGTGCGTGGAAGTAGCAATACCCGCACGACGAGTGTTACGACGCAGCAAGAGCCCGAACGCGAATCGGGGGTGAGCAGTAGACAAGCAAAAGGTGAATCGATGTGAGCTGGAGACAAGACGAAGGGCGAGTGATACGTCTTCACACGAGTAAGGCATTGGCGCTTTTTGCACGTGTATCGAACACTATTTTTTGCCATGCCTGAATGGAAGTCCTCTTTGCAAATGCGCACCATTTTTATACACCGCTAGCGGTACGCAAAGGGATTCTTCGTGCACCGTTTGAGAAAGTCTGTTTTGGGCGCCTCTAGATATACTGTGCAAAAAAAGACTTTCCAGGCAGGCGGGGCAAAAAAAATAATTTAATTGTGACAGTAATAACAGTTTGCATGAATGTAATGGATTTTTTAAATCGAATTTTGAATCACGGTTTTTGAGTCATATATTTACTTGGATGCAAACAATACCAGAATTTCTGAATGTATACATACGATAAATGTGTGTACTTACTGCCCAGCAATAGGACGTGTGCTTTGAGTAGCACATCGCCGTTCGCTGCACCTGTACCATTCCGCCACACTCTGTAAATTTTGTTTTTTATGAAATCCGATTGATTTTCGGGATGGAAATCTGGAATTGATGACACAGGCACAATTTTTTGCGAATTTTCAACTATAAAATGCACGCAGGCGTGCGTTATTT
Source organism: Rhorus exstirpatorius (assembly GCA_963564615.1). Taxonomy (NCBI): domain Eukaryota; kingdom Metazoa; phylum Arthropoda; class Insecta; order Hymenoptera; family Ichneumonidae; genus Rhorus; species Rhorus exstirpatorius. Next base: position 6,444,989 of record OY751316.1, read on the forward strand.
CCGATTCAGACATTGTTTTCGTGCAACAGGTGGAACACGTCGGCACCTCCATGGACGTACATATGTCCATGGGCACCTCTGGCTTTTATTTATATGGTTCTTTCACGTGGAGAATGCTCACCTCGTCCTAGCATTCTTATTGGTCCGCGGCGTTTAGTCAGCCAATAGCCAGATTTGGCGATTTCTCACCAGAAACAGTCCAATAGCATTCCTGCGTAGAGCTGTGTGTGAAAACGTTAGATTATGGCTGCGCATGCGCGCTTCCAAAACGGTTGGATTCAGGAGGCACAATGCACAAATAAGCAAGAAAGAAGACAAAGAACAAAGCATCCACGATCCGCGCGTTCCGGAGACACTATCTTGAGAGATAATATAATTTTTTGATACTTCTCTTCAGTTGTGTGAGATATAAAAAAAAACGGTACTCGCATGAGATTAACCATCTCATAATTGGTAAAGTTTGCACGAATCTTGTCTAAGGAAAATTTCAGTTCCGACTGTCTTTGTTTTGGTGTTGATAGCACGCGTATATAACCACAAAACGTTCTACATACTTTTGGTGACAATACACGGTCACAAGACCGTTGGCGACGGTGAAAACAGATGGAAAAAATACAGCCAGCGTGTGACTATTGTGTTATTATATACCTTATATACTCAATCGAAAACCGCGTGTTGCCATAATTATAGCTATTAAAAATTGCATCGTCGGTGTTAAGTAGGTAGAATAGAATACTCGTCCACATATTTGCATTTTGATGGACTATCACCGGTACAGCGTAGACCTATGCAAAGTGCGAGACATCTGCGACTATACTTGCAGCGTAAACTTGATTTTTTTTGGATATTGAAGAAGACGTAAGTATGTACACACTTTTTCGTAATTACATGTGATTACTACACACACGGTATTACGCATTCCATACCAACTCAACCACCGATTTTCCCACACCATTACTGATCTGATTAATGATTTTTTATGTGATTGTCCTCTTAAAAGCACTTCTGATTTTTTTAATTTCTTGAATAATTCATCAATTATCCGTGTAATTTCGAGAGTGGAACCAATTTCCCTTGTATTATTTCGTTTATGCGAAAAAAAAAAATTTGTTCCTGAGTTGGAAATGAAAATATAAGTTATATCATGGATAATACGGCTATCGAAAAATAGTAAATGGTAATAATAAATATATTAGACCAAGAATTAATGCCCATGAATCACTGCCGCAATCGTAATTTCCGAAAATTGACAAATAGAAACTGGTAATACCATGACTTCAAAGCTTTTTATTTTATTAAGAGTGAACCTTGCGCACCAACACATGTACACGCGTACAAGTAATTTCGCGGGATGAATTCTCGAAGACGAGAGAATATTTTAGGAATGTTTTGTAATGAAATGATTCCCTATCCAAAAATGTTGTAGGTGAAATATCAGTGCGCAACGTAATATTTTAAAACAACTTTTTCATTACTTTCTATTAAACTGTGATCCGTCGCTGATATTTCACCCACAATATTTTTGAATTGGCAATCATTTCATCACAAAACATACCTAAAATATTCTCTCGTCTTCGAGAATTCATCCCGTGAAATTACTTGTACATATGTTAGCGCGTAAGGTTCACTCTTAATGTCATTAAAATTTTTCTAATCTTTTTATACGATTTAACAGATCATCATGAACCCTCGCAAACGTGAGGGCTACAAAAATTATTTACAGCCTGAGTCGCATGATCCAGTACCATCGTCTTCCTGGTATAGATTCAAGAAGCGGCAAACACAGGTGAATGATATGATTTCTTGAATCCGTTGCATTCCATTATTATGAAACAAAAATAATGAAAGTGAAGAATTTGTTCATTTTTAGGAGGAAGCCAATACCTGTTCTGGTAGCGTTGCACGCAATGAAGAATTGCCGATCAAAAGTGAGCATTCAGCAAATGAAGAGCAAATCTCTGCTCCGCACATCGCAGGAAATGAGCCAAACGAAGTGTTGAAGGTGATGAAATTTTTCATGATAATTCATATTAATAAGTTGTGTTCATTTAATTGAACTCTTGAAAATAGAATTTGCACAATTTCCACAGACAAACGTACGTGACGAAAGTCCATTACAAGAAAATAGCTTTGTTTTCAACGTAATCCAGTCATTGGCGGAGGACATTGATGATATTGAAATCGGCATTAATAACTTGGATAAGGTAATAATGATGCAAAATATAATTCCACTTTTGTTATATTAATACTTGATCAGCATATCGAATCAGAATTACTCTGATGGATGACTTCCAGAGATAAATGATTACGTTAGAGACTCCTTGACAGTAAATTCAAAAAGAATTTCGTATAACGGATGAGTTAGATTACACCGTTTACTTGATATAAACATTTATTCTACTTATAATGACGCAAAAATATTTGAACGCAATCTGTTTCACAAATTTGATTAAGATTATGTGCATTCATTGAGGAATAACTGAATTATTCAAGAATAGGTGAGATAATAAAAACATTACTGACAAGGAGAGTACCCAGATAGAACACTGACGTCTAATATACGTATATACGACGTCGCCATCGACGTCTGTAAGACGTATTTAGTACGTACACTGAAGAGCTAAATGTCCGGCTAATATCTGTATATTTGACGTATATAAGACGTCGAATATACATAAAAAATGACGTATATAAGACGTCGAAAATACATCAAATCTACGCACAGCACATTAATATTTTTAAAAAACATAAACAACAACGAAAAACATTACTGGCGGTTCCATACGCATTTTGTCGTTGTTATAGGTCATAGAAGAGTTACACTGAAAAAAAAAATAAATTCTACATGGATTTCTCGATAGAATTTTATTCTGCTTTGACGGGGACTCGAACCTACGACCTACCTACTTATCCTACCTATCTTTCTAACACGCTACCCACTACGCTATCGACTGTTTATGTACTGTGGTAATTCATATCATGTATTTGACACGCCAGAGAACACTTGATCAGTTGTATGTTAGGAGCTACTCAAGGGATGGTGGTGGTCGCGTCTTCAACCTGTTTTTAGTATAACCATGTCAGTTTTTAAAGAAATTACAAAATTGAACATGGTGAATCCAATATGGCGGATCCAAAATTCTAAAAATTCCATAACTTGTCTGATTCACTCCAACTATAGTCTTCGAAAAGAGAGATAGAACATAGCCCCTCTATTTTCTGTCTCACTCAGTTCTGCTGCCATCACGTTTAGGACGGTAGACGGAGTCCATATATATACTATATATATATATATATATATATATATATAGGTTCATGATCTCAATTCGGATCGCGCGCAAAACTTATTGCGCGCGATCTTTGTGTTATAATGTATTTATATAGTATACATCATATAATGTAAATAAAGTGTTATAAAATATATTTTAATTGTAAGAATTTATCCATCCACATATATATATCTCATATATATCACTGACGTCTAATATACATATATTACAAATATACATGTATATGATATGTATACGTGATATACGTATATTTTACGTATATTATACAATAAGCATTTGTCATCAAATTATATACATATATTATATGTATAAGGGACATCTACTTGACGATAGAAACGAAGCCAACTGCATTGCTGTCAAAATCACTTATTATATTCGTATATTAGACGTGTGTTTTTCAACAATATCTCCGTGGAATTTTTTACATCTCATATACGTATAATATTCGTTCATTATCTTTCGGTTGTAATTCCCGGATCTGAAGCTATAATTATATATAAATATTGTAACGGTACGCTTTAGTCCTTATGACGTATTTTCACGCTACGCGTGAATTCGCGCTTCGTTGATATACGGAGCAGGTGAAAAGAGACTTTAATCCGTTGTAATCTTCTATTTTTCGTTTATTATTTTACAGTCTTTTCTTTACTTATTATCTATTCACAATATTCCCTTTTTCTTTTATTTCTTATGGTGATTCGAATTTAACTTTCCCTAAGGGTCGATGAGATTGATTTTAATTTGGAAATGAAGAGTCCAACTGCGGGAAATCCGAGGTCATCCCAAGGAAATCCGTCGTTGCAACTCGGAAATAAAGCGGATAATTTAGGTAGAGCCTAGCTGCGGGAAATCCGAGGTCATCCCAAGGAAATCCGTCGCTAGTGCTCGGAAATAAGGCGGACGATTTAGGTAGAGCCTAGCTGCGGGAAATCCGAGGTCATCCCAAGGAAATCCGTCGCTAGTACTCGGAAATAAAGAGGACGATTTAGGTAGAGCCTAGCTGCGGGAAATCCGAGGTCATCCCAAGGAAATCCGTCGCTAGTACTCGGAAATAAAGCGGACGATTTAGGTAGAGCCTAGCTGCGGGAAATCCGAGGTCGTCCCAAGGAAATCCGTCGCTAGTACTCGGAAATAAAGCGGACGATTTAGGTAGAGCCTAGCTGCGGGAAATCCGAGGTCATCCCAAGGAAATCCGTCGCTAGTGCTCGGAATTGGGAGGGGGTTTTTAGGAAGAGCTCAGCTGCGGGAAATCCGAGGTCATCCCAAGGAAATCCGTCGCCAATACTCGGAATTAGATTAGGAAAGTCTTGCTTCTATTCATTTTATTCACCATGAATTTAATGTTTCTACTGATTCTATATAATTTTAAATGACTTGAATGATATAATGGCGTTCTGTCGTCGGGCAGAGTAACAGTGTCGTTCTGACTTCGTGGGTCTTCCCGAGAGAGAATAGAGACGGCTGGTGAGAGCTCCGTTCTCTACTCCGGTCTCGGAGCGAAGTACCTTCCAGTAGCCGAAATCCCTCCTTTTATACCCGTCCTCGGCCGTGTCCCAGGATCCTCTGCGCCTCTCCCCTCTTCGCCGTTAAGGCCGGATTCTCATGAAGCGTCTGTTCGGCGCGCTCGACTTCGTCCCCTCTCCACTATCGAGCCGGATCCTCACGACGCGTTGATTCGGCTTGACTTCGTCGCCGAAGTGTCGTAGACAAAAAAGGGGGGGGGGGGGGGGGTTTGCGATATCGTTACAATATATATAAATATTCAATGTACGTATGTACATTATATATATATATATATATATATGCTTCAGATCCGGGAATTACAACCGAAAGATAATAAACGAATATTATACGTATATGAGATGTATAAAATTCTACGGAGATATTGTTGAAAAACACACGTCCAATATACGTATATAATACGTGATTTTGACAGCAATGCAGTTGGCTTCGTTTCTATCGCCAAGTAGATGTTCCTTATACATATAATATACAGGGTGTATACTAACCTACTGATCACATTATAAGGACCGTGGAGAGCGTCGAAAACGGAGCAGAAAAGTCCTTTTCGAAAATTTTGTGAAATCAAATTTGGTGGAGTTATTAGCGATTTAAAATCGACCAAGGTAGACCAACGTCGACCAATGAGCGCTCGATCGAAGAGAAATTTAAAAAAGTTGAGATAGTGGAGGGGACGGCGTCGGTAGAAGCGGGGTTCGTGAAACAAAACGCTCGCACACCCACACCGTTGAACACCACACGGACGCACGAGAGCGAAACAAATAAACGCTAGGCGTGCGGCAATGTTCATGCTTGTCGCGATGGCCCAGCTTACAAGAATAAAAACAAATGACGATAATAAGCTGGAAAATAATTTTTTCGCAATGATGAGTAAAAATTGATAAAAAAATTTGCTAATTATTTATGATGGTGGCTTTTTCGAATGTTGGTATTTAAAAAAAAAATTTTCGACAAAATCCTTTTATTATAGGACCAAAAATAATAAAAAGGCGGAGAACTGAAAAAAATTGCATCTTCTCTAGGCAGTCGCGGGAAACATTTTTTCGCGAAATTCTAAACGGCAAATCTGTCCAGGATAGTCTCAAATTATTAGAAAAAAAAAACTCATTGTACAGGCGGGTTATGATTCCGGTTCAGAAGATTAATTAAATATTTAATTACATCATACCTTTTTCCACGTATGGAAAAATTTCCCAACTATGGGAAATATTTTTTCCAAGTATGGGAAAATTAAATTTTACTCCAAATTTGGAAATCGTCCCCGAATCATTTTTTGAAACGACCTTTTCAATTCGTAGCATACTTTCTGCTGGTCAGATGCTCAGAAATACTTTTAAATCTCAGCCCAATTTTTTTCCACAGACTTGGATTTTTTTCCCATGCGTGGAAAAAATGTATTTTCCCAAGTATGAGAAAAATTACCCAAGTATGGGAAATATTTTTTCCCAAGTATGGGAAAAATTTCTCAAGTATGGGAAAATGATATTTTACTCCAAATTTGAAAATAGTCCCGGAATTATTTTTTGGAACGACCTTTTAACTCGTAGCCTAATTTTTAACAGCCAGATGCACGAAAATACTTTAAAATCTCAGGCCAATTTTTTTCCCATAGTTGAGAAAAATATTTTTTTTCACTTCCCATGAAAAAATTTCCCATTTGGGAAAAATATTTTTTCCCATGTATGAAAAATTTCCCAAGTATGTGAAAATTATATTTTACTCCAAGCTTGGGATGAATCGAAAATCGTTTCAAAAATTAAAAATCTCCCAGCAAGAGATGGAATTCATGTTGCTTGTTGGATAGTATGGTTTTGTTTAATGGCAAAATATTATCGATCCTGCTATCGCAACTGATTTAATCTCCAGCGATATTTTCGAGCGCTCATGTACTTGTAACGCTAAAAGTGACGGGAATTATGATCGAATTCCCTGCATTGCGCACTGTGGGAGATGAAATCAACTTTTCCAATTGCACGATCCCATTCTACTGTATATTTGTAGATTGACGATGCCATCGTCATGTTTGATTTCATCTGCCTGCGGGTTTCGCGAAGGCTCGTTGTTCACCGAAAGGAAAATAGACGAAAAAAGATTCTACTCCTTTCAATGCCCCGAGATGAAATCCATCTTCGCGATCGGACATTTCAAATTTTTTTAATACTCGACTACTCCGCATTTCATATTTGAGACTAATTTCCTCTCCGGCTTTCATGAGGAATGATCGGCTAGTGGTGCAGCTTGAGAAGAAGTGAAAATCGTTTCAAAAATCGAAAATCCCCTGCAAGAGATGGGATTCGTGTTGTTTGTTGGATAGTATGGTTTTGTTTAACGGTAGAATATGATCGATCCTGCTATCGCAACTGATTGTAACTTGTAACGCTATAAGTGACGGGAATTACGATCGAATTCCCTGCATTGCGCACTGTGGCAGATGAAATCAACATTTCCAATTGCACGATCCCATTCTACTGTATATTTGTAGACTTACGATGCCCTCGTCATGTTTGATTTCATCTGCCTGCGGGTTTCGCGAGCGCTCGTTGTTCACCGAAAGGAATATAGACGAAAGAAGATTCTACCTCTTTCAATGCCTCGAGATGAAATCCGTCTTCTCGATCGGACAGTTCAACTTTTTTCAATATTCGACTGCACGACATTCCATATTTGAGACTGATTTCATCTCCGGCTTTAACGGAGAATGAACGGTCAGTGGTAAACTGTCCGATCATGAAGAATGATTTTATCTCGAGCAGTGAAAGAAGTAGAATGTTCTTTCGTCTTTTTTCCTTTCGTCGACCAACGAGCGCTCGCGAAAACCGCAAGCAGATGAAATCAAACATGACGAGGGCATCGTAAGTCTACAAATATACAGTAGAATGGGATCGTGCAATTTGAAATGTTGATTTCATCTGCCACAGTGCGCAATGCAGGGGATTCGATCGTATTCCCCGTCACTTGTAGCCATACCATACTAGCCGATCATTCTCCATGAAAGCCGGAGAGGAAATTAGTCTCAAATATGAAATGTGGAGTAGTTGAATATTTAAAAAAAATTGAAATGTCCGATCGAGAAGACTGATTTCATCTCGAGGCATTGAAAGGAATATAATGTTCTCTCGTCTATTTTCTTTTCGGTGAACAACGAGCGCTCGCGAAATCCGCAGCAGATGAAATCAAACATGACAAGGGCATCGTAAGTCTACAAATATACAGTAGAATGGGATCGTGCAATTGGAAATGTTGATTTCATCTGCCACAGTGCGCAATGCAGGGGATTCGATCGTATTCCCCGTCACTTGTAGCCATACAAGTACATTAGCGCTCGAAATTATCGCTGGAGATAAAATCAGTTGCGATAGCAGGACCGATAATAATTTACCATTAAACAAAACCATACTATTCAACGAAAAACACGAATCTTATCTCTTGCAGGGAGATTCTCGATTTTCGAAACCATTTTCCCTTCATCTCAAGCTGCACCACTGACCGTTCAATCTCCGTTAAATCCGGAGATGAAATCAGTCTCAAATATGGAATATCGTGTAGTCGAATATTGAAAAAAGTTTAACTGTCCGATCATGAAGAATGATTTCATCTCGAGCAGTGAAAGAAGTAGAATGTTCTTTCGTCTTTTTTCCTTTCGTCGAACAACGAGCGCTGGCGAAAACCGTAGGCAGATGAAATCAAACATGACGAGGGCATCGTGAGTATACAAATATACAGTAGAACGGGATCGTGCAATTGAAAATGTTGATTTCATCTGCCACAGTGCGCAATGCAGGGGATTTGATCGTATTCCCCGTCACTTGTAGCCATACCATACTAGCCGATCATTCTCCATGAATGCCGAAGTGGAAATTAGTCTCAAATATTGAATGTCGTGCAGTCGAATATTGAAAAAAGTTGAACTGTCCGATCGAGAAGACGGATTTCATCTTGAGGCATTGAAAGACGAAGAATCTTCTTTCGTCTATATTCCTTTCGGTGAACAACGAGCGCTCGCGAAACCCGCAGGCAGATGAAGTCAAACATGACGAGGGCATCGTAAGTCTACAAATATACAGTAGAATGGGATCGTGCAATTGGAAATGTTGATTTCATCTGCCACAGTGCGCAATGCAGGGGATTCGATCGTATTCCCCGTCACTTGTAGCCATACAAGTACATGAGCGCTCGAATTTATCGCTGGAGATTTAATCAGTTGCGATAGCAGGACCGATAATAACTTACCATTGAACAAAACCATACTATTCAACGAAAAACACGAATCTTATCTCTTGCACGGAGATTCTCGATTTTCGAAACCATTTTCCCTTCATCTCAAGCTGCACCACTGACCGTTCATTCTCCGTTAAAGCCGGAGATGAAATCAGTCTCAAATATTGAATGTCGTGCAGTCGAATATTGAAAAAAGTTGAACTGTCCGATCGAGAAGACGGATTTCATCTCGAGGCATTGAAAGAGGTAGAATCTTCTTTCGTCTATATTTCTTTCGGTGAACAACGAGCGCTCGCGAAACCCGCAGGCAGATGAAATCAAACATGACGAGGGCATCGTAAGTCTACAAATATACAGTAGAATGGGATCGTGCAAATGGAAATGTTGATTTCATCTGCCACAGTGCGCAATGCAGGGAATGCGATCGTAATTCCCGTCACTTGTAGCGTTACAAGTTCCAATCAGTTGCGATAGCAGGACCGATAATATTTTACCATTAAACAAAACCATACTATCCAACAAAAAACATGAATCCCATCTCTTGCAGGGAGATTCTCGATTTTTGAAACCATTTTCCCTTCATCTCAAGCTGCACCACTGACCGTTCATTCTCCGTTGAAGCCGGAGATGAAATCAGTCTCGAATATGGAATGTCGTGCAGTCGAATATTGAGGAAAGTTGAACTGTCCGATCGAGAAGACGGATTTCATCTCGAGTCATTGAAAGGAGTAGAATCTTCTTTCGTTTATTTTCCTTTCAGTGAACAACGAGCACTCGCGAAACCCGCAGGCAGATGAAATCAAACATGACGAGGGCATTGTAAGTCTACAAATATACAGTAGAATGGGATCGTGCCATTGGAAATGTTGATTTCATCTGCCACAGTGCGCAATGCAGGGGATTCGATCGTATTTCCCGTCACTTGTAGCCATACAAGTACATGAGCGCTCGAAATTATCGCTGGAGATTACATCAGTTGCGATAGCAGGATAGATAATATTTTACCATTGAACAAAACCATACTATCCAACAAACAACATGAATCCCATCTCTTGCATGGAGATTTTCGATTTTCGTAACGATTTTTCTCTCTTCTCAAGCTGCACCACTAGCCGATCATTCACCATGAAAGCCGGAGATGAAATCAGTCTCAAATATGGAATTTCGTGTAGTCAAATATTAAAAAAAGTTGAACTGTCCGATCAAGAAGTTGGATTTCTTCTCGGGGCATTGACAGGAATAGAATGTTCTCTCGTCTATTTTCCTTTCCGTGAACAACGAGCGCTCGCGAAAACCGCAGACCGATAAAATCAAACATGACGAGGGCATCGAAAGTCTCCAAATATACAGTAGAATGGGATCGTGCAATTGGAAATGTTGATTTCATCTGCCACAGTGCGCAATGCTGGGAATTCGATCGTAATTCCTGTCACTTGTAGCGTTACAAGTTACAATCAGTTGCGATAGCAGGACCGATAATATTTTACCATTAAACAAAACCATACTATCCAACAAAAAACACGAATCCCATCTCTTGCAGGGAGATTCTCGATTTTTGAAACCATTTTCCCTTCATCTCAAGCTGCACCACTGACCGTTCATTCTCCGTTAAAGCCGGAGACGAAATCAGTCTCAAATATGGAATGTCGTGCAGTCGAATATTGAAAAAAGTTGAACTGTCCGATCGAGAAGACGGATTTCATCTCGAGGCATTGAAAGAGGTAGAATCTTCTTTCGTCTATATTCCTTTCGGTGAACAACGAGCGCTCGCGAAACCCGCAGGCAGATGAAATCAAACATGACGAGGGCATCGTAAGTCTACAAATATACAGTAGAATGGGATCGTGCAATTGGAAATGTTGATTTCATCTGCCACAGTGCGCAATGCAGGGAATTCGATCGTAATTCCCGTCACTTATAGCGTTACAAGTTACAATCAGTTGCGATAGCAGGATCGATCATATTCTACCGTTAAACAAAACCATACTATCCAACAAACAACACGAATCCCATCTCTTGCAGGGGATTTTCGATTTTTGAAACGATTTTCACTTCTTCTCAAGCTGCACCACTAGCCGATCATTCCTCATGAAAGCCGGAGAGGAAATCAGTCTCAAATATGAAATGCGGAGTAGTCGAGTATTAAAAAAATTTGAAATGTCCGATCGCGAAGACGGATTTCATCTCGGGGCATTGAAAGGAGTAGAATCTTTTTTCGTCTATTTTCCTTTCGGTGAACAACGAGCCTTCGCGAAACCCGCAGGCAGATGAAATCAAACATGACGATGGCATCGTCAATCTACAAATATACAGTAGAATGGGATCGTGCAATTGGAAAAGTTGATTTCATCTCCCACAGTGCGCAATGCAGGGAATTCGATCATAATTCCCGTCACTTTTAGCGTTACAAGTACATGAGCGCTCGAAAATATCGCTGGAGATTAAATCAGTTGCGATAGCAGGATCGATAATATTTTGCCATTAAACAAAACCATACTATCCAACAAGCAACATGAATTCCATCTCTTGCTGGGAGATTTTTAATTTTTGAAACGATTTTCGATTCATCCCAAGCTTGGAGTAAAATATAATTTTCACATACTTGGGAAATTTTTCATACATGGGAAAAAATATTTTTCCCAAATGGGAAATTTTTTCATGGGAAGTGAAAAAAAATATTTTTCTCAACTATGGGAAAAAAATTGGCCTGAGATTTTAAAGTATTTTCGTGCATCTGGCTGTTAAAAATTAGGCTACGAGTTAAAAGGTCGTTCCAAAAAATAATTCCGGGACTATTTTCAAATTTGGAGTAAAATATCATTTTCCCATACTTGAGAAATTTTTCCCATACTTGGGAAAAAATATTTCCCATACTTGGGTAATTTTTCTCATACTTGGGAAAATACATTTTTTCCACGCATGGGAAAAAAATCCAAGTCTGTGGAAAAAAATTGGGCTGAGATTTAAAAGTATTTCCGAGCATCTGACCAGCAGAAAGTATGCTACGAATTGAAAAGGTCGTTTCAAAAAATGATTCGGGGACGATTTCCAAATTTGGAGTAAAATTTAATTTTCCCATACTTGGAAAAAATATTTCCCATAGTTGGGAAATTTTTCCATACGTGGAAAAAGGTATGATGTAATTAAATATTTAATTAATCTTCTGAACCGGAATCATAACCCGCCTGTACAATGAGTTTTTTTTTCTAATAATTTGAGACTATCCTGGACAGATTTGCCGTTTAGAATTTCGCGAAAAAATGTTTCCCGCGACTGCCTAGAGAAGATGCAATTTTTTTCAGTTCTCCGCCTTTTTATTATTTTTGGTCCTATAATAAAAGGATTTTGTCGAAAATTTTTTTTTTAAATACCAACATTCGAAAAAGCCACCATCATAAATAATTAGCAAATTTTTTTATCAATTTTTACTCATCATTGCGAAAAAATTATTTTCCAGCTTATTATCGTCATTTGTTTTTATTCTTGTAAGCTGGGCCATCGCGACAAGCATGAACATTGCCGCACGCCTAGCGTTTATTTGTTTCGCTCTCGTGCGTCCGTGTGGTGTTCAACGGTGTGGGTGTGCGAGCGTTTTGTTTCACGAACCCCGCTTCTACCGACGCCGTCCCCTCCACTATCTCAACTTTTTTAAATTTCTCTTCGATCGAGCGCTCATTGGTCGACGTTGGTCTACCTTGGTCGATTTTAAATCGCTAATAACTCCACCAAATTTGATTTCACAAAATTTTCGAAAAGGACTTTTCTGCTCCGTTTTCGACGCTCTCCACGGTCCTTATAATGTGATCAGTAGGTTAGTATACACCCTGTATGTATATAATTTGATGTCAAATGCTTATTGTATAATATACGTAAAATATACGTGTATAAAATTCTTTCACTACATCAGTTAAATAGCACCACAATATACACTCAATATACGTATAATATACGTATAATATGTCTATCATAGACGTATACATATCATATACATATATACCTAAAATATACGTATATTAGACGTCAGTGGTCTATCTGGGTATTGATCAGGCCTTCGGGTCATGGATTCTGCTCAAATATGCAAGTGTGTTTCATTAGGCCTAAAATCAAGCCTCTTATTCGTAGTTCTATCTAATAGGCCTTTTGTTGCTCGCTTCATTACACAAAATACCATTTTTAAGGATGTATGTTAGTTAGGCAAGGAGGGGGAAAGCGCGGCGCTGTGGCGACGTGAGAGGCAAGCTGCGCAGGAGAACTGCGCGCGCGACATAAATGCTTTCTTTTCATAACGCGAAGTTTAACTCATAATATTTCGGAAAGTATGTGGGCACTTAACAATTTTTTTTCTTTCACGTGTCTCAAAAACTACAGGGTTACGTTAGAACATTTTTGTAACTCAAAAAGTAGTCGGGAAATACTTGATTTTCTAGAATAAATGCTATTTTCCATGGTCTGCTGTATGAATCCCATGTTAAATGTCTCACTTTGAGCTCGTATATCTCAGAATTCACATGGGCGAAAATTTGGCAAAAAATCCTTAAAAATGCTATATATCGTCTTTTCTAACACCTAAAATTTTCAATTAGAAAACTAGTAATCGACTTAGCTAACATACATCCTTAAGAAATTTATCAGTCCTTTGCTACTGCTCTGTACCAATTCAGCCAACTTGGATATGTTATTAAAACTTTTTCAGCCGATCATAAAAATGAATATTCCATGCGTTCATTTACCATATTGAATGTTGGTTGCTGCAGCTAGACCGATACACACTATGCGCAAGCAAAGAAAAGTGAAGCGAAACAAACCAAAGCAAAGATTTACATTACAATTCGTCTTATGGGAATACGCATCGTATTAATGCTTGCAAATACTATGCGTATTCCCATAAGACGAATTGTAACATAAATCTTCGCTTCACTTTTATTTGCTTGTGCGTAGTATGTATCTATGTAGTGTGTGCTGGGTAGTGTTTATCGGTCTACCTGCAGCGACCAATGTTGAGTATGGTAAATTAATGCGTACAATATTCATTTTTATGATCTGTTGACAAAGTATCAATAACATATCCAAGTTGACTGAATTAGTACAGAGCAGTAGCAAAGGACTGATAAATTGTTCAAAAATGGTATTTTATGTAATGAAGCGAGCGACAAAAGGCCTATTTGATAGAAGTACGCAGAAGATGCTTGATTTTTAGGGCTCATGAAACACACCTAAAAGTTTGAGCACAATCCATGACCCGGAGGTCTGATACTCTCCTTATCAGTTGGCTCCATTAATTTAAATTGAGTAAAATCGATTTCGGTTAGTTTAAATCCGCGCCTGAATTATCGGGTTGTTTTTTTTTTCGTTTCTTTTTTCTTCGAATTAAAGAAATTGAATGAAATTACCTTGCGTCAAAGTAAGTTATTCAAAAAAAGAATAGGATGTTGAATCGACTAAATTTATTTGACTCGACAGAAAATTTAAAAAATCAATTGAATTATTCCTAAGTATAGAAAATGGAAAAAAATGTAAGCCAACAAATTATTCTGAATCTGCAAGAAAAAAATCCTGAATTCAAAAATTGGTTTCCCTATCTACCCCGATTCTAACCTCATGTGATGCTTTTAGAGGGGATAACAACAATTCACCTAGCCCCTAGACATCACCATTTTCGATTTGATTCGTGATTTTTTGTTTTTTTTTTTATTTAATTTAATTTAATGTAATTTTTAATTTAAAAAGGCTAATTTTTCTGATTTTTTAGGCCCTTTTCCTCCAACGTTGATCGCGAAGCTTAAACTAAGTTCAGCCTATCTCCAAACTGTACACAAAAAATTGAACGCCGTTTAAACTGTGTCGTAGGAAACGGGCATTACTATTTCTTTGAATTCGCCCTTTCTGAGTTATATTTCTTTGTGACATGGAAAGTACGATTTTCGAAGCCTGTGTAGCCTGCGTAAAGCGTGCGTGCATGCGTACTCAACTTACAAAGGCTTCGAAAATCAAGCTTTCCATCGCAGGAATTGAAAAAAGTAGCGTGTGGCACGTGCGGATGGCCGATATCCGACTCGTGTGAAAGCAGCACTCGACTTCGACTCGCGCTGCTAACTTCACACTCGACGGATATCGGCCACTTTGTACACTTGTAAAGCCGGTGACACAATGCGAGGAAATAGGAAATATGAAATAAAAAGCAACGATTTGATTGGTGTATCTTGTCGGAGGTGTGATGTGATTGACTGATTTTTATTCCTGTTTATTATTTCCTGGCATTATTGTGCCACGGGCTTAACACAATATACTATTTTTCAACACGAAAATTGAGACCATTTTGTAAAATCTAAAAAGATTTGCAAAAATTGTATGTAGTGATGTAGAACAACCGCTTAAAAAAAATATGCACAATTTTTCGTCCATTTTTTCGATTTTTTTCACTCTCTTTTGAATTGTTTTTTTTTTCACCTTATGAAAAAATAAACTTTTGAAAGTGATACTAGCGCAATTGCCTCGCGGCTCATGCCGTCATACCCGTCGTATGTTGCCCTCGCAACAATGCTTATTGCTGCGATAGCAAGAATTGACGTGCCATAGCTATATACCAAGGATAGATACTGCATCAGATCAGAGTTCTCTCTATTGATTGAAAATATCCTCCCTATAGCGATAGAGTTCAGTGCTGTAGTACAACGTCCTCAGTGTAACTCGGCTTCGCCACGCACGCGATAATTTTTTCAATGGACAAATATCAGAAAAACGTTCGAGAGCTTGTACGATCACATAAAAAATTGCGGATAAAATCGGAGATGGTGAGGTTTGGAGGCTCGGTGAATTGACGCCATCAGCCCCATGAGTTCTAGATCTTGAAAGCTTGATTCGAAGGTTAAATTCTGTGCGTATGATTCTGTTTCGCAGGGAGAAAATGATGACCTTCCAGATTTTTTTCTCGACAACATTGATGATGAGTATTATCCTGTGGATGACAACAACGATTCTAGGGATGCAGATGCTACTGGAGAACATTTGTTACGAGGTTACAACTCCCTTAAAGAAGCGATTGACAGCAAAGCTTTCAGAAAGCCAATTACTACACCTGTCAACAAAAATGTTGGCGATGTAGTATTGATGATTTTGAAATTTGTACTGGTACACGCACTTTCCTTAACTGCAACAACTGATTTATTTTTTATGATAAATTCTATGTTTGCTGAACCGTTTCTACCAAATACCAGGTATTTGATAGACAAACTATTTTATCCGAAAAACAACATCAAATTGTACGCAACGTGTTCGACATGCGGTGCAAACATGGGTACATTCGAACGAAAAGATCATTATGTGAAATGTAAAATTTGTGAAACAGTTGTCGATGTTAAGAATTACGCGTATAAGGATTTCTTTGTTATCATGGATGTTGCATCGCCCATATCAGAACTAATAGAATCTAACCATGAATATTACGATAACATTGTAAATCACAGAGTTTGCGAAGAAGGTTATATACGCGACATTTATGACGGTAAGAGATACCGGGAGTTTGTTCGAAAATTGAACCCAACAGACAGACGTAGCTACGCAACGGTAACTTTCAACACCGACGGAGCTCCGTTATTTGAAAGTTCAAGTCATTCTATTTGGCCTATCTTTTTAATGGTTAATGAAGTACCATTTCAGGTGCGAAGTAAGGAATTAATATTAGCCGGTCTCTGGTTCGGAAAAGATAAGCCGAATATGAACGTTTTCCTTGAACCGTTTGTAGAATGTATGAATGAACTTTCAAGTAAAGGAGTTGAGTGTATCGTAAAGGGTAGTAAATTCTGCATCAAGGTATTCACTCTTATTTGCTGTGTCGATGCAGTCGCTCGCGCGCCGGTACAAGGGTTCATACAGTTTAATGGATCATACAGCTGCGGCCAGTGTCTCCATCCAGGTGAATGGGTTCGAACTAATCCAAAAAATACACGATCTGGTAATATTAAATATCCCCTACAGGATGATTTTCCGAAAGATAGAAGCACGAAGGAAACAATAGAGCACATGAAGAAAGCTGTTGAATCGAATAAGCCTATTTTCGGTGTGAAATATCCATCTCAATTGATAAATTTATGGAATTATGACATCATCCACGGTTGCGTAGTCGATTCCTTGCACTGCGGATCCGGAATCGCAAAACAATTCGCGACTTTGTGGTTTGGCAATAAGCAAAAGGCTGGTTTACTGTCTCGGACAACTGTAACGAAAATTGATTCACTCATGAATAGTATCAAAGCACCACATCAGGTTGTTAGACTCGCTCGTTCACTGTCGGATAAAGAGTTTTGGAAAGCTCGCGAGTGGGAGAACTGGACATTTTTTTATAGTATGGTGGTTCTTAAAGACATATTGCCAGAGAATTTCTTGATGCACTGGGCTTTGTTTGTAGAAGCCTTTTACATATTGTCCAAAGGAAAACTGACAATCCATGAAGTTGATTTTGCAGATCAGATATTACGCAAATTCGTTGGAAAAACTGAAATTTTGTACGGTAAAACAGCTATGACCTTCAATGTACATTCCCTTATACACTTAGCGAGAAGTGTTTCAGATTGGGGACCACTATGGTCTCACAACGCTTATGCGTTTGAATCCGGGAACGGAGATTTATTAAAAGTTATACACGCAGCTAAGGGTGTACATCACCAAATATGTCGCCGCATTAGCTTGAAATACAATTTCCTAACTCTGAAAGACCACGTTTATCCATATTCTTCTTTCAGTGTAAAACGATATTGCGATACACTGGGCTTAAGACAGGCTAAACGAACGTTTCGACCAAATCATATTAGATATTTCGGTTCTGTTACCCGAGTAAGTGAATTATGGTCATGCAGATTAAACCTTGGAGAGCATAGTGTTTCCTATAAGAAAATGATAAAAAATTCGTGTTTGTACATGTCTGCATTGCGGACCAATAAACGTTCTGACAACTCTTTCGCTCTATTGGTAGACAATTCACATGTCAAGATAATCAATTTTATCGTGGACTCTGCAACTCACCAAGAGTATACAATTGTGTATAAAGTTCGTACGACAAACGCTTACAACGGCAAATATGTTATGTTACAAAAAATTGTAGCCACGAATAACGAAGAATCAGCCATACTAACTACCGATATTACAAAGATATGTGTGCATATGACAATTAACAAGAATGAATACCTATGTGCTGTACCAAATTTGTACTATTATTAGATAATAGACAAACAACGACGGAGCAGAAGATTACCGGAATATTACCGATTTAGAAGAAAATCGTACACATAAATCCTACAAATTGTATTGGTTGTATGTTGAAATATCATATTATTTAAAAACAGAGTATGTAATATATCTATGTAATCTACGCCCCAGCAAACATAGCTTAGATCATTTACAGAATTTTTACATCACAATCGATGTAACGACTACATAATATAATTGTCATCACAGTCTCGTAAATTTTCCATCTTTTACGTAAATTAAATATACTTGTTCCATCTCTTAGTTACATCTTTGTGATGTATAAAAAGATGGAAATTTTACGTATCAGAGATGACATCTTTTTTACTTCCCACTATATGATGTAACATTGATATCCCAATGTTGACGTGATTGATACATCTTTGCGTGATGAAACAATTACAGAAAACTATGAATATAACAATTATATAAAATTGATATGTAAAATTCTCATCACTCGATTACGAGATTTTTATATATACTCAAGACTCGTACAAATCTTATGGATTAGTTTTGTCACGTTTACGGAACAGTGGTATATCACAGTTTAGTAGGCTGGAAAACGCATCAATTACGTATAATTTATTACGTAAATGTTACAAGGCACTTTTAAGTAACAAATTATACGTATTTGTTATGTTTTAAATTTTACTAAACAGTAATATATCAATGTTCTGTAATCATTACCGGCCTAATTCGTAACATGTTTACAAATCTTAATATTGGGTATACGTAAAATATCACTGGAAATCATGCAATGAAAAATCATTGATTGAAATTCACTGGTTAGATCAATGATAATTACACTGATAATTGAATAAGTGAAATGATTGATTCTCAAATATTTCTAATACTACGGGTACTTTGGGGAAGGAAAATATGGAAAATACGACATATTTTTTTTTTGCGAGTCTTTATTATATGTGAGGTAGCCTTACATTTACAAGTGAAGAAAAAGCGGTCAAAATCGTAAAGTTACATATTTAGATTTCTAAAATATTTTCAATTTGGATTATTGGATGTCGATAATCAATTAATTGCGGTTCACTTTCATATACGTCGATTTCCAATGCATGTTTATACTTTTGCTAGGTTAGGTTTGGTCACCGTTAAATTATTTCTCACGGGACAAGGTTACATGCGTTATATTTCTTATAGTAGAAGTATTTTCGTATATCTTTTGATACATTACATTTTTTAATATTTTTTCACAACATTTTTCCCATGTGAATGCTGAGATATATGAGCTCAATGTGAGGCATTTTACAAGTGATGCATACAGCGGGTCGTGCAAAATAGCATTCATTCTGGAAATCATGTATTTCCCGATTATAATTTTTTTTTCCAAGTAAGTGATTATATCACTTTATGATTATTTAATTACAATTCTCTTGTGATCTAAATTCTTTTATCACTTGATTTTTTGGTTTTAGGTTATTTCGGCAGCTCGCAGCGTCTTTGGCTTTTCGCCTTCCGGGACAGATTTTATTTTGACGGGGAGTATTTAATATTTATTCTTTTGATTCTTTTCTTGAAGGTTAAAGATAATATTATTTACTGGTTTTTTCCCTTAGAGACAATTATTTACAGATGGATTTTGGTTTTAGGCGCCGCTTCGCCTCCGGAGGTAGCCAGGATCATCTACGTCTCTGCGATGCGTAAGTATAATTGCCATTTGGCTAATTTTCTATTTTGTCTTCTAATCTTTTTTCATTTTCTATATTGTTTTATCGATTCTTTCTTTCATTTTTCCTTATTTACTTTGTAGGGGGGTTTTGGCGATGCTTCGTCATCCCTGTGTAATATCGCCAAAACCCCCCTACGGAGTAAATAAGGGAAAATGAAAGAAAGAATCGATAAAACAATTTAGAAAATGAAAAAAATTAGAAAAGAAGATAGAAAAGTAGCCAAATGGCAATTATACTTACTCGTTGCAGAGAGACGCAGATGATCCTTGCTACCTCCGGAGACGAAGCGGCGCCTGAAACGAAAAACCATCTGTAAATAATTGTCCCTGAGGGAATAAACTAGTAAGTAATATTATCTTAAGCCTGCAAGAAAAGAATCAAAAGAATAAATATTAAATACTACCCGTCAAAGTAAAATCTCTGTCCTGGAAGTCGAAAAGCCTTCGCCTGCGAGCTGCCGCAATAACCTAAAACCAAAAAATCAAGTGATAAAACAATTCAGATCATAAGAGAATTGTAATTAAATAATCATAAAGTGATATAATCACTGACTTGAAAATAAAATTAATCAGGAAATACTTGATTCCCAGAATGAATGCTATTTTGCACGACCCGCTGGATGAATCACTTGTTAAATGCCTCACATTGAGCTCATAGATCTCAGCATTCACATGGGAAAAATTTTGTCAAAAAATATTACAAAATGGTATGTATCAAAAGATATACGAAAATACTTTCACTATTAGAAATATAACGCATGTAGCATTGTCGCGTGAGAAATAATTTCACGGTGACCAAACCTAACCTAGCACAAGTATAAACATGCATCGGAAATTGACGTATGACATTGAATCGCAATATTTACGCAATTCGTTGATTATCTAAATCCGATAATCTAAATTATGAAATATTTTAGAAATCCAAGTATGTACTTTACGATTTTGACCAAACGGTCGACACGATGTGATCAAGATAATTACGGCACCACACAATATGCGCGCACGTCACTTAGAACTCGTACACTAATGTGATGTAAATACAATAAAATCATAAGCAATCAACGGTGTAGTGGTAGAGTGTCGCTCGTTAGGTAGGTCGTTAGGTAGGTCTCAGGTAAAATGTCAGGTAAGCTCAAAATTAATTTCGACGGAAAAACGTCCGGACTACGAAGCCGGATATACTCGTAAAAAAAATAATATCCAAATCATTAATTTTTATTTTTTAATGATTATTTAAGGATCAAAAGTGCTGTATTCGTTGACTGCATGCGGAGGATCGTGGGTTCAAATCCCGGTCAATGACTTTTTTTTTTTTTTTTTAATTTACAGGGTTTTCAAAAATATTGAAATAACTAATTTAAATTCGTTCAAGGATCATTTAATTGCTAATTTATAGATAATAAACTGTATTTATTGTGCCAATTCGACCCACGTTTAAGAAGCGAACAAGCGTGATATATGTTAGTTACATCTATGAGCTGAGTATATGTTACGTAATGATAACTCGTAGTTTTTTCATAACTTCGATATAATAAAGGGACGACAAATTTGAGAACAAACTCCGCTTCATTCATGGAGTTTAGGATGTAAATGATACATCTAAGAAAACACGCGTTACGTGATATTTCCATAATTTTTTCGAAACTGTGTTTGCTGAGTTACGTAACGATAACTCATAGTTTTTTCATAACTTCGATATAATAAAGGGACGACAAATTTGAGAACAAACTCTCCTTCATTCATGGAGTTTAGGATGTAAATGTTACATCTAAGAAAACACGCGTTACGTGATATTTCCATAATTTTTTCGAAACTGTGTTTGCTGGGGCAGTATTTCGATTATAGTGAAAACTTGTAGAATAATTTAAGTATACAATGTACGCAAGATTTATGAGTGCGATAAAGATGAGTATTAGAGAAAATCTGTTCAATATAAGCAGCGCACTATTTTTAACAATAGGATGGAACTGAGATTTAATTATCGATTTCACTACTTCCTGAAACAAAATGAATAAAGGCTGTTCAACAATTACACAATATACATTCATTTGGATTATATATCAATATAAATCGAATATTTATATACATATAATACAATAATATATATAAACGTATAAGTATTATTATTATTGCACTATATATACATACATATTCGTTTCTTCCTTTCCTTTCGAATTTTCAAAAGTTCCGATCAGTCCTCCGATACATGACATTTCTTTACTTCATTCCACACTGCAGGCTTACTTCATTATACTTGCTTCATTTTAATAATAACACTAATAATTATAATAATGATAATAATAATATTTGTTATGCATTAAAAGACGTCGTTAAAGACATAAAAAACGACGTCGTAAAAAACTTAAAAAACGACGTCGTAAGAGACATAAAAAACGACGTCGTAAAGGACATAAAAAACGACGTCGTAAAGGACATCAAAAACGACATCGTAAAAGACGTAATTTCCTATCCCAAATTCATATATAGTTTCTGACGTCGTTTCAGACGTAAGCTCGTACGAAATTTCCGACGTCATTTCAGACGTCGAATCGACGTCTTAAATGACGTGTTTAACGATGTCTATTTTTTCAATAGGGTACGTAATTTTACAAGTTCTTTCAAGTGGGTATGCCGTAAATGTCACTGCGTTTCAACAGTATTATATTAAAACCGCTGAAATGTTCGTAACTCTATACCATTGGTACAGTATGCCAACTACAGTCCACAAAGTTTTAATTCATGGTCCGTTGAAAATTTAGTGGTCCCCGCTTCCGATTAGACAAATGTCGGAAGACACGCAAGAAGCCCGTGACAAAGATATAAAAAAATATCGTGAAAGTTATTCCCGAAAAACCTCGAGAACAGCGACCATGGAAGACATTTTCAATCGACTCCTCTTAACTTCCGATCCGTACATGTCAAGCATCGGTAAGAGGTATCCAAAGAAAGGGAAAAATTTAGTCCCAGAAGCTTTGCAACTTTTACTCGGTACTGATAGTTCGCGCGATAAATTCAGATTACAGGATCCGACTGAATACTCGACTGACGAATCTTCTAGTTCTTCCAATAATTCTTCTGACGACGACGATTAACATTTTTTTGTCCTTAAAATTTATTAATCATATAACAATGTTTTCACAGTTAAAAATAAAAAAAATCATTCTGAATGCATTGTAGATAATTTCTTCCTCCTACCGTCAATTATATCTATATTTAAAAATGATTATTAAAAATTTCTGATACAGAACTATCAAAATAAGAAAATATTAATTTCTCATAGTGGACAGTTGTTTGTGAGTGGTGTCAACTAATACGTCAGGTCCGCCATTTTGTTTTCTCAAAATTTTTATTTCAGATTTGAAATCAGCGAGTTTAAAACCATACATTTAGCGATTTTCCCCGAAATCAGATGGTTTTTAGTAGCGTAAATAGTCACTTCCGGTCCACCATTTTGTTTTAAAAAAATTTTTATTTCAGATTTGAAATCAGCGAGCTCAAAACCATACATTTAGTGATTTTCCCAAAATCGGATGCTTTTTAGTAATGAAAATAATTACTTCCGGTCCACCATTTTGTTTATTCAAAATTTTTATTTCAGATTTGAAATCAGCGAGTTAAAACCATACATTTAGCGATTTTCCCGAAATCGGATGGTTTTTAGTAGCGTAAATAGTCACTCCCGGTCCGCCATTTTGTGTTTACAAAATTTTTATTCGAGATTTGAAATCAGCGAGTTCAAAAACTGAAGAATCACCTTCCACATTTTAAGTACCCGCATTTCCCTATGTTTGCCCACCTTCCCGAAATCCAGCCCACTGTGCACCTTCCTGTTTTGAATAGCATTTATCGGTGACTTTATCCAATTTTCATGTTTTTTTTTCCATTGAGAAACATGTTTATTTTAGCACTAACGATGATAATCACGATTTTATTAGCATTTATTAATTGACGATTTTGCTAAATTTTGTGGGCCTATCTAGGCATCGACAAAAAGGGCGCATTTTGATTCTCCTGGGCTTTAGCGGACAAAGTATTCAGGAAAATTCATCGTGAAAAACCGAGAACGGGACTTAACTACCTTATTGTCTTGAATGGGCTTTCGTGGGTGCCACATGCGAGGGACAAAAAGCAAATCCTCCGTGACGCATGCTATATAGGCTCGCGCGCGCCCGATATACATTGTGACGGGATTTTTCCTATAACACTTCCAGATCGGGCTATCACCCTTACCTACCGTGCCTGACCAAGATGTCGTTAATATTCACTGCAAGCTAAAGGAAAGTCCGGGACAAAGCGTTGGGCGCCAGGTACAAAGTACCGCCGGTCATGGACCGACTTTTATTTATTTGCTTTAAAACGAATCCCAGACAGACGCAGGGCACGGCAGAAAGGGTGGTGAGAGATCGAGGGCAGCTCGACCAGCTCAGCTCACCTGAGGGATGAAAGGTGGAGAGGCAGGATAAAAAAAGGGAGTGATAATGATTCGGAGCATCGGGGATCTCTGAATTCATCGCGAATATCCCCGGTAACAGTTTGAAAGTCCGTCCACATCCGGGCAGAAGGCACAAAATAACAATTCGACCGAAAACTCAATCTCAACACCTCATTCGAGGATTTATTCACAAATTCAGCTCAAACTCAAAATTCACAATATTCCCTCCGGAAAGTAATGAATACGTTTGCCAAATAGACTCACTCGAATCTCTAACTTGTATCTCTCTAGTTCGCCAAATTCGACAGACACAGGCAGCAATAAGGCAAATCGCAATAAAATAACAACCCGGGCAGACAGTAAGATTAACGGACGTCATAATGAATAACAAGAGTAAGTCGATATGATTAATAAATGACCGAGGAAGTAATACTATTGCAATTAAGTGACCAAGAAAGTAATATTACCGTTGAATTACCGAGGTAGAAACAGTAACACTATGGCGATTAATAAATGACCGAGGTAAGAAGATTAGACGATTGCAATTAATAAATGACCGAGGTACAGACAGTAGTACGATTGCGAGTAAATGGCCGAGGTATAAAATTGATGCTGCGAAATTACCGAGGTAAAGACAGTAACACTATTGCGAGTAAATGACCGAGGTATGAAACTGGTGTTGTGAAAGTACCGAGGTAAAGACAATAATACTATTGCGATAAACTGACCGAAAAATTATTACTATTGCAGATAAATGAACGAAATCAGAACATAGTGTAGTCGTCGAATTACCGAGGTATGAAATTAATATTGTCGTGAAATTACCGAGGTAAAGCAAGTACCTCGTTACCAGTAAAGCAAGTACCAGCTGCAATAGTACGTCTATTGCAGCTGAATGAATGTAATAAGGGAGTAAGATTTCGCGAATTTACCGAGGTAGTAGAATTGCGAGCAATAAATGACCGAGGTAAATAAAGTACGATTAGGGCAATCTAAGTTGGGTGAAATGTGCATCGAAATTTCGGGTGAGATATTTACTTGTTGCCTAGCTGGTAGATATACGAAATACGATAATTCACACAACGAAACATAGGCAAAATTATAGAACTTATTCTTACGCGAATCTGGCTCTCGGCGCTCGGCGAGTACATGGGCCACGAGTGAGCCAAAAGGTAAACAAACGGTGACTTCGCGCACGAGCGCGTGCCATTGTCTCGAGACGGAGGGCCTTGAGCCCGCAGCATACTCGTCAAAATGCTGGAAGTATAAAAGATAATTTTACCGGTAATGCGACACAAAATCTAATTTTCTTATTACTCCAGAATTTACGTAATTACCCATGGCTACGTTCATTAAATTCAAATAATTTCTAATAATGCTATAAATGCGCAAAACATATTCGAGAATAATGCCAAGATGGGCAAAAATTATAATTTCTAATGCCGAAAAAGGGTTTGATAAAGCAGATATTATTCGTTCAGACCAGTCACGTATAGAATACTTTTCTCGATCATTGCTTATTCTTACTTCATAATTTATTATTACCCAAAACTCAATTCAAAGTTTCTAGCTCAATATATCCAATAAAATAACATACGACCACGAACATGAGACTGTCGCTATTGGTGCTCGACAAAATTAATGCATAACAGGTAGAAAATGATGTAGTAGTATGATATGTTCAAAAACAAATGGGTGAGGAGCGAAAAGAAAAAGAGTCGAAGGACGATCTTGGAGAGTTCTTCCTCAGCATTCGTGACGTAAAGACGTGTAATTTGTTGACAATTAAAGAAAGTTATTTATCTAAGTATGGTCTATTATTTAATAACTAAGAACGATTACAACTTCAGAAGTGGGATTGAAACTGCATTTTTATTTCAAACAAAATAAATTCGTGATAGTGTTCGCGATATTTGACGAAACGGAGAATCAAGATTTTGGTGCGTCAGACGGACAATCCAAGTTGACGAAACGAAGATTTGATTATGATTTTGGTGCGTCAGACGGACAATCCAGATTTTAAAAAATAAATAAATAAATAAATAAACGAAGATTTTTTTAAGCTGAAAACTCCGAGATTACCGAAATTGGTGAAAATTCGTTAAATTTATTCGAAGCTGTCAAATTATTATGGTTGGTTACGGATTGTTTCGTTAGTAACCGAAAGAAAATCCCAGATATTCATATAGCAACGAATAAACAATTAAAAAAAAAAAAAAAAAAAAAAAAAAAATTTGAATGGAACCGAATAATTTCACGGTTCCTGTTCTCAAAGAAAAATTACGAAATCGTGGCTTACTAGATACAGGAAGAAAAGCAGAATTAATTTCACGACTTATGGAGGCAGATCCAGAAGGTTTGTGGATGAATGAAGATGTGGACGCAGTTCAAGATAATCAAGGTGAAAATGACAACCTTGATCTTCAGAGATTACCATCAGAAGAAGAAAATATTCGTGAAGAACATTTACGTTCGAATCATCGACTTGAGTCTGTTCAGGGCATCGAAAATTTACGTCGAGAATTTGAACTCGCATGCATGGAACGAGATTTAATGAGAGACAGAGCAGTTTTACTTCAGAAAGAACTCGATTTAAATCGACGTGAAGCAGAGCTGACTAGAATTACACCCCAAACTGCGGTAAGTACCGCAAGCTCACGAGGAAACATCAATATCAAGGGGATCGGTGAGTTACTCGGAGAATTTGATGGCTCGAGTGTCGACTTTATTGAATGGAATAAACAAGTACGTTTGCTAGTGAGGTCATATGAACTAGATGAAAACATGGCAAGAATTCTTATTGGCTCGAAATTAAAAGGAAAAGCTTCTGCTTGGTTTAAATCGAGAGCCGATTATATAGAGTTGAGTTTGGATGCACTCTTACTCGAGCTTAAAAATATTTTTCATCATCCACCATCAAAGCTCGTTGTCAAAAAAAAAATTCGAAGACCGCAAATGGCATTTCGGAGAGACATTTAGCAATTATTATTTCGACAAGCTAGTTTTAGCTAACAAAGTCCCGATAGAAGAAAGTGAACTTTTGGAGTACCTGATCGATGGAATCCCAAACGAGAGTCTACAAGATCAAGCGAAATTAGTATCATTTGAGACAATTGGAGATCTCTTGGAAGCGTTCAAAAAGATTTCCCTACGGCAAAGTTACTCCCAAATAAGGAATCAACCGAAACGTGATTTTAAATCATTTTACTCTGAAAAAACTATCGGAGAAGAACATAAACAAGATAAAGAAGATCCAGCTATTTCAAAATCTATCAAATGTTACAACTGTAATCAATTTGAACATACCTCAAGAGACTGTCATCTTCCGAAACGAGAGAAAGGAGCTTGTTTCAGTTGCAACGAGATGGGACATCAGGTGAGGCAATGCCCAAACAAGAAAGAATCTCAGGCTATGGTAGCAAATATTTATGAAGATCCATCTGACGAAGAAGATTTTCGTCAGATCGTAACTTTTGAGATGAGTAACACGAGAGTACTTTGCCTTGACACATTATTAGATACTGGAAGCGAGGTTAGTTTCGTTAAAGAACGTTTTGTCGGAGATATCGAATTAGGACCAATAGATCCAGCCCGTGATTACAGAGGTGTTAATAACTCTCAACTAATCGTCAAAGGAGTCCTCAAAGCTCGTATAACGTTGCTCGGGGAAACCAAAGATGATATTCAAATATTGGTAGTGCCTGACGAAACTTCACAGACACCAGCATTATTGGGAAAAGATATACTTAAAAAATTCGGTCTGTCGCTCAGCAAATCGATTCAAAGAAAACCTACTGATGAGATTATGAACATAGAAATCTCTGATCCAATTCAAGACGTATGCGACAGCTTTAAAATCAATCCGGAAATAGACTATACAACTCAGACTAAGGTCAAAGAATTATTTTGCGATAAATATTTGCGACCAGAACGATCGGAAATTCCAAAAATAAAAACAGAGCTGAAGCTTACGCTTCAAGATACGAACGCATTTCATTGCACTCCAAGACGACTCTCGTACTACGAGAAAGGAAAATTGTCTGAGATTATAGACGGACTATTAAAAAAAAAATACATTAGAGAAAGCAAATCGGAATTTACTTCACCGATTGTTCTAACGAAAAAGAAAAATGGGGAGATTCGAATGTGTGTGGATTATCGACGTCTAAATAAGACACTCGTTCGCGATAACTACCCACTTCCTTTAATTGAAGATCAATTAGATGTTCTAAGCAACAAGAAGTTTTTCACCGCATTAGATCTCCGAGACGGATTTCATCACGTTAAGGTAGCAGAAGACTCGATTAAATTCACATCATTTATTACTCCTATGGGACAATACGAATATTTGAGGATGCCTTTTGGCTTGAAAACGGGCCCAGCTACTTTCCAGCGATTTATCAATAACGTACTCGAGGAGGAAATCATAGCCGGAGAAGTTGTAGTATACATGGATGACATTCTAATAGCGAGTGAAACTTTAGATCAACACCTGAAAACTCTAAGTAGACTCTTCGCACGATTTGTCGAGTATAATCTTGAGCTAAGAATTGATAAGTGCAGCTTTTTACAATCGGAAATTGAGTATTTGGGGTACATTGTCTCGGATAAAGGAATTTGTCCCAGTGCCAGTGGTGTAGAAGCTGTACAAAGTTTTCCGATACCAACGACGATACGCGAGGTTCAGAGCTTCATCGGTTTGAGCTCATATTTTCGTAAATTCATAGAGCAGTTCTCTATTATTGCAAAACCTCTATACGATTTGTTAAAAAAAAATGCTATATTCAAGTTTGGAGAAACGGAGCTCAAAGCTTTGGAAGTGTTAAAGGCTAAGCTGATATCATCTCCAATTCTCGCGATATATAACCCAAAGTACGAAACGGAATTACATTGTGACGCAAGCTCTATAGGATTCGGTGGAGTACTCTTACAGCGTCAACCAGATCGTAAATTTCATCCTGTTTTTTATTTTTCAAAAAGAACAACTGAGACCGAAAGTAAATATCATAGCTACGAATTGGAGACCTTGGCCATAATTTACTCACTTCGAAGGTTTAGAGTATACCTACACGGAATTCCTTTCAAGATTATTACTGATTGCAACTCGCTTACAATGAGTTTGAACAAAAAAGAAATTAATCCCAGAATCGCGAGATGGGCGCTAGAACTCCTCAACTACGACTATACTGTCGAACATAGACCAGGTACACGAATGGAACATGTCGATGCCCTTAGTCGACGAACCGGGGTGTTGGTTATAGAAGACAATTCATTTGAATGGAATCTTTCAATTTCACAAAGTCAAGATCTGAAAATCATAGAGATACGAAATAAATTGGAACAGAGCGAAGATAAGTTTTTTGAGATGCGTAATGGGATAGTATATCGAAAAAAAAAACGACAATTTGCTTTTTTATGTACCGGAACAGATGGTACGAAATGTTCTATTCAAGTATCACGACGAACTCGGGCACTTAGGACGAGAAAAGACGTGCGAAGCGATAGTTGAGAACTATTGGTTTCCCAAGTTACACGAAAGAGTAGAATCACACATAAAAAATTGTCTGAAATGTGTTGCTTTTTCTCCAACAGTGGGGAAAAAGGAGGGATACCTCAATATTATTCCCAAAGGAGATGTTCCTTTTTCAACGATACACATTGACTATCTCGGGCCAATGGATAAACGGCGATTGCTCAAGAAACACGTTTTGGTAGTGGTAGACGGTTTCACGAAATTCGTGAAATTATATGCGACAAAAACTACTTCAAGCAAGGAAACGATTGATTACTTACAGAGTTACTTTGAAAACTATAGCAGACCAAGTAGAGTGGTGTCGGATCGGGGTACTTCTTTTACTTCTAAAGAGTTTGAAGAATTTCTTGTAGAGAATCACATTCGGCATATTAAAGTGGCAACTGGCTCACCGCAAGCAATCGGACAAGTAGAGCGAGTGAACAGAGTTCTTACTCCGATGCTAGCCAAGTTATCCGATAATGCGAACCAACAATATTGGTATACATTGCTCACTCAAGCTGAGTACGCATTAAATAACACGGTAAATAAATCCACGGGTGAGACACCTAGCAGGCTTTATTCGGCGTTAATCAACGGGGCAAATCAATTGATAATTTGAAAGAATTCCTAGAATCTCATCAGCAAGGTTCTTCGCGGGACTTAAAAGAAATTCGACAACAAGCTGCAAGTAACATCGAAAAAAATCAGGATTATACCAAACAGTACTTCGATAAAAAAAGGAAGGCTGCTCACGAATACGTAGTCGGGGATCTAGTTATGCTCAGAAATTTTGATAGCACACCCGATGTATCGAAAAAACTCCTGCCGCTGTTTAAAGGGCCTTATACAATTTCTAAAAAACTTGGTCATGATCGATACTTGGTAGCTGACATAGAAGGATTTCAAAATACACAACGATCTTACCAAGGTGTATGGGAAGTTAACAGGATGAGACCTTACATTTCTGAGGATACGATTAATCCACAAAAATGAATTTCTATTGCTAAAGCTACGCCTGTCACTTTTGTGTTGTTAACGGTGGCCGAGGACGTCCACTGGTCAGGATGGACGAGTTGTAGTAGTATGATATGTTCAAAAACAAATGGGTGAGGAGCGAAAAGAAAAAGAGTCGAAGGACGATCTTGGAGAGTTCTTCCTCAGCATTCGTGACGTAAAGACGTGTAATTTGTTGACAATTAAAGAAAGTTATTTATCTAAGTATGGTCTATTATTTAATAACTAAGAACGATTACAATGATATGAGAAAATAATTCCTAAATTAAGGCAGAAATATGAGAGAGGAGAGTTGGCCTCACCGAGTTCCTTCGTTGGCCGGGACAAGTTCATTCTCGGGGCACTGACCACTACTTCGACGTCCGCGCGTGACACCCGAAAAATTACGACTAATCGATCGCTCTCTACTTATTGGATCATTGCTCGCTCTCCTCGCCTCACGCGCCCCACTCTCTCGCGTCGCCCCGCCGGTGACATCTCTTCTTACTTTCCTTATTTCTCTCGCTTTCTTCGATGAGTGACGTATGACGACGCCGAAGGGCCAATTTCCCCCACGACCGAAACCGTGTGCGAGCCTCTCCTCGCATCTATGATATGCCGCCCCTCAATCGTCCTCCTCTTAGGATCCGGCAGATGATTACGAGCAAAGGGGGGAGGCCTCTCTCGCGTAATCAAAGCGTCCCTTGATAAAGCGGTGGGCCCACGATAAGCGCCACCAGAAAAAACAACATCACCTTGATCGATCTGTCTTCGTGATCCCCTTAAATTGAGCCGCCGATTCTTACAGTCATGACGATTGGGGGCGAAGGGGGGGGGGGTGCTACTCCGAGGTTACGTAATCATATGGATCGGGTGACGCTGTATATTGGTCCTATTCTCAATGTCTCCTTTGGCATCCAGATTTCCCACGAATATTGATGGCGAATATTCGCCTGCATGATGAGCAAATTCTCACTCGAACCCTCCTGGGTCAACGATGCACGGGCCGGACACGGGCGAGACGTGCCCGCGACAACGCCAACGCCACTCGCGAGTCTCTCGTCTTGATCACCGGTGAGCGAGCTTGAGTGTAAAACACGCTACTCCCTCCCATTTAGCTGGAAAACTGGCTGTTCTAACGCTAAATTATACGATTTAAAATTCAGGATATTAATTAACCCGAAATTTGCTCAAGAAAACAGTTATGACTGGCTCAAATTTAGATGGTAACAATAATACACAGAACTTAGCCTAAGACGAGTCGAATTTCTCAGGGCCGTAATCACTCGAGGAGCGTCGTCGTAGGGTCGTAAATCCGACCCACTGATCGACACCACTCCGTACGGGTGGCGGGGCAAAATGTCACGTCACAACATATACGTACAAATAAGAACAGTATAATGCCTGTCCATGCTAATATAAACAGGAAGGAAGGCCTAATCGTGCTTCTTCGTCTGATTTTCATGCATTGTTTACCAAAAAGAAAACATAAAAATTCAGAATAATGATATTTTTTAGCGACAATTCTGGAACAACTCTCTAATTTTTTTAGACGCTCCATCTGATTATCATTATTGGAGCTGCAACGAACTATCGGCGAAAAAAAAATGGAAAATTCGGAAAAGTCCTAAAACTACAGAAAATTATCACAGTTCCTTCTATAATTTATTATCTTCAATTTCCCGCTAACATTTCATTGAAACCCGCTGGTAACATTGTTGGTAAATATGTCGTTAAGGAAGGGTGCACCGAGAGAAAAGTATGGTTGAAAAAATCAAAACAATAAATTCATAAGTTATTTATAAACAATTTTTATTTCGTTATGCAAACAACAATTTGGGTATTCGAATGATATAAATATAAAAGGTCAATGGAACATTGAATAATAATTTAAGAGACTAAAAAATATCACTATCCCCTTATTTAACTATATACATTATGGAAATTTTACGCATGTGCTCACACGCGGAAGGGACAAATCGGGGAATCGTCGCTCGTGGCCTCGCCGGTGCGTGGGTTGCCAGACAGGTAGCGTGCGAGGGAGAAATCCATGTCATGACATCCCGAGTGTGCAGGATTTTACAGCTCGAGCTGTTTTATTTTGATACTTTCTTAACAATTATATGTATGTATATGAAAAGCTTTTCGCTCTTCGTAAACTTCTAACCACAGATGAGAAGGATTATTTGGATATTTTTCATTAAATTCTTAATATTTTTCGCATAGTTATTGATAGTTGCATGAGATCATACGAGCCGTTCGCTCAAAGAATGACCTAAGTTCAATTTGGTCGTTTTGAGATAAAGCGATTTAAAGATTCAGCATTGTATGGCAAATTGTTAGGTGTAAAAATGTATAATTTTTTGAATTTTACTTCAAAGACACACTCCTGAATAAAGATTCAAGACCATAAAATCGTTGTTCAATACATTTTAACAACACTGAAATGTATAATTAATACAAAATGATTTAGGTCGTTTTTTCGGCGAACTACTTAACCCTTTCAAGCACACATTTTTCTTTACGTGTAATCGACTTGAAACTTTGTACTCGGGGGTTTTCGGGGTCGCTGATAACGAATCCGCACTCGAAGTTAGCAAATTCAAGATGGCGGATCCAATATGGCGGACCAAAAATACAAGAAGTCGTCTGACGAAAGTAAAAGTTGGTACTCGGGGGTTTTCGGGGTCGCTGACAACGAATATGCACTCAAAATTTTAAAATTCAAGATGGCGGATTCAATATGGTGGACCAAAAATGCCAAAGGTCGTTTGACGAAAATAAAAGTTGGTAATCAGGGGATTTCGGGGTCGCTAATAACGAATATGCACTCAAAATTTTAAAATTCAAGATGGGAGATCCAATATGGTGGACCAAAAATGCAAAAGGTCGTTTGACGAAAATAAAAGTTGGTAATCAGGGGTTTTCGGGGTCGCTAATAACAAATATGCACTCAAAGTTTGGAAAAAAAAAAAAACAAAGAAACAAATAAAAAAATTACAAAAAACGAAAAAAAAAATTTTAAACGAAGAAAAAAATAAAAAAATAACATAAAACGAAAAAAAAATTTAAAAAACGACAAAAAATAAAAAAATTCAAAAAAAAAATTAGAAACGGAGACATCAACCGACATGTCCTCGTTCGTGTGTCTCTGGATTTGACTGAGAGCGGTACTTTTTGGAGAAAATTGAGGTTTCCATTTCCTAAATCGTATATGCAGTACGTTTGTATATCGTACTCTAGTATAAAAATTGACCTTGAATAAACGGTTTCTCAGGTCTGCATCGGCCGTGTTACATGCAATTTACAATCAATGGCTCCAGAAATATCTATGTACTGATCTTACGCTAGATAAGCATTTTGTTTTTTGCATGCAAGTCGCCATGTTAGATCCACCATCTTGCATTCCCGAAGTCTGACCGTAAATTCGTAGTCAGGGACTACATCAACCTCCGAGTACCAACTTTTACTTTTATCGAACCACTTTTTACATTCTACGTCCACTATTTCAATTTCCAAATTTTGAGTACTCACTCGTTATCAGGTACCCCGAGTACCAACTTTCACTGACATTGGACAACTTTTTGTATTTTCGGTCCACCATATCGGATCCGCCATCTTGAATTGCCAAATTGCGAGTGCAGATTCGTTATCAGCGACCCTGGAAACCCCTGAGTACCGACTTTCACTTCCGTCAAAGGACTTTTTGCAATTTAGGCCCGCCATATTGGATCCGCCATCTTACGTTTCCGAATTCCGAATTCTGTCACGAATTTATTAGTGACAGAAGAGAGCAAACGATATTATCACGTACCGCGCGGGTACCACAACGCACATCAACAGCTGGAGCGCGAGACTAGAGACGCAGCCGCGCGGTGACAACTAACAACGACAATACTCTAGACGCGCAGTTTCAACCAATCACAAAAAGGTCAATGATGGCCGAAATGTTACGAAACTTAGCAAACATACTTTTAGGACTCATACCTACGCACTGGTAACTAAATCCCAAAAACGACCTAAAGTGACTCAGGTCATTCTTTGAGCGAACGGCTCATATGGTTTTTATACGGTCCGCGAATAAAAGTACAGCTTGAATAATCAATTACTCTCCAACCACGTACATGATCGTCCTAAAATTTCATACAGAAGCGTGATTTTCGAAGATGATTTTCATTTCCTCCATAAATTTAAACGATTGTTTCTTAAAATTTTGACGTTCAGGAGCAGAAGAGTGCATATTCAAAATAACGATTCGTGATTGTTGAAAATATTTTGAAGCGCATAGTCTAACTTATCCATTACCCAATACAACATACCCAAGTTCGATCGGCAATTTCCACTAAAATATCTCAAAAACCACACGGATAACCTAATACCGAAGAGCTCTGCAGCATTAACCGAGCCGATGATCACAAAATCCTACTCTAGGTCTGGCCGCTATGTTAGCGTTGTACATCTTCCTACTCATCTCTGCTAGCATCACGCTATCTCTCGTCGTTACTCTCTTCTTATTGGGCATTCCGCTGAACAAGAAGCTGAAATCTTATAGAAAATACCTTTTGCTCTTCCGGCAGTAATTTATGTTGCATCGCGGATATTTTCCCCGGGGATCCGGTCACTGGTTTAGATGGGATCAGGGTCCTGCCCGTGGATGGCAGTGGCCACCGACACTGTCCACGCGGGACCCCGAAACCTAAAGACAAGACTGTCACCTCACCCATCTTCGTTAGCCCTATAAATCCCAACGTAAATGGGTTGTCTGGGCCGCAATATCCACGATAACAACAGGCTAGTCCAGCGCCAGGCTAGGAAGTCGTAGAGAAGAGAGTGACACGATAATATCAGCCCATTTTCCAGCTCGCTCCCTGGCATCCAGTACCCGCGGGCGCAGATGTCATGTAAAGCAACCTACCTGCATTAATTGGTCAAACTCCATGTCAACAATACATAACCAAAATGAACCTAAAACGTCGGCGAGATGATCAGTCTCCCGACGCCGCAGACAAATAGATAGCCAGCCAAATGTTCAGGTACTCGGGTGTCTTAAGTAGACGCTAGGTAGCCGTTAATCGCCGAAATTCAGGTGAACTTGATATAAGTGACGGGATCTTCGACGGGACCCAAACATACTCTTTACTCAATACAAAACTATACTCTTTACAAAAAAAAACTTAGATTCTTTACTAAATATTAAAACTTGGACTTTTTACTTAATTGAGGGGTTATACTCTTGACTAAAATGGAAAAATTATGGAAATAATACTAATCCTTAAACTTAAGGTACCTGACGATGAGTCTCTATACAGTATATAACCGAACATGCCCCGCTCCGAGGTCGGAAATCCGACCTCCTCGGAAGAAATCCCACAAGTTCTTAGTATTGGAGAGGAGGTATAAACGCTAGGTTTCAATTGGACGTCGAACAACGATACGCTGCAATATCGGATAACTTTTCGGAACACTGAAGGTCGGGTCACGAAATGAAGAGAATTGTCTGTCGCATCACAGATATTTGACCCGCTGGGATTGGTAGAACCATCGACGATAAGGACGAAGATTCTGCTCCAAAAAATGTGGCAGCTGAATCTCGCGTGGAACGAATTGCTTCCAATTCGGTTGCATATGGAATATATCAATTGCATATGGAATAGTCGAATACATCGTACAACTGGGCTCAATAAACGAGATCTCCATTCTGCGCGTAATAATCTGTATTAAATGGATTCGCATCAAGCTTCGTGGTTTCTGTGACGCGTCTAACAGCACGTATAGAGCATGCGTATATGTACGCTCAATCAACGATGATAGTACGAGTACCATTTGCATATTATGCGCAAAATCAAGAGTCGCGCCAATGAAGACGGTTTGTGTTCCTCGCCTCGAATTGTGCGAAGCACTCCTGCTTGCAAAATTAGGTCACCAAGTAATCGAGGTGCTCTCAATGCCGATTCATGATCGGTTCTATTGGTGCGATTCAACGATTGTGTCGGCTTGGATTAAGGGGGGGGGGGGGGGGGGGGGGTAGGGTTTTGAAGGCAGAAAAAAACAGGTTTTTACAGATTTTTTTTTGGGCGTACGGTGAAAGTAAATTTATTTCTGATTATTGTACATTAAAGAGTAGTAATTGAACTATATTCTGTGAAATATTGGTTGAAAAATATTGAAAATTGACCGAATGGCAGCAATTCTTCGCAGGCGCCTCAGAAAAAATACATTTTGCGGTGCACGTCATACCTCAGCACTGGATCATCTGAAATGAAATAACCAAAGTTTTTCCTTTAATTTTTATGTCCCTCTAGGTATCTCTGTCGAGTTTTTCCATTTTTTTTAAATTTTTGAACTTTTTACAAGAGTTGAAAGTGAAAATACCGATTTTTGGCCTAAATTCATGACTATTGTTGTTAATAATAAAAAAAATAAAATCAAAAACGAAAAAATCTCAACAGGGTTACCTCATAAATTATGTAAGGAAATACTGTAAAAAATTTGAGAACGATCGGTTGAATAGATTTTGAGATACAGAGTGCACCGACTCAAAAAACATCGATTTGAGAAAAACGCGTTTAAAGTTTTTCGTAGCGAAAAGACCCTGATAAAACTTAGTAAGCTATTTATTTTTTATTTTACTCACATAGAATTCACGATTGACTTCCTATTAACAGACAACATTCTTGAGTTACTATACTTTCATAATATGCAATAAAAAAAAATCACTTTTTTGAACCCTCAAAACCCTACCCCCCCCCCCCCCCCCCCCCCTTAACAGCGAGCCATATCTTCGCAAAACGTTCATTACTGATCGAGTTACGAAAATCCAACACCTGACTTCGAGAGACATGTGGCATCTCGTCAAGTCAGAGGATAATCCTGCTGACATCTCAATTTTAGCCGAAAATTTTTTATTTTTTATTTTTTTTCAGATGATTTTCAGAGCACCGAATAATGCTTCGTCTTGATTGATAATGAATTTTTTTTCGTACATTTTTACCCTTCACATTTTCTGCAAAACCATTGTTTTGATCTTGGAGCGGCCTCCAACCCAACAGATTCAAAGTGATTCCATAAGTGACATTGATCGCAAAGAGCGCTTTTATTTTGGACCATTTTTGAGAAAATGCCGCAAGGAAACGAATTTTTATTTTTTTCCACGAGTAAAGCTCATTGAATTGAAGCAGACGCAACGGGTTCGAGAAATAAAGCGACAGTGGCGGATCTAGGTTTCTCATTTGGGGAGGGGGCGGGGGGGAATCGACGTTACCGGCATAAAGAAGGGCAAGGAGGGGGATCTGAATCTTCTACTCAACTTTAGAGTGTAGTAGAGGATTCAGACTTCGGAAGTGTCACGTCCTGGGTGAGGACAACACGGTATAGGTAGAAATAGGAGTGCCTCTTGTTGGGACCGGAATGTGCCGGTCGGGGATAGAAAAGGGGAAAGAATCGGGGATAGCTCGCGATTAGTGAAAATTGGCGTGTGAGTTGTGATTTTTACTTACCTTGTCGATGTTATCAGGCGTAGCGGGTTTTTTCTCTTTTAGTCCAATGTTATTAGCTCCTCAGCTAAAACTTTCAAGCTCGTCGATGTGTTGCTCGAGCTATCGTGGTAG
This sequence comes from Rhorus exstirpatorius, assembly GCA_963564615.1. Classification (NCBI taxonomy): domain Eukaryota; kingdom Metazoa; phylum Arthropoda; class Insecta; order Hymenoptera; family Ichneumonidae; genus Rhorus; species Rhorus exstirpatorius. The sequence goes on from OY751316.1 coordinate 6,483,492, forward strand.
GGCCGATGGACCGATCCGGGGAGAATAACGTCAGTGCTAATGTAAGTGGGTGTTCCTTCCGGTATTCGGAATATCGTCGCCACTCCTACAGGACGGTGCTCATCACTTGTCGATTCGGGGCAGGAATCGGGAATTGTCGAGGAGCCCGGTAGGGGTTCAGACAAATCCACGGCCCTAACTCGCGGTTCGCTTGAGATGGACGAGTCACCGCACACTTCACTTCTGGGATTCGGGTTTCTTGGATTGCTGTTCCCGGTCACACAATGTCTCGCGCCACGTACCAGTCGTTTCAATTTTTCGACCTTGCCACTACGGCGTCTTCCCATGTAAATCTAAAACGCGAGTGCTATTCCACCTTGAGTGTGTCTTCAAATCTCGGGCGGAACTCCCGTACTAAGGGTTTGTTATTTCCACTACAGCAGCGTGCGTCTAGCGCACATAACTGTAGTTAGAAGGGTAGGCCACTAAGCGTGCATCTAGTGCACCGAACCGTAGCCAGAGAGATTAATTGCTACTCGATTATATAGCCCTTATTCTATTGTCGCAAAAGGTGGGGGATGTCAGCGTGTGAGAGAAGAGTTTCTCTCACGCCTCGACATCCTGCTGACGGCAATCTCCAGACTAATTTCCAGTTATTGCAGCTGGCGATTTCATTGTCAGCTTCGTGTCATCGATATTGTCCGGGCTGATTTCTGACTATGGTCAGTGCCGGGATATCGATACTCACAAAGTGCACTTGTTGTTTATGTTGAGGCTCGTCCCTAGGCGATAAGCGCGGTCGTCTTGTACGAGTAAGCAAGGCGCTGGTTCTCTCCGACTTCCAACATCTGTGGGAGCTTGGAGATAACGCGCGACATACGCAGATTCGTTACTCACGGGCCTTCTGCCAGCGACGATCCTCGTTTGTAAAAGACTGGAGATTACGTGTGTTGCTTGTAGGCACGCTTTCGTGCTTGGTGGGCGAACGCCGGCAATGAGGGTCGCCCCTGGGTTTTTCACGATTTTTCATGATTTATGTAAAAGAGTGGCTATTTCTCTATTTTTACCCTGGATCTTATCGATCGGGTTTTAAATTTAAAATCTATTGGGTCGACCCAGGACGTTACAGAAGGCATTTTTTCCAATAACAAATCGATATTAATATTTTATTAAATATTTTACATATACTTTATTTGGCATTATATTTGGCAGTAGTAGGTGCACCACTCTGGCGAATCCCCACTCCTATCCCCACTCCTTCCCCCACCACGCGGCTTCCCCCACCACTCGATTTTCCCCCACCATGCGGCTGAGTGAGTCGAGTGTAGTGGTGGCGTTGTGTGTGTGTGGGTGAGGTGAGGACAGGGGGGAAACTCCAAAGTGGTGCACGTTATTATTATATTTCAAATTTTATTGTTATTATTATTATTATTTGCAATATTCTCTCTCTCTCTCTCTCTGGATTATTATTATTATTTTCAATATTTCACCTCTCTACGATTTATTATTTTTTACTTTTATTAATATTATTATCATTCTTGAAATTTTTTCCTTACCCTTCTTCCGGGGCTATTAGGCACATCTCTCTCTCTCTTTTTCTCTCTCTTTCTCTCCCGCGTCTGTCGCTTATGCTTTTTCTCGCTCTTTCTCCTCCTCTCGCACACACTCTTCTAATGTTTTGCACACACCTTTTCTCTCTCTCTCTCACTATTCTAACTCGTTGCTTATTCGGTTTTAAAAAAAAATTGTTCCGAATTGATGGAAAAGAGAATCGCTGCACCGCGCAATTATGAAGAAGTTTAAAAGTACTCGTACTAGCACTAAAAATTTTTTTCCGATAGAATAAAAACCCGCACAGATACAATCGTTATACTCATCTCCGTGAGCTACGTTTTTATTAAATATTTTTATTAGCACGAGCACGCACGTTAATCGTCAGGGCACATAAATTATTTAAACGATTAATTTTTTAACCGATCGACGTTGCGAGAACGTTTTACCGATGTTACACGATTAAAAGAACGACGATTACTGAGCTCTACAGCTGTTTGGAGGTAAGCTCCACGCGCCTTTAGGGATAATATTTCGAAGACTTCTCGGCGCGCGCGAAATGCACTGTTAGCACCACGTGCATGTTTCATCGTCGCTCAGGCTTGCTCGAATTCGCTCATCTTTTTATTCGTATGGAGAATAATATATTTAATGTATATAATGTGATCTGAAGATGCAACGCGAGTATACATGCAATAGATATACGCTGCGAATATACATAGGTATAGCAGTAGTTCCTTTACATACAGGGCGAAGAATAATTTAAAATGGTGCAGATCGCAGGCAGAAATTCCTGTGATCTGTGACTTTAGCATCGAATGTCCTCATCTACAAGAGCATAGCGATGACTGATACTGTTCTCCATTGTGCATGTTTTTTTTTTTTTCAATTTTTTACTGGGAGGGAAAAAGATGCATAGCCCTCACCGCTACACATACATGCTGCTGTGTATAAGAGGATGTCAGCTAATTTGCACGTGCCAAAGTTTACTTGTTTTGGCTAACATTAAGTATCAATATCATGAAATGTCTCATGGCAATACATACAATATGTATACTCCGCGAATATACATAGGTAAACTGATGAGATCGAGAGTAACAGCTATGGGCTTACTCGCGCGGTATCGCTCGACAGTAGCAATTCTTTTGCATATGGGCGAAGAATACATTAAAGTGGTGTAGGCCACAGCCATGGATACTTTAGCATCGAATGACCCATCTGCAAGAGTATCACGATGACTGATACTGTTCTCCATTGTGAATATATTTTTCAAATTTTATTCTCCGGGAGGGAAAAGTTGCATAGCTCTCACCACTACGCATACATGCTACATGCTGCTGTGTATAAAGCCATGTCAGCTAATTTACACGTGCCAAGGTTTACTTTGTTTTGGCGAAAACTAAGTATCATTATCACAATGTTTCGTGACAAAGATTCAACACCGAGGAGATACATGCCTTACACCTATATGCGCGCATATATATATATATATATATATATATATATACTGTGACATTATCGAGTTTCGAGAACTGACTGTCGCGCGTAGATATACCCGTGACTATCGTTCTCTCTCGATTGTTGTCACTCGGGAGGCGAGCGACTAATTTATTTTGAGATCTTATGTTTACGTACCGGTCATCGACCGTCTACAGAGTACGAGTACTGACTCGAAAGGGAAAGCCGAGAATAAGAGTTTGTTTTACGATTTGAAATGGGCAGAGGGCCCGTGAATTTTTATATATTTCTTCGATATGGCCTCAGAGTGCTAACCACGACTATGAGCACTAGTGCTGCGCGTTGGTTGACCCTTCATCATCGGCCATTGAAAATGGATTTTGGGGTCCAAGTTGTCTCAATTCCGAGAGGCGGAATTGAGCTCTTTATTCTACTCTCGAGAAGCGAGAGTAAAATGCAAGGAGTCAAATTTTATGTATTATTTTACTCTTAATGTGTCGCGTTGCAATACGACTGACACGTTAATAAAAAGGGAAGCTTAGAGGTGAATTTTAGAGAAGGTACGTTAGTGAAAGGAATGAAGCTAAATTTAATGTTATGTACTATAAATGAATATACTCGCATATTAGGTTTATTGTATTTATTGTACGTATAGTGAGAGAGTGTTAACATGTCGGTTGCCCGGACGAGACTGCCGGCTAGTGTGGAGATATTAGATCTTCAGGTGTGTGTGTGTATGAGTTGGAGCGAGTGCATGTGTGTGTGTTCGTATGATGTGTATACATACATTACATTTAATGAATTATTGAGACTGTTAGATGGGTCTCACAGTTAATCTTGAGGATAGGAAGAGTCTGGTTCATTTCCTTGGTGTTCGTCGTGTTTGTCTCGTCGAGTCACGTGAGACGCTTGATCGGCCGCGATGAGTTCCGACGAGACGCGTTGGTAGACGTCGCCACGTTTAGAAAAGTTATGTCAGAGTGGGCACACTCGAAGAGATCGATCGATCGAACGATCTTGAGGGCGAAATATATATTAAAATTATATTACTAAGGTGCATGAAGTACACAAATATCTACAAACACATTACATAAAAAATAAGGAGAAGATATTCGCAGCATTGAGCGAAGACGGCCTGTAGCCGGCTGCTGCTCTGCTGATGATGCATTTCACGCACCTCGAAAAATCGAGAAATCTCGTAGTGTCATACTTGAATACTCGGTATACATCGAAAAATATTTAAAAAAAAGCCCGCTATTGCCGTGATAGAAAGATTCGAGGCATGGAAAAAGAGAGAGAGAGAGAGAGAGAGAGAGAGAGAGAGAGAGAGAGAGAGGGTTAGCGAATACTTGCCCAAAGAGGAGAGCTCAATAACTATATATGCTCGTGATCTCTGGAGCCTCGAGTTCATTTCTCGGCACTTTTTTTTCGAAAAAATAATTTCCGATCAATAAAGAAAATAATTTCAAGGCTAGAGAAAAATTTTTTTTCTAAAAATACTTGCCCAAAGAGGAGAGCTTAATAACTATATATGCTCGTGATCTCTGGAGCCTCGAGCTCATCTCTGGGCACTTTTTTTTTCGAAAAAATAATTTTCGTTCAATAAAGAAAATAATTTCAAGGCTAGAGAAAATTTTTTAATTCATAATTTTTCTTACATAGCTCGAATCAGACATCGCTTTCATAAAGCATCATGATATTGATACTCTGTTTTAGTCAAAACAAAGTAAACCTTGGCGCGTGTAAATTAGCTGACATCTTCTCATACACGCCAGTGTGTATGTGTAGTGGCGAGAGCCATGCAACTTTTCTCTCCGGGTACAAAAAAATTTGAAAAATACAATCGCAAAAGAGAACAGTATCAGTCATCGCTATACTCTTGTAGATGGGCCATTCGATGCTAAAGCGCCCCTGCCTGTCTGTGATCTGTACAATTTTAATTCATTCTTCGCCCTATATGTAAAATAATTGCTGCTGCTGAAAGATACCGCGTGAGCATGCCCATAGTTATAGACTCTCGAGCGCTATGGAACGATACCTCGTCAGCTTACCTATGTATATTCGCAGCGTATACCTGTATGCCTGTACGCCTGTATGCCTGTAGGAATACTCGGTGAATCTTCAGATCACATTGTATACATTAAATATATTATTCTCCATACGAATAAAAAGATGAGCGAATTCGAGCAAGCCTGAGCGACGATGAGACATGCACGTGGTGCTGACGGTGCATTTCGCGCGCGCCGAGAAGTATTTGAAATATTATCCCTAAAGGCGCGTGGAGCTTGTCTCCAAGCAGCTGTAGAGCTTAGTAATAGTCGTTCTTTTGATCGTGTAACATCGGGAAAACGTTCTCGCAGCGTCGATCGGTTGAAATATTATTCGTTTAAATAATTTATGTACCATCAGGATTAACGTGTGTGCTCGTGCTAATAAAAATATTTAATATAGACGGGACTCACGGAGATACGTATAACGAATATATCTGTGCGGGTATTCTATCGTTTTTCAAAATAATTCCTGTTGTAGATCACTCAAAACCATATTCGTAGGAATATCGGCAAACATTTTGGAGTGCTAGTACGAGTGTTTTTAAACTCCTTCGTAATTATACTGTGCGGTGATTTTTTTTTTCACGGATTCGGAATAAATTTTAGTTACCGAAATAACGAGGGAGAATAGTGAGAGAGAGAGAGAGAGAGAGAAAATGTGCGCGAAAAACAGAGAGTGTGTGCGAGAGAGAGAGAGTGAGCGAGAGAGAGAGAGAGATGCGCGTAATAGCCTCGGAAGAAGCATAAGTAAAAATATTCAAGAATGATAATAATAATAGTAATAATAATACAAGTGAAAAATAATCATAAATCGGAGAGAGAGGCGGAAATATTGAAAATAATAATAATAAAATAATGAATACATGAAAGTAGAAAATAATAATCCAGAGAGAGAGAGAGAGAGAGAGAGAGAGAGAGAAAAAATAATCCAGAGAGAAAGAGAGAGAATATTTCGAATAATAATAATATTTGAAAACTAATAATGTGCACCACTGTGGAGTTTCAAAGAGAAAGAGTGAGAGAGAGAGAGAGAATATTGAAAATAATAAAAATAAATAATAATAATAATAATAATTGGACCGCTGGCGAGCACTCAGAACTCTTCCCCCACCACCTCTTTCCACCATTACCCCCACCACGCTCGGAAAGAGGCTCCAGCGCGGGGGAAAGTGGAGGGGATAGGAGTGGGGGTTGCCATAGTGGTCCACATACTACTGCCGTGACAGACCATAAGAAACAATAAGGGTCATCATTTACAATATTGACGACTGCATGTTCTAATTGAATTTCTTTCGGTAGACTTGTATACGTAGATAGCCCGCCATGCAGAGGCATGTATTTGTTCATATTGACGACTAAGTTAATTATGGAAGAGAGAGACCAGCCGGATTCCTTTTCCGTAAACTCCTCAATTGTATTTCGCGCCTCTTCCTCGAGATCAGCATGTAGTGCCCCTACTATGCACCGATGTCGCCACAATCTTTATAGTTCAAATGTTTTCGTTCCGGTCCTGCTCCATATATATTCCGGTACGCAACTCATTCTTCTTCTTTGTGCCGATCACGTCACACGTTTACTCAGAAATCGGAAAAGAAAAAAGAAAAAGAAATGGGAAAAAGGAAACACAGACATCGCTCGTCGGACGACGAGGATCGAGAAAGACTACGAAATCGAGTCGAATGGCTGGAGAAACAGATCCAAAAGCAAATCGGCGAAAAACACGAAAGCAAGCGTGGTAAATATTTGATGTTAGAAAAGGCGTCTAACCTCTAGCTTGTGGTTCTTCGCGGGACTCGATATTGTACAAAAGGAAAAAAATGTGTTTTTTTGGTCCAACCATAAACCATAAATGTGTCACAACGATGTCCAACATCGTATGTGTACATAACCCCGTACATTACGTCATGCGGATTCTGTCTTGCGATCGTCCAACGATCGCGAGTGTAAGATCCGTAGGCCATGAAATATTTCACGTAGCGGTATGCAACCGTCTCGTGGAAGGAATAACCCTCGACACTAAACAAGGGAAAAAAGGTAAACAAAGAGATTTACTTTTCGTTATTTTTTTTTTTTTTTTTTTTTTTTTCTTCGCTATTACAGGCAATCGAAGACGGAGTTCGACACGCAGTCGATCACGTAGTGAATCTCACAGAGGGGATCGCGACGATTACGACTCACCGAGGTCGCATCGACGCCAATACTACGGAGGTTATCGCAGTGACGATGAAAGTCACGACGATTATGCAAATCGTCGTGACAAAAATCGACGCTCTAGGCGTAGTCGCTCCCATCGACGAGAACGACGTTATTCGCTCGTGGATCACGCGAGTCATCGTAACTCCGATATACGCAGCGGGACTGAGTCGTCTCCGAATCGCGCAAAGAATTTTGATTCGCAGGTTCGAGCGCACTCGATATCTTTCTCGCTCGATCCACCGGAGGAGCGTGAGGTAAACCCCAGCGACGAAGAAAACGTTGCTCAGCCGAACATTCAAGAGGTCGTGGATGCCCCAGTCATTACGACTGGCGCGATTGCTGTCAATGCAAAGCCAGATACAGGAGAGGTGTCGGCCGAGGCACAAGAGACCGAACTGGAAGCAGACGTTTTGGAAGTGTTCGGAGAACGTCTCAGACCGGAACGAGTGCTAGCTCTGGCGGTGCACAGTCACCTCGCGACGCTTTGGCTGGAAATTATCGAGAAAGGTCTTCCGGCGGAGGAACGAAAGGGTTTTTTGAAAAAGCTTTCACCTCCAGAGAATTGCGTTTTCATCGATCCTCCAAAATTAAATTTGGAGGTCAAGGCGGCTTTAGACAGTTCACATGTAAAAAGAGACGAACGAATTGTTGAAAAACAAGAAAAGGTCACTGCTTCGCTTGCTGGCGTGGGAAAAGTTATAGATCTACTGATCAAATCAAATCTTGCAGATAAAAAGCAATATTTAGAACCACTCAACGGCGTTGCGAAACTTCTGGCGGACCTACAGCACGACGAAACATCGATCCGGAAAAGTTTAATTTTAAAAAACATCAAGGCACCGTTCAGAGACACGCTGAAAGATTTATCGTCGGGTGAATGGCTGTTTGGAAAAGAACTGAACGAAAAAATAAAGGCCGCTAAAGTTTTGCAGCAATCATCGAGAGATTTAAAACAGCCGGCCAAGCAATCGTCAGATCAAGGAAAAAATTCAAAAAACTCGAGGGGCCCGCCTCAACAAAACCAGTATCAGCCGAATACTTATTCGAGAGGGGGCGGGTACAAACAAACTTACAACAATTACAGTCGCAACAGCCGAGGCAACAAGTCCTCGTCACGGGGAAGGAGTTATCAGCAGAAAGACCGTCCGCCTCTGAAGAAAAACAATTGAACGTACGTAAATTTGCCGGTCGGTTAGCTTTTTTTAAACGAAGCTGGCTCGAAGTGACCTCGGACGAAACCATCCTGAGCTGGATCACTGGCTATAGGATACCCTTTACATCGAAGGTATACCAATACACACCGCCGGCTGAGCCTCGGTGGTCGGATCAGGAAAGAGATTTAATGCGAGAGCAAATTGTAACGTTATTGGGAAAAGGCGCGATACAAGAGTGTCAGTTGGAGTCCGGACAATTCATCTCGAAAATTTTTCTCGTGCCAAAACCGGATGGTTCGCACCGTTTTATATTGAATTTAAAACAGCTAAACGAATTCATATCTACGGAGCATTTTAAATTAGAAGACGGGAAAACGGCAAAGCAAATGATAATTCGCGGTTGTTTTATGACGACTATTGACTTAAAGGACGCGTATTATCTAATCCCGATTGCGAAATCTGATCGAAAATTTTTACGGTTTATCTTTGAAGGGAAATTGTATCAATTTACATGTTTGCCCTTCGGGCTGAACAGAGCTCCGTACACATTTACAAAATTAATTAAGCCGGTAGTTTTGCGTCTCAGAGAGCGTGGATTACCATCAGTAATATACTTAGATGATCTTTTGATTCTGGGGGACTCATATGAGGAATGTTTGAGGAACACTCATATTACGAGACAGCTATTTGAAAAGTTAGGTTTTGTTATTAATGAAAAAAAGAGTCACGTAATCCCCTCGACAAGACGTAAATTTCTCGGGTTCATTTACGATTCCGAAAGAATGGATATCAGGCTCCCGGAAGAAAAAGTTGTCAAGACTGCACAAAAGATCGAAAAATTTAGTAGGATGAGCCATTGTACAATCCGAGAATTCGCAGGATTAATCGGAACACTAGGTTCGAGTTGCTCAGCATTGAAGTACGGCTGGGTCCACATAAAAAATTTTGAGCGAGCAGAATTCTTGGCTCTGGGGGCAAATCAAGGAAATTTCGAGGCGCGCATGTATCTTTCAGATGATTTACAGCCAGATTTCGAATGGTGGAAAGTTCACATTCGCAAGGCAGTGCGTTCGATAACGCCGTTCAGAGCAGCTCTCGAAATTTCTTCTGACGCGTCGCGCTCCGGTTGGGGGGCGTGCTGTAAAGGTAACCGAGCGCATGGTCACTGGAGCCAAGAAGAACAAGCTCACCACATTAATTATTTAGAATTATTGGCGGTCATTTTTGCCCTGGAATCCTTTGCGAAAGACCTAAAAGACTGTGATATATTATTGAGAGTTGATAATACTACCGCGATTGCGTATATCAATAAAATGGGGGGCATTCAATTTCCCGTGTTAAGTAGGCTGGCAAAAAAGATTTGGGAATGGTGCGAGAGAAGAAATATACAGGGTGGCCCAAAATTAGATGCGGAAAATGATAGGGCTAATAAAGGGCGTCGAGCTGAGTAAATTGATCCCAATAACATGTGGTCTGCGAAGTCGCGTTCGCGAGATACGGCCGATTAAAAAATCCCGCTAACCGCCGGCATGTAGGCAACCGAGTACACAGGAATCATCGGTTCTGAGTCTTGTTGACAAGCGCGCGCGTACGATCGACTGTCGACACAATCTAGCATGGATGGATGATAACAGGCCATTTCCATCGCTGTTGTTCCATCCATCCTTGTCGTTGTGTTTGGCGAAAATTCAATGCCAAGAGTGTTTTCGTTTGAAATTCGTAAATTTGAAAGTGTTATGTTCCGCATCAGCGTACGCGCGCGCTTGTCAACAAGACTCAGAACCGATGATTCCTGTGTACTCGGTTGCCTACATGCCAGCGGTTAGCGGGATTTTTTAATCGGCCGTATCTCGCGAACGCGACTTCGCAGACCACATGTTATTGGGATCAATTTACTCAGCTCGACGCCCTTTATTAGCCCTATCATTTTCCGCATCTAATTTTGGGCCACCCTGTATACATTTTCGCATCCTATATTTCGTCTCGCGATAATTATGAGGCTGACTTCGAATCGAGACGACTTGAGCCAGAAACAGAATATGCCTTATCGAATTCGGCTTTCCGCGAGATTCAAGATAGATGGGGGGAGCCGGAAATAGATTTATTCGCAACAAGAACAAATGCGAAATGTAAGCGATATATTTCTTGGTCGCGAGACCCGGGCTCAGTTGCAGTAGATGCATTCACGGTTGATTGGAGCCGATGGTTTTTCTATGCATTTCCGCCGTTCGCAATAATTTTACGCGTTTTAAGGATGTATGAGCACAAGGTGGGGGGAAATGAGCGGAAACGTGGGCGCGGGTGAGCGCGGTGAGCGAGGGGCACGCATGAAACAAGAGAGAGTCGGACCGCTCATAATGCGACACACGCGAAAAATTTCCTTAAAATCGATAATTGTATGTCAAAAGGTTCGTTAACCCCCAATTTTTATGGAATGCATGTAATCGTGATAGTTTTCTGAACATTTAACAGTTTTAATATTGATCGTATCTGATCGTGAAAGATACGAATTTCTGTTTCAAAGTTGCGTCAGCCCAGAATTCGTATATGGCGTGGGATAAATATCTTGATTTCACGAATTAATTACTCGCGTAAAGAGTCGTTGACCCACTTTGAAATTTTGCTGGTTTTATTATATACACTTCAGCTACACCATATAAAAAATTCAGATTTTTATATGATCGTGAAGCTAGTGCTCATACATCCTTAAGAAAACTTAAAGACGACCGTGCTAGAAGTATCGTGATTGTACCGTATTGGCCAGCTCAGGTTTGGTTCCCCGTCTTCACGGCCATGCTGGATTGCGAACCGATTTATTTTGAACCAAATGTTAGCCTTTTGCGCTCTCTCAACAGACAACCGCACCCGATTTGGAGAAGGATTACCCTGGTTGCAGGGCGGCTGTCCGGGAAGCGCTGATAAGGAGAAGCGTGCCGAAGGAAGCGCTTTCTATTATGCTCTCCTCGTTGTCAGATCCATCGCTCAAGCAATACGACAGCTGTCTAAAAAAGTGGTGGTCATTTTGCCATGGAGAGGGCATAGATCCGTACAAATGTGATATATCACAAGCAATAAGATTTTTGTCTACTGAGTTTGATAAGGGCGCTTCTTATGGCACACTAAACAGCTGCCGATCCGCTATTGCGCTGTTGAGGGGGCCGGAGTTGGGAGAAGATGCCAGGGTACGGAGACTTTTCAAAGGCATCGCAAATCTCAGACCGCCGAAGCCCAAATACGAATCAACGTGGGATCCGCAGCTTGTCCTTAACCACGTTGCGCAATGGGGACCAAACGAAGAAATTTCCTTAGAAAGACTTACCCTCAAGCTAGTTACATTATTGGCGTTAGTCACAGCACAGCGTATGCAGACGCTCGCGTCAATCGATATTCGAAATATAGAAAGATCGACGGGGTTGATCGAAATTAAAATTCCGGCGCGGTTAAAGACTTCGAAAATAAATAAAGCACAACCAGTTTTGAGCATCCCTTTTTACAATGAAAATAAATGCATTTGCGCAGCATCGGCGCTAGGAACGTATTTAAATGAGACGAAAGATTTACGAGGGAAGGAAACTCGACTGTTTGTAGCTCTGAAAAAACCGCACAAGGGGGTATCGACCCAGACCTTGAGTAGATGGATAAAAAAGACCCTTATGGAAAGCGGGGTAGATACAGACGCATTTGATGCTTACAGCACTCGTCATGCATCCACTTCGTCCGCCAAAAAGAGTGGGGTCAATATAGACGCTATTAGAAAAGCCGCAGGCTGGACAGAACGTTCGAGTACCTTCGCTAGGTTCTACGACCGTCGTATTGCAACGAGTAAAGGCATGTTTGCGAAAGCGATTTTGGATAGAAGCATTGTATAACACGTTTGAAAAGATGTTATAAATATATAAGAATATCGAATTTCTGAGTCATTGAATATCTGCCGTAACGAACTTTAAATAACTACATGCTGATCTCGAGGAAGAGGCGCGAAATACAATTATGGGATCAAACGAACTTACCTGTAAGTGAAGTTCGATCTTAAGGTAGTTGTGCCGCAAAGAGAGTTTTCTATAGAATCGGCTGAAATTCGGAATACAGTTTCATTAACGTGAAATCTAGGTGGACAAATTATTTCAGATTTTTCTCCCGTCTGGAACGCGAAATAATCGCCCTCAAAGTTGGAACTTTTCACACGCGTTCCCCATGTTAAGTATATAGAAACCGCATATCGCTAATTTTAGTACGAAAACCGTTCTATAGATTTTTACAAAAAATTAGCATATGGTAGAAGGATGTTTCAGGATTGACGATAAAAAAAATCGGAATGATCTACCGTTTAGTTTTTCGGGAATAATTAATCAAAGTTACCCGCTATCTACGGGTATAGGGCATGAACGGTCAGACTCTCTCTTGTTATATGCGTGCTCCGCTCACCGCGCACCGCCGCACCATCGTTTCCGCTTATTCCCCGTCGCGGGTCGCGGCACAACTACCTTAATTGTATGAAGCGCCTCTTCCGAAGAGATCAGTCCCACCCAACAGGTTCTCCCATTTTTCTAATTATATATATAATAGAAACCCTGATGGTTACGGCAGCACTTTGAATAAATGAGTTGCGTACCGGAATATATATGGAGCAGGACCAGAACGAAAACATTTGAACTATAAAGATTGTGGCGACATCGGTGCATAGTAGGGGCACTACATGCTGATCTCTTCGGAAGAGGCGCTTCATACAATTAAGATCGAACTTCACTTACAGGTAAGTTCGTTTGATCCCATAATTTTCACCAACAAGTTATCCTTTACATGTACCCTGAACCACTCTTCCATGTCTGTCGAGGGTGAAATAGCTTGATTCTGCGTATTGAAGAATTTATTATCTTCCATTATTTTATCGAGTTTGGTGATGTGAAAACGGCAGGCTAGAATAACGTTAACTTTTAAGTTTCCTGCTTTGCTCAAAACCGCGGTTATTTTCGAGATTATCAGAGGTCTCGCGTCGTCAAGAAAACTTTGCATCTTTGTGCTGTAGATTGATAACCACTCCAGTCGTAATTCTTTTCTTAAACGCAGTGTCCATGTCCCTCCACCGCACCTTGTCACTTTTCACAGCACCAGCACCACATTTTTTCAGCTTTTCACTCAGCGACATCAATGTCGCTATTGTTGTCTGAATACGAATTTTTTCACCTATTGTCGGAACGTTTGCACGTAATACTTTGCCCAAAATCTTCACATGTTTATCACTGAACTTTATCCACTTTTGCACTGAAGCTGGTCTAGATTTTTTTCTAATTATGGAAAATGCCTCCTCCATAAGCGCGACAGTCCTTTTACACATTTGCGCATCCATTTTTTTTCTTTTCTTTTTTCCGGCCGATATTATTTGTTTGAATGCACGGGAGAAAATATGAGCTAGTGATGGGGAAACGCTTATATATATATCGGCCAGGACACCGGTTTTTGGACTATTTAAACGCTTTTCCTTCACGTGCCGAGGACCGGCGAGACACTATCATAGGCGCCTCTAAGATTTTATGACCTCATGTTCGGCCTTTCCCAGACTGCGGTCTGGTCCTTAGCACACAAATAGAAATGATTTATGACCAACGATAAGGTTGCGACAAATAGACGCACTGGCCCGGGAGGGTAGCGTCGTGTGTGGTTGAAAGGTCTAACGCTCCGGCGCACTATTTACTTGTTAGAGATAACAACATTCCAATGCGAGCATGAAAGACAAGCTGCACTGCAGCTGCCAGAAATAGCGGCATTCTAATACCACCCTCAAAACTAGCCCCCCCCCCCCCCCCCCCCTCTACAGAGACGCCAGTCTAACTGATAATCATCCATCAAATACCACCATGAAAAATAAGACGCCCCGCCGCTGCCAGAGATAGCGAAATTCCAATACCACCCTTAAAATACCCCCCCTCCCCCGAATGTCTCGACCCATAAGAGATTAGGTGCCCTCCAGTTGTTAGAGATAGCGACTTTCCACTGCCGCCATCAAATCAGCCCGCACCCCTCACGGGATCATGTCTCGGCTAAGTGGTTCATGTCTAAGCTAAAAAATGTCGGTAAATGTCGGGGTAGGGATCTTGACCCAGAACCGGTACTGTTTCTCTACTTTTTACGAAGCCAAGTTCGAGTCGATTTGCCATTTTCAACTTTTCTTATTTAAAAATATTATCAAAAATACGATAAATCCACAGCCTAACTATTCTGTATATCACTTTAGATGGGTAAATATGTAGATGCTCAAGAGTGGGGGGGGGGGGTGAACCTCGTGACGTCCCTATCTAGTTCGGTTAAACTCGGCTTTTTTCGGTGCGTTTGAATAGTATATTTACCATGCGACTTATTAAACAGCTATAATTTTGCAAATAATTAACATTTTTTTATTATTCATGGAAGAAAAAAGAACTCGATAGCATAAAACTTTTCATAAGCAGCAGGAGCTCATCGGTGGAATGCGATGTATGATTGCATTACACCGATGAACTTTTGCGACCGATGATAAATTCTATGCAGTCAAGTTGATTTTTTTTTTATAAATAATGTGGTTATATGGTTGAGGAAATTTGTAATCGATGCAGATAACATGTTTTTTTTTTCCATTTGAAAATTTATTTATGCATGTGGTTGTATTTATTTGCTTATTTACTTTTTTTTTCATTTTAAAAAGCCTTTAGACGTTAAAAAACAAAGTTGACTGCATTCATAAAAATTTTCTCATTACAATAATCTCATTATTTATGAAAGAAAAAAAAGAACTAGATAGCATGAAACTTTTCATCAGTCGCATAAGCGCATCGGTGTTATGCAATGGTTCATCGCATTCTCTCGATGAGCTGATACGGGTGATAAAAAGTTTTATGATATCGAGTTCTTTTTTTTTTTTTTAAATAATGTGGTTATTCGGTTACGAAAATTTGTAATGGATGCAGCTAACAATTTTTTTTCTTTTGCATATTGAAAATTTATTTATGGATTCAATTTTATTTATTTATATATTCATTTTTTTTTTTTCATTTTAAAAAGCCTTTAGAGGTTAAAAAACAAATGTTGACTGCATACATAAAAATTTTCTCATTCCGACAACCCCATTATTTTTGGAAGAAAAAAGAACTCGATAGCATAAAACTTTTCATGAGCAGCATGAGCTTATCGGTAGAATGCGATGAATCATTGCATTATACCGATGAACTTTTGCGACTGATAAAAAATTCTATGCAGTCGTTTTTTTTTTTTTTTTTTTTCAATAGTGTAGTTATTTGGTTGAGGAAACTTGCAACGGATGCGGCTAATATTTTTTTTTTTTTTCATTTTGAAGATTTATTTACGTACGAAGTTGTATTTATTTAATTATTTACTTTTTTTCATTTTAAAAAGCCTTTAGCAGGGGTTCAAAAAAAAAAGTTGACTGCATTCATAAAAATTTTCTCATTACAATAATCTCATTATTTATGAAAGAAAACAAGAACTCGATGACATGAAACTTTTCATAAGTCGCAGAAGCTCATAGGTGAGATGTGATGAATCATTGCATTACACCAATAAGCTTTTGCGACTGATGGAATGTTTTATGCAAAAGAGTTCATTTCCGCGTAGATAATTTAAAACACAGGAAGACCAATACTCACGATCAGCTGAGTCCTCATCGTCTAATGATGGCACGTTCATTATTTCCTCGAGACTTTTTTTCTTAAGGCAGTTCCATCGCTTTTTCAAAATCTTACGAATCATTTGAAATTTTGATATTATATAGAAGATACAGTTATAAAGCTATGCTCAAATTTTTAAATCGATTCACCATCTAGTTTGTTAGATAAACGCTATCAAAAATCATTTTTCTGGGGCATGTTTTCTATACTTAACCCGTGAGAGACTCTGACTTCAGTTACATAACTAATTATAACAAGAGAACGGATCTTACCATTTTTTCGAAAAATGAACACAATGTTCTCAAATATATAAAGATCATTTAAAAAAAAAAATGAAAATGTTTGACCATCTAGTTTCGGATTTGTCGTCTTTCGAAAGTAATAATTTGCACCCGACACTGAACGTGGAGGAGAGTGATTGTGACGATGCGGCAACGATGTAAGGCGACAGCTGGGCAAGACGCGCGCGAAATTTAAATCGATAGAGCCCAAGTTTTCTGTTTTTGGCAACATGAGGGAAAGAATGTTTGTTTGTTTCTGAACGATTGACAAAGATTTATTGAAATTGTAATGAAATAATGAGACATAAACTTTTATTATAGAAAAACAAAGTATTATACATGAAATAACGAAAACTTAATATTTTTCGATATACTTAACAGTTTTAAGTTAAGACCTGCTTTGCAGGTGCGCTATGATCTTATCAATAATTTTTTTCATTTTGGTAACGCGTGGTTTTTTTGCAGTCGTTTCTTTGGCCAATAATTCTCGAATTGCAGCTTCTCCGCCTGTCGAGTAAACTGTTGTCAGAATTTCGAAATCGAACCCAGCGCTTGCTATTTTTTTTATTATTTCGTCCGAAACTACGCCTTTCAAATTTTGCAATGACGGTGCACAAATTTTCATTAACACCGAGTTTTTATGTGGTGTACAGTGCAAACAAAAATTCTCTTTCTTGATAAGCAGATGGCACAACTGCTCTAATATTTCAACATCAAATAATGCTTCGTGAAATTCGTCAGTTATTTTTAATTTTAAAAAATCACGTGCCAACGTCTCCAGTTTAAACATTCCATTTTCTTTTTTTCTTTCGGGTAAAACTTTTCGCAAAATCGCCAAGCTGTCTGAAAATCCCGCGATCTTTTGAAAATTAGCAATCATTCCATTTTCGATAATATACCGAAGCAAATGAGCGGAATCGAACGAAACATTATGGGCTACAAGAATGCAAGGTTTGGACGAGAAGTCGATAAATTCTTGAAATGATTCTAAAGCATCCCGCGGTGACATCGACGGGACTTGTTTGCCGTTAAAATACAGATGTCCCTTTATGAACTTCAGTCCTGTAATTCTGGACGCAGTAGAATCAATAGCTTTTGATGGATTGACATATACACTGAATTTTCGATCTTTAAATTTTGCTGCAATTTGTAAAATTTCTGAATTTTTCGACAACCCAGATGTTTCGAGATCGAAATAGATGATGTTGCAGTCATTCTTAGATAAAAAAAAACATCGGGTACATTTTCAGCAGTATTTCTCAGAGGTACATTAATACTTGTAGAATTTTGAACATCGATATCCATACCACAATTTCTCTTGCATTGTGTCCCTTCAGACTTCTCCATTGATTTTCTACAAGTTTCTGTCTTTTGAGCGAGTACATTTCGACGTGCTTTACTTGAAGGCAATTTTGCCTTTACCGCTCTCTTCTTTCTCTTCTGGTCCAACTTCTTAGTAAAAGATTCGGTGTATTTTCCAGGAGAAAGATTCAAATATTTTGAATTGACGTTCAAAATATACATTTCTCCTTCATTTTTCGTGCACACGGTACTGGCTAATCTATAATCCGCTGCTTCGCTCAGACTATAACAGCAGTTTTTCGGCGTTTTGTGAGCCATCATGTTGTTAAAACTTTCGTTCGGCTGACTTGAAGCGACAACCGAAAATTTAGCAGCGTTGCCCGCATATTTCTCGAATATTTCCGACAATTTTGCGTACAGTTGTACGTTTTGTAGCACTATTTTGTGCGGCTCTTTGCACCACGTTCCACAATTTTCATGGCGACCGAAGAAATGCTCGGGAATATTGCGAAGACTTTTGGCTAAGTTGGCGCTGTCCCCTTTATTTTGAGCCAAAGCGTAAGAGAAACATTTCTTTAAATGGGGGATAACTTCCTTATCCCTCATTTCTTTGAAATTTTTTCTCAAATCGTATAATGCGCTCATAAAATTTTTCCTCAGATGATTTGTATCTGTTAATTTATGAACTGACTGAGGATTGCCTTGTCGTACCGCAGCGATTGTTGAACTATCTTCGTCACCGATACGCACTTTGACGTTTAATCCAGTTTCTTTAAGGATCGTACTGTCATTGACCAGAGTTGCTCCTACATCAGGCTCCATCGCCTTAGCACTACCAGAAAAGTTTTGTCGGCAATCATGGTCGGATTTATCATGACCAGCGGTGCAACGTCTGCATTTCCTATTACGCGCTGCAAAATCTAAAACTTTGCCACTTAGGAATCCGATTATGGTACCATAACCATTTAAGCTATTATAGCTCCGTCCGTTGCCGCGTTTGCTCCAACCCATATCATATGACACGATGATGTTGACGATATTCCCAACGCCTGCATCAAATGTTTTTCTTTTCTCCAAGGCGTCCTCTGTACCTTCAGGGTGCTGAACGTCAACACTAGTTGAAGCTCTCAGAGACTCCATGAAAGGGAAGATCTCTCGGACTACATCTTTTGGCCTAATTACGGTAGAGAAAAAAAAAGAAAGAGAAAATCTGTAGGATGCTTGAAAAACTATAAAACCCAAAAATTGTCAAATGTTCCAGTTTATTTGTCGGCATCCACTACAATTGATAAAAATACAAGTATTAGGTGAAAAACGTCTGTAGGTGAAAAACCAGAGAAAAATCGTATTGTTATATTATACAATTATTTATATACAAAATTCCTATAAAAATAGCTATAAAATGCTATAAAAATCTAATAATTAATTTATACAATAAATCCTATTGTTGCAGCTCTGGCTTTTCAATAATTGGTGTCAAAGTACTCTATAGTTCCCCAAATTGAAAGAAATCACAAACGAGAGTAATGATAGCGAAATTTTGCACTGCGAGGGAAATTAGAAAACTTACTATAGCGTTGTGAGAGATAATTAACTTTGATCCACCGTCGAGTTTCTTTTTGAATACAAACATTTCCTATTTGAGAATTTTTTTAAAAAAATTGTTGTGAATACAGAGTAAACTATCTACGGTGTACCACAGTGGATCATGTTCTCAACCGCAGCAGAAAATTTTGTAATTTCTCATCTCCGCAGTACCTAGTTTCATGATCATCACTCATTCTGCGAAGAATGTCTTCTCAATATTTTTTACTCACCGTAGCCAATGCTTTTGTTACAAAGCTTTACTACGCTGAGGAAAAAAATATGAAACTTACATCTCCTGACATAACTTTTCGACATTAGCTATCACTAATTGTTTTTCTTCCTCCGCAGCTTTCTGACATGAGTCCTTTGCAGCAGCTTCTATAGCTGGCCCGATTTCCCGTTCATATCTCTTGTACAGGTTTGTTGATATCGGAGGAACATTCAAACAGGCCAATAGCTTGTTCAAAGCGGTTTCCCCAATGCCGGAGTGAACAGCACCTAAAAAAATATTTGAGATACTTAGGTTCTACCGGTTCAACTTAACTCATTTTGGATTATTAAATAGCATCCTATAATTTATAAGAATAATTTACTTACCCAACACAGCTTTCTCATCGTTGAACACTCTTCGCAGGGAATATTTAATATACAGTTCAAACCCATTCGCAATTCCTCTACCGTATTCCTCAAGAAAATATCTTTTTTGCATTTGATGCATTTCAAATGGTCCGAAAGATATTGCAGGTCAACAATACGTCTACCGTCAAACGTAAATTTGAGGTTAGGCGGGGAACCTGGTGCGTTTTTAGACAGATGCGCTTGACGCATAGACGCCACGGCTTTCACTTGTTTGTCACGCACTTTTTTCTTAATGAAACGACCCTTTAGCCGTACTCTATCTGACATTTCTTTTAAATTTTATAAAACTGTTGAACTGTTTATAAAAGTTGGGAATCGCGCTGTTGCCACGTTCAGTGTCGCTATGCGTCTATGTGTGAGAGGCTATTTGTATATGACAGTTCTGTGTATAGGCGTACAGTCTCTGTTAAAAATTTTTGCCCTACAGCTGATTCTAGAAATAGGATGTAACTATACGGAACGGACAAAACTTTTGGCTCATATGTATACCGATAGAACTACACGGAGAAAAAAGACTGGTTCGTGTAACAAACTAGATTATAGTTGTCTGTAGGTCCCTTACTGCAACCTCGTGTTTCGTTGTACGAAGTTTACGTATTGCTCTAGTAGCAATACGGTATAGCATTTAGCGTATTTGTTGCTGTAACGATGCGCCGAAGTTCGTACAGACATACTGTCAGTTACATAAACGAACCTTCTGTTATGTTCCGGTAACTATCCCGGTATAGCTCTGGGAGCTATACGCATGGGTCCCCGAGCTAAGCGTATAGCTATGGGAACTATACGCATGGGTCTCCGATCCAACTGTATAGTTCTCAGTTCGCGCGTCAAGCATAGCGACATCGATGCTCGGGATATTGTGCAATTTGCAGAAAATTATTGACAATGGACCAGTGGGTGAAGGAAAAATTATCACAGTGGGGTTTGGAGAAATACGAAGGCGTCTTTGAAGGTAAGTCACGCAGTTTTATAACGCTGTTACATGATATTAAAGTCACACGTCCAACCTAACCTCTAACTCTCGTAGGCCACATCGTTGCCTTGATTACTATTACTATATATAAACTATAAATTAAACGTACTTTAATATTCCAATTATCTTGAAACCTTCTCTGATAAATACTCTGTCTATAATTTATCATAAACCACATCGAAATAGGTTAGCTACATATGCTTATGATTTTGGCCCTCTAAAATTGACGTACTGAACGTGAGATAGTTGTTATAGGAATCCGTCATTCAGCTCCCACAGCTATACCGCATCGTTCGTGCAAGTAAATAACGTATGGCCGTACTGTTCTGTTCCTGTAGCTGAACAACTGTACTGTTGTGACCAAAGTCTCGATTATACCTACAAGAACTAGAAATCTGGCTGTCACAACGACACTTTTTTCTCCGTGTACCTTAAATGCTTCTGTGATTCCGGCAGCTTTCTTCTCAGGTCGGAAGTCTGAATCGGAAGTGAAGGCAAACGGTTCCTTTTCCAGGACCTCTAATCTTTTAACCGACTCCTTGTATGTATCTAGGAAAAATATGCATGAAGTTTGAATTTTTGTCGAAAAGGTCACATAAATTTTTGTTGGATAAATGATGTTTTACGCACCGGCATGACTGACCAATTGGATCGGATACTCTGGCCAACTGGAAAGTGGTTCACCCTCCATTTTTATCAGCAATCCCAGGAGTTTGTGTTTGTGTTCCGTATATGGTGGCGGCGGAAACTTCACAACTACGTGTCCACTTTCCATATCGTATCTTACCCAGTGACATGGGACACGATCAATGGCGAATAATGATGCTTCATCTTCGTGTTCACCGACGAATTTGATGAGTCGTGTGACGCAATTTTCCAGTTTTAGCGTCACAGGTCGTTCCGACCTTCGTTTACGCGCAGATATGCGAAATATTCCGGATAATTTTTAAGATTTAGGGTATGGGCTCGTTATCGTTTTCTCAGTTTCCGCGTTATCGTACGTTTCAGTTTGCGAATTTTGTTTTATGGGGTCAATAGTATGGAAGTTACCGAGTTACCGCGAGACAGGGCCGAAATAACGAGCCACCCGGTAGATTCGGTCTTTTTGGACAAGTTATCGAGAGAAGTATAAAGGATCGAGCGAAAATCTCGACGCTTCAAGGTAAAGGGTATGGGGAGAGAAGGACGATTTTTGAGTTACGTATGGAAGGCCGTTGCCGGCTGGGAATGCGATCGCCCAGCCGTCACGGATTGCCCGATTGCTGTTCTCGTAGGTTTAGTTACGTTTACGTATGGAAGGCCGTTGCCGGCTGGGATGGCGATCACCCAGCCGTCGCGGATTGCCCGATCGCTGTTATCTTAGGTTTAGTTTACGTAGTCCCAGATCTTCCCCATACTTGAAGAATACCCCTTGGAGGACCATCCTCAAAGTAAAAAGTACCCCCACGCCATAACACCTGGGCATTTCTCCGTTATCGATTATTAAGAAATATTTTCGTTCGAATTTGTGTTACCGTTCGAATTTCATCGTTCCTGTCTGTGTTAGGGCTTTACGTGTGTGCGTGAGGTAAGCAGAAGAGTGGGATTGTAATCTTATTACGCGTGCGCGTAATCGTCCCCTCTTTTCGCGCTGCCTTTTCGATCAAGCTATCGATCCGATATTCGCTCTCTCGACCCAAGCGGTTCACCACTCGGAGAGCTCCCGACATGTTACCGTTCCTGCTCTCGTTTTGGTAATGTTACGCTACCGTTTGTTCTCGAGCTATCGTTTTGATACCGTTTGTTACCGAAATATCGTTTGGCGTTCTCGTTTTCTGATATCGTTTGTTACCGAAATATCGTTTGGCGTTCTCATTCTCTGATATCGTTTGTTACCGAAATATCGTTTGGCGTTCTCGTTTTCTGATATCGTTTGTTACCAAGCTATCGTTTCGACGTTCCCGTTTTGATATCGTTTGTTACCGAGCTATCGTTTCGACGTTCACGTTTTGTTATCGTATGTTACCGAGCTACCGTTTCGACGTTCACGTTTTGCTATCGTTTGTTACCGAGCTATCGTTTCGACGTTCACGTTTTGTTATCGTTTGTTACCGAGCTATCTTTTGGTTCTCGTTTTGCCGCTATCGTTTGTTCTCGCCTAATTCTGATCTGGCGTTACCGTTCCCGTTACCGTGCTCAGTCCCCGTTACTGATGTTATCGTTCCTAATTTTCGAATTTCTTTTTAGCGTTACCGAATTTATTTTTTGTGCTGCCGACGTTCTCACCGTTCTCGAATTTGTTTTATTCGTTATCGCTCCCGTTACCGTGCTATCGTTCCGTTTGATTCGTTATCGAGATCTCGTTTTGATATTTTTATACGTTATCGAAATTTGGGTTATGATCTTGGTCTGTAATTTAAGCTATCGAATCATAAATAAATTAGCCTGAACCAAGGCCCCCTACGTTATTTCTCGTGTTGAGTTAATTTATTTCAGGTTACGTTTTCGAAGGCACTCGAGAGTTAGCCAGCCGTCCACGCCCTCTCTCCACAACCTACACACTGAGCGAATCGGGTATACCGTCACCGATCTCGCCATCCAACACGCCGGCGTCCCTTTTTCGTGTTTCGTTTACGTCCCTATCAAGTTGCGGTTAAGTTTCGCGGGTTTGGTAATTCCCGCCGTTCAATTAAAAAGATTACCTGGCGCTTAACGGCTCTCCCGGCGTCGAGGATGGTGAGATGGGCCGAAGGTGACGCGAATCGCGAGATTCCCGTCACAGTTGATATTTTTTAATTTTTATCTCTGGATCAGACATCTGAACAATAATTCATCATATGATGTTTAAACTAAACATGTTAACAAATAAAAATAAACATACCCTGGGTTAAAAAGATATTTTAACTTCTTTTGTACAAATCAAAAAGGAAGGCCGTAGTGGAAAGGTCCATTATTGTAGGATAAATTGAGATAGCGTAATAAATCGAAATTATATTTTTGACCAACCTGCACCGAAAGTATGCCTTTTCGTGCATGTCAAGTTGGCGCAAAGTGACCTATTCCCGCCCTCAAACGAATAAGCGGGCGCAAAATCCTGGCGGGCGCAAAGTGCGCACGGTAAGCGGGCGCAAAAACGAACTTTCCACCCGCTTACCATACACACTTTACTTCCTTCAGCATTTTGCGCCCGCTTATTCGTTTGCGGGCGAGAAAAAGGCCACCTGTCGCCAACTTCACTTGCACTCGAAGGCAAGCTTTCGATGCAGGTTATGGACAAAAAGTATCATGTGTATCATGGGTGGAGAGCGATTGATACACAAAATACTATTACGAATCTGTTGTAAAAATTTCTCGAAATAGGAAAACTTTATGAGAATTAATAGGGATTTTGGATATTCTTAAAAAGTTTCACTTAAAGTGCGATGATTACGTAGCCCCTAGAATTTTCAATGAGCTACCACCAAATATCAGGATATTATTCTGAGGGAACGCGAGAAGGAAAATAGCAATAGCAGTTGAATGGATAAAAGAAGCAACGAATAATCAGGTTATGGAAATTTTCATGCGAGACATTTTTTGGAAAGCAGCACGGATAATGCGTGATGGGAATAATTACTGATACAGGGGCCTTACCCCGACATGAGAAAATATGTCAGAGATATAGGTTGGTGTACGCAGCTGTGATACCCACGCACGAGCTAACATAAGCTTCTGTGGGCCGAACATCCCGAGAAACCTTTGTATATGGGTCTGTCCACGTCAATCCGATACCCCTCCAGACCGCACCATCTCCGATTTGCCCCGTGATTTTTTGTGTTATTGCCCATGCTTTGAAACACTTTTCTGAATTTTTTCAAATTTTTCTGATCAACCCTTTTTGAGTTATAATTTTTTTTAGGTAAAAAATAACGACCTTTTTTAAAAATCTGAAAAAATTCTGAAAAATCCTCTGAATGACGCAGAACAGTTTCCCGTTTGGGAGAATATGGACCGAATTTTTCTTATATTTTTTTTACCTAATTAAAAAATTTTTTCCAAGAAAAACACTACACCCACGACTCTTATCCTCTTATAGACCTGCCAGCACTATGTTTGAACTACACGAATGTTTTTACTAGTATTCATAATTAGTATTCAACTGGTCAGTTACAGGAAAAATTAGTTTGACCCAGTATTCATTTTGTGCCAAGGGTAAAAGGTGGAGAAATTGGTTGTTTCAAAGTGTACATCCCAAAATATGTGAATATGGAAGTGAATATGCTCCCATGGTGGGTAAGCCGCGTGAACGAATTTAATCTGTTAAAAAGATTTCGCAAACCCAACAGGTGCATCGTTTTATCCCCCGACGCGACGGGACGGAATCGTTCTTACGAAAGAATATACTCGAGAGCAGAAGTGTCGAACGCACACCTTTTTGAAAAAAAAAGTTTTTGAAAAAACTTTTTGAAAAAAAAAGCAATAAGCAACATTGAATAATAAAGATTAATCTAAAGATTATGTATAACATTATTTTAACTCTCTCAAACCACGTTTCTGCCCGCAGAGGAAGTTTTTTTTTGTTGTTTTGGGAAAAAAAAATTTTAATTGGGTGAAAAAAATATTTAAAAAATTCGGTCCACATTCTCCCAAACGAGAGACTGTTCTGCGTCATTCAGAGGATTTTTCAGAATTTTTTCAGATTTTTAAAAAAGGTCGTTATTTTTTACCTAAAAAAAATTATAACTCAAAAAGGGTTGATCTGAAAATTTTGAAAAAATTTAGAAAAGTGTTTCAAAGTATGGACAATAATGCAAAAAATCACGGGGCAAATCGGAGATGGTGCGGTCTGGAGGGGTATCGGATTGACGTGGACAGACCCATATATATTCTCGTTTGTTATTATTATAATGGATATAGAGTGCACCTGTATGTAATGGGCATATCACTATTATAATAATAATAAATAAATAAATAAAATGAATAAATAAAATAAATAAATAAAATAAATAAATAAAATAAATAAATAAAATAAATAAATAAAATAAATAAATAAAATAAATAAATAAAATAAATAAATAAAATAAATAAATAAAATAAATAAATAAAATAAATAAATAAAATAAATAAATAAATAAAATAAATAAATAAAATGAATAAATGTCAGAAAGAGCAGAACGTTTTTCATTAAACAAAATGATATAAAATATATATATGATTTTCAGGAATTCTATCGAATTTAGCTGACAAATATTACGAGAATTTTTTTTTCACCGCGTGGTCCCGTTCGTTATGAGTTAGGTTATGATATCTACTTCTTTTTATTTTTGTGATAGCTATTTCTGATTATCAAAGTGTATAATTCTACAAGTTTGAAGTATGTTTCTTTTAATTAATGCATCAATTAAATTATTGAAATCTACTTACTTTTACAAATATATATGTTTTCCGGCCTCGGCTCTCGGATGAACACCACACACCACACGCGGTTACGGACGCCGGTATCGACTACACAGTCCCGCGCTTTCGAGAAATTAACATAACCTGTAACGATCGACGAGGCTCAATCGAACTCGTCGAGCCATCTAGCATGGCAGGTATGGATCACAGATCCATATCGATCTCCGGCGATCCCTCGTGTGACGAAGCGTGCCACGTGGTCTTCCCCCAAATTCGAGCACCGGCATCTCGTGTGATTCCTCGCCCCAGTCCGCCCGGAATCGTCTCGGGGACAGCATCGTTTTATTATAACGTGTTCGCCATTATTTCTATATACATATATATATTATATATATTATATATATATATTATTATACATATATATATATATTATTATACATATATATTATTATATAATATAATATATTATTATATAATATATTATTGTATAATAATATATATATATTATTATACATATATATATTATATATATTATATATACATATATATAATAATATGTATATATTCTCAAAGGCTTCCCCGAGGCTATTATTTCTTGTGCGCGGCATTTATAGGTAGGTCAAAATCATTCTCTGTGAAGCATCGACATAAAACGTGTAAGCCGGCGAGGCGCATCGACCCCTGCAACTATTGTTCTTCGTATGTCATATTCCTAAAAAACGTTCCAGCACCCGGGTGTGACTGGGCCGTTGAATCACACGAGAGTGACCAACCTTTCATGCGTGAGGGAGCTTTTTTGACGCAAATTGTCTCGTTGCGACGGGAGTTATTCGCGAGCATCGATCGAGCCCTCGTCATCGAATCCCACGAGTGGGAAAGGATCATCATTATTCTGCGAGCTCGCGACGCAGAATTCGGTCGACGCCCGCCATCTTGACCTCGCTTCATCGGCGTCGTCTCATCGCTTCGCGTCTATCGACAGCTAAGTGCCTCGCGAATATCCTATTCCTCCTCGCATTCGATGCGCTAACCGGCATCGCGTCGTGATTTTAACATTTTCTTGGGACGCTATTATTTTACTCGTCCACGCGCGCGTGCCGCGTTGAACTCGCCGCGGCGAGCGGCAATTAAAAGTAAGAATTTCGAGTCAAACAAAAAAAAAGAGAAAAGCAAAAAAAGAAATTTGAATAGTCGATAAGTCGATATTGCTCTCTATTTTTGTTTCTTATTTTTGTATGTTTTTTTTGGATATTTTTTTGTGTTGATGATGTAAGCTCGTGTGCCACGAGCCCGAGTATGATCGAGTGTGCATGTATGATTCATCGCTCGCATTTTTCCCGAGTTTATGTTATTGGATTTCCGAGACTTGATCTCATCCGAGTGGTCAGATAACCCGTGCCATAAATCGAGTCGCATGAATATTAACGATAATTTTGGGGACCTCTAGCCGAACGAACAATACTTTCTCATCGCCCGGTATCGAAACGTAAATAAATCCCTGTCGTGCCTCAATAACTCGAGAACAATTAATGTGAACTGAGACAGTATGAGTAAATTTCCAAGATCGATTTACTTGTGATAAAGTAATTTTATTTTTCGTTCTCCTTTATTTCCCCCGAAATAAAGGGCAATTGTTACAAACCTAACTAACAGCGATATGTTTTGCCACTGCGGCAAATGCCAAAAATATATATGCAGAAATGTATATAACATTTTTATCAAAATTTCCTTAGTTTTTTCAATTAAATTTACAATGATTAATTATCATAATATAAGATAAAAAAATTTATAATTTTATTTATTAAACCATATTTTTTTATACTTTTCTTAATTTTATATTCAATTACATATTAAAAAATTAAAATAAGATATAATGCGACAAATATAAATAATAAAGAAAAAATTTCCTTTTTTATTGAGTCTATATTTCATCAAAGTAGTAGCAAGCGAAGTTATATTATACATCCAGAAGAGATAGAGCGTACACCTTTTGTAAACCATCAGGGCAAAGAGCTAAAGATAACTTTAGCATTTTTGTGTCTATTGAGTCAATGCGACAAGTTCCTCTGATTAGTGATAGTGTACTACGGAGCTCCCACACTTGTGAATGTTTCGAGTTGGTAGAATAATCATACAAAGGCTTCTTTTTTTTCCATTCTCTACCTTCTATTCGCACCATATCAGGTGTTCGTGTTAGAACAATCATTTTGTCTATTTGCATGATCGTTGAATCTTTCAGAAGGACAACATTATCCGGTGCTCTATTTAATAAAATAATGGATTTGTACCTGAGTTTTGTTGCATGTTCAATCCCCTCCTCGTTGATTTTAACTTTCAATATCTGAATTTGAAGTGGAATAGTTGGTCGTTTCATTTTTATCATTTGCACTTCGTGCATACGTCGACAAACCTGAGGTAGAGGAAGATGAGCGGTGCGGATGGATTTTTTCAATTTACCAAGTAAATTCTCAAAAGGGTAAGCACTGATACAGCTTAAAGAGCATCCCATATTTTTAGCATCGTCGGCAATGTGAATTAAATTATGTGTGTTCAAAGATATGTAATGAGCACCATACAACCTCTTCGAAGCAAGAACAAATTTGGCCCAATATGTTTTGGCATGATTATTGTAACGGAGAGCCAAGTCCTCCGAACAGAGTATTCGAGCCGCTACATGGAGTAGAAGAAAATGCTTATACAAATCACTTGGTAAAATGTTTTTTAGGACGATAGGACCAATATATAACAAAAAAAAGTCGAAATTCGGTGCACTTCTATTTTGCAAGATATTTGGTGGTTCTTGGCTTTCTTTGAAATTCACAGGGTATTTGGCTTCTCAAACATATCATTCTTCGATCAAGTTCTGCTTTGCTTCTTCGGCCTAATCGGACTTTTAAATCTCCAGTGATCCACGATTAAAGTTGTTTTTTCATTGCTCCAGCGTCGAGCAAATGCATTTTATCGAGAAGAATCTGTTCTACCATATCAATCGGGGGAACTATATCTAGTAATGGACTACTTCCGGTATGATGATTAGCATCATCGAAATTTCGAAATGATTCGTCGGTTCTTCGTTGCTTGTCCACTTCAGGATATACCGTACAGAAGCCTCTATTTTTCCGCACCCGCTCTCCGTGAACAGTACATCTTTCGCATGCACTGAAGCCGCCGTGACCCTTGATATTTTTCAGCAATGCACGAGCAGGACTGTCGCAGATGGAGCATTTCACTCTTATTTGAAAAATATTTCTGTACATCATAATACCATCTCTTTGAAGTTGATTAATTTCCTCTATGAAATCTTGAAAATAATCTGCCAAGTCAAGAGGTTTGCCATCCCCGCAGTAACATGCTACGAGGAATGGACTGTAGACATCAGATTTTGGACAGTGTACTTTGCACAGTATGGGCCAAAATTGTTTCGCACTTGATTTAAGAGTCATCGAGCACACGTAACCAACTCGGAATCGAGGGTAGCGCCTCTTGCGGAAAAATTTGAAAAAAATGTATGTCGAGGTTAGCGCC